>OV049878.1:10203139-11403139 GCA_920104075.1 Melanargia galathea
TTCTTTTCGTAAACTTATATGTTGCTTATAAAAAAGGCTATTTGATTTTTAAATAAAAATAATTGGAAAAATACTCACACGTACGTTTTCCTTTAAACACTTGATAATCGCCAAACACACTTCAGGAATAATAATACTTATACTTTGCTTAGAAATTCTAAAAAGGTACTGCAAGCTTGTGTAGGAATCTCCAGTGGCCAAGAATCGTAATGTCAAACTTAATTTATTTTCAACTGAAATTAGTAGCCTAAAATGCGTTTCCTTTTTAGCAATCTTGAAACTAACCATATGTAGAAGATTTTGATATAATTCTGGTGACAATTTTAAAAAATTGGCATAGTGTCCGCTTAATTGATGGCTTTTCAACTCCGCTACTATATTCTGTTTTCTTTTAAAAATAGGATTTTGCCACCAACGCCGTTGTCTCTTTTTTTCCTTTTTATCAGTAATATAATAGCTAATGATGCAGCAATTATATTAAAAGCACTAGTGTCGTCCGACATCTTCGGAAGTACTGAGCCAGTAAACGGAACTGTAAGCGCGAGAATTGAGTGCGCGCAGATCGCGCGCCGCACGCACGCCTTTTACGAGCCTTGCATGAGTTGCGCTAGAGGCGCACCAAACCATTGCCGTGACTGCACGCGTGCAGCTCGCGGGCAGCTCGCAAACGGCTCGCGACACATTCGCGGCACATTCGCCAGATGTGGACGCACCCTAACGTAAACAAGATGAGTAACCGGGCGCCGTGCCAGAAGGACATCGTGCACAATAACAACATAAAAACGTCAGCTCAAATGCAGTTAACAAATTAATTAGCCGGGCGCCGTGCCAAAAGAACAAGACAAAGAAAATAAGGAGGTCGGCTGCGAGTATATAAACCCGGCGCGCGGAACGAATATTCACAGTCATGAATCAGAAGCCAGCGTACTACTACCACATCATCGCGAACGCGGACATCGCCGAGGAAATCAAAAGTAAGCAAACTTATCCTATTGTGCATTTTCAAGATGAAAAGTGTTATGACAAATGTGGACTCAGACGACGAGACTCAGAACAGCCAGCTGAAGAGATCCCCGACTGCCCCGACGGAGACACCGTATCCACTTCGACACACGGCAGAGGAAACGGACGAGACAGGAATATACGACTGGAAAGCGATACGAGAAGAACGGGCCCTCAATTATGTGCTGGAACAGAAGGGGTTGGGGTCATTGAAAGCGATGGCGGATACCGAGTCAGATGGGGAAATGGACGAACAAGACGATACTCTAACAGGGGAGGCAGCTCAGAAAGGCCTAACCGAAACTCTGAACACATGGAGGAATCAATATATCCAGTCGGTTCATATATCACAAACAATGAAAGTGAAGTGTCAGCAATTTATAACGGACCTTACAAACTCATCGCTCTGCATCAAGGATCAAGAAGACGGCATTGGCACCTCATATACATCAGTGCAAATAAACAGTGGGGATTTAACTCTCGATTGGGAAGAATTATTCGAAAGGGAACCTACAAAACATCAAGCATTAGCTGTATGTCTTGTCTACGTGAGTATCTTTATTCCGGCAATGGTCGTCAAATATTACAAGACATTCTCAGCGACGAACATCTTGAAGCTTGTAAGTGCGCAGGTCATTCGTGTGGAATGGTCGGGTACGATCAATGGACGACTCAAAACTACGAGGCTGAGTGTTCCGAAGGGGGAGATTCAGTATTTCGAGATGAAGGCTCAACATCACAAGAGGGGCAGCAAGGAGTGGTGGATGCAACTAGTGAAGCCGATGAATATAGCATGCGTAAACGACTTTGGAATGGAGATAAAGTACCACACAAAGACGGGCAAGTTTTATGCGGACGGAACAACTCTGACAACCAACATGACAATCGAAAAAATCGCACTTCTTATGACAGAAATACAGATATTATTCTACTTTTATGCAAAAACAGTGCTTTTACCGAATCAGAGGCTATGGAAGTGCTTACAAGATCGCCTGAAGGCATTGAATTTATATGCACAAAGCAGTATACGAAGAGGATCAAAAACTACATCCACATCGCAAGAATTTTGGTATTTCAAGAATCGTTAAAACAAAGATTCGAGAGAGCCAAGGCAAAATTCGAAATGGAACACAAAGAAATGATGACAGACGAATACCAGGACACGTCATTCACAACTTTGACAAACATTTTGAAGAATAACGACATTAACATTTCGAATTTTGCAGAAAAAACTTTTAAACACTTACAAGGAAAGACGGGAAAAAAGAATAACTTGTTTTTCTTTGGTAGACCATCGACGGGAAAGACGATGATTATGACTTCCTTGGTAGAATGTCAATTTAATTTTTGTCGTTTGACTGGTCTGAGTCCGAATTCGAGTTTCAACTTTAGTAACGTGTTGCATAGTAACGCATGTTACATGTACGAATGCAAGCTGACTGAAAACCAGTTTGAACAGTGGAAGCTATTAGCCTCTGGAATGCCGATGTCGACAGACGTAAAATACAAGGACAGATGTGACATTAAAAAATGTATACTGTACACTTGCAGTAATTATCCGATCGAAATGTATTGCAAAGTACCGATGGCACAGGATGCGATTCACGAAAGAACAATAACTTTTACGTTCAACGTGCAAGTCAATGAATATACGACAATATCACCCTTCTGTTGGGAGAAATTGTGGAACTCGTATAATCTGTATCTATAAGACGTGATTATATGAATAAATGATTGAAAAATACCTGTGTTTATTTTGCGCTGCCGTTGAAAGATATACAGCGTGTAAATGACATCTTAATGAAAACTTTGAGGTAAGGTTGCATTTAATGTGTTATGTGAAAATACTGAAATCATTTATGTCGAAAATGATTGGTTTCAAATATTGCCATTTTTGAGCGCGCAATGTATTGTATACAACGCGATCACAACGCAACGCTCCGCGCAAAATTCACACTAGACTTTTATTAGTAGGCGGTGCGGCCCACGCTACACGCCGCCTAATAGGTACCGACGTAAGTACCTACGTAGGTACTTACTTATAAATCGACACCTTTATCGATTAGAAAAGAGATTGAGACAATGGGCAAGACATAATCAATAAAACTAACATCAACTAACATCAATAACGAAAAACAAAACTATTCCTGTAAGGATTTTTATTAAAAAAAAACTTAACATAATGGTAATGTTTCTTTTTTCGTTTCTAAAAAAGCTGTGATAGCCTAGTGGTTAGGACGACCGACTTCTAATCGGAGGTCGTGGGTTCGATCCCGGGCATGCACCTCTAACTTTTCGGAGTTATGTGCGTTTTAAGTATTAAAATATCACTTGCTTTAACGGTGAAGGAAAACATCGTGAGGAAACCTGCATGCCTGAGAGTTCTCCATAACGTTCTCATAGGTGTGTGAAGTCTGCCAATCCGCTTGGCTAGCGTGGTAGACTATGGCCAAAACCCTTCTCACTCTGAGAGGAGACCCGTGCTCTGTAGTGAGCCGGTAATGGGTTGATCATGATGATGATGATGATGAATGTTTCTTTTAACTAATAAAATAACTTACCTTAATCTCTCTCACTCCTGATCAAATAGCACTACAGCTAGAATAGTTTCTGCCAATCGCGGTCAAATAGGCCTTCCAGCTCCTCGCTGTGAGACTACCGGCTGGTTCTCTTAACCACAAGCAAGTTACCTAATAGTTACCTATTAGCACACTGTATCACACTCACACATTTCTAACTAAAGTAACTAGAATTAGAACTTAAAACTATTCACTACTAAATTCCTACATACGTAAAATTTAAAAAAGAGGACAAAATGACACGTCCGTTCACAAAAACATTAATCCGAAAACTGGCAAAAATAGGTAGGTATAAGTAGGAATTATTAGAATAGTAGATATTTAGTTTATCGACAGTATCGTGTTCTTGAAAGTCATTATATCGATACTATTTATTCTTTATTATAGTTTGATAGAAACGACAAACAAACAAAGTTTCTACCTACTTTTTTTTTAATTCTCCGTAACTTTCCGCACTTTTTTTTCACCATAGTTTTCCATAATCTAAGGATTAATCTTTAAAAACCATATCATAAAACTATTGTTCAAAATCGATAGTGTCGATTGTATCGATACATCAAATTTTAGCAATTATTATGTAAGAAAAATTAAACAAGTTAGTTGAGAAAATCAAAATAAGTTAATTATGATTTTTTAACTAAATAGTAAAAGTCTAGGTATTATGTTGATTACGATTTAGTAAATCACCTCTTGCACATAGTTGATATTTTGACTGATTTTAAAGGTCAACTATCGATATCGTAAGTCGTAATTATGGACAACACTCTTCTAAAACTCAAAGGAAGCCGACGACGGTAAAAGAATTGCCAGAACTAAATCTTAAATTACCCTGTTCACTGAGCCGTGTTTATTTGATGTTAAAACAAATCACCGAAAAACTAAATTGTCCAAGTACGTGTAGAACTTGTGCCCTGAAGATTCCAACCAGAAACTCAAACCTGAAGGATACAAACTCAAATACAAAGATAGCAGTAATAAGTAGTAAGTACAAAAGGTTGAAACTGCGTTTCAAAAATTAATTCACTGCCAATTTCGAATCAATGTTTCCTGCTTCACACATTAATATCTTCACAATGTCAAGAAATAGGCAGGAAATACCTACTTAACAAAAGAGGATTGAACAGAATAAAACTTTTTTTTGACCGGACCGATTTTATTATTTCACCCTATGATGAATGGTATAAATTATTCTAAATTTAGCGACATGTGACAAAATTTCTTTTAAAAAGAGAAAAGCTTTAAAATAATTATTTTACCTAATTGTTGTCGAACTCGTCTATTATGGCAACATCGAGTCAGCGCGACATTTCTTTTGACAATGCCGCGAACCTCATTATAAATTCTATGCGCGTGCCGACTGCCGAATGTACCTAACTACCTACTATCACAGCTACTATGTAGATGTATGTAGGTTAGCGACCTGTATCTAATCACTAGGTTAACAGTCAGCTGATCTACAGAAATCTTAAATTTTACTATCTACAGAAATCTTACATTTCTGTTTTCGGTGAAAATAATGAAATAATTACTTTTTCATTTATAATTGCGTTGAGACAGATAGTAATAATGATTTTATACAGTATTCAGTTAAAATAGAGGTAAAAAATATCGGAAATTTCATGGAAAATTCGACAAAAAATTTCACCATTGGGAAACCTAGAATCATGTACTGAATCCGTGGGACGCGTTTTGGAAAACATGTCTGGTACACCCTTTATAAAGAGTTGTAAAAAAAAAAAATTCACGAGGGCATTGTACAAGATAAGAAGTAAACGCGCGCCGTGCACAATAACAGGAAGTCAACTAAACGGTAAACAGATAATTAACCGCGCGCCGTGCACAATAACAAGATGTCAACTAGACAATAAACAAGATAATTAACCGCTCGCCGTCACAAGATGTCAGTTCGAGGGCAGTAAACAAGATAATTAATAGCTCGCCGTGCACAATAACAAGATGTCAACTAGACAATAAACAAGATAATTAATAGCTCGCCGTGCACAATAACAACATGTCAACTAGACAATAAACAAGATAATTAATAGCTCGCCGTGCACAATAACAAGATGTCAACTAGACAATAAACAAGATAATTAACCGCTCGCCGTCACAAGATGTCAGTTCGAGGGCAGTAAACAAATTAATTAGCCGCCGTCGTGCACAATAACAAGATGTCAACTAGACAATAAACAAGATGAGTAATCAGGCGCCATGCCAAAAGGACAAGACAAAAAAAATAAGGAGGTCGGCTGCGAGTATATAAACCGGGCGCGCGGAACAAATATTCACAGTCATGAATGAGAAACAAGTGTACTACTACCACATCATCACGAACGCGAACATCGCCGAAGAAATTAAGAGTAAACAAACTTATCCTATTGTGCTTTTTCAAGATGAAACGAGTTATAACAATTATGGACTCAGACGACGAGACTCAGAACAGCCAGCTGAAGAGGTCCCCGACTGCCCCGACGGAGACATCGTATCCACTTCGACACACGGAAAAGGAACAACCAGCTAAAAGACAAAAAAAGTGGTACGACGACGGCGAAGTTATATCAATAGACGACCAGGAATACACGGTAGTCAGAGCGGAAAAAATCCCACTACAATTAAAAATAACAGGAAATATGACAGACTAAGAAAAATTATACATTGCAAAATTAAACGAACAAGTAAGACAAACAGCGATAAAAAACGCTGAACAAGAATCTGGAAAAAAAATCAAATTAAGGGGTTAGTTATTTACGACGAAGATGGCACGCCTGTAGAATGAATTTTTTGTCCTGGTGAGTCCAGGGGCACGCCCTGTATAAGAGTGCTGAGTGTTTCAGTGTTGAGCGTTTGAGTGAATTATTATTATTTACTAGCTTTTGCCCGCGGCTTCGCCTGCGTGAATTTCGGTTTTTCACAAATCCTGAGGGATAAGTAGATTTCTGGTCCACCCGCCCCCCGCCGCGCGGCGGCGTACCGCGGTATCGCGTACGGCGGGCGCAGGGCGCAGGGGCGCGGCGCGGCGTGGGGAGTTCCGTGCAGCGCGAGCGTCGCGTCGGCCGTAAAATACCTATCAGTGCGTTTTTTAACATAGGTACTTACCGATTTCAACACAACTCCTTTTTTGAAAGTCGGTTAAAAAAGTAGCCTATGTTACTCCTTGGTTAATTCTCTACTTGTCTGTGAAAGTCCCGTCAAAATCGGTTCAGCCGTTCCGAAGATTAGCCCGTTCAAACAGACAGACAGACAAAAATTTTAAAAACGTGATTCGGTTATGGTATCGTTCAAATAACCATATGAGCTTAATATGTGGTAGTTATTTCGAAATTACAGACAGACACTTCAATTTTATTTATTAGTATAGATAGTATAGATTTATCAAGAGTCAAGGTCGCGGGAGGGTACGTCGTCATCACCATGCCTTACAGCCGGGCCGGCCTCTTGAAGAGGTCTGGATGACAGATAACAATGTCCCTCACAAGCTGCGTGAAATGGTGAGGGATGTACTAAGATGACGAAAGGCGAGACTGGACTAAATAAGTAAGAGCCAGTAAAGGAGAACTGAATGAAGGGCATAATAACGAGAGCGAAAATGATGACGTATTCGAGGACGCCATTGATGGAAGGGGTAATTCGTTCTTGGAAGGTGTGGATTTCTATTTCGACTTGTCACCAATGAAAACTTTTCGAAGTGTCGAAGAAACTTTTGTTCCTGAGCGTACCCGCTCTGTTTCATCATACTCAAATCCATATGCAGGATACCTTTCAAGCAGGCTGGTATCAAACAAATGCTCATGAGCTGTTGTACCTCTTTGCGTTTTGGATGATGACCGGTAATTATCCGCAAGCCCCAGTAACTCATTGTTGAAAACGGAAGTCTTTTCCCGAATCACCACTCTAAAGAGGTACACCAATCTCAACGGGGCTCTCCATTTTGTAGATACCATTCTTATCAACTCTGCTAACCTAACCAACAGAAATAATGCTGCAAGCTCAGATCCATTGCACCGTTTGAAGCCCATTATTGATCACCTAAATAGTAACCTTAGCAATTCAGGCTAAAGTTCAAACAGTACGTTCGGTCGAAGGCTGCTAAGTTTGGGATCAAAACTTTCAAACTGCGAGAGCGCGAATGATATCTCTGGTCTTTCCTGGTTTACACAGAGAACAATTCGTTCAGCTTGGAATCACAAAAAGTATCGTAGTAGTTCTAAAGTTTATTCAGCCCTTACTTAATAAAGGTTATCTGTTATTTATGGAAAACTGGTTCAAATCTCCCTTGCTCGCTCGCGTTCTTAAACGTAACGTTACTGACTGCGTCGGTACCCTGGGTGCGTCTCGCGCAAACGTTCCTAGATTGGTCACTCATGCTCAGCTCAGTACCAATTAGTAGAGAGACACTCAGAAGACGTCTGTCTCTTGTCATGGCTGGACAAAAAAGGATCAAATGGGTCAGCCCATGGCTGTCCCATGTGTCATCCCGTTCGCAACCTCGTCCGGAGCCATTCAAGCCACAGTCAGTCCTTGACTATAAGCGCGCCATGGGCGGTATTGATCTCAAGCATCAAAAGCTCGAGCCGTACTTGCTGGAGAGGAAGCGGTGTGCCAAGTGGTATCTCAAGCTTTTCAAGCATCAGCTTAATTGTTCCATTCATAATTCAGTGTCCTGTTGGAGACTGGAGTCTTCTCTGCAGGCACGCCAAGAAAATTTTAAGTTCCGTCTAGAATTAGTGCATGCCATCCTATCTCGTCACCATTCACTCATTCCAGTAGGTCGTAGAGCAGAATCATCTCATATTAAAAAAAAGGAATTTTGATCATATACTCCACCACAAATATTGGCCCGTGCGTCTTCCGCAAACAGCAAAAGATCGAGCAAAGAACATTGAAAGCCACCAAAAGTGCATCGTTTGCCTTTTGGCAGGTCGTAAAACGCAAAAGACCTATTATAAGTGCGAGGATTGCAATGTGCCACAGCGTGTGGAGAACTACTTCAAAAATATCCTACATCATAGTATTCGTCCATTCAGTATCAAACGATCCTTTTGCTTCGAGTAAATTAAACAGTAAACATAAGTAACTTTTATCATAAATCATAAAATTAAATCCTACAAAAATTTAATAAGAACAGCGCCAAATTTTATTAATCTTCATAACAATCGTCTCTTATATTAATGCCCAAGGCAAGGGTGGTGTCTCTTGCTCAAGTCACCAAGTGGAAGCTCTGTTAGGCCTCCTGGAAACCAACGTGGGTATGACACGAGGACGTATGATGGGAGGAGCCTTGGCCAGCCAGCGCGTAGAAGATTTTAGGGCGAATGTGGCAGCAACCCTAAATAGATGGGGCCACCAAGTCTCTTTCTCGTTTCTCTCTTTCTCGTCGTTAAGGGCGCTCCACATTCTCAAGAGAATCTCGCGAGAACGCAAGAAACATGCGAAAAACGTGAATGTGGAAGCGATTCGCGTATTCTTCTCAAGTTCTCGCGTTGTTCTCCGGCTTTTCTCCACTTTTTGTCGGTTTTTTGACGCGAGACAAAGGAGCGCGAGGACGTGAGAACAGTCGAGAACGTGTATTGACTCCACACTCGCATGTTTCTCAGTAGCGCGCGAGCCGCGGACTTTAAACGGTTGTATATTGTGTACCGCGTAGCGTCAATATGAGCGTAGCTTGGACAAACGAACTTGAGTTGAAATTTTTAGAATATTTCCAAGCGGAATCCGTGCTATGGAATACAAATTTAAAAGACTACAAAAATAAACTAAAAACCCATGATGCGTGGTGTCGTCTAAGTGAATTGATGGGAGTACCCATTGATGTCTTAAAAAACAAAAAAACTTCGTTATTTGCAAGCTACAGAGGGTACAAAAATAAAGTTAAGAAATCAGAAAACTCTGGAGCAGGTGTCGACGATGTTTACAAGCCGATATGGTTTGCATACGAAATAATACTCTTTTTTTTTTTGGGGATACTACGAAATGTAAGAAGACAATAAATACGGTAAGCAGCAACTTTTATTACTTATAATTATTATTACACTAGCTGTTGCTCGCGACTTCGTCTGAATATATAATAATAAATTATTGTTGTCATAAGTATCTATAGTTCCGGAAGGTGTATAGATGTGTGATGATGTAGTGCTTCGTCTCAAGAAATTATGTAAGAGTATGCATGTCAACGTTATCAAGGCGGCTTTTTCAGGTTGTAAATTTATTGGTTTCTTGAAAATTCTAAATTTTG
The DNA here is from genome assembly GCA_920104075.1 of Melanargia galathea. NCBI lineage: Eukaryota > Metazoa > Arthropoda > Insecta > Lepidoptera > Nymphalidae > Melanargia > Melanargia galathea. Next base: position 10,212,953 of record OV049878.1, read on the forward strand.
TTACCAAAATGCCCAAAGTATTTTCAACTACTACTCGTGCTCCAGACAAAATCTGATTAAACTTTCGTTTTGGGGATCCCAAGCGCCGTCTCCCAAAAAAATGTACGGCACGTCGATGTTTGAACCAGGCAGCGGATGTGGTTGTGGTAAATTTAAATTATTTGTCTGCATTTTTGACCATAAAACTGTGTTAGTGAAAACTCCGCCATCACTAATTCTGCCTTGACAGCCAATTTCTGCGAAAATAAAATTATACTGAATATCAACCAACGCCATCAAAACTACTATACTGAATGTTCTTTTATAGTTATAAATTCAAGCAACAATTGTTTCCTAGTGTATTGGCAAGTACTTCTCAAAGTTGTACTTTCTCGAAGGAATTGTGTTATGCTATGATATGTGCAGACATACCTTTATGGAAATTAAATAATCCAACATATAAAAAATTCCTAGAAAAATATTCTGGCAAACATATTCCCGATGAATCCACGCTTAGAAAAAAATACATAAGCGGTATTTATGAAGATTGTTTGACTAAGATTCGTGAGGGTATACAAGATGGCCCCATATGGGTTGCACTAGTGACTAGATGAAACTACAGACACCCAAGGTCGTTGCATAGGCAATGTGATTATCGGACGTCTATTTGAAGACAGACCCAGCAAATCCTATTTATTGGCGTGTGAAGAACTTTCTAAATGTAACCACCAGACATCAGCAAAACTTTTTAATGATGCTATGAGTGTTTTCTGGCCTGATGGAGTTAAACATGAACAAGTTTTCTTGTTACTCACTGATGCTGCTCCTTATATGGTGAAAGCTGCAGATGCTCTTTAAGTTTTATACAACGTGTTAGGTAAGTGGTATAACATGCCCGCGGCTACCCATGTAATTTTGACCTTGTAAACATATTGGTGGTATTAAAAAGTCAAAATTAATTATTAAAAATTTCCATACAAAATTAATTACTTAATTAAGGAAAATTAATTTTGGCAACCCTTACAACCCGCGCAACATCAATTCCATTTAAATTCCTGATATCCTAGTACAAACTACAAGACGTGAAAACGAATAGGTAGGTACTATGCCGCGGCTGGCGCACAGAGTACCTAACTACTCGTGTGGTGTCGTGTGGCTGGCGCGCCGTCTTTCCTTAATAAGTAGGTACCTAAGTGACGACACTGACGAACACGTCAAGTAGTGCAACTTGTCATGGATGATAACGAGGTTGTGGGTTCGATTCCTGGTTCGGTTCAAAACTTAGAAAATGCGGGTTGCGGTGGTTATTTCGATTATTATCATTTCATGCTATTGGTAATAAGTAATAACCAGGACCGACGGCTTAACGTCAACTACTTAGGTACCTACTTGCCGAAACATCAGGGTGAAACGAGATCGATCTCTTGGCTGGTAGGTACACCTACGTAGGTACTTACTGAGAGTTTCTTTACCTACATAAAACTCAAACCTGAAAATCTTACGATATGAATGACCGACGCAGAACTCAAACCGAGAACCCGAGATTCGCAACCGAAAATCACTAGAAAACTTACGTAGGTACCAATTTTTATGTTAGCCTAGTACCGACTACCTACCCATAAAAAGACTCTTTACAAACGTTGTAAGGCGGCGCGCCGCCTTTGACAAATGCCGCCAAGATGCCAATACTCAATTTGATTATTTTCGGAAAGTTGTAATAATTATTGTATTTTACGAAGTAGGTTCAAGGTTTACTGGCCTGTGTACGAGTATTCCCTACCTAGGTACCTAGGTAGGTACTCATAAATAAACTAACTAACTGGCGAAAAAAACTCGGGCTAGGTAGGTACCTACCTAGGTAGGCCGAATCACTGGTTAAGGTAGTCCCTGCACGGCCGCGAGAAGTGTGCTGGAGCTCCATCGTGATTCGTGCTGGAATACGAGCGATGCGTACAGTGCTACAGTGCCAACAAACAAAGCCAGCTCGCTCGCAAAACCATCGTGCAAACTCCATCTCTGTTCAACGTTCGCCACACCGTCCAATGACTGACATCAAGAACTGCTCCAGCACGGCGAGTACCTACTAGTGGTTGGGTTTTCCTCGAAATGCTGCACAATTTCTTCTTCCAAACGAGTAGTCGATGTTGAAGGCCGTCCTTCACCATCGCGCCGGTAAAGGAACCGGTGGTGTGAAGTCTATGGACTAAATTCCGGAAACACGTATGCGACGAAACTCGAACTCTTGGGTTATTTGGTCTACCGGAAACATACTGTTCATCGTACAAGCTTCGGGCGTCCATCAATACACCATTACAAGCACCCACACACATAATCATGTCATAATATTGCGCGTTAGTGTAATTCATTATTTCACCCTTGTATGACGACTTCACAGTTCAAACTTCAATGAGAAACTAAAAAATAACAATTAAAATAGCTAATATGAACTTCGGATTTCGGAAGTCTTCAAAGAACAAAACGAAGTTAAGACCCGTTTACACTTTGACTAGTGCTTATTCAGTGATTTAGTGCGCTCGGTCTGACTCGACCACGACTCGACTGATGATTTACTAACGTATGTAAGTCAGTTTATAAGGACTAAGGAATGGCGATTCTTTCCAAAAAAGATCGATTTTTAACTTGATTTGAATCGAAGTCTGATGAAACGATTCATAAAAGAAGATCGATTTTTGAAAAAAAATTTTTGATCGATTTCTCAAAGACCTCTATTCGCGATCGCGATTTATTGAAAAAAAAAATCGATTTTTTAAATCGAAATGTAGTACTGAATTGATTTTCTAGGCTGAAATCCACTAGATCGATTCTCGATTATCGATTAAAATTGGCTAAAACGGGTTACTACCCGAAAATGTTGTACCGGAAATGTTGTAGTTTTATACGAATTCTTATAAGTAGCAGCTAAGTCTGGGTTAAAAGGATAACCTGGTGTTTCTGCAAACGGGTCTAATCGCATTTGGATCTGCAGAAAGTAATGAAAGAAATATCAAATGTGGCGCTGTTGGAAATCGAAGAATACGTGGAATAAGAATACGCTCTTTTTTATTCTACTTCGCTAATCAGTAATCACTGATCACTAGCAATAATCACTAAACAAAGTGTAAAACGACCTTAAGTCATACGAAGCTTCGTCAATGTCCGTACCTAAAACGCTGTGTTTAGGTATACCAGTTTATGCTGACCCTGGTATTTAGGCTACGACTCAAATAATAGCTATGCGACAGCGATGCTATAAAATATTCTAGTAACGACAAAACAGCGCATAACATAGACCAATGCATTTGAAATGTATTAAGTATTTAATAATTTTAATAAGTCTGCTATCGACTTTTTATCTCTCGGTAGTAAGACGGGCGGCATCAGCGGTAATAATGCAATTAAAGATGGAACGCGCTGAGCTGATCTTTTTGGATTTTGTGTACCATGATCATATTCCATTACAGTCCAGAATGTTAAATCTTTTAGCGTTAGGCTCGACTTTGACGATAAACGGCTCGAATTTGACTCTTGTAAAAAGTGGCTCACAATTCATTTCTACAGCAGACCACATCTCATAAAAGAAAAGAGTCATTCGCAGAAACAAAATCAAGATTTAAGAAGAATTTCACATAAATTTCGATTTATCTCTCCATTCTTATCAATTTCAATGCAATAATTGAATAGCTATTTAAAAATTACATCGACTCGATATTTTCGCTTCTGTACTGTAGTCATATCTTTATCTTTAGCTTGAAGTAGGTAGGAATAGAATGAATAGAAAATAATATCGTTTCGGAATTATTACACCTATCCTAAAGCTAAGCTGTGTCTACACTGATCAAAATTCGATAAACGTTCAACACTGCTGCTGCCTTGGTGGTTTTTTTTTCTCAAGTCCTTTTTATTCCCATGTACCATTGCCCCATCGCATGCAATCTATCATGCACGACAATTTCTTAATGTCATACTCATTGCTGAGGGTCGTGAATCGTGATCCATGGTAGGGGTTTTTTTGAGATTATTATGCGGTGGGCTTTCAGGGCTTAGAAAATGTGAAGAATGTCGAAGCATAATGAGGCACAAAAATCTTACGATTTATCCGACATACAGTAACAAATTCGGGTGCAATAAAAGGAGTAAACATAATTTACGTGCAAGTACGGCCTCGTTGATCTAGCGGTTAGCATGGTTAGCACGTTAAGCCTGTGCCCAGCTGTGGGACGTTAATGGGCTGTAGTGGGGTGGTAGATAGCATGCACGTATTTGAAACTAGGTAATGTACAAGAAAAAAAATTGAATGTGTACGCAGCTTTACACAGTTACAGCGACGCCCATTTTGTAGGCATTATTATTATTTCATAGGTAAAGATTTTTCATTGGTCTAAAATTTTTTGGCGGGAAAACGGTTCACCAATCACGTAAAATTAAAGGTGGTCTTTGACCTTACAGTCAAAGTAGGTCAGGTTTTACTCAAATTAGGTCAGGTTCAATGTCATCAATGACTCTAGCAGCTGTTTAAGGGTTGTCACCGAGGAGTTTTAAGAAATTTCTGAATGTCCTCATAACTTCCACTGGTATCACGCTACGAGGGTCGTTATATTTTTTCGGGCATACACACATCAGTCCTAACCTCAGCCTGCCGGGATGTTATGGGACTTACCCAACACGTTGTATATTAAAATGATTCATGTAACGTGCTTGGCACATGGCGTAAATAGGTTAGCCGAATGTATTAGGTTCCAGTTTAAAAATGTTGATAGTTTAGTATCAAAGGTGAAGAAAATTTTTTTGAAAGCACCAAGCAGGATTTCCAAATTTAAAGAGTTGTATCCGAGAATACCTTTGCCACCAGAGCCAGTGCTGACACGCTGGGGTACATGGCTGAGAGCGGTTGAATATTACACCGAGTATTTTAATGAAATCAGAATAATTATTTCTCAATTGGATGACGATTCTGCAAGTATTTTAGCCACAAAAGAACTTCTTGAAGATGACACTCTCTGTAATGATTTGGTATACATAAAAAGCAATTATTGCTTTCTATCACACAAGTTACAAGCACTAGAAAATCCTTCAACATCATTGAATGAAAACCTGAAGATTATTGAAGAAATAGAAAAAAAAGTTTCTGAAGCGGAAGGCCCTGTTGCTGAAGTGGCTAAACAAAAACTAAAGTATGTTTTGGAAAAAAATAGAGGTTTTGATACACTAAAAAAGATTAACAAAATGCTGTGCGGTAGTTTGGAGGGCGCTGTAGATGTGGCTTTCAAACTTCCCGAATTATGCTTGTTTAAATATGCTCCAGTCACATCATGTGACGTAGAGAGATCATTCAGCCAATATAAGGCTATATTTAGACCGAATCGTCAAAGTTTTGATTTTGAAAGGAGAATGATCAACCCTGACCCAAGCATTTACACAAAATGTAATTTACTAAAAATTATCTTACGAATATATGACAATTTGAAAATTAATAATTATTAATGCTAAAGCTGCTTTTAAAAAAATGCAATAAAAAAGGAATTCAACCGTCTCTTCCTGTTTCTCTGGCACGTCTGGTGGCCATTTGCATTACTTTCTACGCATACATGCCCAAACAAAAAGTTTTGTTGTTAAAAAAAATCATGTCACTTGCAATAAAACAGATATTAATTATATTAATACATTATTCTATTTATTTGTTGTAAATCGTACAATATGATTAAAGTAAATAAGCAATAATTAATAATATTATTTTGTTGTAATATTGTTTTAACTTCGTTGCGTTTTGTGCAATGGAATATATAACTACAACCTTCTTGATTTTGTGTAACGAAACTTATTATATTTCAAGATGCCAATGTGACATTGTCACTGTTTTAGTTATGTGTGACGCTAGTGACGTCTAGTCTGTTTACATTTTGAATGTTTATTGTAGCGCAGCGGAGACCAATATTAATTCTATGGTTTATTGTTTTTCCTTACCAACGACTTTTGCTATATTATACGGATTCGATCTCACCTACTCGCCGACTTTACGCTTTTCTACGGATTCTGATTTTTGCTCGTGATTTGGATAACATTGTTGAGGTGCATTAAATGTCAGTTGAATGTAAACATGATGCCTTTGATATGATGCTAAGACATGATGTGTCTTCGTTAGATTCTACATTGCAAACTACTCTCAACATGGACATCGTTGCAACAGGTATGTTAAGTATAGTGCGCGCTAAACAAATAGTTCAAATCGGCAGGAACGATACACGGCTTTCCTTACTAGTTTAACAATCATAAACTACACATAACCTAGAATCATTTTCAAACTTAAACTAAGATTTATTCAAAAACGGCAGCTCCTAGAGGTATTAAAATGGTGTGTTTGGTTATCAGGAATAAATCTGCAATAAATGCTGCATACAACACGCTTGTAAACGACTGGGTTACACGCCCATAGAATTTTGGGCATTCTCCTTTAAAGAAGCATGTTATTGTGTACTGCAACCAATTTAATGCAACGAATGTAATTGAAGTTGAATAAAACTATTAATTTTTGTTGAATTTAATCTTATTATTTGCAATAAACAATGTTTAAAATGAAAGGTATTGTTATTTTATACTCCATATTTTTTGCATATTTTTCATTTTTTGGTCCATATTATATGTACATATTTTGTATTTTTTATTACATATTTTTCCGGGCCCTAATCATCACTATACGAAGAACCAAATTACAAAAAAAAATGTGTGTTTGTTATTCTGTTACGCAGAAACTACTGGACGAATTCGAATGAAGTGGTACACCGGTAGATAATGACAGGAAACAACACGTTGAATACCTACAATTTAGGCTGCTAAGAGCGCATGAATGTTTCATGTGTAATATTTTTTATCATTAATTTATAATTTTCTTTAAATGCTCATTCTTTTGTAATTGCTTGTAATGTACTTATAGTTAATAATTGTTTGTTTTAGATGGTCCGACATTATAAGAGGATTAAAGAAAAAAGTTATTCAGAGCGGCAAAATTATTCGAAATACCAAGAACAACAATTTCTTTTAGATTAAATCATTGTGTAATGACAAGAGCTGGACACCCAACAGTTTTTTCTCCAGAATTTGAAAAAAGAATGGCGGATTGCTTGCACACAATGGAGAAATGCGGCTTCCCATTAACAAGAAAGGAAGCCTCTGTATTGATTTATCGATTTAGCCTCTGTATTGGGATCGGGATACTGTTGTTGTACGATATTGCGAAATCTCGCAATCAACGGGAGCATGTGCGCCTACCTGGGATGCTCTACTTCACCAGCTCCAGCCGCCTGCCGGAAGAGCTGAACCTCTCTCTGTACCGAAACAGTTCTGTTTCGAGTTCGGAAGAATACCAGGAGTGCTCGATGTAGGCCCACTCCCTAGTGTAACACCGACGACTTTGGCTTGCCTAACGGACTTTGATCGTTTACAGGCACTTACGAATTTGTGTGGTTGCTCCGAAATTCACGCTTCCCACCTCGATTCAACCTTCTCAGGTTATCTCAGCCTGTGCAAACTATACTCGATCCGCTTCCTTATTAAAATTCATTCAGGCGTTCAGTGCCTTACTTGTGAAAAGTTCAACGACAGCTACGATTTTTCAAAGTTGAGATGGCTTTATTAGAAAAAGAATTCATATTTCATAACTCACATTTTCTTTTTCTTTTAATCATTCAGGTTATTAATGTCAATGAACACTCAAATATTCAGTGATGATTCAGAAGAAATACCACCGATTGGCGTCACGATTCGACGCACGGCGCCGGTGGATGAGAGGGCTATGGCGAATAATAAACAATTCTTCTTATTCGCCACGGTGTTTGAGATGGCTTTATTAGGAAAAGAATTCATATTTCATAACTCACATTTTCTTTTTCTTTTAATCATTCAGGTTATTAATGTCAATGAACACTCAAATATTCAGTGATGATTCAGAAGAAATACCACCGATTGGCGTCACGACTCGACCCACGGCGCCGGTGGTTGAGAGGGCTATGGCGAATAATAAACAATTCTTCTTATTCGCCACGGTTTTTGAGATGGCTTTATTAGGAAAAGAATTCATATTTCATAACTCACATTTTCTTTTTCTTTTAATCATTCAGGTTATTAATGTCAATGAACACTCAAATATTCAGTGATGATTCAGAAGAAATACCACCGATTGGCGTCACGACTCGACCCACGGCGCCGGTGGATGAGAGGGCTATGGCGAATAATAAACAATTCTTCTTATTCGCCACGGTGTTTGAGATGGCTTTATTAGAAAAAGAATTCATATTTCATAACTCACATTTTCTTTTTCTTTTAATCATTCAGGTTATTAATGTCAATGAACACTCAAATATTCAGTGATGATTCATAAGAAATACCACCGATTGGCGTCACGACTCGACCCAAGGCGCCGGTGGATGAGAGGGCTATGGCGAATAATAAACAATTCTTCTTATTCGCCACGGTGTTTGAGATGGCTTTATTAGAAAAATAATTCATATTTCATAACTCACATTTTCTTTTTCTTTTAATCATTCAGGTTATTAATGTCAATGAACACTCAAATATTCAGTGATGATTCAGAAGAAATACCACCGATTGGCGTCACGACTCGACCCACGGCGCCGGTGGATGAGAGGGCTATGGCGAATAATAAACAATTCTTCTTATTCGCCACGGTGTTTGAGATGGCTTTATTAGAAAAAGAATTCATATTTCATAACTCACATTTTCTTTTTCTTTTAATCATTCAGGTTATTAATGTCAATGAACACTCAAATATTCAGTGATGATTCAGAAGAAATACCACCGATTGGCGTCACGATTCGACGCACGGCGCCGGTGGATGAGAGGGCTATGGCGAATAATAAACAATTCTTCTTATTCGCCACGGTGTTTGAGATGGCTTTATTAGGAAAAGAATTCATATTTCATAACTCACATTTTCTTTTTCTTTTAATCATTCAGGTTATTAATGTCAATGAACACTCAAATATTCAGTGATGATTCAGAAGAAATACCACCGATTGGCGTCACGAATCGACCCACGGCGCCGGTGGATGAGAGGGCTATGGCGAATAATAAACAATTCTTCTTATTCGCCACGGTTTTTGAGATGGCTTTATTAGGAAAAGAATTCATATTTCATAACTCACATTTTCTTTTTCTTTTAATCATTCAGGTTATTAATGTCAATGAACACTCAAATATTCAGTGATGATTCAGAAGAAATACCACCGATTGGCGTCACGACTCGACCCACGGCGCCGGTGGGACTGGTGGAGGACCAGCCAAGAAACCTCTATGTAACAGAGATCATATGCGAGAGGTATCATAGGAGAGTTATCATATGCGGGAACTCCACATGTGCAGTTACCTCTTCCTAATGTAAGTAAAGTAGTAGTCTTTGAACAGTGCGTGTTGCCAATGATGATGACATACAACCTATGGATCCGAGACATGGGTCGCTAACTATGGGCCCCATAGGAAAGCTCAGTCACTCAGCGGGTGATAGAGTTATTTATGCTTGAAGTCTCTATGTGATCAAATCAAAAATGAAGAGATCATAGCATGTGACATACAAAGACTGTGGAAAGACCTATGTCCACCAGTAGACGACGTATAAAAACAAAAACAATCTAATGCCTACATGAGATGTCAAATAAGTATATGCTGATTCCATGCGTACCACATCCATCGCGTCCAGCAGCTCCAGAAATCCGATTACCTAAGAAGAGTGGCTTTTTGTGAAACAATGATACATCGATCTAAAGAAGACTTTGTCAATAAAATACTGTGGACCGACGAGCCCCGATTCGAAAGGACTGGAGTGTTCAACATTCATAGCTACCATAGCTGGGCCATCGAAAATCCACATTTGGCAAGGGCGTTAAACTTTTAAATACACTTTAGTGTCAACGTTTGATCTGGGCACCTAAATGGAGTTAATTTGGCCCTTTGAATTACCGGCCAGGTTGAATGGAAATACTTATTTGAATTTTTTACAAAACAATCTTTATGAATTGTTAGAAGACGTAAATCTCCAGATCTCATGAAATTGATTCACTTTTATTTTGACTTTTTAACTGTACGCGCGCATTATAAATGACTTAAAGAAAATAATAGATTTCGAAGTGATTACTTATGTCCTGAATCAGAATTGCTTTCTGGTATCCGCGTCGGTAATTTTTTAGCTCCCATAACCGACAAATAAGCAAATAATTTATTTCCAAAAAATGGAGATAATTTTAAAACGTGGAAAATTCAATACTTGCGTTAAAATACCTCATAATTCGTGAAATTTTTAACGAATCTCATGTTGACGCTACAGACAACTATTTAATTACAGGCCAACTAATAACAATGTCGTTTTGGCGTCACAACGGCAATTATTACTTGTTTAATAGTTACGTTGTAAAAGAAACAACGTCGAAAATTTGAACGTCGCACGACTTTTTTGTTCGGAAAATGTAGAAGCATTAGCTACATTAATAATTAAAAGTTATACGCATTCGAACGATCAATATCAGATCAATAAAATCCGCGTTGAAAATCTAATATAATCCATTTTAATTAGATTTTACCCACAAGCTTACAACTACAGTCAATCCTCACTGATCTAAAATTCACTATTTTAAAACCAGTCGTAGTTCTGGAAAAATTAGACACGCGTACAATAAATGCACCACAAATTTCCAAAATAGGCAAACCTCTAAAACGAAAAGCGTCAAACGATGAAAGATACCCGCGAAAAAAATTACAATTGATAAATCAAACGATGTAAAATTAAATATGAACTCAGTTGTTATTATAACAAAATTGACAATGCTGGTTGCAAAAAAAAAAAACAAGTCGGTAGGCCTAAAAAACAGGAGACATCCCTGTTTGTAAGGAAACACTATCACCTGTATAAAACTAAAATAAACACAAATACACACGACAGCAGCATCTGTCACAATAACATACTAGTATACCCAAGCTATAAGCTTAAAATATCTGGCCGGGGTCAATTGTTCGATTAAAATCGATGATAAAACTAATGAGATGGCCTTTAGCCAAAAAACCAGAAATACATCAAAAAGCTGTAAAAATTTACTCCATAAATCATCCGGAAATAAATACAGCTTCCGTTCAACGGCATAATACAACGGACAAGGCGCCTAAAATATCCTTAATTTAAAACTCTTTACTTAGGAATTTTATAGCCATACGTCGTTTTAAAATAGACCACGCGCTTACAATAATTTATTCGCTTTCTGTGTTAGGCGTTTCTCACGGACACTATCAACCTAACACTGGAATAACATTTTTAAAAATTCAAGGTCACGTTTATCTCAGAGTATTCGATTTAGGATATTCAGATAGTGCTAATCCTATACGGAATGTATGTGTATGACGATAATGAAACTCGCGAACGACAAGCCCAAAATCTAAATCTAGATATGCAAGTGATTCGTTCAATAACAAATATGCATAATGTATCAATCCATACATACATTGAATGTTTCAAACGGTTAAATCGCCAAACATCCGAAAATATTCACATTATTTTTGAAAAAACTTCTAAAGCTTTAGTAAATAGATTAAGACAACCTTCTTATTTTATTACGATTACTTGTAACCCAAATTAAGTAAATTAAGTTGAAATTAAACAGTTAGTCAGTCCTTTCAGGATAAAAAGCTAATCCACTAATTTGAGCCAAAGTTTTTAATTAAAAAATTATCACAACTAATTAAAGATATCCGTTCCGGAAAATTGTTAGGCAACTTTATTTATCTCATGTACGTTATTGACTTTCAAAAAGAGGCCTACCTCATGCACATACATACATTTGTTTTCGTGTAGAAGGCGGAGGCGGACGACCGCTACATAATACCGATATTGTCAAATTTGTTAGGGCTGATATACCTAATCCGTCTGAAGCTGAAGGAAGGTTGCGCAAAGCTGTACTCATCAGATGATTCACGGTCCTTGTGTCCTTTCTAATAGAAGTGATCTTCCATGGATGAAAGATCATGGAGGGATGATGGAAAAAAAATTTTTTCCGAAATGCGAAACGGACACTACATTCTGCGATGATAGATGCCTTCGTCAATTTAAAACGCAACAGTCAAAACGAAGCTGAAATAACATATAGATTTAGAAAAATTAAAATCAATTCAATGTTGGGTAGTTCCATACAACGCCGCCTTACTCCTTAAGTACGATTGTCATATTATTGTCGAAGTATCCACAGTTACTACCGTTGTAAAATACTTATTTAAATATACTACAAAAGGCGCTGATCATTCTCGCGTTGTTTCTGATGAAAATCGTTATGACGAAATTGAAAACTACGTGACTAAAAATATTTAGGCTGCTGTGAAGCGACGTGGCTGTCTCAGAATTTGAATTAGTTTGTCGCGAACCTAATGTCAAACAACTCGCAATTTACCTGGAAGGGCAACAATACATATATTTTAAACCCGGCACTGAAACGGAAGCTGCAAATCGAACAACTTCAGATCTAATAAGTTATTTCAATCGGCCTGCTGGGATAAATTTTGACGAATTAACGTATCAAGAGTTTTACGAAAAATTATTGTTCACGCTACACGTTCTCGAACTCAAAACGTGGAAATTTTAGAAACTTCAAATAACCGGTTCGTAACCCAGCAACAGTGGGGCGAACTCGGGCGCGAGTATACTTAGTAAAAATAGAGTCTGTAACATTAGCCTAGCCTTTAATAATTAAATTGCCTACTCTCATCACAGTAACAGTGGATTTTTTCTACCTCCCTACCCTACTATTTGTCCGCAGTTTAGGCTCCTAAAAGCCTAAAACGCGACAAGGTGCACAATTTTATTTGCGTCTTTTATTTTTTCAAGTCTTAAAAGGAGACTCAATTTTACCCCCCATGAAATTGATTCACTTTATCTTGCGGAGATGAATTGTACGCGCGCATTATAAATGACTTAAAAAAAGTAATAGATTTCGAAGTGAATATTTAGATCCTGAATCAGAAATCAGAATTGCCTTCTGATATCCGCGTCGGCACACACACATAATTTATGTCCAAAAAATGGAGATGTGTGTACCTACATACAAATTACATTTAAACACAAAACATAAATATATAACTTGCCGGACGCCTCGCGGTAACCACGCAATGGAAACGTGCAGGTGAGGTGCGGGCGCACGGGGGACGGAGACCCCGTTATGCGTGCGCGCGGCACCTTCGCGTTCTATACCGCCATTTACTGTCTATTTGAAAGCTCGGACTTTAGGCCCGCGTCACTTTGTACACCGTTTCAGTCGTATTGTTTAACCGCTCGCTTTCTCCTTCTAGTGTACATATTTTGGGACTATCTTGTAAACGTAGTGTAGTATCTGATTAAATAAACTCTTTTACCACTATACTTCTCAGTTCTCTCACTCCAATCCGATACCCCTATAGAAATAATTTTCACGTGGGAAATTCAATACTTGCCTTTAAAAACCTCTTAATTCGTGAATTTTTAACGAAACTCATGTTGACTAGTATACCTAAGCTATAAGCTTAAAATATCTGACCGGGGTCCATTGTTTAGTTTAGATCGATTGAAATCGATGATAAGATCCCGAGATACATTACGGATGAAACTAATGAGATGGCCTGTAGCCAAAAAACCAGAAATACATCAAAAAGCTGTAAAAAATTACTCCATAAATCTGGCTGCCGCCACAAAATGGCGAATGTCGGGGGTTTTGTAATTTTTTTAAATTTATACTTGTTAACTAACAAAATGCGCGAGAAGAAGGGTTAACTTTTAAAGCTTCTTTGGCATGCCTTTGAACTCAAAGGGGTTATTGGATTTTTGCAATTGCCACACTAGCACTCAGTACTTATAGAGCGACTTTTATGTTCAGTTCGGAATCAGCGAGTGCAGAGCCTAGCGGTGACCTAGCCAGCCAGCCAATAGAGCGACTTTTATGTTCAGTTCGGAATCAGCGAGTGCAGAGCCAAGCGGTGACCTAGCCAGCCAGCCAGGACCTAGCTGGGAGCCAGGGCCATCAAGACGGTAAAATCAACACAAAAATGCTTTGAATATTGAACACACGGCATTTTTTTATCGGATTTCATATATTTTTTCAGCTTGGTGGATGAATTAAAAATTGTCCGAGCCGGTCGGGTCTCGGACAAGAAAGTGATCGCGAAATTGACTCCGGAGCAGAAAATGCAGCTGAAAGTCCTTAAGGACAAAAAGCAAGTGGGTAGTTTTTTGTTGCCCAACGCTCCGTCACTTTGTACACTAGTGATGGGACTCGAGTTGCTTTTCACTCGAGTGATTCGAGTAGTTTTTATATTACTCGCACTCGAGTTAAATTTTTGGACAACTCGAGTTTCGAGTGACTCGAGTTGACTCGAATTACGAGTGACTCAAGTTGACTCGTACCCCTCGAGTGGGTACCGAGCCGAGTGATAAATTCAACTAAGAAATTCAAGAAATTGATCAAATCATTTTTTTAAGTAGGTAGTTATTACAGCAATTTCAGCTAAATTTGTTATCTCATTGAAAATACATTACTTCTGTTCATCGAACTATTACGCTCTGTTCTTTTGTTGAGTTTATTTAAGTTTCATTAAAGTTAATTTTAAAGCATGTTTAGTATTACCTAAACTGTATAATAACATAATAAAGCTGTTCATATTTGGATCTCATGAAAGTTCCTTGTTAGAATAAATTAAATTGGATTAGAACTTAGATTATAATATTTCAATTTGACTGATAGTTGATATAAGAGGTTTCTTGATTATGTATGGTTTAGTTTTAAGGAAAATTCTATTTTTTTACATTATTTGTTTAAATTTTTTTTTGAGTAGCTTTTACATTAATGCGAAAATGAATACACAATGTGGCTTATTCTGTTGTACACAATCTCTAAACTTATACTAAATGTACAAGTTTAAATATAGTGCTATCCTTTTCTGTAGGGAACATTGTAAAAGAGATAGGAATATATTTAGCGCTGTCATATTAGTTTAGATTTAGAGATTATGTACAACAGAATTGCCACAATTTTCTATGTAAAATTAATACCTATTTTTTTATTCGTTTTAAAATTTTGGTCACTCGAGTTTTATATTCCGAGTGACTCGAGTCAATAAAAATCACTCGAGTTTTATCTTCACTCGAGTGGCATTCGAGTGAGAAAGTTACCAGTACCGAGTCACTCGAGTGAAAAAAAATCACTCGAGTCCCATCACTATTGTACACCGTTGCAGTCGTATTGAAAATGCAGCTGAAAGTCCTTAAGGACAAAAAGCAAGTGGGTAGTTTTTTGTTGCCCGACGCTCCGTCACTTTGTACACCGTTTCAGTCGTATTGTTTAACCGCTCGCTTTCTCCTTCTAGTGTACATATTTTGGGACTATCTTGTAAACGTAGTGTAGTATCTGATTAAATAAACTCTTTTACCACTATACTTCTCAGTTCTCTCACTCCAATCCGATACCCCTATAGAAATAACTTTAACGTGGGAAATTCAATACTTGCCTTTAAAAACCTCTTAATTCGTGAATTTTTAACGAAACTCACGTTGACTAGTATACCCAAGCTATAAGCTTAAAATCTTAAAATATCTGACCGGGGTCCATTGTTTAGTTTAGATCGATTGAAATCGATGATAAGATCCCGAGATACATTACGGATGAAACTAATGAGATGGCCTGTAGCCAAAAAACCAGAAATACATCAAAAAGCTGTAAAAAATTACTCCATAAATCATCCGGAAATAAATACAGCTTCCGTTCAACAGTATAATACAATACACAGAAAAGTCGAGCCTGAATAACGAGGATTAAATTTAATTGCCCAAAAACGCGATGAAGAACTTAATATAATTAAATTGCTTTCGTTGAAAAATTCGTCGCTGTTAGGTCCTGATATACACGTGTGATCAATCTGTCAAACATGACTCTTTTTTGAGAATTCGCACAAAATGGTGCTGCGGACAAGGCGCCTAAAATATCCTTAATTTAGAACCCTTTACCGAGGAATTTTATAGCCATACGTCGTTTTTAAATAGGTGGTCTAAAATAATAATTTTATATAAAAAGGATGTGGTAGTAACTAATACCTAATCTGTGGCGCGCATGCCGATTCTCCTTTTGAACAGATTCTGTGTATTTATTTATTTATGGATTACGGTATTCACTAAAACGTAAACCAAGCTATCTGTGAACCTCTTTGCAGACTCCGGACTTCGTAACTTCTTAAAAATTCGCACAAATTGGTGCCACGGACAAGGCGCCTAAAATATCCTTAATTTAGAACCCTTTACCGAGGAATTTTATAACAATACGTCGTTTTTAAATAAACCACGCGCTTACAATAATTTATTCACTTTCTCTGTGTTAGGCGTTTCTCACGGATACCAACAACCTAACACTGGAATAACATTTTGAAAAATTCAAGGTCGCGTTTATCAGAAGAGTATTTGATTTAGGATATTCAGATAGTGCTAATCCTATCGGAATAAACGCGCATGACGATAATGAAACTCGCGAACGACTAGCCCAAAATCTAAATCTAGATATACAAGTGATTCGTGAAACGGACACTACATTCTGCGATGATAAGGGTTCGTCAATTTAAAATGCAACAGTCAAAACGAAGCTGAAATAACGTATAGGCAGATCTAGAAAAATTAAAATCAATTGAATGATCAGTAGCATGTTTTTCGCCTGCCTCCAACCCGCCCGCTCATTTCGCCTTTCCGCGCATCTTTATAACCTAAATTGTTTTGTGAGTGTGTGAAAGTTTGTATTACATACTGCAGAAATGCGAGGTGAGTTATTTTTATTTTGTTATTATTTTTCTTTTCATATGTTGTCTTTTAATTAAAAAAATCGACCTAATATTATCTTTATATTGTTACAGAATAACTTATACAGTCTTTGTAGTCAAGAAAATAATACTTATAAACAATATTATTTTCCTACCAGTGATTGCGCTGAAGAAGAAACGCAAGAACTGTATATAGAACAGGAAATACCAGCAAAAAAAAGAAAATCAGAAACTTTAGACAACTTTTTTGAAACCCCTGCAAAAAAACAAAAGAAAGCACAATTATTCTACAGTATCACGAATAAATAAAGATGATGGCAGATCTTACATTTCCACAAACACTGATGATGGAGCGACGGCTATCTTATTAAATTTGAGCTGTATGATATGAAAAAATATCAAAAATACCTCCATCTCAACACTGGAAACATGCTAACGTTAGGATAAAATATTACACTCAGAAAACAAGTAAAATTCTCGCGAACACTAATGATATCATTTATAATATTACTAAAGAGATCGCGGAAACAGATGGTTGTAAGAAATACTCTTTTAATAGTTAATTGCTAAATTCATAATTATTTAACTAATACCTCTATCTCAACACTGGAAACATGCTAACGTTAGGAAAAAATATTACACTCATAAAAAAAGTAAAATTCTCGCGAAAACGAATATCATTTATAATATTACTAAAAAAATCGCGGAAACAGATGCGCAAAGCGCAAAACCATTAAATGGTACAACCCGCACATAGCATGTTCCGGTTTCCACTAAATCCTACGACGACGATTTTGGGTATTGGAACCTTACAAACGGTTCACAAAAAGCAGAACTCATATTCAATGCAAATGCTGTAATTTTCGACGAAGCTCGTCGACGTTTTTGATGGGCTGCGGCACGCCACTTTTGCTCCGTGCTCGACGCATTTATCATCGTTTTCCTGTTTCAACGAGATTTTCAAGTAAAATTATGGAAGGGTAAGTAATTAACAATCTAGAATGCATAAATTAAGCATCCGTTAAAGAATTTGCCCAGAAATTGTAATTTTGTGAAACATATTTTTTGCAAACGATGTCTGCGTCATGACGATGCTTAAATTTTGTGATAAATTTCTTCCGGCATTACGATTTTAGCGCTTTTATATTGTTTTCTATACTTATTTAATTACGTATTGAACAATTGTTTCTAATAATTCCATTCTAAATTGGCAGAAAATGTCGATAAAAAATATCTGAAATTATGTAACCGTCAGTCGGCGAGCGGCAGTCAGGGGAAATATATGACTTCCGCCATCTTGTCGTTGTTTCGTGTTGCTAAAGATTTGTAGAGATAAGTCTTAGCAAACATGACTTGAATTAAATTTAATAATAAATTATTATTATTTTGAATATTTATCTATTTAAAATATTAAATTATTTTTGTATAGGTGTTTTTTCGTGTAAATGTATGTTCATTTGTAATGTTGTTTTTTGGCGGATTTTAAATAATTTTTGCATTGGTGTGTGTAGGTATTTAAGATATTTTTTTTACGTAGGTGTATGGGTGGGTGTGTGCATGCATGTATGTATGTATGTATGTATGTATGTATGTATGTATGTATGTATGTATGTATGTATGTATGTTCTAAGTCGACTGATTTCGACTTCTTTTTTTATTACTTTTCGTTTGCTACTTTATTACTTGTTAGTAATGGTATGTGCACGTGCTTATTTGTTTTATTTGCATTGTTTAGTTTACCGCACGAGGAGGAGAGTAATTCGCCGCCGCCGCAATCGTCACGCGGACCTCGCGGAGTCCGGGTTTTATACCCTACGGTTCCAGAGGAACCAGTAGTGGTAGAGCCCGGACTGCGTGGGCGCGGTGGGCGTGGGCGTGGTGGTGGAGGACGTGGGCGTGGGCGTGGGGCCCAAGACGTCAATGAAGAGTTAGTTGGCTTTTTTATTGCTTTTAATGCCTGTTTACTACTATTTTTTTCTCATGATCTGCTGTCTATTTCTTTCTAATGTGTGGTTTTTAATTTTAGATTGATACTGATAGAAGTTGACCAGCCTGGTGGGCGTGGTCGTGGTGGGCGTGGTCGTGGTCGTGGTGGGCGTGGGCGTGGGGCCCAAGACGTCAATGAAGAGTTAGTTGGCTTTTTTATTGCTTTTAATGCCTGTTTACTACTATTTTTTTCTCATGATCTGCTGTCTATTTCTTTCTAATGTGTGGTTTTTAATTTTAGATTGATACTGATGGAAGTTGACCAGCCTGGTGGGCGTGGGCGTGGTGGGCGTGGGCGTGGTCGTGGTGGGCGTGGTGGGCGTGGGGCCCAAGACGTCAATGAACAGTTAGTTGGCTTTTTTATTGCTTTTAATGCCTGTTTACTACTATTTTTTTTCATGATCTGCTGTCTATTTCTTTCTAATGTGTGGTTTTTAAATTTTAGGTTGATATTGATGGACTTGGCCGACCTGCCCGTTGCCGAGCAACTGGAGGTGCCGCTCCACGTTCCTCGTAAGAGAAAGTGGCCCGGCACCTCCGCTGCAGGGCCAAGTACCCGGCCAAGTTTGGAGACGTAAGTATTTTAACTCATGCATGTCAGTTGTACATATAATTTTGGTTGTTGAAGCATAACTAATATTTTAAAATATCTTTTTAGATCCACCCCAATGGACCCCCCACCCCATCCCGGCACCTCCAGTGCCGCCGAGCCAAGTATCCTGCCCGGCACCTCCGCTGCAGGGCCAAGTACCCGGCCAAGCTTGGAGACGTAAGTATTTTAACTCATGCATGTCAGTGTACATATAATTTTGGTTGTTGAAGCATAACTAATATTTTAAAATATCTTTTTAGATCCACCCCAATGGACCCCCCACCCCATCCCGGCACCTCCAGTGCCGCCGAGCCAAGTATCCTGCCCGGCACCTCCGCTGCAGGGCCAAGTACCCGGCCAAGCTTGGAGACGTAAGTATTTTAACTCATGCATGTCAGTTGTATATAATTATAATTTTGGTTGTTGAAGCATAACTAATATTTTAAAATATCTTTTTAGATCCACCCCAATGGACCCCCCACCCCATCCCGGCACCTCCAGTGCCGCCGAGCCAAGTATCCTGCCCGGCACCTCCGCTGCAGGGCTAAGTACCCGGCCAAGCTTGGAGACGTAAGTATTTTAACTCATGCATGTCAGTGTACATATAATTTTGGTTGTTGAAGCATAACTAATATTTTAAAATATCTTTTTAGATCCACCCCAATGGACCCCCCATCCCATTCACTCGCATCTCTGCAAGTGCCCTCTCCGGCAATGTAAGTCTATTACGTACTATTATTCTAGTAATAATTTCTATTAATCTCTAAACATAGGTGCCATAACATTGCTTTTGTTAACAGGCACTTGGAATGTGGGGGCTCTGACGTGAGTTCCCCACCCGACTCGCCTCATCCTCGCCCTCCGCCCAGAACAGAAAACCTCCGCTCCGAAGATATTGAGTTCTTTCTGAACTTTGGTAAGTGGTTTGCATTTTTTGGGGGTTTTTGCATTTTGTTTTTTTTTTGACGTGGTTGGTTTTTTCCAGTCTATTTGTGAATTTTGTACAGCATGTTGAATGGGACAGCATCCGGTCTTTCTTGTCTAGCCGTGAGACCAGTTAGCTGTCCCTTTTTCATCTTTTTCTTGCTTAGATCAAAGTAATTCTGCTACGATGTGTCTACGTCTCCAGCCTTGAAGACCACATTTTTCAATGTTGTGAAATGCAACTATTTACTGTATTCCTTGGCCGGAATACATGGAATACATGGGGGAATAATGTTTGTTACAGGAAGCGAATCAGACGATTCGGGCTCGGACGCGGAGGACCTCGACTTGCTGCCGCCCGAACGCATAACGCGGGAGATGCGTCGCGAGATGCAATGGGTAGCGAGCGGCAGCAACGAGGTGCCCGACGTGCCCGTGGACGAGCGCGAGCCTGAGGCTCGATACACCGCACAAAATACCGCCAATATCAATCTCATTTAACTTATACAGTCTTTGTAGTCAAGAAAATAAATAATAATAAAATAAATATAAGAGCTCTCCGCTGCCGGACACCGTCTAACGGTTTGTACCTAAACATGCCGCAACTGCCGCGAACCGACAGACGGTTTCACATTCCGATGTTTTTTCAAACTGTTTTATTTATCTGTATTCTTTATAGAATCTTCTCAGACCGGTTCCAAAGCCAAAGCTGTAAGTATAGAGGACTATTTGGGACTATAGTGTGTAGGACACTTAACAGTTTTAATACAAAAATTCGTTGTTCTGTGGCGGCCTTTGCGATTTATTTTCTGCGGCACGCCACTTTTGCTCCGTGCTCGACGCATTTAACATCGTTACGTTATCGGTACGAGATTTCAAGAAATAATATGGAAGGGTAAGTAATTAACAATCTAGAATGCATAAATTAAGCATCCGTTAAAGAATTTGCCCAGAAATTGTAATTTTGTGAAACATATTTTTTGCAAACGATGACTGCGTCATCACAATGCTTAAATTTTGTGATAAATTTCTTCCGGCATTACGATTTTAGCGCTTTTATATTGTTTTCTATACTTATTTAATTACGTATTGAACAATTGTTTCTAATAATTCCATTCTAAATTGGCAGAAAATTTCGATAAAAAATATCTGAAATTATGTAACCGTCAGTCGGCGAGCGGCAGTCAGGGGAAATATATGACTTCCGCCATCTCGTCGTTGTTTCGTGTTGCTAAAGATTTGTAGAGATAAGTCTTAGCAAACATGACTTGAATTAAATTTAATAATAAATTATTATTATTTTGAATATTTATCTATTTAAAATATTAAATTATTTTTGTATAGGTGTTTTTTCGTGTAAATGTATGTTTGTTTGTAATGTTGTTTTTTGGCGGATTTTAAATAATTTTTAGATATTTTTTTTACGTAGGTGTATGGGTGGGTGTGTGCATGCATGTATGTATGCATGTATGTATGTATGTATTTATGTATGTATGTTCTAAGTCGACTGATTTCGACTTCTTTTTTTATTACTTTTCGTTTGCTACTTTATTACTTGTTAGTAATGGTATGTGCACGTGCTTATTTGTTTTATTTGCATTGTTTAGTTTACCGCACGAGGAGAGTAATTCGCCGCCGCCGCAATCGTCACGCGGACCTCGCGGAGTCCGGGTTTTATACCCTACGGTTCCAGAGGAACCAGTAGTGGTAGAGCCCGGACTGCGTGGGCGCGGTGGGCGTGGGCGTGGGCGTGGTGGTGGAGGATGTGGGCGTGGGCGTGGGGCCCAAGACGTCAATGAAGAGTTAGTTGGCTTTTTTATTGCTTTTAATGCCTGTTTACTACTATTTTTTTTATTATACTATTTTTTTCCACTAAATCCTACGACGACGATTTTGGGTATTGGAACCTTACAAACGGTTCACAAAAAGCAGAACTCATAATTCAATGCAAATTCTGTAATTTTCGACGAAGCTCGTCGATGTTTGTGATGGGCTCACAAATTGCTAATCATTCATTTATTAGAGCGATCTTTACGCGATTTGATGAAAAACGACCAAATTTTTGGTAGAAAAATTATTATTTTTGCAGGTGTTTGCTTAGTGTGATTGTGTCATGCCATCTCGATACACCGCACAAAATACCGCCAATATCAATCTCATTTAACTTATACAGTCTTTGTAGTCAAAAAAATAATACTTATAAACAATATTATTTTCCTACCAGCGATTGCGCTGAAGAAGAAACGCAAGAGCTGTATATAGAACAGGAAATACCAGCAAAAACAGAAAATCAGAAACTTTAGACAACTTTTTGAAACCCCTGCAAAAAACAAAAGACAGCTCAATTATTCTACAGTATCACGAATAAATAAAGATGATGGCAGATCTTGCATTTCCACAAACACTGATGATGGAGCGACGGCAAGCTATCTTATTAAAATTAAGCTGTATGATTTGAAAAAAATATGAAAAAAAAACCTCCATCTAAACACTGGAAACATGCTAACGTTAGGATAAAATATTATACTCAGAAAACAAGTACAATTCTCGCGAACACTAATGATATGATATCATTTATAATATTACTAAAGAGATCGCGGAAACAGATGGTTGTAAGAAATGCTCTTTTAATAGTTAATTGCTAAATTCACAATTATTTAACTAATACCTCTATCTCAACACTGGAAACATGCTAACGTTAGGAAAAAATATTACACTCAGAAAAAAAGTAAAATTCTCGCGAAAACTAATATCATTTATAATATTACTAAAGAAATCGCGGAAACAGATGCGCAAAGCGCAAAACCATTAAATGGTACAACCCGCACATAGCATGTTCCAGTTTCCACAAAATCCTACGACGACGATTTTGGGTATTGGAACCTTACAAACGGTTCACAAAAAGCAGAACTCATATTCAATGCAAATGCTGTAATTTTCGACGAAGCTCGTCGACGTTTGTGATGGGCTCACAAATTGCTAATCATTCATTTATTAGAGCGATCTTTACGCGATTTGATGAAAAACCACCAAATTTTTGGTAGAAAAATTATTAGTTTTGCAGGTGTTTGCGTAGTGTGATTGTATCGTGCCATCTCGATACACCGCACAAAATACCGCCAATATCAATCTCATTTATGGAGAATGCGAATGCAACGCTAATGCTGTTAGAGCGTATCGTGTGAGATACCCAAACGCTAAGCTCCGCGTGCTAACGTGTCCCCTGGGTGGGCGTTGGGCGCTTAAGAAAATGGACCATCCATCCATAGGATATTAAGTACAATCATTTGAAGACTCTTCATCTGATGTCATTTTTGTTAGTAATATTTGTACCGCAAACAACTTGAATAAGCATTGCGCGGTCAACTGTACATCTTTTCTTGATAGCACTTATTTTTCTCGGTTTTCTCTGGCTACAGTAATCATTATCATTGCAGAGTTTTTCCTGACTTTTACTTTTTCCCACATGTTTCTCCACTCCATGTCACTCCATTAACACCATCCCGTTGAATTGTAACAATCTCAGGTCTTGGCATTAAAATTGCCAGCCTGCCTCGGACGTATCTATGGACGCAGTACACACACTCACGTACTCAAAATTTCCCAATAAACTCTTTCTATGACTTCACAAGTGGGTTCACG
Source organism: Melanargia galathea (assembly GCA_920104075.1). Lineage (NCBI taxonomy): Eukaryota > Metazoa > Arthropoda > Insecta > Lepidoptera > Nymphalidae > Melanargia > Melanargia galathea. The sequence continues at coordinate 10,236,885 of OV049878.1, forward strand.
TGAAGGCAAGAACCGGAGGTATTGTTGTCTAAGCGGAGTGTTATATCACTACAGAACATGTCGTCGACGAAGGCTGATGGTCAAGCAGCCAAAAGCCAAAAGGAACGCCGGAACATGATTTAACTTTAAAAGTAGGACGTGTGTGCATGGTTATGCGAAATTCGGGAACGGGCCCAAAGTCATTGTCGTAAATACGTCTTCTCGTCTAATAACTGTTCCGCAAGCCAACTATACGATGATTATATAATATCAAGAATTATTTTGAAACGCCCGTCGAGATAGGTAGTAATGTGCCGCCGTCAATTTTCATTACAGGTTTGTTACGCTATGACTATTCCCAAATCTCAGGGTCAAACAATATGGGGTGCCAGCCAGGTAACCTCCCAATGGTCCTGGGTGCTGCTGGTCCTCTTGAATACGTTCGAGGCGAAGAGCAGTATTCGGGTCGATGCGCCCCGCTAATATGGTTGATAATTTTCCTACGGGGATATTGTTAGCCATGGCCAACCACCAACCTCCAACCAATAACAATAAAGACCAGGATGGATAGTCGTGCACTATGCCAAGAAGACAAAGAAAACAAAAAGGTCACCGTGAAAGCAAGTATATAAACAGGTCCGAAAAACAAATATTCACAGTCCTGCACAAGCAAGTCTAATACAACCACATCATCAGCCAAACAAAATAAAATTATTGTAAAAATGAAACCTGTGAAAATTATTAACTCGGAGGAGAAAACTATTTCAAAAAAGTTACAAAAAATTAAAAAACAAAAAAATAAAGAAGAAAAAATTCAGAAACAATTAGAAAAAAATAACAGTATAACAGACAAAGAAAAATTACAAAAAGATAATGAAAAAACAAGAAAAATGGCATTAAAAGCAGCAGAAGAAGAACCTGGAAAAAAAATAAGTATCATATTGAGAATCCCAGTTGGAAAAAATAAAAAAATTAATAAAAAACAAAAAAAAGATATAAAAATAAAAACTACAAAACATCAAAAAAAACAAAAAAAAGAAAGTAAAAAACCACATGCAAAAATAACTCCCTTTACAAAAGAAATAATAACGGCAGAGCAACTAATAACTACATTCAACCCGACAACTGCAGAGCCAGAATACCATGAAGATCAAATGAACATAGAACAACAAGAAGTAATAACTACATTTAAAGAAGAACCGACAACTCCGGAGCCAGAATATAATAACGCTTGTGACGAACTAGAACAAATAAACATAGAACAAGAAGAACTAATATCTACATTCGAACCGACAACTGCAGAGCCAGAATACCATGAAGAACAAATAAACATAGAACAACAAGAACTAATAACTACATTTAAAGAAGAACCGACAACTCCGGAGCCAGAATATAATAACGCTTGTGACGAACTAGAACAAATAAACATAGAACAAGAAGAACTAATATCTACATTCGAACCGATAACTCCAGAGCCAGAATATAATGAAGAACAAATAAACATAGAACAACAAGAACTAATATCAACATTTCCAGAGGAATTAATAATTCCATTACCAGAACTATTAAATACATATATAGAAGAACCACGAATTCAGAGTTCACGTTCACGGTTCTTAGAGATGAGAGCACCAACATTACCACATGAAAGTGAAGAAATGATGATCAAAGAAATCATATGGGCCGAAGTTAACAGACAATTATATAATACACCAGAAGAAAATAAATATGAAGTGTATAAAACTGTTTTTTACTCTTTCAGAAATAATAGGTTTTATATATAAATATTCATATTTATTATGTTTAAATGCGTTCAACTGTTATAGAATTACACATATAGTTATTTAATGAAATAAAAAATTAATAATCCAGTTTTATTATAATTGTTTAATTTTAAGCTTCACTGAAAAAATGATTTATTATAAAAAAATTAATATACATGTAATGAGTTTTTTTTTTTGAAAAAAACATGACAGAATAATGATCGTATAAAAGAAAAATAGGTAAAAATAATAAAAAAAATAAATTTAAGTAGTTAGATTAAGTAAGTATTAAGTAGGTAAGTATATAGAAGGTAAGTATATTAGTAGTAGATAAGTATAGTAGGTAAGTATAGTATAGGCGATAAGAGTATATAAACCCGACGCGCGGAACAATACTCACAGTCAGCAGAAGCAAGTAACATCATCAACACTCATCAAATCAAGAGTAAGAAAAATTATTCATTTCAAAATTATTACAAGTATGGACTCAAACATGACAACAAGACCAAAAAATTGGTACGACTCCGGAGAAATTATAAAGTTAAACAACCAAGAATATAAAATTGTTAGAGCAGAAAAAATCCCAGGACAATTAAAAATAACTTCAAAGATGACAGACGAAGAAAAATTATACATAGCAAGATTAAACGAAGAAACGAGACAAACGGGAATACAAATCGCTGAACAGGAGACTGGACAAAAAATTAAATTAAAAGGAAAATTTTTAAAATTGGGCATTCCCAACGGAGGATATTACGATGAAAATGACGAAGAACACAAGACAGCGATAATAAATAAAACAAAAAACAATAAAAAAACAGAACAAATACTCAAAATACATTATAAAGAATACAGATTGAGTATAATATTAACAGAACGATACATAACAAGAAAAGATAACAAAATAAGAATAAAAGTAAAAAAAATACCAAGACCGGACGAAGACCGTATATATATAGAAGGAACAACAGCAGAAAACCTATGGTCACAAATGAAAATACAATTAAATGAACTGCAAATAAAAGAAACATATCAAATATTTCGGGCTGCACTTAGATATAATACAAATTCAGAAAAATAATTTAGAAAATAAAATATAAATAAACATTTTTATTATAAAAATATTGTTTCATTTTAAACTTGATTGCAATGAATCACAATAATCGAACAAGATCGTGCATGTTCAAAGTAACATTGCAAAATAACCTCAATAACACATATGAATGACGCAATACAGATACACAATTGCAAATCAGAGATTAACGTATTGCACATAAAGGCGGGAAATTCAAATAATTCCCGAGACTTAAACAAAAAGAAGCGCGAAATAAAAAGTGAGGTTTAATAGAGTGGGGTTTAATAGAGTAAGGTTGAATAAAGTGAGGTTAAATAGAGTGAGGTTGAATAGAAAAAGAAAAATTGTGAAATTGTATATGTTTCACGTTCAACACGCAAGTCAAGGAATACACGACAATATCTCCCTTTTGTTGGGAAAAATTGTGGAATACATATAATTTTTATTTGTAAAATAGTATAAGAACATTGTAATCAATGAATAAATAAATATTAAATATTATTGATTTTTTTTCCGCCTCAAAAGATGATAGAGAGAAGCGAGTTAGGTTAAATTGAGGTATCTGAGGCGTTAACTGTAACTCGCTTGTACAAGTGAGGTTGAATAGAGTGAGGTTGAATAGAGTGAGGTTGATGTAAGTTAACTTAGCAAATTTCAATGTATATGAGTTAGGTTGATTGACTGATTGATTGATTGATCCTTGATATCTTTGATTAGGTTAGGTTAGGTTATGTTAGGTTAGGTTTTTTTTTTTTTTTTTAATAATCCCCTCTAGGGGGATTCCTGCTACCTCCGAAAGAATCGGAGACCTTGTAAGACTTTACGTTCTTTCTTTTCTGTATGTTATTAATTTTTATATGCATTATAATATATTATATTATACATCTATACTAATTTATCTATGTAATTTAGTATATTCTTATAATATACAAAGTACATTTGATCTTTATTAGGATATATAATATATTTTATCTACTCTCATATCATAAAATTCCGAATATGAAATCAAAATGTGTCATATATTGGACTACTTTATTCACATACATCTATAATATTTAAAAAAAAATTAAAAAAGTTCATTATAACACTACTTTGTTAGGAAATTATTGCAAAACAATGTTAAAAAATAATTTTTTCTACATTATAGTACAGGCACTGGGTTCTGGTATTTTTGAGCCATGCCGGGTGTTTATTATTATTATTATTATTATTTAATACTTTATTGTACACCAAAAAAACATAAATTAAACAAAAGAAACATTTTAAAAGAAATAGGTACAATAGTTAGTTTACAATAGTTAGTTAGTTTAATTTTGTTACTTACAATGATTATCCCGCTATCAAAGTTACCCTATTACTACTACCTACTGCGAAAGTGTGGCGGTAGCAAGATGCGGCCAGAGGACAGAGTGTAGTGCTACCATAATTGACCATAGACGCACTGCACGCACCGCACATTCGAAATTGACAATTGAATTTTGGCGCCTATTATTTAAATTTTTAATTTATTATTTATTTACTATTCAGTTTTTGTAACTCAAAATTTTGCAAGTGATTTTTGTTGCGCGGAAAAATGTCTAGCAGTGATACTGAAGAGAATTTAACTCCACCAGACATTCTGGAAATAGCATCGGGAATGACAAATAATCTTTTGCCAGCAAAATCAAAGAAAATTTACGATAAATGTTACCAAGATTTTATGAGTTGGAAAATTTTGAAAAAAACCACTTCATTTTCAGAAAATGTAATGCTAGCATATTTCCAAGAATTATCAAATAAATTTAAGTCTTTGTCCTTATGGGCTAAATACTCAATGCTCAAAAGTATATTGAGTATCTACAACCAAATCGATATTATTAAATACACAAGACTGATTGCTGTTTTAAAAAGAAAATCGCAGGGCTTTAAGGGAAAAAATGCAAAAACGTTCTCCCCTGAAGAATTGAGTACATTTATAAATTGCAATATCCAAAACATGAATACTTATTATAATAAATAATTTTGTTAATTTCTTAGTCTTTTCTTTTATACGTAAGATACCTATTGATGAGCTTAGATAAAGTAGTGTATGAAACTCTACATAATTAGTTATTAAAACACTCGTGTAATACTATTAAAAAACTCGCCTGCGGCTCGTTTTTTAAACTAACACTCGTGTTTTAATAACCTCTATTATGCAACCGTTTCATAAACTACTAATCTATAATTATGTATAATATGATAAGGCATTTATGTGTTTTAATCTCTCGTTTTATTCTTTTTAATGACTGAGTTTGCAACTTTTTTACAGTATTCGAAGAAAACTTCTCTGGATTTTTTGTCAGCTACAATTTCGCTGATTGTGTTTCTGCATATCTGTTTGCCAATATATTGTTCCGTATCATATCTACTTAACGCATATATTGGACATTCTGTTAGGATATGCGTGACGGTTTCTTCTGTTTGGTCGTCACATTCACAAGCGGGACTAGTCTTACATTTGAATCTATGTAAATAGTGACTAAAGCCGCCATGCCCTGTTAGAACCTGAGTTAACACTGGTGTGAGTTGAATATTTTTTAAAATTTTGAATGCCTGTTCCGTGCTCGGGAAGAACATCTTTGTTACGGCGGCATTAGTGTTTTCTATATATCTTTTTTCCCATAGTTTTACAGAGTCTTTTCTTACCATGCGCTTTATGAAGGAAATTGGGCATTTGTCATAATCTGGTGCTGACTTTTTTGTCGTTGCTGCTGCTTTGGCTAGGAAGTCAGCTCTCTCATTGCCTGCTGTTCCGACGTGGGCTCTAATCCAGAATAGGCGTACCTCTTTCCCTTCTTGCTTCAGTTTATAAAGGTTCCGCCTTATGTCAAAAGCCAGCGGATGGTAAGTGTTTGGCGTCTTTATAATTTCCAGAGATGATTTGGAATCACTGTAGATGTTCACGGACGTATCTCTAATTTTAAGAGCAGTCTCCGTGGCACGGTAGAGCGCGTACATTTCCGCCTGAAACACTGTACAGTAGGACTCGAGCCGAAACTTTTTATATTGAGTCTCGACATTGTCCCTCCATACCGTCAGAGCGGCGCCCACTTTATTGTCTATTTTACTGCCGTCCGTGAACATCTCCACCTCAGCTTTTATGTCTTCTTTGTAATCCTCGAACTCTCTTTCATCAAGGTGTTGAAATTCAAAGGTCTCTTCTTCTACTGGGTGTGGTGCATTGAGGTAGCATATTTTCTTCTCTATAATTCTGTCTTGTCCTATAAAATGTTGAGGCTTTCCACGCTTTGCCTCATATATTTGAGCATTTTCATGTACTCGTAAGTCGAGTGGTATGAGTCCTGCAAGGGTCAGGGCTGCGCTAAGTGAGGTTGTCCTATAAGCTTTACAAATTTTTTGAGCAAACCCACGCTGAACGGAATTCAGTGTTTTCTGAGTCATAAGTTTGTTTGCTTCAGGTGCCCAAACGCTAGATGCATACAATATGATCGGTTCTATTACCGATGTGTATATTGTTCTGATGACCTCCGTATTCAGTCCCCATTTAATTTTTGCGGAGCGTGCCAAAGGTTTGTATATGTTTAAAGCTTTCCGACATATATATTTGATGTGACAGTTAAACGTTAATTTTTTGTCTATAATTACCCCTAAAATTTTCATTTCGTCCGAAAGTTGTATTTGAGTGCTCCCCATGTGTATACGCGGGGTGTCATATTTTAGTTTTCTTGTGACTATCATGGCTTGAGTCTTATTTGGTGCAAATTTTAGTTTGTTACACACTCCCCACTCATACACATGGTTGAGCACTTCTGCCGTTTGTTCTTCTAATTTTTCTATTGAGTTACCGGAGGTCACCAGAACAATATCATCAGCAAAAGCTTGGCAATGTATTCCCATTTCCTCCACTTTGTCTAACAGCGGATCTAGTAACACATTCCAAAATGTAGGTCCGCTAATGGACCCCTGAACGCACCCTTTGGTGGTATTTGCTGTACATTCTTTCCCGGCATAGCGGACGTGAACTTTCCGGTCCTTCAGGTAACTGGATACTAACTTCCGTAAATTCTGGGGGCATTTTTTCTCCACCAGCCGACACCGAATAGCTGGCCACCAAGCACTGTCGAAGGCTCCCTCTATGTCTAACGATATCATGATACTTATTAGCTTTTTGTTGTTATTCTGTCTTACGTGCTGGATTAGATCATAGAGGGAGTCCTCCGTGCTTCGCTGTGGGACGAAGCCGTATTGTCTCGGGTTCAGTTTCTGCATTAGATGCCAACGGATCCTTCTGATCATGAGTTTTTCTAACATTTTGCCAAAAATAGGTAACAACCCTATCGGTCGGTACGCTTTAGGTTGATTGTAGTCCGGTTTGGATGGCTTGCGCAGAACCACGACCGTTGCCTCCTTCCATATTAGTGGAAAATGTGATAACTCAAGACACTTATTCATGATCCCGAGAAATACGGCTCCGCTTGCCTTGATTGATTCGGCGCAGATGTCGGCTGTTAACCCATCATTACCTGGCGCTTTTTTACTGTTGAACGAGCCTATTACGTGCTTCAGTTCTTCGGCTGTAAATGGAGGGTCCTGTTTATCCCCTTCAATAGGATTATCACTATTGGCTGCTCGTGTCCTCATTTCCTGATGATCTAAATTATCTTCAGCATCGTTATCTTCAGGGAAGAACGTCTTTGCCAGGAGATTAACGGATTCTTCAGAGCTTAGAACATTGCCATTTTCTATGAGTGGTCTTCATATCTCTTGCTGGTATTTCGTATAACTCGGTAGATACCGTCCCAAAGGCTTTCCTTCGTTTGGGTACCACAAAAGGTCTTCCAGCTCGTGGTTTGTGCTTTGATCGCTTCAAGTTCATATGTTTGCTTCGCCCTTAAATACTCCTCTACCACATGTTGCCGTCTTCGTGGAGCCGCGCAAGAGATCCTACGTTTTTTGGTGGTCATTTCTCTTTTTAGTGCTTCAATGTGTTTTGTCATCCAAGGTAATTTTAATTTTGAGTTCCATTTAAGTAACGGTAACAGTTCATCACACGTTTCTTTTACACAGTCTATAAATTTTCCTATTATTTTCTCTAATTCCATTTTTGATTTTATGTTTTTAATATTTAGTGTATTTATTTTGTCGTTGTCTAATTTTTGTTTTAATTGTTTGTTAAAATTAACCCAGTTTACTTTATTTGTTTTATATTTTCTAGTTGACTTTGTAGGACGACTTATTGTTGGTTTTTGAAGCACTAGAGAGAATGTGATCGCGTTGTGATCTGAGCTTGTAACTCCCACATCCACTTCCCAATTTTGAATAATTCCGAGCATCTCTTGCGTGCACACTGTGACATCTACACTGCTCTGACACACTTTACTATTTCGTACTGTAAAGAAGGTCGGCGTGAAGCCTTCATTCAGAATTTGCAAGTCCATTTCTTCCAAAAAGCCGGCCAATTCCTCTCCCCTATAATCTTCCTGTATACTCCCCCACCAAGGGCTCCACGCATTCACATCGCCACCTAGGATAATTTTGTTTGTTTTTAGGGATTTTTTGATTGTTTTTAGATGATTTAAGTATGGCTCCATTGGTAGGGTATCCTCAAAATAGACTGATATGACACCAATTTTCCATGCGCCTGTTTGTAAATTGTCAATCATCACATCAGCTGTCAATCGCATCAACCAACCACCACCTCATGTGATGACGTACAACAGACCCAACCCAACCATCTGTCAATTGCTAGTCATCACCTCAGCTGTCAATCGCAATACACATCTGGAAGGAGTGTGTCCTTTCAACCACCTCCCTTGAGTCTGGCCCGGACGACACTTCCTTACCAGGATAGACTCAGGAACTTAATATAACACCCAACCAGTCAGTACTTCAATCTGTCAATTGTCAGTCATCACTTCAGCTGTCAATCGCAATACACATCTGGAAGGAGTGTGTCCTTTTAACCAACTCCCTTGAGCCTGGCCCGGACGACACTCTTACCAGGATCGACTCAGGAACTTACTATAACACAACATCTGGAAGGAGTGTGTCCCTTCAACCAACTCCCACGAGTCTGGCCCGGACGACACTCTTACCAGGATAGACTCAGTAACTTACTATAACACAACATCTGGAAGGAGTGTGTCCCTTCAACCAACTCCTACGAGTCTGGCCCGGACGACACTCTTACCAGGATAGACTCCGGAACTCATCTGGGAGGCACTAGTGAATCCTTTCAATCAACACAAATAGTGTGTATGACCCGGATGTCACCACCAAAGCCCAGGATAGACAACATGAAACACACACAACTAGTCAGCGCCCTTCCCACTTGTAACACACGTTTACACGCTGCCACGAATGAAGTGATCCGGAACCTCGACCCGCATGAGCCAGTTCCTTAGACCATTCACTCATCACCTAGCTCACACCAACAACGAACGTCACACGTTCACACACTGCCGTAAATGAAGTGATCCGGAACCTCAACCCGCATGAGCCAGTTCCTTAGACCATTCACTCACCATCTAGCTCACACCAACAACGAACGTCACACGTTCACACACTGCCGTAAATGAAGTGATCCGGAACCTCAACCCGCATGAGCCAGCTCCTTAGACTATTCACTCGCCCTCCAATAACAAAGGCCAAAGTCATTGTCATAGTCAAAATAATAATCACAGTCTCTGCTCAAGATCTGCTCAAGAACGTCGACCCATATATAGGCCAGTCCATTTAATTAACTACATCACACACGCACTCGTCATTTTCCCTGCCAAGTCCCGAAAATGGCAACACTTATCTGATTAGGGTGCAATTGCTATCGCAAACCCTCAATCAAATATCACGGTTAAAGTTACTTTTACAATTACAGTTTCAAACTAAAACGAATCTACCACTGGTTCGGAATGCCGCAACCTAGCGAGAAGAACCAGTAAGAAACTCGGCGGCGTCTAACTTTTTAACATAACTGATCAAAAACTACTTCCCGTAAACGCAATCCTATTTCTTTAGTTCCAATCGTGCAAACCATTTATCATTTATCATATCATCATCTTGATGAACCATTTTAAGAACTACAACCTCTTTACGGCTTTATCACAACCACGTATCGAACTTACTCACTTTTGAACATCGATGAAGGTACCTGGACAACAGAATTTGGTTAGCAACCAAAACCATTTGTCAAACGAATTATTCATTTCAGTAGCGGTTATTTTATTATTCTGCGAGTATTTCTAACTTTAGTTTCAATTAATCGCGATTTTTTTTTTTTTTTTTGGTTTTTTTTTTGTTAGTTGGTTTTTATTATCAGCTTAGCGTTGTCAGTTGTTATCGACATAAAGCTGTCCGCCGACCGGCACGGCCAACCCTGACATTCGATCGTCCTCGAGCGACTATTAATTATCCTCAGCAATCGGTATACCCGACATAGCCAGCACTACTTCAAAAAGTCCTCAAAAACTTAGGCGACCCGCCAGGCCCCTGAAGCTATCCCGGTTTCTAATCTAAACACTAGTTATAGTTAGCACCACATAAACGTGCAATTTAATCTGATATAATCGGTAACAGTGTGGCTGATCAATTCTCGGAAATCCACACACAATCGCTCAGTACCGTCACGTTTTTTATTAACTAAAAATTCCTAGAAAAAGGTGAACAATTGAGTTCACATTTCCATTTGGGTCGGTTACCCGCATATAACATCTCGCTAATTTTATCACGAACCACCTGCCGTAAATCAAAGGCGGCATATGACGCTAAACCGTTTTACGAGGATTCAACTAAACTAATCTTAAGTTTTCCGGTTGTGACCCTTAAACGCGGTAATCTGTTAATCGAGAAATCCGAGTTTTCGTTAAGCAATGACAATAGTCGCGGTTTATCCTCATCTGGTATATCCGTATCAATATCCGAAAACTATTTTACACTTTGAAATAGAAAAAGTATCCGCAGTCATTGCACAACCTGCCTTTAAAATATCACAACTTAACGCAAAAACTCATCTAATAAAACGTGAAACAAAAATTTGTAAAGTGGGTGTGTCCATCAATTAAAAATTTCACATATTTGCAAGGTACTATTAACACTTGAATTCTCAATACCGGTAATTCAATTTTATTATAACGCACACCCGATAGCCTATTCGCAATACTTTCGTTAACGAGAAGAATCGCGGCACCGAAATCTTAACAAAATGAAAACGACCCGCGTCGCGCACACAACACCGGTTCTACAAGGCTTTTGTGCCACGAAGGAGACCGACAAACGCAAATGCAGTTAAAGGCTCTGGCTCATCAATTTGCCCTTCAGATCCCACTTCTGATGTCGCCAGAGATGGACCAGAGACGACATCAGAAGGCTATCTAGTATTATTATCCATTATGAGGGTAGTCGAATTACTTTGCTGTGGGCGTCACATGGGTACGGGCCCAATTGAAAAGCCTTCTCATTAACTGACACACTAAACCAGAGACGACATCAGAAGGCTATCTAGTATTATTATCCATTATGAGGGTAGTCGAATTACTTTGCTGTGGGCGTCACATGGGTACGGGCCCAATTGAAAAGCCTTCTCATTAACTGACACACTAACTGACTAACCCTACCCTACCTAGGTCGGTCTCCACCTCCCCTTCGCAACCGAGCCAACGCCAACCAATCTAATCTAATCTAATCTACACGACACACATCGCACGATACGACCTACTTCGTATAACACAATCTATATCACAGTACACCGCACGCACGAACCGTCTTCTGCGAGAGCCCGAATCCGAATGTGTCAACCAGCTTGCGCCCTCTCTCCTATAATGACGTAATGGCGCAATGCTATTCACACTACAATATCAACGAGCCGACAAGTACTATTATAGAGATTATTTCTAATGAAAACAAAGTTCATTATTATTTACGAGTATATTTGTATTAAATACTGTTATGTTAAAATTTATACAATTAACACTTTCAGCTAGCTGCATACCGAGTTGTTTTCTCCTGTAACGCAGTCAGCGGTATATGAAAAATATGAGATATTTTTTTGATACCAAAATTTAACATTTTTAACTGCAAACTGCAGTTGTACCCAACCTGTCGCCTATGTCACCTCTGCCTTTGTCACCTGCCGACAGGCAATCTGTAGAAGTTAGACCAATGCGTTGTCGTACAGCAGAACAAGCCGGGGGCTCTCGACGATCTTGTAAGTATCAATACTAATCCCAGAAGAGGCTAGGAACACAAATAAAATTAGTCGGAAACTTGGGACCCCGCCTTTACGAAAGATGAGTTGAAATACGTAATAAGAACATTTAACCCGAAGAAAGCGCCGGGTAGTGATGACGGCTTCTCAGCTGACATCTGTGCAGAGGCCATAGGAATCGATATTAGTATATATTTGGCGATCGCCAACAGGTGCCTCGAATTATCGTATTTTCCAGCACTCTGGAAACGGGCGACGGTGATAGTCCTGAGGAAACCTGGAAAGACCGACTACAGCCATGTGAAATCCTACAGATCCATAGGATTGTTGCCGCTTCTCGGGAAAATTCTGGAGAAAATGATAGTGAGAAGAATTCGATGGCACCTGTTGCCGAAAGCGAACGCGAGACAGTATGGCTTTGTGCCACAGCGCGGTACCGAAGACTCCCTCTATGACTTAGTGCAATACATTAGAAGCAATTTGGATAAAAAATTGATCAATGTTATTGTATCACTGGACATAGTGCCAGGTGGCCCGCGGTGCAATGTCGCTTAGTGGACGAAAAATGCTCTATAAACCTAAGAAGAATAATAAATAGCTATTTAAAAAAAGGAAGGTCAGTGTACGCTATGCAGAAAAAGAATGCACAATTTGTACAACAAAGGGATGTGTACAAAGTTCAGTAGCGGGACCTATTTTATAGAATATCCTATTGGATCCTCTCCTGGATGAACTGGATAAAAATAGAGTATACTGTCAGGCGTTTGCAGACGACATTGTCCTGGTGTTCTCTGGTGAATAAATTGAAGTTCGCACCTCACAAACGAGTGCAATGGTTATAACACGAAAACTCAAATAAGACAACCCTCGCATATGCATGGGGCGTATCCCGGTTCAGTTAGTGCAAGAATTCAAAATTTTAGGATTAATAATAGACAACAAACTAACTTTCAATAGCCACGTCAAATACATTTGTAATAAAGCTTTGCAAATCTATAAACCACTCGCACGTTCAACAAAAATAAATTGGGGGCTGTCAAAGGAGATCATGAGGATAATGTACGTCGCTGTAATTGAGCCAATTATACTATATGCAACCAATATTTGGGCTGCAGCTGCAAAAAATATAACGGTCCAGAAATATCTGAATACGGTTCAGCGAGGCTTTGCACAAAAAATATGCAAGTCTTACCGTACAGTGTATTTAAATGCAGCGATAGTCCTAACTGGAACTGTACCTCTGGATTTGAGAGCTCTAGAGAAAATGGAGTTACTATTTTTAGGTGACAGGGAACTGGAGACAAAAATATGCTTCTTGGAAGCACTGCATCCGGCGAGGGAAACAATGGAGGATTTTACTTGTCTCGAAGAATTAAAGGAGAAAACGGTCAAGGAGAACAACATAGGCGAACTGAGAATATTCACGGATGGCAGCAAAATTGAAGGTAGAGTAGGTGCAGCCATATCATGCTGGGAAGGCATTTGTGAAATACTGTGTAGCAAATTTCTCTTGGAGCCTAATTGCACGGTATTCCAAGCCGAACTATATGCTCTCTACAAAGCTACCGAATACGCTCTTAAATGTAAAAAACCATCCGTGAATATACTCAGTGACTCAAGGTCGGCCTTGGAATGCATAAAAAGTCCAGGTACGTTTCACCCAGTTTCGTTTCAATATATAAGGAATTAATTATTTATTTAAGGAAAAATTTACTTAATAATAGGGGTGAAAGTATGAAATTCCCGTTTTATTGTAATAGGTACTTCGAATTGACATAGAACCTTCATGGTTTGAGATTTTTGAGTAAACTTTTTTCATACGGTACCTATGTAGTTCTTCTTTTAAAAAATGTGCAACATTCGATTATCAACTTTCAGTTGTTTTTTTATTCAGCTTAAGACAATAAAGATGGATACTTCGAAAATTCGTGTGATTTTTGAATACGAGTTCCGACGCGGAACTAACGCGGCAGAAACAGCTCGCAATATTAATGTTGCAAAAATGAAATCGAAACTTTCGAAAAAATTTGAACTTCAACCAAAATGGATACAATTTACGACAATAACAACAAATATGTGAACTACCGCGTGTTACGCTAGTGCAATCATAGCCTAAAGTCATGCTGGTGCAGCCCTAATGTAGCGCTGAAGGAAGGAAAACGCAAGCGCAGCATCGACCTAAATGCATTGACATTAGATTGACGTCAATGTGACGTCAATCTAAGGCTGCCTTCGAGGTATTGGGACGGGCCACGGTGATTTTCGTATCTAACATCGATCGTCACGAAAGAATTGAATTTCTTTGCATCCCCTGGCTGCCCTCAACATAATTGGCGCAGTCGGTAGGATAGCCAAGTAAAGTCAGGGATTTGATTACCGACAACGGCTATTTCGAAACCTACGGGAGTCGCGGCTAGGTGGAGATCCGAAAATCGATACAGCAGAGATGCAGATGACTTGGTAAGTACCTAGATCTTACTAGAGTTGCTCGCCTCTCCTACCTATAATTTTCCTATAGTTAATTTTCCCATTTTCCCCTGTTTTTGTGCAATTTTACATTATTAATTTCCTCTGTGTTTCTTCTTCACCCACGTGAATCGCGGACCTCTGGGTCACGTAATAGCAATAGAATCTGGTAAATTGATGCAACTAGGAATTTCGAGAATATTTTAGAAAATAGTAATTGTGTAGAATTTTGTGATTCATTAAGTACGTACGTTTGTGACTCAATAAGTACCAAAATGAGTGCAGACCTAGTAGACCAAGTGTATAAGGCCTTACGCCTGTTACCCGAGTTCGACGGGAACCCGAATGTACTTGCTCGGTTCGTGCATGTGATCAGTCAGTGGCGCAATTTATTAAAGCGGAGCCGGGATTCGAACTCAGTAACCTAGCGTTATTAAACGGTATGCTTAATAAAGTTACCGGACCTGCCGCCCGCACAATAAACTCAAATGGCATCCCTGAAACCTGGCAGGGTATAAGAAAGAAATGTCTTGATTAATAATTTTCCTGACCAGAGAGATGAGACAACTTTGTATAATGATCTAGCTCTTTTAACTCAGAAACATTTAACTCCCCAGGAGTTTTACGAAAAGTGCCAAGGTCACTTCAGCACTATAATGACGTATGTAACCATGCATGAGACGATAGCTACTACCATTGAAGCAAAACGTATATTATATAAAAAATGAACACTACAAGCGTTTGTTCATGGTGTTAAGGAGGTTAATAAGAAGCAGGTTTTATTTACAAGCAAATTTTTACTGAAATTATTAACAACATAAATCACAAATCAGTCACAGGTACAGATAATTTGGTCAACTGGTGTTCCCTCCTTTCCTTATCCCTTAATTCTTCCATTCCTATTCCTTAATTCGAGTACTAAATTGAAATAGCTAACGTACTCGCAATCATTCCTCCTCGCAAAACTTCATTCGGATTTATTTAATTTCACTGCATTAAAAAACGAGCTTAATCTTTAAAAAAGTCTGCATCATAAAAATATAGTCTTGACGTTTATGAACTGTATTTGCAGCTCAAAAATGGGGCGTTTCCACAAGTTTTAACATTGTGCAGTTTATTTCTGACTCTTCTCCTATATAATTTGCAAAGGAATTACCCAAAAAAAGCGCATCAGTTGTCAGAGATCTAGAAGCTAAAATAGATCAATTAATCCCAACGCTCGTAGCAATAGCTGATAAAGTTATACAAGTAAAACATAAGCTATTTGATGACCATGATGATAGACGGGAAAGTTTTTCAAGTGTTGACACAGACATCGCCCAGTGCTACATGTAACGATTTTTGGAGCAACTCCTAGGCAAATGAATAATCTCTGTCAAGCTACTGTACTTTACCGAGAGTTGAAAATGAAAATGCGTTTAACCTCTATACCGGCAACGGACCCGCCGGCGGGTCCGCCTTGCATACCTACTTTTGCCTATAACGGCACGGACCCGCCGGCGGGTCGGCCGGTCCGAGCTATTTTAAACTGTATTTTTCTTAATGATAGAGTTTATATTTGTTTGAACAACTTTGGATCATAGAGAAGTTTATAAAATTTTCTATATTTTGCAACACTCAAAAGATGACGTTCCTATAGAAAAAAATAAAACACGAGCCGATAGAAACTAGTCTGTGATCTGCGGCCATTCGGTGTTTGTGAGACGTGCAGTGTTGTGGAAAAAATCATTTTATCAAGGCAAGTACAGTGTTTTGTGTAATAAATAGGTGTAATGTTTGTCTTTTATGAACGATGAAGCTATTTTTCTATTTGTATTTCTGAATTTCGTTATATTTTTTTCGCTATGAGACTGAAAACCGGCGAGATGGTTTTTTGCCAATTTCATGTGATTTCCGTAAAAATACGTTCAATACGATTGAAATAGGCGGCAAGAACCCATTTTAGAATAGTTATTTACGCAAATAATTGTATAATTCTGTAAATAAAACTAAAATACTGAAGGTTTGAAAATATGAAAATACGTTACAACAGTTACGAAAAACGTTGGCTCACGGAATTCAAATTCCAATGAAGCGAATCTAAGCTTTATCGCTAGCGCGTTAGGGTTCACAATAGTATAACACTTTTGAGTCATTTTGCCGTAAACGCTTTGTAGGAGTATACACCTATAGAGCGGGGTATCGTACGTTTCAGATATCGACATTTTGCATCATCGTATCGACATTTTGTATCTTGAATTGTTATTATTTTCCTTTATTGTACCATACAATGTGTCTAAAATTAATTTAGTTTTTACATTAGTTTACGAATATTTATCTGGGGGCACGGTTGTGCCCCCGCCAAGACGACCATATAGGTGTATACAACGTGTTAGGTAAGTGGTATAACATGCCCGCGGCTACCCATGTAATTTTGACCTTGTAAACATATTGGTGGTATTAAAAAGTCAAAATTAATTATTAAAAATTTCCATACTTAATTTTGGCAACCCTTACAACCCGCGCAACATCAATTCCATTTAAATTCCTGATATCCTAGTACAAACTACAAGACGTGAAAACGAATAGGTACTATGCCGCGGCTGGCGCACAGAGTACCTAACTACTCGTGTGGTGTCGTGTGGCTGGCGCGCCGTCTTTCCTTAATAAGTAGGTACCTAAGTGACGACACTGACGTACACGTCAAGTAGTGCAACTTGTCATGGATGATAACGAGGTTGTGGGTTCGATTCCTGGTTCGGTTCAAAACTTAGAAAATGCGGGTTGCGGTGGTTATTTCGATTATTATCATTTCATGCTATTGGTAATAAGTAATAACCAGGACCGACGGCTTAACGTCAACTACTTAGGTACCTACTTGCCGAAACACCAGGGTGAAACGAGATCGATCTCTTGGCTGGTAGGTACACCTACGTAGGTACTTACTGAGAGTTTCTTTACCTACATAAAACTCAAACCTGAAAATCTTACGATATGAATGACCGACGCAGAACTCAAACCAAGAACCCGAGATTCGCAACCGAAAATCACTAGAAAACTTACGTAGGTACCAATTTTTATGTTAGCCTAGTACCGACTACCTACCTACCCATAAAAAGACTCTTTACAAACGTTGTAAGGCGGCGCGCCGCCTTTGACAAATGCCGCCAAGATGCCAATACTCAATTTGATTATTTTCGGAAAGTTGTAATAATTATTGTATTTTACGAAGTAGGTTCAAGGTTTACTGGTCTGTGTACGAGTATTCCCTACCTAGGTACCTAGGTAGGTACTCATAAATAAACTAACTAACTGGCGAAAAAAACTCGGGCTAGGTAGGTACCTACCTAGGTAGGCCGAATCACTGGTTAAGGTAGTCCCTGCACGGCCGCGAAAAGTGTGCTGGAATACGAGCGATGCGTACAGTGCCAACAAACAAAGCCAGCTCGCTCGCAAAACCATCGTGCAAACTCCATCTCTGTTCAACGTTCGCCACACCGTCCAATGACTGACATCAAGAACTGCTCCAGCACGGCGAGTACCTACTAGTGGTTGGGTTTTCCTCGAAATGCTGCAGAATTTCTTCTTCCAAACGAGTAGTCGATGTTGAAGGCCGTCCTTCACCATCGCGCCGGTAAAGGAACCGGTGGTGTGAAGTCTATGGACTAAATTCCGGAAACACGTATGCGACGAAACTCGAACTCTTGGGTTATTTGGTCTACCGGAAACATACTGTTCATCGTACAACCTTCGGGCGTCCATCAATACACCATTACAAGCACCCACACACATAATCATGTCATAATATTGCGCATTAGTGTAACTCATTATTTCACCCTTGTATGACGACTTCACAGTTCAAACTTCAATGAGAAACTAAAAAATAACAATTAAAATAGCTAATATGAACTTCGGATTTCGGAAGTCTTCAAAGAACAAAACGAAGTTAAGACCCGTTTACACTTTGACTAGTGCTTATTCAGTGATTTAGTGCGCTCGGTCTGACTCGACTGATGATTTACTAACGTATGTAAGTCAGTTTATAAGGACTAAGGAATGGCGATTCTTTCCAAAAAAGATCGATTTTTAACTTGATTTGAATCGAAGTCTGATGAAACGATTCATAAAAGAAGATCGATTTTTGAAAAAAATTTTTGATCGATTTCTCAAAGACCTCTATTCGCGATCGCGATTTATTGAAAAAAAAAATCGATTTTTTAAATCGAAATGTAGTACTGAATTGATTTTCTAGGCTGAAATCCACTAGATCGATTCTCGATTATCGATTAAAATTGGCTAAAACGGGTTACTACCCCGTTTTATGAAATGTTGTAGTTTTATACGAATTCTTATAAGTAGCAGCTAAGTCTGGGTTAAAAGGATAACCTGGCGTTTCTGCAAACGGGTCTAATCGCATTTGGATCTGCAGAAAGTAATGAAAGAAATATCAAATGTGGCGCTGTTGGAAATCGAAGAATACGTGGAATAAGAATACGCTCTTTTTTATTCTACTTCGCTAATCAGTAATCACTGATCACTAGCAATAATCACTAAACAAAGTGTAAAACGACCTTAAGTCATACGAAGCTTCGTCAATGTTCGTACCTAAAACGCTGTGTTTAGGTATACCAGTTTATGCTGACCCTGGTATTTAGGCTACGACTCAAATAATAGCTATGCGACAGCGATGCTATAAAATATTCTAGTAACGACAAAACAGCGCATAACATAGACCAATGCATTTGAAATGTATTAAGTATTTAATAATTTTAATAAGTCTGCTATCGACTTTTTATCTCTCGGTAGTAAGACGGGCGGCATCAGCGGTAATAATGCAATTAAAGATGGAACGCGCTGAGCTGATCTTTTTGGATATTGTGTACCATGATCATATTCCATTACAGTCCAGAATGTTAAATCTTTTAGCGTTAGGCTCGACTTTGACGATAAACGGCTCGAATTTGACTCTAGTAAAAAGCGGCTCACAATTCATTTCTACAGCAGACCACATCTCATAAAAGAAAAGAGTCATTCGCAGAAACAAAATCAAGATTTAAGAAGAATTTCACATAAATTTCGATTTATCTCTCCATTCTTATCAATTTCAATGCAATAATTGAATAGCTATTTAAAAATTACATCGACTCGATATTTTCGCTTCTGTACTGTAGTCATATCTTTATCTTTAGCTTGAAGTAGGTAGGAATAGAATGAATAGAAAATAATATCGTTTCGGAATTATTACACCTATCCTAAAGCTAAGCTGTGTCTACACTGATCAAAATTCGATAAACGTTCAACACTGCTGTTGCCTTGGTGGTTTTTTTTTCTCAAGTCCTTTTTATTCCCATGTACCATTGCCCCATCGCATGCAATCTATCATGCACGAGAATTTCTTAATGTCATACTCATTGCTGAGGGTCGTGATCCATGGTAGGGGTTTTTTTGAGATTATTATGCGGTGGGCTTTCAGGGCTTACACTAGAAAATAAGAAGAATGTCGAAGCATAATGAGGCACAAAAATCTTACGATTTATCCGACATACAGTAACAAATTCGGGTGCAATAAAAGGAGTAAACATAATTTACGTGCAAGTACGGCCTCGTAGATCTAGCGGTTAGCATGGTTAGCACGTTAAGCCTGTGCCCAGCTGTGGGACGTTAATGGGCTGTAGTGGGGTGGTAGATAGCATGCACGTATTTGAAACTAGGTAATGTACAAGAAAAAAAATTGAATGTGTACGCAGCTTTACACGGTTACAGCGACGCCCATTTTGTAGGCATTATTATTATTTCATAGGTAAAGATTTTTCATTGGTCGATAATTTTTTGGCGGGAAAACGGTTCACCAATCACGTAAAATTAAAGGTGGTCTTTGACCTTACAGTCAAAGTAGGTCAGGTTTTACTCAAATTAGGTCAGGTTCAATGTCATCAATGACTCTAGCAGCTGTTTAAGGGTTGTCACCGAGGAGTTTTAAGAAATTTCAGAATGTCCTCATAACTTCCACTGGTATCACGCTACGAGGGTCGTTATATTTTTTCGGGCATACACACATCAGTCCTAACCTCAGCCTGCCGGGATGTTATGGGACTTACCCAACACGTTGTATATAAATATTTCCCTAAATGTTTTTTCTAAGTCCGTGTGTATGTTACTGTGCGTCAAACGGCTGAACCGATTGTGATGGATTTTTTTTTTATTTTTTTTTTTTTGTTCGATTTATTTCTCTGTCTGGGTCTTTTCCGTATATGTTGTTTTCGTATTTTTATATTATAGAACTAATTAATTTTTTTATATGATTTTAGATGACATTTTGGAACCCTGGTCAAGACGCTCTGCCAGATTTTTTGGCGGAGCTGTACGAGGGAGACGTTGAATATATTGAGGACGAAGACGAAGAAGAACATCTGTTTTTTGATGAGGTACTGATTGATTTTTTTATTGATTGATTCCATTTTTTTTTCCAAAGTTTTACAGTAATTAATTTTTTTTTTTGACTTTTTGTAGATGGAACCGGGAAGGGAGGAGGACGAAGGGGCTGAGGAAGAAGAAGAGATACTGATTGTTTTTAATTGATTGATTCCATTTTTTTTCCAAAGTTTTACAGAAATTAAAATTTACTGACTTTTTGTAGATGGACCGTGATCATCTTTCCCCGCCCGCCCAACCATTTTCTCCTCAACCTTCGCCGGAGCGGTAAGTTTTCATTTTTTTTTTCAATACATTTGCTCAAAAACTGTTAGTATAAAACTTGAATGTTTCGCGTGCGGAAAGTAAATCTTTTCCGTAATACTACTACTTTTATTTGTGCATTACTTGTTTCCTCCTGCAATAATATTCAAAAAGGGGTTTTGGTAAGTCGACGACCTTCTTGGCGCAGTAGCGCACTTAGATTCGTGCACGCGCGGAATTGTCATTTTCCTCGTCCCTAGACATTCTTTCCGCACTATATTGAAAATGTACTTCGGTCAAGAAGTGAAAAATATACATATACTAACAATAGTGAATTTTTCTCTATACAGATCGAGTGAGCGACGCAGCCGGTCGCGCTCACCGCTCCAGACAGTATCGTACGTATTACTTTTATAAACTAGCCAAGAAGTGAAAAATAATCATACTAATAACGGTGCATTTGTTTCAGGCGCATCGTCATTTATGACGATGCCGGCGTCCAGCTGGCGGAGCACGCCGAGGAGGGTGTTTCGGACCCACACGCCCTGTATGAGAGTATTGAGAGATCTTATGAGAGTGCTGAGAGTTTGGGTGTCGAAAGGGGGAGTCGTGGAAGTGTGAGAGGTAGAGGGCGTGGTCGAGGACGAGGACGAGGACGAGGACGAGGAGGGCGTGTGGGAAGCCGTGGGCAGGGCCGAGGTCGCGGGGGGAGTCGTCGTAGGGGGGATTGGCAGCCAGGCCACCCGTTGGAAGAAATCTGGGTGACAGACGACGACGCCCCTCGTGAGTTGCGTGAAATGGCGAGGGATGTAGTGAGGAGGCGGCAGGAGAGAGTGGAGGCAATGGATGCAAGAAGAAGGAGAGCTAGAGCGCTTGCTGATGTAAACGAAGAGCTTGTTAGCGCGAGTGCAGATGGTGATGTATTTTACGACGCCATTGATGGAAGGGAGCCGCTTTTGGAAGGTGTGGATCTCCATTTCGAATGGTCTCCTATGGATACCTTCGAAAGTGTCGAAGAGACTTTTGTGCCAGAGAATGTCGGTTCTGTTTCATCATACACAAATCCGTATGATGCGTTTCGTTCCTACTGGGACGATGACATTTTACAGGAGATTGTGGATGAAACGAATCGGTATGCTAGCCGAATTCGATCGGCCGCCTTCCAAGCGGCCTGGTATCCAATAAATGTACACGAGTTGTTGTGCCTCTTTGCGTTTTGGATGATGACCGGTATCATCCGTATGCCGACAATTTGCAGTTACTTTTCAAGTAACTCGTTGTTGAAAACGGAGGTCTTTTCCCGAATCACAACGCTAAAGAGGTATACCTATCTCAACAGGGCTCTGCATTTTGTGGATACCAGTGATACCGACCCTACTGACCCTAACCCAACCAACTATGACGCAGCAAGCTCCGATCCAATGCACCGTTTGAGGCCAATTATTGATCACCTGAATACGAAATTCCAAGCAAATTATGTCTTGTCGAAAGACATTTGTATTGATGAAAGTTTAACTCTCTGGAAAGGTAGGCTAAAGTTCAAACAGTACATTGCGTCAAAGGCTGCCAAGTTTGGGATAAAAACCTTCGAACTCTGCGAGAGCGCTACGGGCTATCTCTGGTCTTTCCTAGTGTACACAGGGAAGGCGGCTGCAGTCGACGATGGAGTCGCGAAAAGTACCGCAATCGTTCTGAAGTTGATTAGGCCTTTACTTAATAAAGGGTATCGATTATTTATGGACAACTGGTTCAACTCTCCCTTGCTCGCTCGCATTCTCAAACGTAACGGTACTGACTGTGTCGGTACCCTACGTTCAGGTCGTGTCGACGTTCCACGATTGGTGACGCATGCTCCGCTCCAGCAGGGCCAGCTGATCGCGAGGCACTCAGGGGACGTCTGTGTCTTGTCTTGGATGGATAAGAAGCGGATCACGATGGTTTCGACGTGTCATGGGTCAGCCACTGGGCTGTCCCATGTCATGTCCCGTCCACCCGCTCGTCCGGTGCAATTCAAGCCACAGTCGGTCCTTGACTACAATCGCGGCATGGGCGGTGTTGATCTTAAAGATCAAATGCTCGAGCCGTACCTGCTCGAGCGGAAGCGCGGTTCCAAGTGGTATCTCAAGCTTTTCAAACGCTTGCTTAATTGTTCCATTCACAATTCGCGTGTTCTGTTGGAGTCTTCCCTGCAGGCCCGACAGGACAACCTTAAATTCCGGCTCGAATTAGTGCATGCGATTCTCACACATCACCACTCACTCATCCCAGTAGGCCGAAGACCGGAATCATCACGTAGTACTGCAGCACCACGACCTCATTTAGTCCGCCAGACACATTGGCCCGTCCGACTTCCTCAGACTGAAACGGACCAGGCGAGAAACCGACAAAGCCGTCAAAAGTGCGCCGTTTGCCTCCGAGAAGGTCGGAAATTGCAAAAGACGCCCATGAAGTGCGACGATTGCAATGTGCCATTGTGTGTGGATGGCTGTTTTAAAAAATATCACACTACATCAGCTTAGGCAATGCTTTTTGCTTCCTTGCTTTTCCTTCGGGCTAGTTTTCCATTTGTAATCGTTGGATTAGAAGGATTTGTTGGAAGGATTTTTATAGGTGTATGATTTTGTTATATTTCGAGTAAGAGTGAGAGTGTGTGTACTTGTGCCATTTTTTGCAGAATTAAGATTTTTTTTTTACATTTTACATACTAGACAGATTTGAAATATTGTTTAAATTTCAAGAAAAAAAATGTTATTTTTTTATTGTAAGTCATATTATCACGCGTATGCGATAAAGAAATATTTATAAAGCATCTTTGCTATATTTTTATTTTATATTGCTATCTGTCGCACTTCAGAAAGAATTTTGTTTTTATTTTTTTGGCTATTATGTTTTTGAAATAAAATTAGCCTAAAGTATGCTCTAAAAAGTCCTGGCTGCAAAGATTTTGTCAAAATCGGTTCAGCCGTTGTGAAAATTAGTCTGGGGGTAATAATAATGTTTAATTTTCAAGAAAAAAAATGTTATTTTTTTATTGTAAGTCATGTTATCACGCGTATGCGATAAAGAAATATTTATAAAGCATCTTTGCTATGTTTTTATTTTATATTGCTATCTGTCGCACTTCAGAAAGAATTTTGTTTTTATTTTTTTGGCTATTATGTTTTTGAAATAAAATTAGCCTAAAGTATGCTCTAAAAAGTCCTGGCTGCAAAGATTTTGTCAAAATCGGTTCAGCCGTTGTGAAAATTAGTCTGGGGGTAATAATAATGTTTAATTTTCAAGAAAAAAATTTTTATTTTTTTATTGTAAGTCATGTTATCACGCGTATGCGATAAAGAAATATTTATAAAGCATCTTTGCTATATTTTTATTTTATATTGCTATCTGTCGCACTTCAGAAAGAATTTTGTTTTTATTTTTTTGGCTATTATGTTTTTGAAATAAAATTAGCCTAAAGTATGCTCTAAAAAGTTCTGGCTGCAAAGATTTTGTCAAAATCGGTTCAGCCGTTGTGAAAATTAGTCTGGGGGTAATAATAATGTTTACGTTTGGGTTCGTAAATAACAATAAGTGGTCATATTTTTAGTGTGATGATTTTTAAGCCATTGGTTGCCTAAAAAGATATAATAAGATATGTATAATTTTTTGCTTTTTTACCTTTTTACTTTTCTTTTTTACTTTTTTACCTCTTTACTTATGTGGTGTAAATAAAACAAAATAAAGCATGAAATAAAAATGAATGTTTATTATTTATTCCATAAAATTGCCTGCAAGCAATTTCGCCCATCTTATCCTAAGATCGATAGAAACAGATACTTTTTAGCCTGTCCTTATGTTTACTAGCCGCGCGCAACAGCTAGTATGTATATATTATTATTATTATTATTATTATTTAATACTTTATTGTACACCAAAAAACAAATTAGACAAAAGAAACATTTTAAAAGAAATAGGTACAATGGGCGGCCTAAAGGGAGGGAGGGGTCCAGGCCCTAATAAGTGGTATTTTCAGAGAGGTAATGAGTTGTAGAATATGTCCCTAAAATATCGCTAATTCGATCCCGGACACACTGTATACATACCTACTAGCTGTTGCCCGCGGCTCCGCCCGCGTAAAATTCGGTTGGAATCATGATTTTTTCGGAATAAAAAGTAGCCTATATGTTAATCCATCAGCATTGTTTTATTTGCAATGTATTTATATCTCCAAAAGTAAATAACTTACAGTAAAAATTTTTATGTCGTTTTGTTGCTTATCTCAAAAACTATCGATTTAATACTTAACAATGTAATCTTAACGACCTCGTTTTTGCAAAATGCAGCAAAAACTTGTAGTTTTCAATATTTTTGAAAAAATATTTTTTTTCCGAAGCATTTTTGATCGAGTTATTTTAACATTTTATTCTATTGTTTGGTATTTAGTGATGGAGAATATTGTATCCAATCGAATAAGGTCATTTGAAGACCTGTGTATCAGCAGACTTTCGAGTTATTACATTTTTTGTGCGCACATACCCACAAAAACGCAAACCAAATTGAAATGGCTGTCCCTGGGAGGGGGAGAGGGGCAGGCCCTAATAAGTGGTATTTTCAGAGAGGTAATGAGTTGTAGAATATGTCCCTAAAATATCGCTAATTCGATCCCGGACACACTGTATATATAATAGGTCTACCGGAAAGTTCTGTCCGTTTCTATTACCAAAATTTTCAACACGTAAGAACATATTTATTTGGTACATGTTCGGCTCCATATTTTTATCGCTCAATGTATACATACTGACGTAGCAAATTAACTATAATAAAGTTGATACACATTAGTCTTAAGTGTGAAGCGATAGTGTATCCATGGCTACTGATAAAGTTCATTTACGCCACTGTATTTTATACGAATATCAACAAGGAAGAAATGCTACAGAAGCATGTAGAAATTTATTGAAAGTTTTTGGTGAAGGTACAGTTTCTGATAGGACATGCAGAAGATGGTACGAAAAATTTGAAACAGGTGATTTCGACCTTTCTGATAAGCCACGTTCTGGGCGACCATCTTTGATCGACGACGATGTTGTTAAGGCTGTGTTGGAGCAAGATCCTTTTCTGACAGCATCGGAGATCGCAGAAAGACTTAATTCAGCTCAGCAAACCATTTCGGACCATATTCAGAAGATAGGATTGGTGTGGAAATATTCAAGATGGGTGCCACATGAATTAAGTCAGAAGAATCTGGATGATCGAGTCATCATATGCACATCTCTGCTTGCTCGGAACAAAATCGAACCCTTTTTGAACCGGATGATAACAGGGGATGAAAAGTGGATTACCTACGATAACATTGTAAGGAAAAGGGTATATTGTGAACCCGGAAAACCTAGCCCTTCTACCTCTAAACCAAATTTGACTCTGAATAAGAGTATGTTGTGTATATGGTGGGACATTCGAGGACCAATACATTATGAGCTTTTAAAACCTAACGAAAAGCTCAATTCGGAGAAGTATTGTCAGCAACTGGATAATTTAAAGACCGCTGTCCAAAAAAAGAGGCCGGCAATGTTCAATAGGAAAGACATCATACTGCATCATGATAATGCCAGACCACATGCTGCTTTGGGGACTCGTCAAAAAATTGCAGAACTAGGCTGGGAAATTCTGTCGCATCCACCATATTCCCCTGACATAGCACCCTCCGACTATCACTTGTTTTTGTCTTTACAGAATTTTTTAACGGGCAAAAAATTCAAAAATGAAGAAGACGTGAAACAAGCACTGGTTCAATATTTCGCAATAAAAGATGAAAATTTTTTCAAAAATGGAATACATAAATTGCCCTTACGCTGGCAAGAAGTCATTAATAATAATGGCAAATATATTATTTAATAAAGTTAATTAACAGTAAGAAAAATTTGTATTTTGTTTTATCCAAAAAACGGACAGAACTTTCCGGTAGACCTGATATATAAAATAAAACAATGCTGATGTGTTTTTTTGTATTTCTAAGCATTCATTACAATGTTGGGCAAACTAGGTATCGACAATTTTCGACATTTATTTCGATACTTAGGGCACATCACTATAACATAACCCTACTTTTTATACGAAAACTACTCTAGCCCCTTGACTGCCGGAGACCGTATAACGGTTCGTACCTAAACATGCCGCAACTGCCAGGAACCGACAAAAGGTTTCACATTCCGATGTTTTTTCAAACTGTTTTATTTATCTGTATTCTTTATAGAATCTTCTCAGACCGGTTCCAAAGACAAAGCTGTAAGTATAGAGGACTATTTGGGACTATAGTGTGTAGGATACTTAACAGTTTTAATACAAAAATTCGTTGTTCTGTGGCGGCCTTTGCGATTTATTTTCTGCGGCACGGCACTTTTGCTCCAATTTTGCTCCGTGCTCGTACGTTCCGCTGTTTTTAAGAGATTTGAAGAAATATCATGGAAGGGTAAGTAATTAACAATCTAGAATGCATAAATTAAGCATCCGTTAAAGAATTTGCCCAGAAATTGTAATTTTGTGAAACATATTTTTTGCAAACGATGACTGCGTCATGACGATGCTTAAATTTTGTGATAAATTTCTTCCGGCATTACGATTTTAGCGCTTTTATATTGTTTTCTATACTTATTTAATTACGTATTGAACAATTGTTTCTAATAATTCCATTCTAAATTGGCAGAAAATTTCGATAAAAAATATCTGAAATTATGTAACCGTTAGACGGTTTCCGGCAGTCAGGGGAAATATATGACTTCCGCCATCTTGTCGTTGTTTCGTGTTGCTAAAGATTTGTAGAGATAAGTCTTAGCAAACATGACTTGAATTAAATTTAATAATAAATTATTATTATTTTGAATATTTATCTATTTAAAATATTAAATTATTTTTGTATAGGTGTTTTTTCGTGTAAATGTATGTTTGTTTGTACTGTTGTTTTTTGGCGGATTTTAAATAATTTTTGCATTGGTGTGTGTAGGTATTTAAGATTTTTTTTTACGTAGGTGTATGGGTGGGTGTGTGCATGTATGTATGTATGTATGTATGTATGTATGTTCTAAGTCGACTGATTTCGACTTCTTTTTTTATTACTTTTCGTTTGCTACTTTATTACTTGTTAGTAACGGTATGTGCACGTGCTTATTTGTTTTATTTGCATTGTTTAGTTTACCGCACGACGAGCATAATAATTCGCCGCCGCCGCCGCCGCAACCGTCACGCGGACCTCGCGGAGTCCGGGTTTTATACCCTACGGTTCCAGAGGAACCAGTAGTGGTAGAGCCCGGACTGCGTGGGCGCGGTGGGCGTGGGCGTGGGCGTGGTGGTGGAGGACGTGGGCGTGGGCGTGGGGCCCAAGACATCACTGAAGAGTTAGTTGGCTTTTTTATTGCTTTTAATGCCTGTTTACTACTATTTTTTTTATTCATGATCTGCTGTCTATTTCTTTCTAATGTGTGGTTTTTAATTTTAGATTGATAGAAGTTGACCAGCCTGGTGGGCGTGGGCGTGGGCGTGGTGGGCGTGGGCGTGGGCGTGGTGGGCGTGGGCGTGGTGGGCGTGGGGCCCAAGACGTCAATGAACAGTTAGTTGGCTTTTTTATTGCTTTTAATGCCTGTTTACTACTATTTTTTTTTTTCATGATCTGCTGTCTACTTTCTAATGTGTGGTTTTTAAATTTTAGCTTGATAGTGATGGACTTGGCCGACCTGCCCGTTGCCGAGCAACTGGAGGTGCCGCTCCACGTTCCTCGTAAGAGAAAGTGGCCCGGCACCTCCGCTGCAGGGCCAAGTGCTACCCGGCCAAGTTTGGAGTCGTAAGTATTTTAACTCATGCATGTCAGTTGTACATATAATTTTGGTTGTTGAAGCATAACTAATATTTTAAAATTTTTTTTAGATCTACCCCAATGGACCCCCCACCCCATACTGCAGGGCCAAGCACTACCCGGCCAAGTTTGGAGTCGTAAGTATTTTAACTCATGCATGTCAGTTGTACATATAATTTTGGTTGTTGAAGCATAACTAATATTTTAAAATTTTTTTTAGATCTACCCCAATGGACCCCCCACCCCATACTGCAGGGCCAAGCACTACCCGGCCAAGTTTGGAGTCGTAAGTATTTTAACTCATGCATGTCAGTTGTACATATAATTTTGGTTGTTGAAGCATAACTAATATTTTAAAATTTTTTTTAGATCTACCCCAATGGACCCCCCACCCCATACTGCAGGGCCAAGCACTACCCGGCCAAGTTTGGAGTCGTAAGTATTTTAACTCATGCATGTCAGTTGTACATATAATTTTGGTTGTTGAAGCATAACTAATATTTTAAAATTTTTTTTAGATCTACCCCAATGGACCCCCCACCCCATACTGCAGGGCCAAGCACTACCCGGCCAAGTTTGGAGTCGTAAGTATTTTAACTCATGCATGTCAGTTGTACATATAATTTTGGTTGTTGAAGCATAACTAATATTTTAAAATTTTTTTTAGATCTACCCCAATGGACCCCCCACCCCATACTGCAGGGCCAAGCACTACCCGGCCAAGTTTGGAGTCGTAAGTATTTTAACTCATGCATGTCAGTTGTACATATAATTTTGGTTGTTGAAGCATAACTAGCGGCACGCTATGATGGCCGGTTTGACGTTTGTCCGCTCATGAAGTTCCGTATTAATTGATAACGACTTTGAAGGAAATAATTGTATTACTTTATTGACGATAGTGATGTGCAGAGATTCATAAATTTTATCGAATGTAGTTTTAGGTTTAGGACTCAAAATTTATTTATTAAATTGATTTCTTAAATGTATACAAGTGTAGAAAAATCAGTTTGCACCATTTAAGGGGTGAATGTACTTGTGAATATGAACAATTTTCACTATGTGGACAAACCTCTGAAATCGCAAAAAATTTTCAATAAATTTTTAAAAATGGAATCTAATACGATCGTCACATAGGATCGCTGGCTAGCACAACTACTACCTCCGGCAAACTCGCGTCAATGCTCAATGCAAAACAAAGCAGTTTCGAATTGACGTTGCTTTGAAAAGTATAAACTGTCAGTGCAATGCGATTGTGATATAGTTTTGACCTGGCTTTGGATTTCAAATATTGATACTGCATTACTGTTGACCCTTGCTCGTTAATTTGGACTCTGTTCAAGCCCTTTGTTGTGGATTTCGTCGATATGACCGAACGTACGCAGAGAACAGTGTGCTTAGTCTAAAGCGGAGCACTCGAAAACGAACTCGAAAACTATTGATCGATTTCAGAGTAAAATAGACCTAAAATGGCTTGTATTAAGGTTTGAGTTCGCCAATACATTCAGCATTCGAACAATGCTGAATGTATTGGCGAACTCAAACCTTAATACAAGACATTTTAGGTCTATTTTACTCTGAAATCGATCAATAGTTTTCGAGTTCGTTTTCGAGTGCTCCGCTTTAGACTAAGCACACTGTTCTAAATAGTCAGACACGTGAGTTCGTAATACGCCTTCGTAACTATTTCGATCGTGAAGCTCAAAATGGAGGGCCAATTTTACCTATAACGTCAGTGGTTGAACGCGTAGCTGATGCGCTTAATATTGGACAACGAACTGTTAGACGGATAACTAAAAAAAAATATGGCGAGACTGGCACAGAAGAAAATAAACTTCACACACCAAAAAAGAGAAAACGAGCAAAACCAGTCGTAGGCATCGATAGCTTTGATGCCGATGCTATCCGAAGACATGTTTACGGCTACTATTTACAGAAGGAGTATCCAACAAGAAAAAAGTTGGTGCATTCACTGAAGGAAGCTGGATTATTCTTCGGTGGGGAAAGTTCTTTAACGAAGATTTTGAAGACCATTGGATTTCGATACAAAAAATGTAACAAACGCAAAATATTGATGGAAAGATTTGATATAGCGATGGCAAGGTATACTTTTTTACGGCAAGTGAAAGAAATCAAAAATTGGCAAAATGTTGTGTTCTTGGATGAAACATGGCTTAATGCTAACCATACTGTAGGCCGTTCTTGGAACGATGACACAGCAGCATCTACTTCCAAAGTTCCTGTAGGAAAAGGATCGCGACTTATAATTTGTCACGCCGGAACCATCAACGGGTTTGTCGAAGGTTCTCTCATGGCTTTTGCGTCAAAAACCACTGGAGACTATCATGAAGACATGAATGGAGAAAAGTTTACTGAATGGTTTACCTCAATGTTGTGTAGCCTCCCTGAACCATCTATTATAATTATGGACAACGCCCCATACCACTCGATGCAAATTGACAAGCCACCTGCCCAATCCCAAAAGAAAGCTGATATCGTCGCATGGCTTCGTAAAAATGGCGTAGATGCAAACATGAATATGTTAAAAGCGGAATTAGTACGTCTTTTAAAAGAAAACAAACCAACCAAGATCCGATACGTCATTGACGAAATAGCATTAGAACATGGGCACAGAGTTATACGGTTACCGCCTTACCATTGTGAGTATAATGCGATTGAGTTGGTGTGGGCTCAAATTAAGGGATATGCTGCAAGACACAATACAGAACCCCCATTTACCACAAAAAAAATGCTAAAATTATTAGAAGAAGCTTGTGAACATGTGACTAAAGGAGACTGGGAAAAGGTTGTGAATAGAACTGTTAAATTAATAAGGGAAGATTATGAAAGAGATGTGAAAATAGATAATATTATAGAAAACGAACATATAATTATTAATGTATGTGATGATAGCAGTGACGACAGTGAAAATAGTAGTATGGACGAATCTGATTAATTATGGCCTTTTGTGGCACCTTTTTTGGTATCTTTTGTATTCATATGTTTCTTGTGTGCATATAAAGTATGTATATTCATTTTCGTTCAAATATTCAGTTCGTTCAAATAAATTAAATAAACATATACATTTTTGTTTTATTAAACCTATTTAATCAGGTACAAAAACAAAACTTAATTGTTTTTTGTTCGAGAATAAATTGACATTCCACATCACTATTGTAATGTGTCAAACCGGCCATCATAGCGTGCCGCTAGTGTATACATTTTCGCTATCAATATTTTGCTTATTTTTGTATAGAAATAGACCAGATCTTTACTGGAATGTGATAAATAGCCTTTCTTTATGCCTTCTTATAAGATTCCAATAAGAATAAGATAAGTTTTGTCGTAGAAATATGCTTCTAAAAAAATGGCAACTTTTGCCGCTTTCTTTCCGTGTTTATATCGTTGATAGTACACATTAGCTTCTTTATTTCCTACTTTCATGAAGATAAATTATTTAGAAAGCTAATACCGTTTACAGGACCATGATAGGTGGTCTAGATTTTTTTTTATAAGCATTTCTCTGAAAAGTGGTGCAAATGTACTAAGGCGCGAGGAGCGCGGGTTGCGAATTAAGAAACGGCCATAAAGTGACAGTTAGAAGACCACCGGCTGAAGGGTTAATCCCAAATTCCGCATCCGCATCAAATCCGCATCCGCGGATGTGAACTTCTAATAATCCGCATCCGCATCTGCATCCGCGGATGTCTAAATTTTCGCATCCGTAACAACCCTGGTATGTACGGCAGTACAAAGGTTCACACTGCGAAAAGTATACTGTGCACGAGATGGCAGCGGATCATAGAGTAACCGTTTTACGCTTGCGCTCTTACCATTGTGAACTCAATCCTATTGAGCTGGTATGGACGCAGGCGAAAGGGTGTGTCGCCAGAGTCAACAAGACTTAAAATAGCAGAAGTCCAAAAACTATTTGAAGGGCTACAGCAGCTGACTTCTGAAAAATGATCTGCGTCCATATAATCAAAATAGAAAAAGTTCCGTGAAATAAATGAAGGTTTTTGGTAGATTCTTCACACTTATGTCTTGGAGATTGAGAGAATACTTTGTAATTACAGAACGCCTAATAAAATGTCATTTTGTTCCATTGTTTAAGGGATTGACCATGGCAGATGACTTCACTACATTAACAACAAAATTGATGGAGAATACTTCTGGACAAGGATTGTCTGATTATAGGCGGATCAGTATTGCGAATCATATAGATTATGAGAAATGGAACAACCATCAAAGGAAAGAATCAATAGGTCCTTGACTTCCAATCGAAAAAAAAACTTGCTGATATGAAACTAGACCATTAGGATTACGTCTGGCTGAAGAAAAACCTTCATAGTATAGAAATCCACGAGAGTTACTAAAAGATTACAACTTTACTCCCCCGGAACTATGGTTCGTTGCTAACCATCAAAGTTCAAAGAAAAGTTGAGTGACCTCGAGAAGGTATTTTGCAAACAAATCAATGAGATGCGTCTTATGCGGGCAGGTATGTAAAGAAAAATCCTTAAGCGACAATGTTTTGCTTTTCGTAACAGAGCAGACGCGTCTGCGCCCTACTACAAAAGTGAAAAAAGTGAAAAATAAAGCAAGCAAAATTAAATTGTTACCCTGCAAAAGAGAACATCACCATAACCGAAGATAGGGCATCTATTAAACTGCAGGCCTTCAGATTACTAGACGCAATGGACTTCAATCTATCATCTAAAGCTGATTTAAGGCCGATTTATGTAAATGGGGTTTTCTATCATCTAAAGCTGATTTAAGGCCGATTTATGTAAATGGGGTTTTGATGGAGCATCTAGTCAAAGCAATTACAAGCAGAAGGCTAGCAGTACCGATTTTAACGATTCCAGTGTTTTTATGGTTAGCTTATTACCTATAAGGTTGATGCATGACGAAGAAATACTTTGGGAAAATGATAGTCTGTCTTCAACATTTTACTGCCGCCATATTCAGTTCAAGTTCATGAAGGAGTGGGAAAGTTCAGTACAACATGAAAAAGAAGCCATAGAACTGCAAATAGAAGCACTTCAACCGTCTGAAGTCTGAACTGCAGGAAGTGACTGTCAAACATCAACTTCTAATGACAATGATCGATGGGACGATTACTTCGTACATATCGGAAACTTCGACAGCTGTGTATTCGACATTTGTAAGTCGAAGCCATCAGAGATGAATAAGCTAGAATACATCGACCGCAGAACAGAAAATGATGATATGTACTAATACGGATTGTCTTCAGTTACATTGGATTACATACGTGGATCCGTTGCATGGAATGTTTG
The DNA here is from genome assembly GCA_920104075.1 of Melanargia galathea. NCBI lineage: Eukaryota > Metazoa > Arthropoda > Insecta > Lepidoptera > Nymphalidae > Melanargia > Melanargia galathea. Next base: position 10,271,122 of record OV049878.1, read on the forward strand.
CTTCATATAGGTACAGAAAAATTCTGTAAATATAATCTAGTAACTATTTCGTATTATATATTTTTCAATGAATATTTTTTGTTTTAGAAGTTGCGTCTCTGAATTGCTAATGCATTGCTAATGAATTGCTTTCTTTTTTAGCTTACTGGATGGACTTCAAAAAATAGTGCTCAAAGGGCGAGGACAAAGAAAAGAAAAAACAAATCCAGCAAGCCTTTAAAGATAAAAACGGGTTGCTGGTTGATATTGCAAAACAAGGCGCAGGCACAACAAACGACGGCAACATTGCCAGAACATTTTTCAGTGATGCAAAAATATCGGCTCGCATCACAGGAGTTGATGAGCATGACACATACATACACACACACGTCAAACTTATAACACCCCGTCGCTTTTGCGTCGGGGGTTAAAAATAGTAGCGTTCAGAACTCAAATCCTGAGTCATAAACTCTTTTCATAACTCATATTTTCTTTTTCTTTTAATCTTTCAGGTTATTAATGTCAATGACCACTGAAATATTCAGTGAGCAGTATGATGATGATTCAGAAGAAATACCACCAATTAGCGTCATGACTCGACCCACGGCGCCGGTGGATGAGAGGGCTATGGCGAATAATGAACAATTCTTTTTATTCGCCACGGTATTTGAGATCGCTCTACTACAAAAAGACCTGGAGAAGAAAAAAGTACAATTAGAGCTAAGCATTGGCAACGCCGGGAACGATTTAGACGGCCACTATCGTTCCATAGATAGTCCCGCAACTTTGGCGAACAATTTAGGTGAGTAACGCCCAAGAAGCTTATAACTATTATATTCTATGTAGATTGGTGACACTGGAGACTGCATATATTGTCAATTCACCTGAAACATTGTAGTGAAGACAAGGTCATTCTCCTGGATATTTTTTGTCTCTAGGTCTCTCTTAAATCTCTATTTAATCAGGTGAGAACATTGTAATATTATTGTGTGTATGTAAAGAGCAACCGCCGAGTTTCCTGTTGATTCTTCTCGGTAAAGTGTGTGCTTTTAAAAGTTTACTTGATTAAAACAAGAAGACAGGAGTGGCAGACAAACAAGAATATTAAAATTGAAGAAAACATCACAAAGGCCACTCTTACTGACTCCTTAAGGCAGCACAAAGATTCACACTGCGAAAATACGTGTTATGCGGGTAGATATGTTTAGAAAAATTCTTAAGCGACAATGTTCCTGACGGATCCTGAGTTCTAAACTCTTAATTCATATTTCATAACTCATATTTTCTTTTTCTATTAATCTTTCAGGTTATTAATGTCAATGACGACACAAATATTCAGCGATGATACCACCGAAATACCACCGGTTGGGGTCACGACTCGACCCACTGCGCCGGTGGATGAGGGCTATGGCGAATAAACAATTCTTTTTATTCGCCACGGTATTTGAGATCGCTCTACTACAAAAAGACCTGGAGAAGAAAAAAATACAATTAGAGCTAAGCATTGGCAACGCCGGGAACGATTTAGACGGCCACTATCGTTCCATAGATAGTCCCGCAACTTTGGCGAACAATTTAGGTGAGTAACTCCCAAAAAGCTTATAACTATTATATTCTATGTAGATTGTAGACACTGGAGACTGCATATATTGTCAATTCACCTGAAACATTGTAGTGAAGACAAGGTCATTCTCCTGGATATTTTTTGTCTCTAGGTCTCTCTTAAATCTCTATTTAATCAGGTGAGAACATTGTAATATTGTGTGTATGTAAAGAGCAACAGCCGAGTTTCCTGTTGATTCTTCTCGGTAAAGTGTGTGCTTTTAAAAGTTTACTTGATTAAAACAAGAAGACAGGAGTGGCAGACAAAAAAGAATATTAAAATTGAAGAAAACATCACAAAGGCCACTCTTACTGACTCCTTAAGGCAGCACAAAGATTCACACTGCGAAAATGCGTGTTATGCGGGTAGATATGTTTAGAAAAATTCTTAAACGACAATGTTCCTGACGGATCCTGAGTTCTAAACTCTTAATTCATATTTCATAACTCATATTTTCTTTTTCTGTTAATCTTTCAGGTTATTAATGTCAATGACGACACAAATATTCAGCGATGATACCACCGAAATACCACCGGCTGGGGTCACGACTCGACCCACTGCGCCGGTGGATGAGAGGGCTATGGCGAATAAACAATTCTTTTTATTCGCCACGGTATTTGAGATCGCTCTACTACAAAAAGACCTGGAGAAGAAAAAAGTACAATTAGAGCTAAGCATTGGCAACGCCGGGAACGATTTAGACGGCCACTATCGTTCCATAGATAGTCCCGCAACTTTGGCGAACAATTTAGGTAACTCCCAAGAAGCTTATAACTATTATATTCTATGTAGATTGTAAACACTGGAGACTGCATATATTGTCAATTCACCTGAAACATTGTAGTGAAGACAAGGTCATTCTCCTGGATATTTTTTGTCTCTAGGTCTCTCTTAAATCTCTATTTAATCAGGTGAGAACATTGTAATATTGTGTGTATGTAAAGAGCAACAGCCGAGTTTCCTGTTGATTCTTCTCGGTAAAGTGTGTGCTTTTAAAAGTTTACTTGATTAAAACAAGAAGACAGGAGTGGCAGACAAAAAAGAATATTAAAATTGAAGAAAACATCACAAAGGCCACTCTTACTGACTCCTTAAGGCAGCACAAAGATTCACACTGCGAAAATGCGTGTTATGCGGGTAGATATGTTTAGAAAAATTCTTAAGCGACAATGTTCCTGACGGATCCTGAGTTCTAAACTCTTAATTCATATTTCATAACTCATATTTTCTTTTTCTGTTAATCTTTCAGGTTATTAATGTCAATGACGACACAAATATTCAGCGATGATACCACCGAAATACCACCGGCTGGGGTCACGACTCGACCCACTGCGCCGGTGGATGAGAGGGCTATGGCGAATAAACAATTCTTTTTATTCGCCACGGTATTTGAGATCGCTCTACTACAAAAAGACCTGGAGAAGAAAAAAGTACAATTAGAGCTAAGCATTGGCAACGCCGGGAACGATTTAGACGGCCACTATCGTTCCATAGATAGTCCCGCAACTTTGGCGAACAATTTAGGTAACTCCCAAGAAGCTTATAACTATTATATTCTATGTAGATTGTAAACACTGGAGACTGCATATATTGTCAATTCACCTGAAACATTGTAGTGAAGACAAGGTCATTCTCCTGGATATTTTTTGTCTCTAGGTCTCTCTTAAATCTCTATTTAATCAGGTGAGAACATTGTAATATTGTGTGTATGTAAAGAGCAACCGCCGAGTTTCCTGTTGATTCTTCTCGGTAAAGTGTGTGCTTTTAAAAGTTTACTTGAATAAAAAAACTTTTCTATTCTATTCTTTAACACAATATAAGTATATGTATGAGGGATGCTTTGGGAGGGTTTTGACGAAGCTAAAACCCAATTCTGTTATGGTTATGGATAATGCCCCTTACCACTCTAGGAAGATAGAATTGCGGGCTACGATGTCTTGGATTAAAACAAGAAGACAGGAGTGGCAGACAAACAAGAATATTAAAATTGAAGAAAACATCACAAAGGCCACTCTTACTGACTCCTTAAGGCAGCACAAAGATTCACACTGCGAAAATGCGTCTTATGCGGGTAGATATGTTTAGAAAAATTCTTAAGCGACAATGTTCCTGACGGATCCTGAGTTCTAAACTCTTAATTCATATTTCATAACTCATATTTTCTTTTTCTATTAATCTTTCAGGTTATTAATGTCAATGACGACACAAATATTCAGCGATGATACCACCGAAATACCACCGGTTGGGGTCACGACTCGACCCACGGCGCCGGTGGATGAGAGGGCTATGGCGAATAAACAATTCTTTTTATTCGCCACGGTATTTGAGATCGCTCTACTACAAAAAGACCTGGAGAAGAAAAAAATACAATTAGAGCTAAGCATTGGCAACGCCGGGAACGATTTAGACGGCCACTATCGTTCCATAGATAGTCCCGCAACTTTGGCGAACAATTTAGGTGAGTAACTCCCAAAAAGCTTATAACTATTATATTCTATGTAGATTGTAGACACTGGAGACTGCATATATTGTCAATTCACCTGAAACATTGTAGTGAAGACAAGGTCATTCTCCTGGATATTTTTTGTCTCTAGGTCTCTCTTAAATCTCTATTTAATCAGGTGAGAACATTGTAATATTGTGTGTATGTAAAGAGCAACAGCCGAGTTTCCTGTTGATTCTTCTCGGTAAAGTGTGTGCTTTTAAAAGTTTACTTGATTAAAACAAGAAGACAGGAGTGGCAGACAAAAAAGAATATTAAAATTGAAGAAAACATCACAAAGGCCACTCTTACTGACTCCTTAAGGCAGCACAAAGATTCACACTGCGAAAATGCGTGTTATGCGGGTAGATATGTTTAGAAAAATTCTTAAGCGACAATGTTCCTGACGGATCCTGAGTTCTAAACTCTTAATTCATATTTCATAACTCATATTTTCTTTTTCTGTTAATCTTTCAGGTTATTAATGTCAATGACGACACAAATATTCAGCGATGATACCACCGAAATACCACCGGCTGGGGTCACGACTCGACCCACTGCGCCGGTGGATGAGAGGGCTATGGCGAATAAACAATTCTTTTTATTCGCCACGGTATTTGAGATCGCTCTACTACAAAAAGACCTGGAGAAGAAAAAAGTACAATTAGAGCTAAGCATTGGCAACGCCGGGAACGATTTAGACGGCCACTATCGTTCCATAGATAGTCCCGCAACTTTGGCGAACAATTTAGGTAACTCCCAAGAAGCTTATAACTATTATATTCTATGTAGATTGTAAACACTGGAGACTGCATATATTGTCAATTCACCTGAAACATTGTAGTGAAGACAAGGTCATTCTCCTGGATATTTTTTGTCTCTAGGTCTCTCTTAAATCTCTATTTAATCAGGTGAGAACATTGTAATATTGTGTGTATGTAAAGAGCAACCGCCGAGTTTCCTGTTGATTCTTCTCGGTAAAGTGTGTGCTTTTAAAAGTTTACTTGAATAAAAAAACTTTTCTATTCTATTCTTTAACACAATATAAGTATATGTATGAGGGATGCTTTGGGAGGGTTTTGACGAAGCTAAAACCCAATTCTGTTATGGTTATGGATAATGCCCCTTACCACTCTAGGAAGATAGAATTGCGGGCTACGATGTCTTGGATTAAAACAAGAAGACAGGAGTGGCAGACAAACAAGAATATTAAAATTGAAGAAAACATCACAAAGGCCACTCTTACTGACTCCTTAAGGCAGCACAAAGATTCACACTGCGAAAATGCGTCTTATGCGGGTAGATATGTTTAGAAAAATTCTTAAGCGACAATGTTCCTGACGGATCCTGAGTTCTAAACTCTTAATTCATATTTCATAACTCATATTTTCTTTTTCTATTAATCTTTCAGGTTATTAATGTCAATGACGACACAAATATTCAGCGATGATACCACCGAAATACCACCGGTTGGGGTCACGACTCGACCCACGGCGCCGGTGGATGAGAGGGCTATGGCGAATAAACAATTCTTTTTATTCGCCACGGTATTTGAGATCGCTCTACTACAAAAAGACCTGGAGAAGAAAAAAGTACAATTAGAGCTAAGCATTGGCAACGCCGGGAACGATTCAGAGAGAGCGCTCACGGAGCGGTTCGCACCCGCGCCCGCCGCGGTTGCGGGCCCGCAACACTCGAATGTCATACAAATGTCGAGTGCAAAACTCACGACGCGATTTACTCCCGCAGAGTTGGCGGTTGCTCGCGGCTCCCGCAAAACCGGCGGGCAGCGGGCGCCCGCGAGCTTTTGTTTTTCGGCGGGCGCGATCGCATTTTTCTTATAGGAGGAGCTGGTGAACAAAACGGTATAATTGCATCAAACTAAACTGAATGACATATTTACAGTGAGCTTTTAGCGTGGATTTTTATTTACCCATATGTAGTTTGTGACTTTATTGAACATAATAATATGTTAAATCCAGTTTGCTATCTCATATAAGATTTAAATTTAGAAAATGCAATTATAACATTTTGTTTGCAACCGGGCGTAATTATTAAATACGAGTACGTTTTGATTGCCACTAATGCACTAGGCCATTTAATTGCAAGCAATAACTTGTTTGTGTAAACACATAACTCCAGAAGCAGGATATCAATTAATAGTAAAACTAAATCAAACTATGTATTATTAAAATATCTGCGTTTATCACCCGCACATAACTCAATTAATATCGACTCAGAGATTAGTTTGACTGAGATCACTTTTCAAATATATTTTATACTAATTAATTAATTACATGTTGAATGGAAGCAGGCTTTGCGGAATTCCATGATATAAGTATAATGAATATAAAATTATTTTGCTATAATCCGCTAACAGTGACAAATTTGTAGGCACAACACCTACATCTCCTGACATCTCCTGACGACAGACGAGGAAGTCGACATCTCCTGAAGATGCTCCGGTGTCGGAGCGAAACGATCGTCGAGTTTGTTTTGTGGTGAATTTGTGTAGTGTTGTGCCTACAAGATTGTGTGGTGTTGTGCCTACAAATTTATCACTGTTAGCGGATTATAGCAAAATAATTTTATATTCATTGTAATTAATTACACTCAGCCAAGTCCAAAATGGCAGCATTTATTTGATTAGGGTGTGATTGCTGCCGTAGCACTCAATCAAATATCACGACCTAGACGCTGAAGCATCTAATAGTCGATTGAGTCTTTGGAGGAGACTCAATTCATGGCTTCGAAGTAGCCGTAATTATACCAATAATTCAAGATGGCGGTTCGGCGCCACTGAATGAATCAAATGTCAGTTAATTCTAACCTATTTCAATTATGAAATTAATAATTCGTAAACCATTTCTAAAAATTCTAATTAATTTTCAACAATAATCTATCATTTGTAAGTAAATCTGATATTTGTAAGTTAGTTTAGGCCAATTTCAACATAAATCATTTAAAAACTTTATTAGTGAATAAAGTTTTTAAATGATAAACTTTTTAATAAAAAAAAATCTTCTATACATATAATAAAATCGTAGAATTGCCGTATCTGTACATTGAAGATTTTTGCAAAATAATAACTGGGGGATGTTAGGGATAAGTAATAGAACGTAAAAAAGCTATTTTTGAAATTTTTGTCTGTTTGTCTGTTTGTCTGTTTATCTGTTTGTCTGTTTATCTGTTTGTCTGTATGTTTGTGCGCGCATCACGTAAAAACTACTGAATGGATTGAAATGAAACTTGGCATGATTTAAGTTAATACTATGGAGTAACATATAGGATACTTTTTATCCCGAAATTCAGCATGGTTCCCTTGGGAGAGGGGATGAAAGGCAAAATGTGTACTTAGCTGTAATTCGTTAACGGGTGGTCCGATTTCATTCATTCTTAGAAAGTAGATACTTTAAAGACTACTGGCTAATCTCCGAAAGGCTGGACCGATTTTGATGGGACTTTCACTGGCGGATGTTTACATTTTGATATACCTAAACATCCGTCAGTAAACTTTTAACAGTTTTTAGCAAGGTTTAAGCTCAAAGGAGCATAGGAAAAACAAAATGATTCCCACGGGATTATTAAAATCAATATCCACGCGAACGAAGTCGCGGGTATCCGCTCGTTCTTAATAAAAAATAACAAATTTTTCTTCTGATAAAGAAATCATTCATTTTGATTGACATCTTACAAATTTGTATGGAAATTAATTCATCTTGAAAGAAAACGTGCTCGATTATTCAAATCTTTTGAAACTTTATTGTAATTATGCCGTTATGATCGAAACCACGACCTATGGATGCAATTTTGATACAGTTGCGGGTCCGTTTTAAGTAAAATTAAGTTGATATTCTTATTCACCAGGCCAAAAACCGTCGGTTTAAAAATATAACGTTTTGTTCGCCAGCTCTCATATATAAATATAACCGCAGGTCTTGCGGGCGTCGCCCGCCGAGTTGGCGGGCGGCGCCCGCAGCCGCGGCGGTTGCGGTTCCCGCAAAAACAAGCGGGCTCGTGAGCGCGCTCTCTCTAACCTCTCTCCCGCAGCCGCGGCGGGCGCGATTCCAAACCGCTCCGTGAGCGCTCTCCGTCAGACGGCCACTATCGTTCCATAGATAGTCCGGCAACTTTGGCGAACAATTTAGGTGAGTAACGCCCAAGAAGCTTATAACTATTATATTTAAAGACGACCAGATTGTTTACCTTCTACCAAATCCCACTGTAAGGCTGCCAGTCCACCAGAGCGGAGCGAGGCAGCGGAGCCGAGAAACGGAGAAATATTAACCAATAGGATTGCACAAAATCTCCGCTCCTCTTAAGTGGACAGGGACTTGCGAGCTAGTTTAAAATTTCATATAAAACCGGTAAGCGGAGCGGGGAAACGGAGCGGGGAAACGTGCGGGGATGCGGAGCGGGGAAGCGAGTGCGGGCGCGGGCGCACTTTGCGCCGGCAGTGTGCCGCCGTATTCCGACCAGTGCGTATGTGACCGAAGATAATGGATAAAAAACTTATTGAAAGTGTGAAAAAGTTTCCGTGCATTTGGAACACATCTTCAGAATTTTACAAATGCAACGAAACAAAAGATGCTGCGTGGGACCAAATTATCATTGAAACAAACATATTTTTTTTTCTGCGTTAAGTCCATCACGTGGGTAAGGCCTCATAAAATTTTCCATTAATGGAAAAGCTTCGTCTCCTATAAATACGAACGGCATTTTTGCTCCACCTTGATAAAATGGTACCGGCTGAGGTAAATTCAATCTCTTTTCTTTTAGACTCTTTCCGAAAATGCTGTTATCAAAAATTCCTGCATCAGAAAATCTTCCCATAGATCCCACATCAGCCATTATGATTTTCCTTTTGGCATCAGCTAAACACATCAATACTACAGAAAATCTCTTTTTGTAGTTGAAAAACGAGGACCCGGTTTTCGAGGGAGCCTTGATATATACGTGCTTGCCATCAAGAGCACCTATACAATTTTTAAATTGCCATAGTTCATCAAAATCTTTTGCGATTTCTTTCCAGTCGTTTTCTGTTGGTTGTGACATGACAAGAGGTTGCAATATATTCCATAAAGCATCACAAACCTCCTCAACAATTCTTGATACACTTTTCAATCCAATTCTAAAATTCTCTCCCATCGTTGTAAATGACTGGCCGGTTGCTAAATACCTAAAAAAAAACGTATTTAATTGTACTTCGCGTAAGTGCATGTAATATTTTTGTCATAAATAGACCATGTAATACATTTTTGTGTTTGTTGATTGTTTCAGTTACAACTGCCAAGTCGCGATGGAAACAACTGAGAGATAACCATCGGGATGCCTTAAAAAGACAAAATGCAACAAGGAGTGGACAGGCTAGAAAACAACGAAAAGAATGGAAATATCAAAAAGCCATGTCATTTTTATTGCCTTACATGAGTAACAGAGACCGGTCAACAAATTTTACGCCCCTGGACCACTCAGTAAGCGAAACTTCAAATCCGCCAAATACCATTGAAGAGAGTTCACGGGAATCATGCAATTTTTTGCCATCAAATTCAAATAATCTTCCTTCTGCCGATGATCCTAAGAATCCAACAGCTTCGGAATCTCTTCCATCAACATCCAAAAAAAGAAAGAACGATGAAATTCTAGATTATTTAAAAAAAAATCAAGAACGCCGCGAAGTGTTGGAACGAGAACGGATAGAACTTAAAAACATGATGTCAGCCAGTGATAAATACGATGAAATAGACTTATTTTTTTTAAATTTGGCTGCATCGACAAAAAAGCTGCCGTATTATTTTCAACTTCAAATTAAAAAAACCTGCTTTAATGCGGTAATGTCAGCTGAAGAAAGTAATCTTCAACATAGTTGGTATTCTCCGAATAATTATGGTTATTCTACAGGCTCAACACCTACATCAGATAACATCAACACTAGTATCGATACTCCTAGTGCTTCAGATAATATCAACACTAGTATCAATATTCCTAGTGCTTCAGATAATATCAACACTAGTCTTAATATTCCTAGTGCTTCAGATAATACCAACACTAGTGTCAATATTCCTAGTGCTTCAGATAATATTAACACTAGTATCATTAATCCTAGCGCTTTACAAATTCCAACAACCCAGGATATTGAAACATCTGCAGCAGAGCCAACAGAACCCAATGAAAATGCGGTCAATTTTGAGACAGATTACGATTTTTAAATTAATATAACATGGCTTCTATAACTGTATGCAAAAATAAAAGTTACTTTGATTTAAAATGTGTACTTACTTTAAACACACCGCTAATCTTTCACGGCTACTAATTGAATTTCTGTAATTTGTGTCTTGTTTCCGAATATATGGTTCAATCAGGGAGTGAAGTTCATTAAAAGTACATCTTGAAACTCTATAAGAATTTTCGAAAGTTTCTTCATCAGCTGTTTGGAAAAAAGTAAAATATTCACTGTGTTCTGAACGATGTTTGATATGATTTCTTAACCAAAATCTATGTTTCCTCATAGAATTGTTCAAATGGTATATGGTAAGTATTTCGGCTTCTTCTGACTCCAACTCTTCTTCCTCAAGCAATGTAAGGTAATAATGTATCAACTTTTTCGATGGCATGTCTGCTATCACTGACATTTCGCGTAGAACTAAACCAATCGCCCCACGCCGGGAGCTCGAAATCACTCGTCGCGTACTTGCTGCCTAGCTCCGCATATTGAAAAACACAGCAACTCCGCTCCGCATTACTTCCTCACTCCGCTCCGCAGCCTCGCTCCGCTCCGGTGGACAGTCACAGTACGCAACTCCACTCCGCATTAGTCCGTTTCTCGGCTCCGCTGCCTCGCTCCGCTCTGGTGGTCTGGCAGCCTAAGTGGTAGTACAGCAAGACAACTGCAGTCATATTATAATTTTACTGTTGATTTATCTAATATTAATATCCGCTGATTATTTTTATTTCTCTCATTATTTCTTCATTATCTCTTAATATGTTTTTGTTTCTTATTAAGTTTAGAAAGTATTAATTGTTAATACTATTGACTAAATAAAAAATTAAAAGACTATCAGAAACTGATGGTGATTTAATCATAGGTACAAATGTGAAATTATTAAAAATTCTTTAAAACTTTATTACGTCGAGAAAACGTTTTTGTTACTTATCTCTAATAAAAAGGGTGATTATCGTCAACTATCTTTTTTATTTTGACCTTTGTCTGCCTCTGAATTTTTCATAGTCCACTGTGTACCACTAGGCGATTCAAGGTGTACCACTCTAGTACACAGTGGATCAATCATCCGTTTTTTTTTTTTTTTAATTTCCTTTTTTTTTGCTTAATCGTGGAAGATATTATGGTAAACATTGTGAAACGTTAGTATATTCTCAATCCACCTGCAATTTTTCTATCAATTCCAATTTTCAATTTCGGAAATACACTCACGTAAAAAACGGGTGATCCACTGATGACCATGTGACCCTAAGCTAGAATACATCGGACCGCAGAACAGAAAATGAACATATGTACCAATACGGATTGTCTTCAATTACATTGGATTACATACGTGGATCCGTTGCATGGAATGTTTGCTTCATATAGGTACAGAAAAATTCTGTAAATATCATAATCTAGTAACTATTTCGTATTATATATTTTTCAATTAATATTTTTTGTTTTACCAAGTTTCATTCGAATCCATTCTGTAGTTTCGGCGTGAGCTGATCGAAAGCTTCCACATAATATTGCAAACAGTGGCTTCTGGTGAGCAAGTGGACCTTCTTAAATTCTGCCAATTTTGTAAAGATAGTGCCACTTTTCTTTTCGTGGATGGGCATGTGTCTCACCTGAGTTAACAAGCCAGTTTTGCGAAAAAAAATTTATTATCCTCATTGCCCTGTACCCCAATGCAACACATCTATTACAGCCAATGGATGTTGCGGTTTTTAGGACTCTGAAATAGGACTGGAAAAAAAAGGGTACACGAATGGAAATGATCTAATTTGGAAGCTCCAATCTTAAAGAAAAAATATTTTCCAAAATTTCTGTAAGAAGTTATCGACACTGCACTGAACGCAACAATCTTCGAATTAACGGTTTTAGGAAATGTGGGCTATTTCCGTGAAACCCACAAATTGTCACTGTCCCATTAAACAATGAAGGCGATCAAGTCACGAATGTTGAGGAACGTGAAAGATTTTCATCAAAGTATTCCGCAAAGCAAGCTCATTAATACACTACACTACTATTCCCTCTGCGAGATACTCAGAGAATACAATAAAAGCGTGGAAAGACGAATACATCAAGTCGGTACGTATATCCCAAACAATGAAAGTGTCTGCAGTTTATAATGGACCTTATAACCTCATCGCTTTCCATCTAGGAAGCTGAAGACGGCATTGGAACCTTATATACTACATCAGTCATAATTGACAGTGGGGATTTAACTCTCGACTGGGGGAGAATTATTCGAAACGGAACCTAAAACAATTCAAGCATTAACTGTCTCGCTTGTCTACGCGAGTATCTTTATTCCGGCGATGGTCGTTAAAACAGGACATTCTCAGCGACGAACTTATTGAGACTTGTCAATGCGCCAGTCATTCATGTGGAATGGACGGCATCAATCAATGGACAAAGAAGATCTACGATCCTGAATGTTCCAAAAGGGGAAATACAACATATTATGGAAATGAAGGCGGCTCATCTAAAGCGAAATAGCCAAGCTTGGTGGATGCAACTGATAAAACCGATGACGATAATATATGAAAACGAGACGGGAATGTCACTGAAATACAAAATTACGCTCGAAATTCAGATATTATTCTACTTTTATGCGAAAGTGGTGCTTTCACAGAATCTGAAGCTATGCAAGTGCTCACAAGAACGCCTCAAGGCATTGAATTTATATGCTCAAAACAATACAGCGAGAGGATTAAAAACTACATCCACATCGCAAGAATTCTGGTATTTCAGGAATCGATAAAACAAAGATTCGAAAGAGCAAAAGCGGCGTTTGAACGAAAACGAGACGGGAATACGGCACTAACAGTAGAGAAGATTGCAAAAATTACGATCGAAATTCAGATATTATTCTACTTTTATGCAAAAGTGGTGCTTTCACAGAATAGGAAGCTATGGAAGTGCTCACAAGAACGCCTCAAGGCATTGAATTTATATGCTCAAAGCAATACAGCGAGAGGATTAAAAACTACATCCATATCGCAAGAATTCTGGTATTTCAGGAGTCGATAAAACAACGATTCGGAAGAGCAAAAGCGGCGTTTGAACGAAAACGAGACGCGAAATACGACACTAACAGTAGAGAAGATTGCAAAAATTACGATCGAAATTCAGATATTATTCTACTTTTATGCGAAAGTGGTGCTTTCACAGAATAGGAAGCTATGGAAGTGCTCACAAGAACGCCTCAAGGCATTGAATTTATATGCTCAAAGCAATACAGCGAGAGGATTAAAAACTACATCTATATCGAAGGAATTCTGGTACTTTAGGGATCGATAAAACAACGATTCGAAAGAGCAAAAGCGGCGTTTGAACGAAAACGAGACGCGAAATACGGCACTAACAGTAGAGAAGATTGCAAAAATTACGATCGAAATTCAGATATTATTCTACTTTTATGCGAAAGTGGTGCTTTCACAGAATATGAAGCTATGGAAGTGCTCCAAGAACGCCTCAAGGCATTGAATTTATATGCTCAAAGCAATACAGCGAGAGGATTAAAAACTACATCCATATCGCAAGAATTCTGGTATTTCAGGAATCGATAAAACAACGATTCGAAAGAGCAAAAGCGGCGTTTGAACGAAAACGAGACGAGAATACGGCACTAACAGTAGAGAAGATTGCAAAAATTACGATCGAAATTCAGATATTATTCTACTTTTATGCGAAAGTGGTACTTTCACAGAATAGGAAGCTATGGAATTGCTCACAAGAACGCCTCAAGGCATTGAATTTATATGCTCAAAGCAATAACAGCGAGAGGATTAAAAACTACATCCATATCGAAGGAATTCTGGTATTTTAGGAATCGATAAAACAAAGATTCGAAAGAGCAAAAGCGGCGTTTGAACGAAAACGAGACGGGAATACGGCACTAACAGTAGAGAAGATTGCAAAAATTACGATTGAAATTCAGATATTATTCTACTTTTATGCAAAAGTGGTGCTTTCACAGAATAGGAAGCTATGGAAGTGCTCACAAGAACGCCTCAAGGCATTGAATTTATATGCTCAAAGCAATACAGCGAGAGGATTAAAAACTACATCCATATCGGAAGAATTCTGGTATTTCAGGAATCGATAAAACAACGATTCGAAAGAGCAAAAGCGGCGTTTGAACGAAAACGAGACGGAAATACGGCACTAACAGTAGAGAAGATTGCAAAAATTACGATCGAAATTCAGATATTATTCTACTTTTATGCGAAAGTGGTGCTTTCACAATATGAAGCAATGGAAGTTTTTACAAGAACGCCTCAAGGCATTGAATTTATATGCTCAACGCAATACAGCGAGAGGATTAAAAACAACATCCATATCGCAAGAATTCTGGTATTTCAGGAATCGATAAAACAACGATTCGAAATATATCATCTATATTTAACGATGAATATAAAGACAATACATATAGAATATTAATTGATATTTTAAAATTGAACCGCATTGATATGGAAGAGTTTGCCGTCAATACATTAAAACACTTTGAAGGGAAGAAAGGTAAAAAAAAAAAAAAAAATTTTCTATGGACCTCCTTCAACAGGTAAAACGATGATTGCAACGTCACTGGTAGTAAGTCAATTTAATTATCGCAGATTAACGGGATTAACACCAAATTCGAGTTTCAATTTTAGTGGATTATTGCACACAAACGCGTGCTTTATAGATGAATTGTAAGTTAACTGAAAACCAATTTGATCAATATGTAAAATACAAAGAAAGATAGATGTGACATCAAAAAATGCATCTTAGACACTTGTAGGAATTATCCAATAGACATTGTACGAGAAAAGCAATCGAAGAAAGAACAATGAGACATGAATTTAGAGTTCAAATAAAGGGATATACAAGAATACCACCTAATGCATGGGAAAAATTGTTTGGCGACACGACTTTGCCGGTAGAGTGGTAACAAGCCATCAAGACATCTTCAAATGTTGTTTTCTTTCACTATGTATCTATCTTAAGTCTAAAATCAAATAAGTACAATACAGATCACTGGAAATGAGTTATTCATACGAGTACTGAAAAAGACCAAATACCGAGTAATAAATGAGTACTCGGCGCATCTCTACTTAAAAAAGTATATAAAAGTTTTGTTAAAAGTTTTGTTAATAAAGTGTGCGACCATTTAATATTGTTTTTGTTTTTTTTTTTTACTATCGCCAGAAAGCGAACCAAATTGCCGATGACGACCAAAACTTCTACGTCAAGATTGTCCCAAAAATGTTTAAGTGAAAGCAAACTGTATAATATGTACTTTTTCGGCAATGTTTGTCTATTATTAATATAGTAACTATATGTAATACTTATGTAATTCTTATGTAAGGACTGTTTTTTCCAAAATAATAACAATAAAAAAAAAAAATATCAATAATATAAACATTTTATACAAATATGAAGTATTCGATCATTTTGTTGTTATTTACCACCACAACATTAAGATCAAATCGCTGAAATCATATTTCGGAGAGGAAATTAAATTGCCAATGACAAGATCAGAACTCTAAAGAACAAACTTAAGAGATTATTCCATAAATGTTTGAATGAACGCAAACTTTATATTATACATGTTTTATCAATATGAAGTGTGCGATCATTTACTATTTAGTCTGTTGTCAACATTTGTTGTTGTTTGCCACCAACACGACGGTAAGATCCAATCGCTGGCAGACTCATTTGCTGGACAGAAAACTCAATTGCCATTAACAGAGAAGAACTTCAACATAGAGATTATTCCATAAATGTTTGAATGAACGCAAACTTTATAATATACATGTTTTATCAATATGAAGTGTGCGATCATTTACTATTTAGTCTGTTGTCAACATTTGTTGTTGTTTGCCACCAACACGACGGTAAGATCCAATCGCTGGCAGACTCATTTGCTGGACAGAAAACTCAATTGCCATTAACAGAGAAGAACTTCAACATAGAGATTATTCCATAAATGTTTGAATGAACGCAAACTTTATAATATACATGTTTTATCAATATGAAGTGTGCGATCATTTACTATTTAGTCTGTTGTGAACATTTGGTGTTATTTATGGCACACAGTACGTGACCATAAAAGATACATTTTTGTTATTCCATTTTAATTATGTCAAATCAAATGTTTTATATTTTGTCACCTTGCGGAGATAGCAAATACGTGATTACCACGATCTTCCGTAAACTCATTTCCTTGTAAATTTTAGTATATAAGATGTAAATAATTCTGTAAATACATGCTACTACAATACGAGTCGGTGTGTACAGCATTTCATCTCTCCCTGCTCTTCAAGTTTGCGCAGCAGCGCAACATTATTTACCACCAACACGACGGTAAGATCAAATCGCTGGCAGACTCATTTACTGGACAGAAAACTCAATTGCCGTTATCAGAGAAGAACTTCAACATAGAGATTATTCCATAAATGTTTGAATGAACGCAAACTTTATAATATACATGTTTTATCAATATGAAGTGTGCGATCATTTACTATTTAGTCTGTTGTGAACATTTGGTGTTATTTACCACCAACACGACGGTAAGATCAAATCGCTGGCAGACTCATTTGCTGGACAGAAAACTCAATTGCCGTTAACAGAGAAGAACTTCAACATAGAGATTATTCCATAAATGTTTGAATGAACGCAAACTTTATAATATACATGTTTTATCAATATCAAGTGTGCGATCATTTCGTAAGATCAAATAGCTGGCAGAATCATTTGCCAGAGATAAAACAAAATTGTCGATGACTTGTTGATGATTTTTTTTCTTCTATAAACATTTGTTATTTACCATCACAACGACGTTAAGATCAAATCGCTGGTAGAAGACTCATACGCCGGAGGGAAACTTAAATTGCCGATGACGAGATCAGAACTCCAACGTCGAGATTATTCCATAAATGTTTGAATGATCGCAAACTTTACATTATACATTTTTTATGAACATAAAGTGTGCGATCATTCACTATTAATTTCGTTTGTTATAAACATATGACGTTACTGACCACCAAGACGCCGGTAAGATCAAATAGCTGGCAGATTCATTTGCAAGAGGCAAAACAAAATTGACGATGATAATGAAGGTTTTTTTTTATAAACATTTATTATTTACCACCAACTCGACGGTAAGATTAAATCGCTGGCAGAATCATTTGCTGGACAGAAAGCTCAATTGCCGATAACCAGACAAGAAGTGACAAAGAATGATAATTGTAGGCAAAGACTTGTTTGCTGGATAGAAGACTAAATTGCCAACACAAGACCAAAACTTGAACCAAAATGCTTCATAATGTCATTGAAATGCTGACAGAAAAACAAATTACTTACTGGCATACTCATTTGCCAGAAAGAAGAGTGCATTACCGACAACAAGACCTTTAAAATACCAATTTTTTAATACATATCCTTTGAAGGAGAGACAGCACACTGTTCACTGCTATTTGTATTAACAATGCTCACTCAGCTGCCATCATGTCAATGTATTTAGCAATTATATGCCTCTTCCAATATCAGTAAGAGATGTTGTTATATTCGCACATATGAGTTGGTGTGTGTTTACTAAGCAGTTTTCAATCTGCTGCCATCTTCTTAGCGTGTTTGGCAGCTGTATTTTCAGCTGTTTCTTCAGTGCCCGCAAACATGAGTACCTAATGGACGGCAAATATTTCACACGCGTGACTTGACATATTTTCTCACACACTATATGTTTATTAGCAACATTCACCAAGCTGTTAATGTATTTAGCAGCTATATGCCTCTTCAGTGCGCGCAAACGTAAGGGACAGCGCGTTACATGCAAGCGTGTAATCCTGTACTCCTGTAGCAATGTTCAGTCAGCTGCCATCTTGTCAGTGTGTTTGGCAGCTATATGTCTCTTCAGTGCGCGCAAACGTGAGTAGGTGGCATTGCATTGGTCACACGCATGAGTCTGAGCCGGAGCGTGAGTCAACATGTGTTCTTGAAGACTCACTTTGTACCCAAACTTCTTGTTGCAGATTTTACACTGAAAAGAAAATAATAGTGTTACATACGTTACATACATTACATCAATCATCATCATCATGATAATCACCAGTACAGGCCAGCCTACTACAGGGCACGAGTCTCCAATCAAAATGAGAAGGGCTTAGATTAACTCCCCCAACTTTTTTTTACCCAACCTAGGATTTGAACCAGGGCCCTCATGATCCTAGTCATTAGACCAATGAGGCAGTTAAAGTAATTATAATATTACATGAACCTATTCAAGTTGTAGGGGGAAGTTCTGTAATGCCGAACACCGACCGACCGACCCCAACTTACTTAGGACTTACTGAGGTAAATGACCTCAGTAAGTCCTAGGTAACTTACTTAGGACTTACTGAGGTAAAAGACCTCAGTAAGTCCTAGGTAACTTACTTAGGACTTACTGACGTAAAAGACCTCAGTAAGTCCTAGGTAACTTACTTAGGACTTACTGACGTAAAAGACCTCAGTAAGTCCTAGGTAACTTACTTAGGACTTACTGAGGTAAAAGACCTCAGTAAGTCCTAGGTAACTTACTTAGGATTTACTGAGGAAAAAGACCTCAGTAAGCCCTAGGTAAGTTGGGGTCCCGCCGATACAAGGTGCCGCTAGCAGAAGTAGCATTTTTATGTACCAAAGTTTAACTTTAGTTGCTTTGTTTATGCATTTTTTTTTTGGCCTAACTAATTCATAAATAAAGTTACATTTCTCAACGCAGATTTTCTTAAATTTCCTGAAAACCTGAGGTGTAGACACCTCTAGAAGACTTCCCCCTACCAGTTGTATAGACATCATGATCAACCCATTACCGGCTCACTACAGAGCACGGGTCTCCTCTCTCTCGAGTGAGAAGGGTTTTGGTCATAGTCTACCACGCTGGCCAAGCGGATTGGCAGACTTCACACACCTTTGAGAACGTTATGGAGAACTCTCAGACATGCAGGTTTCCTCACGATGTTTTTCTTCACCGTTAAAGCAAGTGATATTTAAATACTTAAAACGCACATAACTCCGAAAAGTTAGAGGTGCGTGCCCGGGATCGAACCCACGACCTCCGATTAGAAGTCGGTCGTCCTAACCACTAGGCTATCACAGCTTCCTTGTATAGACAAGTCAAGCACAAATTAATAAGTAGGTTTGTTACCTCATGTGTTTTAATCCCCAGATGCCTTCGCTGGTGCGCTCTCAAGTTGGAGCTGGACACACATTGTTGAGGACACATGCTGCATCTGTACGGACGCTCGCCAGTGTGTTTCCTGCAGACAAAAAGTATATAGTTAATAGTACGGCAATGCCCTGACGGGGCCTATGTTGTGTCATATGCATGTATGGACATCAATGCAAATAAATGAATAAATAAAATAAATAAATACAAACTAGCAGGAAATATTATAATAGTGCACAAACACAAGTGCACACGGCGTTCCTTCACTCTCATAATCTAATGAGACTGTCACTAGACCAATGAGGGAGTTTCAATAAAAAAATTGTATTTAAGTTAAAAATAATAATAGATGTAATGTATAGTTACTTCAGTTCAGAAGTACATTTTTTAAAAAGGAATTTATCATGTCTTGAAAAGTACATATTTCAATTTAACACAAGCTAATGCCTGTGATTTTGTTCCCATGAGAAGACTTTTGAAGGAAGAGAAGTACCCAAGAACTCTCTTTGGTTGTAAGCAGTGTCTGCACCATGTTTCAGCTCGATTAATTATTATTGCTGATTAACATTTACAGTGAACTCTTATACCTAATATCAACTAAAATAAGAGATTCCCAAAAGAAAATTTAATAAATGTAAAGTCGGTTTAACAGTTAACTTTCTATCTTTTTAGATTGTCACTTGTTTACAAGTGACAATCTAAAAAGATAGAAAGTTAACTGTTAAACCGACTTCACCACTGTTGACAGTCCATATCTTGAAAAGCACAGAACCAATTCTGATGAAACTTTCACTGTTCCCTCAGTTTAAGTAAATGTAAGCCAATAAAAAAAAAAGAATGATCACAATCCTACTAATATTATAGTTTGGAGAAATGCAGACAAAGAATGAATACATACACCTATAAATTTTTGTATATGGATGCCCTAATAGATTACCATATTATGCACATATTGAAGTTTCAATAATATTAGGTACATATTATTTACATACGACACGTATGTAATATTGAATTGATGACCTTTTTTTGGAGTTATGGAAACAAACTATCAAAAAATAAGGTTATATTAACAGTTAAAACATTACCTACACAAGTTAAATACCAAAAATAAAGAAAACAAGAGAGTCGAAATATAATATTAGCCCTTTTAAATAAATAAAACCACCTATATGAGAGACGGATTACCGAGATTCAGGCAGATTACTCACAAAAACTTCACAAACAAGACAGTGAAAAAATAATATTGTCCACTAGATGATGCCCACGGCTTCGCCCGTGTGGATTTAGGTTTTTAAAAATCCCGTGGGAACTTTTGATTTTCCAGAACAAAAAGTAGCTTATCTGTAGAAACCCGTCCCCGGAAAAATCCCGTGGGATCCCCACGATTTCGGAATACAATTCCTTACAGCATCAGGGTTGAGGAGTTGGATATGTACCTACTCTAGTTCATTCAACGATAAAGTCTTTAATTGGTACCCCCAATATCAATTTAAATAACCGAAAGTTTCTAAAACCCATTAGTTTTGGGGATTAGGTCCCCTACAGCATCAGGATTGAGGAGTTGGAATCCAAATTTTTTATAGAACAGGGTCGCAATGTTTCTCTATCGATTAAAAAAAAAATTACGCAAATCGGTTCAGAAATCTCGGAGATATCGTTGTACATAGGTAGAAAAACACAACTCCTCCTTTTTTGAAAGTCGGTTAAAAAGTAGCCTATGTTACTCCCTGGTTAATTCTCTACTTGTATGTGAAGGTCCCGTCAAAATCGGTTCAGCCGTTCCGAAGATTAGCCCGTTCAAACAGACAGACAGACAGACAGACAGACAGACAGACAGACAGACAGACAGACAGACAAAAATTTTAAAAACGTGTGATTCGGTTATGGTAGCGTTCAAATAACCATATGAGCTTAATATGAGGTAGTTATTTCGATATTACAGACAGACACTTCAATTTTATTTATTAGTATAGATTGTTCATGAAAAATTAAAAAAAAAGCAACGGAAACCAACGGCTCTGAGTTCTAGTTTATCTACGTTTCGCGCCGATCTATAGCAGAAAAAAAAATACGATTCTGAGCCAATTTGACATTTATCTGTGGAAGCCATAACCAAAAACTAAACAATTCTCAACAACTATTATTAAAACCCCCGCACGTTGCTATTGCGCTAGAACGTTGTCACATTAACTTCAGCGTGACGTCAGATGAAACGAAAATATACCGTCAGCAACAATTTTTTTTTTATAAATAAATTAAACCGAATAAACAAATAATTTTCAACTTTTATAGATTTTAAATGAAGAAAGTATCCTAATTCTTCAACTCCACTGATGTAATCACATTCTTGTAATTTGGATTCGGAATTTTTTTCTTTTTTTTGAGTCTGTTGTGAATCACTACAATTTTCTATGTTAACTCGTCAATTAATCTGTCTTTGCGCTAGTATTAAGCAACAATATCAACAAAATGTGTGAATTTACAATAATTATTCAAAATTCGATACGCGTACTCTGCCAACAGTTTTTGTCAACGGTACCGACGTCTGTCTAGTGCTTACGTCATGAAAATGGCGGCCAGGCGCAATACCAATTTGCGAGGCTTATATGGATTATGGCATCAGCTATCAACCTGGAAAACAGCGCGGTAAAAACAATAACAAATAACATTCATAACAACGAGACCTACTACTCTTTAACTTATTTCCTTCGCATATTTTTGACCGTTTTCTTTTGGTAGATATACTGATTTTGTTAGGTATATGCAGAGAAAAAAACACTGTAATCACCACAGGCACGCAAAAATGAATACCTTACTGCATATATATTTAGTAGTAGTAAAATAGCAAACTTTTGTAAAGCCCTATAAGGGATTTACAGGGAGTGATTTTTAGGTATGCAGACCAAATGATAAAAATGGAACCCTTATGGTGAGACTTTCTCCGTCCGTCTGTCTTCATTTATTATTTCAGTAACTATTAAAGCTATCAACATGAAATTTGTAATAGCACGTGTTGTTTTGTTTAGGGCGTAAAATCAAAAATGTCGGCAATAAAAGGTGACTAAGTATGTATGTATGTAATGTATGTCCTCCCGACCGAATTTAGCCAGCCACGGCAGCCAATCTCAAAACCGAGGCGGAGGAACTAGCCAACTACGCAGGGGATATTATAGTGCACAAGTATGTGCACAAACAGGTACTCTCTATTCCCTCACTCGCATAGTCCGACACGATGCGACTGGAGATCTGACGCGCTCATAGTCCGATGGGACACCAATGCGTTACGACCGGAGAGAAATCAGGCGCAGGACCGATGGCTTTACGTGCTCTCTGAGGCACGGGAGTATATCTAACACCTCCAACTTCCAACTCTGGGCTGGCACTCAGAATTTCTTGACAGAAAACCCAATACCTCATATATTTTTTGTCCCGACCCAGGAATCAAACCCAGGATATTGTGATCAATAGTGGAATGTGCTAACCAATGAGGCAATTAGGACTAAGTGAACTGGTAGCATAATGACACACATTTTAGAGCTTATCACGAACACAAGTTGTATGTTTGTATCCATGCATTTCTCCAAAACTATTAATCAGATTGTGACCATTCTTTTTTTATTGTCTTACATTTACTTCAACTTAGGGAACAGTGCAAGTTTCATCAAAATCGGTTTGGTAGTCTCAGACTAATATGGAAATGGATAGTTTGTATTTTTAACCCCTGACGCAAAAACAATAGGGTGTTTAAGTTTAACGTGTCTGTATGTGTCTGTCTGTTCCCCTGTAGCACTCAAACGGGTGGACCGATTTGAATGCGTTTTTTTTTGTTTGAAAGGTGAATTAGTAGTGTTGTTAGCTATGTTTGATGAAAATCAATCCAAGATGGCCGCCGCTACAAAATGGCTGATTACATATTTTTTCACAACTCCCTTAATATGTGTATCAAATGAAAGGGCTTGACTAGTAGAATATCACTATTGCAAATCCAAGATGGCCGCCGCCACAAAATGGCGAATGTTGGGGGTTTTTTAAATTTTTAATTTATACTTGTATAGGATAAAGACATAAATGTGCATCTATACTAATATAATAAAGCGGAAGAGTTTGTTGTTTGAACGCGCTAATCTTGGAAACTACTGGACCAATTTCAAAAATTCTTTCACGGTTGGATATGTACGTGATCCCTGAGTGCTATAGGCTATATAGTATGTACCACGGGCGAAGCCGGGGCGAACCGCTAGTGTGATTATAAAGATAATATAGATTACAGATATTTACCTGATATGCACAATGAGCGATGAGCGCTGTGTTGCTCGGAAGCTGCAGTGCGGGCACTCGTGGTGCTTCTCCCCCGTGTGCGTGAGCTTGTGCTTCAGGAGATAGTCGTTCCGCGTGAACACACGTCCGCAGTCCTATTCCAACAAAAATTTTATCACACTTAATATTATAAAGGTGAAAGTTTGTGTGTGTGTATGTTTGTTGCTCTTTTACGCCATAACTACTGAACCAATTTGGCTGAAATATTTAAATGGAGATAGATTAAGCCCTGACCCAACACATAGGCTACTTTTATCCTGGAAAATTCAGTTCCCATGGGATTTTGAAAAAACCCAAATCTATAGCTACAGCTATAGGTAAATTACTACAGCAAACTTCCTTGAAAGTAGGTTGGAATAAGCAGCGGGAACGGGAACTGGAAATCCACGATTCCCTCAGGATTTGTGAAAAACTGAAATTCATGTGGGCAAAAGATAGCTTCACATGTTTTCTTACCTCGCAAACATATTTCTTTGTATCGCCCCTGTGTTCAAACATGTGTTCCTTTAACAACTGCTTTGTTTTATACAACAAGTCGCACTTGTTACACTTAAATATCTCTTCGGGGAGATCCACTTTGACATTCTGTCTGTGATCTCGCATGTGGGCCTCATACATGCCCCGTCTCGGCAAATATCTATTGCAAATGCTGCATTTATATCCATCTGTGAGGCTTTTACAGAAGTTTACCTCGTGCCCTAGTCGCGATTTGCGGTTCCTAAAGAGTCTTTCGCAACCGAAGCATTTAAATTCACCATCTTTTTCTATGCCGTGACATTTTGAATTGTGTTCACTGAATTTGTCAGCGTTTTCGAAATCCAACCTGCAGATATTGCAGTATGTAGCTGTCCGCTTGGGCTTCCATTTTACTTTTTTTTCGTTCGGAACTTTAAATACGCCGTCGGAATCTTCCAAATGATGTAGAAGACAGTCGAAATTACCATCATCCAAATCGACACACTCGCTTTCGATTTTTACATTTTCATCGATTAATTCGTGATCGGCAAGTATTTCACGCAATTTTCTGTCTGTTTCTTGGCAAAACTTTTTGAAACTATGAAATTGGTCGATTTGGTTGGAGCATTCCGCGCAAATCTTTTTCGGGTGATCGCATCCTGTAATATCGATGCCTAAGCACTCTGTTATTTTGTTCATGAGATCGTTTTTTACTGTTCTGTCGTTTTCAAACGTGGTAAGTTCAATAAGTTGGGAGAAAGCTTCTCTTTTCCAACAAAATCGGCACACGTCGTCTTGTTGAAAATAGTCAAAATTGTACAAGCCCGAGTCGAAATTTAATAGTAAATCTAAGGACATGGCTACTTACAAGTTATAAAATATCTTCTGTTCGTTAAAGGATCACACTTGCGTTGTTTTATGCACTTTGCCACTTTTGCTTTCTGAGTCAGAAATTCTGACTCTTGAAATAAAATGGCGGATTGCTTCTGTTCTGGCGTCGGCGATTGCGTGAAGTCGGAACCGGAAGCGAGCGTCCTCTTTTCGATCAATACTACCATAGAGTAGAGTAAGAGAAATCTAGAAGTGTTGCCAGGCAGAGTTCGAGTGACAAACTTAAACAAGGCAAGGACTAAACTAGCGGCACGCTATGATGGCCGGTTTGACACATTACAATAGTGATGTGGAATGTCAATTTATTCTCGAACAAAAAACAATTAAGTTTTGTTTTTGTACCTGATTAAATAGGTTTAATAAAACAAAAATGTATATGTTTATTTAATTTATTTGAACGAACTGAATATTTGAACGAAAATGAATATACATACTTTATATGCACACAAGAAACATATGAATACAAAAGATACCAAAAAAGGTGCCACAAAAGGCCATAATTAATCAGATTCGTCCATACTACTATTTTCACTGTCGTCACTGCTATCATCACATACATTAATAATTATATGTTCGTTTTCTATAATATTATCTATTTTCACATCTCTTTCATAATCTTCCCTTATTAATTTAACAGTTCTATTCACAACCTTTTCCCAGTCTCCTTTAGTCACATGTTCACAAGCTTCTTCTAATAATTTTAGCATTTTTTTTGTGGTAAATGGGGGTTCTGTATTGTGTCTTGCAGCATATCCCTTAATTTGAGCCCACACCAACTCAATCGCATTATACTCACAATGGTAAGGCGGTAACCGTATAACTCTGTGCCCATGTTCTAATGCTATTTCGTCAATGACGTATCGGATCTTGGTTGGTTTGTTTTCTTTTAAAAGACGTACTAATTCCGCTTTTAACATATTCATGTTTGCATCTACGCCATTTTTACGAAGCCATGCGACGATATCAGCTTTCTTTTGGGATTGGGCAGGTGGCTTGTCAATTTGCATCGAGTGGTATGGGGCGTTGTCCATAATTATAATAGATGGTTCAGGGAGGCTACACAACATTGAGGTAAACCATTCAGTAAACTTTTCTCCATTCATGTCTTCATGATAGTCTCCAGTGGTTTTTGACGCAAAAGCCATGAGAGAACCTTCGACAAACCCGTTGATGGTTCCGGCGTGACAAATTATAAGTCGCGATCCTTTTCCTACAGGAACTTTGGAAGTAGATGCTGCTGTGTCATCGTTCCAAGAACGGCCTACAGTATGGTTAGCATTAAGCCATGTTTCATCCAAGAACACAACATTTTGCCAATTTTTGATTTCTTTCACTTGCCGTAAAAAAGTATACCTTGCCATCGCTATATCAAATCTTTCCATCAATATTTTGCGTTTGTTACATTTTTTGTATCGAAATCCAATGGTCTTCAAAATCTTCGTTAAAGAACTTTCCCCACCGAAGAATAATCCAGCTTCCTTCAGTGAATGCACCAACTTTTTTCTTGTTGGATACTCCTTCTGTAAATAGTAGCCGTAAACATGTCTTCGGATAGCATCGGCATCAAAGCTATCGATGCCTACGACTGGTTTTGCTCGTTTTCTCTTTTTTGGTGTGTGAAGTTTATTTTCTTCTGTGCCAGTCTCGCCATATTTTTTTTTAGTTATCCGTCTAACAGTTCGTTGTCCAATATTAAGCGCATCAGCTACGCGTTCAACCACTGACGTTATAGGTAAAATTGGCCCTCCATTTTGAGCTTCACGATCGAAATAGTTACGAAGGCGTATTACGAACTCACGTGTCTGACTATTTAGAACAGTTCTCTGCGTACGTTCGGTCATATCGACGAAATCCACAACAAAGGGCTTGAACAGAGTCCAAATTAACGAGCAAGGGTCAACAGTAATGCAGTATCAATATTTGAAATCCAAAGCCAGGTCAAAACTATATCACAATCGCATTGCACTGACAGTTTATACTTTTCGAAGCAACGTCAATTCGAAACTGCTTTGTTTTGCATTGAGCATTGACGCGAGTTTGCCGGAGGTAGTAGTTGTGCTAGCCAGCGATCCTATGTGACGATCGTATTAGATTCCATTTTTAAAAATTTATTGATATTTTTTTGCGATTTCAGAGGTTTGTCCACATAGTGAAAATTGTTCATATTCACAAGTACATTCACCCCTTAAATGGTGCAAACTGATTTTTCTACACTTGTATACATTTAAGAAATCAATTTAATAAATAAATTTTGAGTCCTAAACCTAAAACTACATTCGATAAAATTTATGAATCTCTGCACATCACTATCGTCAATAAAGTAATACAATTATTTCCTTCAAAGTCGTTATCAATTAATACGGAACTTCATGAGCGGACAAACGTCAAACCGGCCATCATAGCGTGCCGCTAGAGTAAACATTAAGTACCTACTAACTGTAGATGTAAATATACCGGTATAAATCAGGGACTGAATAACCGGAATTTAATGGTAGTTTTATTTAGCGGTAATGGGCCTACCCTTTTAATAAAAGTAGCGAATTGTTTAAATACATATAATTTCGGTACCTCTTTATTTCTGTACCTTTATATTTCAGTTTAGCGGTACCGAAATAAAAAATATACTTTTATTTCGGTACCGCTATTTATATCGATATTTTTATCTAATAAGGCTTTACTTTGATGTGCCGTTGAATGAATCCCACCACTTCGGCATTCTTTATTCTTTAATATTCTTATTTTTAGATTTAGAATTTGGAATGTCTTAAAATTCTTACGTTTTAACAAACACAGGAACCCCCAGGAAGCAGGGGACGCGAGGCGCGCGGCGCGCGGCACGTGACCAAATTCTTCACCCCCGCGCGCGCACCTTTTCGTATTTTTTCGGTACCGAAATCGCAAAGCGGTTAAATAAAGGTATCTTTTATAAAGGTTGAGATTTTGGTACCTATTTTGTACCGGTATGATAACGGTGGTATGTACCGGTATGCTCTACCGCTTTCAGTCCCTGGTATAAATCGTTTTATACAAAATTTTGCCGTTTAAACCTTAAATATACCGTTTTATACGGTTAAAAACTTTAGACTTACGGCCTGTTTCACCACCTTCAGATAAGTGTCGGATAGCCTAAACGTAAGTTTTGTCACTTTCTTACTTTATGTCAAGTGACAAAGACAAAAGTTACATAGTTTATAAGTAGGGACTCCCTTATATACCTACCTCGGTAAAATCAAGAAACAAGTATAAATTAAAAATTTAAAAATCCCCAACATTCACCATTTTGTGATGGCGGCCATCTTGGATTTGCATAGTGCTATTCTACTAGTCAAGCTCTTTAATTCGATACCCATATTAAGGGAGTTGTGAAAAATATGTAATCCGCCATTTTGTAGCGGTGGCTATATTTTTGAGCTGATTTTCATAGCTAAAAACACTCCCGACTAATTCACCTTTCAAACAAAAAAAACCGCATTCAAATCGGTTCACCCCTTTGAGCGCTACGGTGGAACAGACAGACAAACACACGCACATACAGACATGTTAAACTTATATAATACTCCGTCATTTTTTGCGTCGGGGGTTGAAAACATAGTCATCAATACCAATTGTTTTATACCGGAAAAAATGGTTTATTTCGGAATTAAACGGGTTTTTTGTTTTAAACGGATTGGTATAATTGGTTTTATACTGGCCTTACATCTATAGTACCTACCTATGGTCCGTTTCAATAGAGTTGAGCTAAAATGTAAGCCGACACACCTTTTTGCTAAAAAACTACAGAATGGATTGAAATGAAAGTTGGCACGATTTAAGTTTGTATAGATCGACCAGAATCTCATGAAAATAGGGAAATTAAATTTTGTAGTAAGCAATACTACGGCTGCCCTAGCGATAAACAAAGTAACTGACATTTTTTGTGACATTGACTTTTTTGCATTAACAAAAGTTTTATGTCGAGTCGTTTTTTACCACAGTGTACACAGTTTAATATTTCAAATAACTTGAACCGTTTACTGAAATTTGAATTGCCCAAACAAAGTAACTGCACACACTAACCCGGAATATAAATGCAAAAACCAAGTAAACAACAAGCACAACACAAAAACAAAGTAATTAGATGTTGATTACTTTGTTTTTGTATTTAAAATGCAGTTGCTTGATTTTTCGTTTCGTGAAACGATCCCAGGTAAGGTGTTCTGAATGTGATTACTTTGTTTATCACTAGGGCAGCCGAGTTAACCTAGTGTTGCTTACTATAAAATTTAATTTCCCTATTTTTCATGAGATTCTGGTCGATCTATACTATAAACTTCAATCGTGCCGATTTTTCCAAGATGGCGCCCGGGGGACAAGGGTGACGACCCCACAAACTTGAGGTTAAGCTTCTATTGATCCTCCCACATATCTCCCAAAAATAAAATTGCGTCCTCTAAAAAATGCAATATTCGATCCTTAAATTGTAACATTTCAATGGACTAGTAGCTTAGTCCTTGTTTTTTAACCCTCGACCACCCCCCGACGCAAAAACGACGCGTGCGTGTATGCGTGCATGCTTGCGTGCGTGCGTGTGTGCGCAGTGGCGGCGGAAGGCGTGGGCGACGTGGGCCCAGGCCCACGGCCTCGCGCTCCGGAAAGCCTCGCACCCCTTTTTTTTCATTTTAAATAATCTTCTTGAGCGGGCAGAGGGCCTCGCAAAATATATCTTACCCACATAAAATTTAGACCTTGCCCCGCCCGCCACTGTGTGTGCGTGTGTGTTTTTCTCTGTTCCCCTGTAGAGCTCAAACGGGTAAATCGATTTGAATGCGGTTTTTGTTTGAAAGGTGAATTAGTTGAGAGTGTTCTGTTGTTAGCCAAGATGGCCGCCGCTACAAAATAGCGGATTAAATATTTTTTCACAACTCCCATAATATGGGTATCAAATGAAAGGGCTTGACTAGTAGAATAACTCTATGCAAATCCAAGATAATTAACGTTAAAATGAACTAATTAATGGTAACCGATTGAACGGTATTTTTACTACGTTTTACAATCCCTATAACGTTAGAAAATTGCTTACTATAGTTAATTTGCCGGCTGCTATGATAATAGGCCGGCTGTTTCAGACAGGGCTTTGACAAAAACATTAATAATGCGCAGTTAACTTAATTTAATAATAATTTATTATCAGGAGCAAACTGAAAATCAGCGCTGGGTATTGTTGCCAATGCCCAGCACAAAGCTAAGTTTGCTACTACCTATTGTGTTTGTTGTTCGTTCTAATTTTTAATTTATTCTATCTGTTTTTTCTTATGTGTAATTTAAATGTTGAACAACAGTGTACTGTGTAACACAATAAAGTTTTATTTTATTTATTTATTTATAATTAGGTACATTGATTTCAATATTAAGTTAAATTATTAACGGTAAAAATATTAATGTTAACCGTTATCATTAACAGTTTATTAACATCTAATAAAATACTGATAACGTCACTTTTTAATAATAATTCAATCTATCATCAGCCCATTTCCGTCCACTGCTGGACGTAGGCCTCTCCCAGGGTGTGGGTGGGTGGTGTGGCCTCGGGGTGCTAGCCAGGTAACCTCCAAGTGTGCCTGGGTGCTGTTGGTCCTCTTGGATACGTCCGAGGGGAAGAGCAGTATTCGGGCCGGTGCGCCCCGGTAACATGGTTAATAATTCGAGGATATTGTTAGCCATGGCCAATGACCTGGCGGAGGGAGGTTTCTCCGCGTGTCCCTCTGATTAGCAGAGGGCACTGCGGATGAAACTGGGGGTGAGACACCCCGGGGCGGGGGGCAGCGATGCCCATCGCGGGAGGAAGAAAACCTCGTTAAAAAATTACGGGAGGGCGTGAGCCTCTGGAGGGACAGCCCAGAGGGGAGCGGGAGCCCCAGCTGGGGCGACTGCCGGACACCTGGGATGCATACTTTGGGTTCCCCAGGCGTCCAGCACATTTTAGTGGGTACTGGGTATACCCGGTTGGAGTCCCACATAACCTTCGTTCTGCCGCATTCGGCCGCAGAACGGGGGTACCTATAAAAGGTTTCCACCACGTCAAAAAAAAAAAAAAAAGGGTGGTGTGGCCTCTCCCTTTTAATACTTATTATTATTAATTTTTAATCCTATTATATTATTATAAACTAGATGATGCCCACGGCTTCGCCCGTGTGGTTTGTAAAAATCTCGTGGGAACTTTGATTTTCCAGAACGAAAAGTAGCCTATCTGTAGTAAGTAGTAACCCGTCCGCAAAACGGAAAAATTCCGTGGGATCCTTACGATTTTGGAATGCAATTCCTTACAGCATCAGGGTTGAGGAGTTGGACATGTACCTACTCGAGGTCATTCAACAATAAAGTCTTTTATTGGTATCCCCAATATCAATTTAAATAACCGACAGTGCCTAAATCCCATTAGTGTTGGGGATCAGATCCCCTACAGCATCAGGATTGAGGAGTTGGAATCCAAATTTTTTGTAGGACAGTGTCGCAATGTTTCTCTATCGATTAAAAAAAAAATTACGCAAATCGGTTCAGAAATCTCGGAGATATCGGTGTACATAGGTAGAAAAACACAACTCCTCCTTTTTTGAAAGTCGGTTAAAAAAGTAGCCTATGTTACTCCCTGGTTAATTCTCTACTTGTATGTGAAAGTCCCGTCAAAATCGGTTCAGCCGTTCCAAAGATTAGCCCGTTCAAACAGACAGACAGACAGACAGACAAAAATTTTAAAAACGTGTGATTCGGTTATAGTATCGTTCAAATAACCATATGAGCTTAATATGAGGTAGTTGTTTCGATATTACAGACAGACACTTCAATTTTATTTATTAGGTATAGATATAGATGTGAAAGAATGTGTTTAGATGTTTGTTACTCAATCACGCCGCAACTACTGAACCGATTTGGCTGAAATTTTGAACGGAGATAGATTATGCCCTGACATAAAACGTAGGCTACTTTTTATCCCGAAAAATCAAAGAGTTCCCCAAGGGATTTTGAAAAAACTGAAATCTATAGCAACATCTATAAGTAGATTACTATTGCAAACTTCCTTGAAAGAAGGTTAGAAAAGGGAGCGGGAACGAGAACCGGAAATCCACGATTCCTTCGGGATTTGTGCAAAACCGAAATTCACGCGGGCGAAGCCGCGGGCATTTTCTAGTAGTATAATAATTTTAGGTTCATTTTCATCAATCAATAAAATAGAAGAAGAGGAGGTACTTATACTTTCTCTAAGTAAAATAGGTACTATTTTTTTTTTCAATGCCAATCAATGTCACT
Source organism: Melanargia galathea (assembly GCA_920104075.1). Lineage (NCBI taxonomy): Eukaryota > Metazoa > Arthropoda > Insecta > Lepidoptera > Nymphalidae > Melanargia > Melanargia galathea. The sequence goes on from OV049878.1 coordinate 10,303,535, forward strand.
GTTATCAAGCTGCCGTAAATTTTTCAAGCCTGTCCCCACTTTACAAGATTACCGTTATTTATTAACGATAATTGGCATATAACGTTACAACGTTAAATTTTATAACAGTAAAACATAATACACTTTTTTAAATCATCATCATCATTCCAAATTCCGTTGAGCAGAACGTTTCCAATTTTTTCAATATTAATTAAGCCCTGGCTGCAAGCACGATTCATCATCAGATTTCAAATTGCACTAATTTCAAAAGCGTAATTGCTGTGGTTAGACTTTATCGTTTTCGTCTCTCAACACGTTGCTTCCATTCCTATTTCCTAGAACGGCATTAGAATCGGAAGGTGTAGAGCATTCAATATACTTTCTGGTGTAGAGTCCATAACCTACAGACTCCGACTGAATATATTTTGGACAGTATAATAAACTACGTAAACACTATTAGCTAAACTCTAAAGTATAGGATTGAAAAAAAAATGCAAATGATATTTCATAAAACCAGGAATATAAAACCCGTAATTTATTTCAAGTTTTATTTTATGAAGAATAGGGCTTCTCATTTCTTAATCTAATGCGCGCTTTACATTGCTCTTCCCGAAAATACTTATGTTTAGATCAAGCGTCCACAAAATTTTGACCAAACGCACGATTCCGTTTTGACTTCCAACCCCCTTTGATCAAAACTGAAGTTCGTGCGTTTGCCATGAGTTATGGCTGAGATGTTTAGTGTACCGACTCTACTCAGGCCAGAAACTTTATATCAGGGACACATTCATGTCCCGTTTTAACTCTGGCTCAAGTCAGAGTCAGTCTGATTCAGAGTAGGTAAACCCTAGAGATCTCAACCTCAGGGAGAGCTCTGGATGTTGAACAAAATTAAGCGCGCTGGGTAGCAACAGGACTTCAAATGCCACAAAATTTTCTGCAGATATTTTAATATTAATCTTACGCCCGCCAACCCGCATTGGAGCAGCGTGCCGGATCTAAGCTCTAAATCCCTTTCTCCTATGAGGAGGCCTGTGCCCAGCAGTGGGACGTTAAAAGGCTGTAGTAGTGATGGTGGGATACAGATACGAACGAGTACAGTCTACAGATACTACCATGTTCAAGTTGCTAACAGGTGCTAACTTTACTCACAACTTCGTTAATTACCTATTACTTTGTGCGTGCAGTTAGCGGGAGGTGTCACGCTGTTAACATTTGAATATGGTAATAGAATTAAGTATTTCAATATTTATTTCGTAATCTTTAACGACAATAAATCATAGGTATCAAACATTAATATATATATAGCTGCTCGTGCTGATTCACTGACTGATTGATCACCTCTCCTGTAAAATTTTGTATGAAAAATTTTTTTTTCAATAATGGTGTCGTATAGAGGACAAAAATTCATTAAGAGGAAAAATATGGAGAGAGCTGATGATTGAGGATTTCAGAGACGGGTGAAGAGCACGCTTAAGGTATTGAAGATAGGTGGGGGGTGCTCGAGCAAATGTCACTCAAAACGTCATCCAATTGGCAGTGAGCCGAAACAAAATTCAAAATGGCGAAAAAAAGATGGCCGCCATACAAATTTTGTCCGTGTCCATCTTGGAGGGTATAAAAGATGGAAGAGTGGTTTCTTCACAAAACATAATTAGGATCCAAATGTCTACTCGATAAATTGAAAAAATATCCAAAATGGCGGAATTTATTTTTCCATAGAAAATGTATGGTGAATATCGAAGAGACTACAAGTTGTGAACTATGCAAGGCTTTGATGCGGTTCTTTGGAGAACTCTCAAAGTAAAATATGAGAAGATATGATGATTGAGGGTTTGGAAGATGGTTGAGGAGCCCGGGCAGGGTATTCTAGATAGGTGGGAGGTGCTCAAACAAAAATTACTCGAAATCTCATCCAATTCGCACTGAGCTGAAAAAAAGTCCAAAATGGCGGATTTAAGATGGCGACTATACAAATTTCGTCGGTGTTTATCTCACCAAGTATACAAGATGGAGGAGTGGTTTCTTGGATAAAGATGATCAAGACCTAAAGATCTACTTGATGAACAGAAAAAAAATCAATATGGCGGAATTTATTTTTCCACACAAATAATTTTTTTCATTGATGGTTTCGTATAGAAGACAAAAATTTATGTGGAGAAAAAATATGGAGAGAGCTGATGATTGAAGATTTCAGAGGCGGGTGACGAGCACAGCCAGGGTATTGAATATAGGTGTAAGGTGCTCAAACAAAAGTCACTCGAAACCTCATCCAATTGGCAGTGAGCTGAAAAAAATCCTAAATGGCGGATTCAAGATAGTGGCCATACAAATTTCGTCGGTGTCTATCTCACTGAATATAAAAGATGGAAGAGTGGTTTTTTGGCAAAAGATGATCAAGACGTGGTTTACTTGATGAACAGAAAAAAACAAGATGGCGAAATTTATTTTTCCATACAAAATATATGGCGAATGTTGAAGAGAATACAAAATGGGAACTATGCAAGACTTTGATACAGTTCCTTTTCAAAATCTGTTTTTATGGAAGAACTCTCATTCTGACAAATGATTGGGAGAAAAAATATGGAGAGTGATAATGATCGAGGGTTAGGAATATGGGAGAGATAGGTGGAGGCTGTTCAAACCAAAATACCCAAAACCGAAACCTCGCGGTCCGCTTTAGCGGGCCGCGCACCCACGCGCCATACTAGTTATATTATATACTAGCTTTTGCCCGCGGCTTCGCCCGCGTGAATTTCGGTTTTTCACAAATCCTGAGGGATAAGTAGATTTCTGGTCCACCCGCCCCCCGCCGCGCGGCAACGTACCGCGGTACCGCGTACGGCGGGCGCAGGGCGCAGTGGCGCGCGGCGCGGCGCGGGGAGTTCCGTGCAGCGCGAGCGTCTGCCGTCGCGCGCAACGAAAATACCTATCAGGGCGTTTTTTAACATAGGTACTTACCGATTTCAACACAACTCCTTTTTTGAAAGACGGTTAAAAAAGTAGCCTATGTTACTCCTTGGTTAATCCTCTACTTGTCTGTGAAAGTCCCGTCAAAATCGGTTCAGCTGTTCCGAAGATTAGCCCGTTCAAACAGACAGACAGACAGACAAAAATTTTAAAAACGTTTGATTCGGTTATGGTATCGTTCAAATAACCATATGAGCTTAATATGTGGTAGTTATTTCGAAATTACAGACAGACACTTCAATTTTATTTATTAGTATAGATATAGATATAGATTATAACATAATAAAAACATTTATAATTACGTTTAATTAATTATTACTAGCGGACCTGTCAAACGTCGTTCTGCCAGGCGACATACCGACATCAGCGCCACATACCGGGTCCCATTGTTTTCCAACCATCCAGAAACTTATTGAAATTTACACTAAATTTTATCCAAATTGATCCAGCCGTTTAGGAGTTAGGTGACAAACACATACAGAAGAATTATAATATATATTTAGATATAAACCTTTTCATGACTTGACACATTTTTTTTCTATGATAATATAGTTTTACCTATGTAAATGAATAAAAAATACATAATTATAATGTATATTATAAAAATTAATATGCAGAAAAATGCTCTTTGCATTTGCAGTTCTGTCTTCTATCTTTTGTTAATGCTATTCTATTCTTCGATCCTAACACTTATGCTTAGAAACTAAAAACCTTAATTTCAAAGGTTCGAGACTTTGTCTTACTATAAAACACTATATTACTTATAATAAAAAAAAAAAAGTATTTTTAAGCAATATTACCAGGACATTCAAGGAAAAAGTTACTTAAGTAATCATTGACACAAATAGACACCTATATATTATTATTAGGATTCATAATGGCAAGTGATCACTCACTTCATACATCAATATAAAAATGGTTGTTAATCACATCATAAAAGTAAGTAAAAATGGACATAATGATTCATTCAAAAAGTGTATTCCTTATGTTCTATTCTAACATTTTTAGTAAAAAAAAAATCCATACTAATATTATAATTATAAATCTAAAAGTGTTTCTGTTAACCTTTTAGGGTTTTAAATCTCTGAAACAATCTTGATCTTTGACAAAATTTTGCACAGGGATAATTTGCATCCTAGAGAATACATTGGACAGTTTTTATCCAGAGAAAAAAATCTTTAGTGTTGAGACTTTACAAGCTATAATTGAAAATAACTGAAAAGAGAAATATTCATATCTCGAATACTACTGGACCAATTTTCATGAAACTTGCACTATTTCCTAAGTTGGAAGTAAATGTAAATCAATAAGAAAAGAATGTTCACAATCCGATTAATAGTTTGGAGAAATGCATGGTCAAAGAAACATACACCTACAAAATTTTGTATATCTGTTTGGAAGCCCTAATATCTGTGAATATACTGTGGTTCCAATAACAAATTGATAACCTTTTTTTTGAAGTTGGTTAACAAACAAAATAGACACACTTTCAGATTTATATAACCCCCGGCACGTAAGTCGACCGGTGACCTTCAAGTGCGCGCAGCGTCGTACGACTGAGCGGGACACAATACGATTGGAGAGCCAATCAGCGCTTACGAGGGATCCGCGAGAGCTAATCAGTGCTTACGAACGATCCCCGCGACCCCCTCACACCCTGAGATACCTCATTTTCAACTTCTGCGCATTTAAGGTCACCGGTCGACTTATTTGCTGTGACTTGTACTTGTATAGTATGCATTTTGAGCTGCACTTATATTTATATGCAGTATAATTTTGTTGACACATCAAAGTTATGACTCCTATGGGTCATGCAGTTAAATGTGCAGTCAGTTTTAAAACTGTTATTTAATATATCACCTGTCAACTATATCTACTATGGCAAAGTTCAGATAGTCAGTAAAGGTTGCGATACAATATAATCGATGCTACACGCATAAATATAACCAATGTTTGACAAGTACAAAATTATGATCTAAATCACCTTTCTTTGGCTGATGCTCACACATTATTGACAAAATAGACTTGCCTTTACACAAGTTTTAGAACTCTATTAAAAGTATACTCATAAAAAAAGCATATTATACAATTGAAGATTATATAAATGATTAAAAAGGCATGGATTTGACTCGTTCCAGCAATGCACAAGACAGCTTTTCAATCATGTACATAAATTGCTATATTGTTATTTTTTAAAAAGAGCAACCGCCGATTTTCTTGCTGGTTCTTCTCGGTTGGAACAGCATTCCAAACCAGTGGTAGATTCATGTGATGATTCAAAAGTACTTGTAAAAGTTTATTTGAATAAAAAACTTTTCTATGCTATTCTATTCTAAAAAGTGCACAGTTGCAGCAAGTATACTATAAAAATTGAGCCAATAATTATGTTTGTTGCAGTATGATACTCTAACACTGAAAACCTACAAATTCTTGCTTAAGTTTCAACACAACAAAACAACCAACTTTACAGGAGTGAGCAAAAAAAAAGATCTTTCTCTACAACCTTATTGTTTAGTGTATTTAATCTGAATACCATAAATGAAATATTTTTAAAGTATATAATTACTTTAAAATTATTTACTTTACAGTAAAAACTTAAGCATCAACTTTTACATTATAATCTAGTTAAATGGACATTGAGTTATTTGTTTCCAAAGGTTTCTACATATAAATTATAATTTCATATAAGAAGACCCGGCAGAGTTTGTCCAGTTTCCCCAGTGACACACAGACATCAGGAGCCGTCTACTGGGTTTTGTTTTCAAAACATCCAGGCACCCATTGAAATATACACAAAATTTCATCCAAATCAGTCCAGCCATTTAGGAGTTAGGTGACAAACACATGTACAGAAGAATTATAATATTATATTGATACCAGAAATTTCAATTGTTGTAAAGGACATTTAGCCGAATGTCCTTTAAGACAATTGAAATTTCTGGTATTGATATACTAAGATATCGCAATTATTTAATGATACATCTGAACTAAGCCTGTATACACATACAATTAGTATAAATTCTGTTCACATTTTCATAATGTTTATATACAATTAGATTAATTTATGTTCACTCTTCCTCTCTCTCCTGGTGTTTATCCTTCTTCTTCTTCTTTTTCTTCTCTTTACGTACAGAGTCATCTGCGGTTACATCCGCTGACTCTGCCACTGGCTCTGCTTCTACTGTTGTGTCTGCTTCCGCTTCTGTATCACGCTTCTTTTTCTTCTTCTTCTTCTCTGATTTTGCTTCTACTGAGTTATTGGGATCTTCGGCATTCGCTGTGCTTGCTGTCCTTTTCCTACCACCTTCTTCGACAGCACCCTCTCCATTTTCTCCCTCCTTCTTAGCTTTATAGTCCACATAACTATTTAACCATTCAGACGGAGTATTCTCATTGGGTTTGCCAAACTTATCGAGCTTTCCTTGTTGTATTAACATCTTCTTCTGGGACGCTTTTGGTCCTAAGCCCCATTTGCGAGGGTAAGTATCCCTTTCCATTATAACTCGTTTTAGTTTAGCGGCAACACCGTGGTCGCAGCACGCCATAGTCGATGTTGTCATGAGAGCAATGGCCAACGCTACAGCTTCTCCTTTAGCTGTGACTATAACAATTTCTTGGTCAATCTCTATACCGTCTTCGTACCTAAGAATACCGGGTAGGAGTACTTTAGCCCCGTAACAAACAGCGTTTATAGCGCTGTCTTTGATAAAAATCCTTTTATGAGCAATTAATAAGCCTTCTAACGGTTTAATAACTCTACGTAGATAAGTTTCATCCTTGTGGTTCTCGTACGCCCATTGCGCGTCTAAAATGTCATGCATCGTCACCATACCTTCCTTTTCACCGGAGATACCTGATCGTACACGTCGCAGCTCAATCATCTGACCACCGACTCCGAGCATCAAGCCCAAATGGACGCACATGGTACGTATGTAGGAACCGGCCTCGCAACTGACCCAGAATATGCCAATGTTGCGCTCTTGGTCATAGTCGAGCAGTTTACTGTCATAGACTGTACGGACGCGAAGTTGCCGCTTCACAGCTGAAATCAACGGCGGACGCTGGAACAACGCTCCTCTCAACTTCTCCAGACCTTGAGTGACTTTCTTGACGCTTTCCACGGCGGAGTGCAAATTGAAAATAGCGACATACTCCTTACCGGCGTTCTGTTGCGACTTCACCAGTCGCGTGGCGCGGTCGATGCACACAATCAAACACCCGGTGACCTTCGGGTCGAGGGTGCCCGAGTGACCGGTTTTCTCCACTTTCAGGATCTTTTTTATCCAGGAGACGACTTCGTGGGAGCTCGGGTTGCTGGGTTTGTCCACGTTGATGAACCCGGATTTCACGTATTCGGAAATCGGACGTTTTAACGGCGAACTGCCGAAAGGTAACGGCGTGTAGTGGTTAGTGCGCACATTGAGTCGATCGAAATTCTTCAATAGCAGAGGCCAATAGGCGGTGTCGAGCTTCGAAACGCTCTCGGAAGGCTCGATCTTGAAGTCTCCGAGCTTCTGAAACGCGCCTAGAGACACCCCCTCTTTGTTTTTCTTTTTCTTCTTCTCTGTAAACACTTCGGTACCCGACGGTATCACGTCCGTCATTTTTAGTTTTTTGTGAATTAAAACTATCACACTGCACTGAATGTTCTTTTCACACTCTTTTATGTTTACTTGTAAATTAATTACGTATTAGCAGTGTAAAATTTTAATGTTTTTAAACCAACACGTGCAAAACTGGAGGTAAAGAGGTTATTATTTATGCGGCTTTGAAGTTTGAAGTTTGACAATCTCAAATTCAACACAAGGAAAGTTGGAAACCTTGCGGCTTGTCTATACTCTATAGTATACACCACAGGTATACACTATCAACACACGGGCAGATTTAATCCGGCCGACCAAATCCGATATACAACTTTATACAACATTTCCGCGCTGAATCCGCGCGCAGATCGTTTGAGGCAAAATATGAGGCAGGACCCAGATGAGCAAATTAATCTCGTTATTAAAACGTCTTGTGTCTGTGTGCAATTCACACACGGCAGAAGTGAAACTTTATAATGTAATTTTTCGAATGCTGCAAAATATTAGGGTATTCTATGTATTGATAATTGAACATTAAAATATTTTTTATGTTTTTGAAATAAAATTTGGGTTAAAAAAAGGAACGTAGGTGGAGAGCGGTTGTCATGGAAGCCGAATTGTATTCTATCTCATTTTCTCTCAGGCTGAAATTAATATATTTGTCTCTTTTATACTTATATTAAATATACTTGTATTTTATCTCATTCTCTTGCAGGCTAAAATGAATGTTTGTCTCTTTTTGCTATACATTAACGATCCTATAGATTATAGAAGTTCCACTTCAAAAAATAAAAAGGCACGTTTTTTTTTAATGCCAAAAATATAATTAAAAGACATTTCACCGCAGTCAGAACTTGGAAGACTCGTCATTTTACGCACATAGGATCAGCCTAAAAGTTCAGCGCGGTAATGCAGCAAACCATACAAATATTTTGTTTCACAAAACAAGTCCGGCCCGATCATCTGTCGCAAAGCAAAGTCAATCCGCTGATTTGGTCTGCTAGACAGAATCCAACCGTGTGTCGACTCTTCTTGCCAAAATTTTTTTTTCTCCAGATGGCATTACTGGCTATTGCTTTTACAAAGACTGTTACAAAAATTCAATTTATTTCTTAATCACTAACAAAGATAATTTAAATATTACTTCAAAAATTAAATGTTGAGAACTCTACGAGATCAAATTGATTCCGATCATTTTACTTGATTAACAATAAAATAAATCAATGTTATATGCTATCTTCATAAAACACACTTTAGAAACGATAAGGTATGTTTACACGCTTGGCAAGTCTCGACAAGCGTTCACAAACACAAGCGTGTAAATAGGGTGTTTGGTTTGGCTTGCGTGAGCTTTTCGCCGCCGATCCGGGCTATAGTCAAATTTTAATTCGGTAGTACCTATGTCATTTAAACAAGTTGTCATTTAAAAATAGAATGAGTTATTTCTATGTAAAACAGGGTTAAGTACCAGCTACCACCTTATGTTCAATTTTACCCCAATCTACTTCAAGATATTAGATACTTCAGGTATTTTACCTGAAGTATTCTATCAGGCATTATGCGGCAAATCAATTTTATTTATATAAGTTTTGAATTTACTATCTTTTTTGTGGGAACTGTTTTATCTCTGGTAACATTAAGAAACGTCCTAATTCCACGGAATTAAAAATCAGACTATACATACTAGAGTCGGTTTTTGAGCTGAAACTCTAACTAACTAACTAATGAAAACTGAACAGATCACACGTTGGTGCGTGTTTCGTGTGTTCGAGTGATCAGTTGGACACCTGTTACGCATTACGGTTTCTGTGGATTTCTAACATCCACCATCTTCTCTGCCGAACTTTTCACTACCTTTGTTTTTGTTTGTATTTTGAATAAAAATATGTCAATCCAAATGCAAGAGCCGACACAACTTCAACGTCTGCCTTGTTTGTCTACACCACATCTGCACAGTTTGCCCGTCCGGAACACAATAACACACTCGCAAGCGTGTAAATAGCATCTAAGCGTATTTACCAATAACGGCGATGTGTAGATAGTATACTTGACGAAACATTCGCGTTTGTATAAATATTTGCCTATTTGGGAAAAATATGAGTTGGTAACACACTGTGGCGAATATTCGGGTATTTGGCTATTTGCTCCATGTGTCATGGATGGTCATATATTCGTGTATTGATTATTCGCGTGTTCGTCAAATATTTTGCCGAATAAAGCTATACGAATACGCGAACACGAATACCAGGGCCGGATTTAACCCTATCGGGGCCCCTAGGCAATGCAATTCTCGGGGCCCCATCCCTTTTTACATTTGTATACTTCCTCCATTGAAAGTTTTTTCAAAAAAAAAAAATTGTTAGATGAAGCTTTTTTTTCTTGTTGCGTGGCCCGCTTCGCCTAGGGCCCCCTTCGACTAGGCGCTCACGGGGCTCCCGTGGGCCCCTAGTCAGTGCGGAGCCCCTAGGCAGTTGCCTAATTCGCCTTATGGATAATCCGGCCCTGACGAAAACCGAATATGAAGTGCCATTATTAGACTTGGTGATTGTTAACGTTTGCCAAGCTTCGGCAAGCGTGTAAATGAGGTAATAAATGTCACGTTTTTTTGAACATTGTCAACTGTCATTTGTCAATGTCATTTGTCAAATAAAATAAAAAAGAAAATACAGCGGGTGCTTTTTCGATTATGTTTTTACGATAAATATTAAACAAAACTTAACTATTTTAATTTAAGAATTAGGTTTTTAAGTTAAATCAGTTCCGACCATGGCGGGAGTGTTATTCGAAGACATATTCAACGTTAAAGACATGGATCCCGAGGGCAAGAAGTTCGACCGTGTGAGCAGACTCCACTGTGAATCGGAGTCCTTCAAAATGGACCTAATATTAGATATAAACTCGTGGATATATCCTATGGAGTTAGGTGATAAGTTTAGGTATGTTGACGGTGCATTAACAAAGTATTTGCACGTTTTAAAACCCATTTTTCTAGCTCCTGAATCCAAGCCATACATGCACAGTTTTACTCAGAAATTGCTGTTTAAATAAAACATAATTATTACGTAGAAACATGAGCGTCTTATAGTATAAATCGGTGAACCCCTCTTTCTAACCAAACTGCGGGAAGGAAGCAAATATGAAAAACTAACCTAACTGAGTAAATTAACCTAACCCAAAATCTGTTTCGATATCAAAATGTGACGACAAAATGAATCTTAAATTGTAATTGGTGACCTGAAATGATCTCTCTTGCCTTTCGAGGCAGATAACTTGTTATCTTGCCTTTGAAGGTGGATAACTTATGATCTTACCTTGCAAGGAAGATAACTTGCAATCTTAATTATTTTTCTAGGGTATCTAGAATATTTGTTAGATGCCCCATAATATGTGCACTGTTTGTATAGAGCTGTTGATTGTCATGTTGTATATATTTGAGTTTGCATCATCCAAAAACTGAGTTTTTATGTATAATATTAAAGCTAAACCAATTGAGTTAAAATGCTAAAATTTGACAAAATTGGTTGAGTCTAACTCTAAACTAAGTCTTGGTAAAATTTATTTATTCATTTATTTAACAATGACACCCCAGCATCACAGGTCTCCCCAGTTCACTGGAGTACCGTAAACCCGGGTAACTTGGCCCGAATTTCTTAAGTTTTTTGGTTCAATGTCGAATATTTAAAAAACTATTATTAGTTTTACTTTGTTTGTGAGCTACACTACTGTTAAATGTACTCTTCTTTTCATATAATTAAAATCTATAACAATCAAATGGAAATGTATATGATAAAAAGCTAAATTTAGAGAGCGGGCCAAAAATTGATCACTTTTTACAACTTTGCCCATTTTGGGAAAACTTATATAACTCCAGTATTTTTAACCGTAAGATCATGAAACTTAGGGTTACTTTAGAAAAATAGTTTATGTAACATAGGATCTTATTACTAAACATTTAAATGTTCATATTAGCTGCCAAAATTGAGTGGGCAAAGTTGCTATAATTTTTTTGTAACTTTTCATACTAATAAAATGATAAGCTAGGGTTGTCATTTTTTATTCTTAACCAGGTTTAAGGTAAGGTACGTAAGTTATTATAATTTCAAACCAAAAATATTAAAACAAATATGAAATGAAGCTTATAAAAATCTTTAATTTACTTATAAGAAATTTAATAAGTATATTTTAACTTAATACTAATAAAACATTCTAGTAAGGAATCATCAAAAAATTAAATCAAATATATTCTGACTGAATATATTTGATTTAATTTTTGTTAAATGATTTGTTAAAATCACAAAAATTATTATTATTAAGGTATTAAGGAATAATGAGAAAAAACCTATGACCTTGAAATATTTACGAGATAATTTTCAAAGTACCGCCTTTCTAACAAAAAAAGAATGAATGAAATCGGACTACGCGTTAATGAATTACAGCTAAATACACGTTTAGACTTTCATTCCCTCTTCCAAGGAAACCTTGCTGAATTTCGGAATAAAAAGTACCCTATGTCCTTCCCATTTTGGAGTGTAAACTCAAATCGTGCCAAGTTTCATTCGAATCCATTCAGTAGTTTCGACGTGATGCGCGGCCAAGATACAGACAGACAGACAAAAATAAAAATATATATATATTTTTGGCTTCAAAAAAAATAGATAGAAAAAATAAATAGATTATAGTGCCCTCAAAAAAAAATTCAAAATATCTTCAATGTACAGAATTGGATCTGTTACAGTTTTATCATATTGTAGAAATAAAAACTTTCTCATAACAACAGAGATAGTTCCAAAATGAACTGTGATAAACAAAACGTAAACGAAAGTAACTGTTAATGTCAATTTAAATTTACTGTACAGGTGACAACCCTAAGGGCTATATTTTGGTGGGCAAAGTTATAAAATGTGCGTCCGAAACAGCAATATAACATTGCCCACCAACATATTTCTGAAACTGAGAAAGCTTCCGCGCTGATTATTCGATCTATATCGTTTATTTGATATCAAATAACTGTAGTTTAAAAATTACTTACCTGTTGCAATTACCAAGCGAGTTACAACAAAAGTTTTTTACACTATTTTTGGCCCGCTTTTTATACCATCAACTTTGACTGGTGCTCACTGCTAACTGAAGTGAAATTGGTAACAGTTGCTTATGCAGTTTTGCCAGAAATATACTTAATTTTGTACAACAGATTAAATAATAAACGTAAGTAAAATATCTTTCCAGATTATTCAACATTTGTAAAAAGTACTGCGTCGGGCAAAGTTAGGTTAGTTGGGCGAAGTTACCCGGTTTTACGGTACCTACCATAATATACAAATTAATCCATTTCTAATCCAATACTAAAAAAAAAATGTTCCTACCCTAATTAACCTTATCAAGTGCAAGTCGGTTTAGACGTTATTTCAATAATATTTATTTGTGTCTAAGATAATGGTCCTAATTCTGTTCAACAACCGAAATTGTAAAAGTAATGCTGTCTTGATCTTCCTACATAGGAAATATTGTGAAAAAGACTACTGATTTCAGGTGTTAAAATTTAGTTTAGTTAGGACCTGTTTCACCACCTTCTTATAAGTCTTGGATAGCCTAAACGTAAGTTTTGTCACTTTCTTACTTTATGTCAAGTGACAATGACAAAAGTTGTGAATAAGCTATCCAACACTTATCAGAAGGCAGTGAAAAGACCCTTAAGGCCTGTTTCACCACCTTCTGATAAGTGTCAGATAGCCTAAACGTAAGTTTTGTCACTTTCTTACTTTATGTCAAGTGACAAACACAAATGTTGTGAATAAGCTATCCGACACTTGTCAGAAGACAGTGAAAAGACCCTTAAGGCCTGTTTCACCACATTCTGATAAGTGTCGGATAGCCTTAACGTAAGTTTTGTGACTTTCTTACTTTATGTCAAGTGACAAACACAAATGTTGTGAATAAGCTATCCAACACTTGTCAGAAGGCAGTGAAAAGACCCTCAAGGCCTGTTTCACCACCTTCTGATAAGTGTTGGATAGCCTAAACGTAAGTTTTGTCACTTTCTTACTTTATGTCAAGTGACAAACACAAATGTTGTGAATAAGCTATCCAACACTTGTCAGAAGACAGTGAAAAGACCCTTAAGGCCTGTTTCACCACGTTCTGATAAGTGTTGGATAGCCTAAACATAAGTTTTGTCACTTTCTTACTTTATGTCAAGTGACAAAAACAAAAGTAATTGTAGACTAACTGATTCTTATTAGGTGGTGAAACATGCCCTTAGTGAGTTAGTTTAGTTTGGGAGGTTGTGTACACAGAATTAGTAACAATGTCTACTTTGTTTCAGATTGGTTCTGGCGACAACACTAAGAGAGAACGGCTATCCAGATGGCGGTGAATGGAACCCGCTAGAAACGGAAGGAAACAGGGCTGACAGCTTTGAATATGTCATGTACGGGAAGGTTTATAAGTTAGTATTCACTTAACTCACCCATAAATTACTGAGGGTTGTATCTTCTTGTAACTAACTTAGGGGAAGGGATTTCTTGTGAACAAAACAATGAAAAGTGTTTTCTTGGATGAAAAATGTAATTAGCTATCTCATCCTATCCAAGCATACAAATCAAACATATCAACGGTTGAGAGGGTAATTGGTCTAAGCGACATTTTTTGCGATATTGAGTTATATACATATTCAGAATCAGCAAATTTTTCTCCATAGTTTGAGTCAGGTTTCAATTTTTTTTGGCTACTTTTAAAATAATTAAAAAATAAATTTTGATGCATTTTGGGCTAACCAACAGAAATCTGAAATAATAGACCATTTTCAAAAGTAATATCTTAAAAAACTTCCTTACTCAATTAGGGATATACTGTGTATTAAGTAAATGAAAGTTTATCAAATAGTTGTTTGTTTTTTTTTCCAAAAAAAAAAAACTTTGATTCATCTTCCTGCAAATTTTACAAAATGTCGCCTACATCAATTAGCCTTTCAACCGTTGATATGCTTTTGGTAGGCTCTAGACAAACAGCATTTGGAGTATAAATGCAGTTTGTATGCAATTCTTTTGCATCATAACTGCATCACAACTCGTTCATTCCCAGTTGTTCTGTTGACAGAACTACTAATGGCATTTCATACCCTTGAGTAAGTCTTTGCGAGCCCCCTAAGGGTCGCAACACACTGACTGACAAACACTGTTGTATTGTATTTATTGTATTTATAGAGGGGACGCCTGCCGTCGCCAGGCGGGTGATCAGTCCTTGTGAGGACCATTTCACCCAGTTCCCCGTGTATGGACACAGGTTACTGGTGTCCTGGCAGTCTACCCCCCTCAAACCTTCCCGTGGCTTTTGTAAACCTAACAATGTGCCCTATAGAAAGGTTTGTTAAGTCTTCTTTTTTGATGATATCCTTACCTTGTAGTTCCCATCTTACCAGTGAGTACATAGGGCACTCAGCTATGAAGTGGAAGCTAGTTTCTTCTTCACCACACTCTGGGCAGGATGGGTCTTCTGCGAGTCTCATTATTGTGAGATGTCTATTGAGCAGATAGTGTCCAGTTGTTATACCTACTACCAGTGCTATGTTAGTTCTGCTTTGTGACATTAGTTGCTTTGTCTTCTTCTTGTCGAATGATTTCAGGAACATTTTTGATTGTCTATATTGTGTAGACTCGTTCCATCTTGAGTTCGATTCTCTTTCCACGATTCCTTCTATCACTCTCTTGGTGATCGTGTATGGAATGGGTAAGCAAGGTTCGGGTCCGTAGAATTGGACACTTGCTCCCATTCTTGCTAATTCATCTGCTTTTTCATTGCCATTATTTCCTTGATGTCCAGGGACCCAGGCAATCGTCACTTCTGTCTTTTCAGCTAGTGAGTTCAATGCTTGTTTGCATTCTTTCACTAGGGCCGAATTGGTCTCCTGTTTTTCTAAAGCTTTTAAAGCAGCTTGGCTGTCACTATATATGATAACTTCTTTGGTGTCATTGCCTACCGTATCTATTAGGCCGATCGCGCACTCCATAATCGCGTATGTTTCGGCTTGAAATACGCTTGCAAATTTACCCAGGCTAATTGCTTGACTCTTTTCAGGGGTAGTTTCGAGGAAAATTCCAGCACCACTGAGCTTTGTGGATTCCCGCCGTGAGCCGTCCGTGTAGCAGATGACTGTTTCTTCATAGGCGGTTTCTATCTTCCATTCATCCTTCTGTCCTATGTGCACTCTATATTTCTTGTCGAAGATACGCTGTTTTCTGATAAGATCATTATTAATGATTATCATTGACAGTTTATCTCCATATAGTTTTCCTATATCGGTGTGTCCTTCATCCGTGAGCCTGCCTATCCATTGTCTCGACAGTTTCATCCTATACCATTGTTCTAGTGCTCTTTTTTTGACTACTAGATCCAAAGGATACAGTCCCAAAAGAACCTCCAGCGCCGCGGATGGTGTTGTCCTCAAGGCACCTGAGATCATCAACGTGGCCATCCTTTGTACTTTAGCTAATTCTCTACTAATTGTTACCGCAGCTGCTTTATGCCACCATACAATTGCTCCATACAGAATTCTTGGTAGTATGATGGACGTATATATCCATTTTACTACAAACGGTTTCATACCCCAAGTTCTGCCGACTGTTCTTCTGCACTGCATCAGGGCTATTTTTGCCTTTGCACATTGCTCTTCTATATGCTTTTTAAATCTAAGGGTGTTATCTAGAATAACCCCAAGATATTTAATTTCTTTAGTCAATTCTAACACTACGCCATCTATTGCGATAGGTATAAGATGTGTTATTTTCCTTCGCTTGGTAAAAAGAACTAGTTTGGTTTTTGAGGGGTTGAGGTTCAGGCCCCTCTCTCTACACCAGTGTATTGTAGTCTTGATACCACTATTCATAATGTTTCTCACCGTGTTCAGGTCCTTGCCTGTCACTAGTAGTACTCCATCATCTGAGTAAGCTTGCATATAGATCTTCATTTCATTGATTTTGATTAACAATGAGTCTAGTAAGAGACACCATAACAGAGGTGATAAACAGCCTCCTTGAGGGAAACCTCTGGTGGATGTTATTGTGTGCTCTTCTCCTCCTAGTTCCGCTGATATAGAGCGATGCTGTAGCATGTTCATAATCCAAACTTCTACTGCATTCTCTATGCCATCTCTGTGTAATGCTGTTCTAATTGCTTCCCGACTCGCTTTATCGAATGCTCCTTCTACATCAAAGAAACATCCGAGGGCGAATTCTTTGTTATTGATTGATCTTTCGATCCTAACCACTAAATTGTGCAGGGCAGTTTCTACGGATTTGCCCGTCATATATGCGTGTTGATTACTGTGTAGTGGTAGGATACTCGAGTCTATTTTGGATCTCATATGTCCATCTATTATCTTTTCCATGGCTTTTAGTATGAAAGATGATAAACTTATGCATCGAAAAGACTTTGCTTCTTGATAAGTCTTCTTTGCTGGCTTAGGGATGAAGATCGCTCTGACACGGCGCCAGTCGGTTGGTAAGTATCCACTAGCCAAGCTAGTTCTAAATAGTACTAATAGTATGTCTGCTATGTGTTTGTATGCTATTTGCAACATTTTCGGAAATATTCCGTCCGGTCCAGCTGCCTTGTATGGAGCAAATGAGTGTATGCTCCATCCTAGTTGTTCTTTTGTTATGATTGTCTCAGCTGCCAGCCAATCATAGCTGGCATTGGGCATCATTATTTCTTTGTCGTTTATATTCTGGCACTCTGGAAAGTGTGTTTCTAACATTTTGCAAAGTACCAGTTTGGGCTCAGATACTAATTCATTGTCTATTTTAATGCTACCGAGTCTACATGTTCTTTCTTTGGCAAGTACTTTCATTAAGCGTGCGGATTCTGGATAGTTTGTTATTCCGTCGCAGTATAAGTGCCAACCAGTCCTTTCTTCTTTCCTACACATAGTGCGGAATTCAGATCTTGTTACTCTGTAGGCGCCCCAGCTTGCATCATCGTTTCTTTTGAGTGCAATTCGGAGAGCTCTACGTACTTTTTTCCTGTTTTTCTTCAGCTCTTTGTTCCACCAAGGTTGTCCTTTTCCGGTTCTTATGTCTCTCAGTGGGCATGCAGCATTGTGCGCTTCCACCAGACATGTTACTAGTTCTCTTGCACCTGTTTCTAATTCTTCTATGTTACTAAAGGATGTACGGCTTGGCTTCCATTTGCTTACTGTTGAAGCAAATTTTTCCCAGTCCGTTTTCCTAATATTCCTAACTTTTACATTTTCCACTTTACTGTCAATGTTGAAGGTTATTCTTCGGTGGTCCGAAAAAGATTCATCCTTATCAACCTTCCATTCATTGACATATTTGGAAATATCTCCAGTTGCTAGTGTAATATCTAATACTTCTTGTCTTGATTTTGTAACAAAGGTGCTACTGTCTCCAATGTTCATAATTTCAAGACCGTTGCTTACAATAAAATCTATTAGTAGCTCCCCTTTACTATTCGTGTTAGTGCTGCCCCACGCCTTATGATGTGAGTTTGCATCACACCCAATAATAATGGGAATTCTCTTACCTCTGTATTTAATTACAGTTTCTTCAAGTTCCTTTGTTGGTGGTTTGAAGTCGGCCTCGCTGGGAATGTATGCCGATATGAAAGCCACTCTCTTCATGCTCCCATCAGCTAGCGGTATGGTTGTTTCAACCGCCACCAGGTCTCTGTAATGCTCAGATACTATTAGTCCTAAGGACTTAATTCTATTACTGGCATAGACGCATGTTCTGGGGTTGGACTCACCGTTACTCTGGTAAATCACGTCGCCAGTCAAGCGTCCCAAGCCGGCCACGCGCCCTTTGAAGACGTATGGCTCTTGTAATAGAGCTAAGTCTATTTTCTTGTTGACCACAAATTGGCAGAGTTCGTTCATGGCCTCTCTGCAGTGGTGCAGATTTAACTGAAGTATTCTTAGTGTATGTGTTGTGTGTTTTGTGTTTGTGTGTCTGTCTGTTTTGTTTTTTATTATGATGTGTTTAGTGATGCGTCCTTTGTGTAGTGTCTCGTCCAATACATGTCAATGCTGAGTCCGTCAACGGGTCCCAGTGAAGGTTCCCGCGAGTTTCTCAGCATCACTCATGTATCGGCTCTTTTGTGAACCGGTATTGACCCGCGACGGGCCCGCCGTTCCAGGCTCTTCCGTACCGGGAGGGCACTGTGGGGGGGTCCTTTGGTCCCCACTGGCACCTCCGCAGCTTTGGTCCGCCTTACCCGACGATGCTCGTCCCGACTCGCCACCGGCTACACCCGACTGTGGGCATTGTATTGTGTCGTCCATGTCCACGTCCGGCGTGCTACCCTTTGCCTTTGGTTTTAGGACTTTGACGTGTACCCGAGTAAGCTCATAGTACAGCCAAACCCCCTCCTTGTCTATGAGCTGGCAGACTTCCTGAGGGACTCCCAGTATCAGTCGCTCCCCCAGAGGGAGGGGCTCCCTGACAATGAGACTCCACTCAGGCAGCTGCAGCTCTGGTCTCTTCCTGTTCTGGACTTGTAGGTATTCCAGAGGGTTGTCGAGTTTTTTGATCCCTGGGATCCATACTGCAACCCTGCCCCTATCTCGTCTTGTCAACCTTATCTGAACACCATTGTACAGGCCCAGGTCGCATGACAGTAGCCAATCCCTCGCCAGAACGTTCATTGGTGTCACAAGAAAGAAACCTTCTGACACCAACCCCGATGTGGCGAAGTTCAGCTTATCACTGTCTTCCTGTTCCCTACCCGCCTTCAGGATAAGGTTGCTAAGCCTAGTCCTAATGACCTCCGCCAGATCAGCATCGACCAGGGTGCCGTCAGCGCGATGTATGGCCACGGCCAGATCGCTCTGCTCTTTTGCAGAGCAGCGCGGCCCGTCCCGGATCCCCTGGTTTCGGCGTTTCGCTGGTCGACGCTCATCTGGGTCGGTGCTTTGCCTCTTATTCTTCGGTGGTCGTACCGGCCCCGTCCGCCCAGCTTCCGCCGAGGTACTCCCCGATGGCTGTTGGGAATTCGGTGGCTGTTCCGACACCGTTTGCTGTCTTTTAAGTCTTCGTTCACGCTTCAGACTTCTCTTTGAACGAACCGTAGTGAAGGCGCCCTCACCCTGGCCTGACGGCCCTGGTGACGGCGACCTCAGTAGGTCCTCTTCGTCCCTTATTTGAAGGGTTCTACCAATGCTTAATTGAAGGTCTTTGGCCGAACCTTCGACGGCGCGCGACACACCTAAAAGCGAAGCATTGCCCTCTCCAGAATACGGGGGGCAGCCTGAGGCGACTGTTCGGGCTGACCGATCAGTCGCCTCAGCAAGGGATTCTCCGTTTCCGGTACCCTTCTGGAGTAGTTCTATTTTCTTTTGATTCGCTTCCATTTGTGTTTTGTGGGGGGGGGGGGTAGATAGGAATTGTATTTGGGAAGGATAGGAGACATGGGATGTTAGGTTAGGGGGGGGGGATAGGGGACGTACCTGCTGCGAGGGGAGATCGCAGCCTGTACCGCCCTGACCACATTTGGCTGTTGCAACCCGAGGAAGGTGTAAAATTAGGCAAGCTCGTTACTGGCTGCAACATTGCCCAGGGTGTACGACTGAGCCCCCTGAGCCCACCCAAGCACAGATTACTCCGAGCCCGAATGAGATCAGGAGGTCCAGCATCGGGGACGTGTGTGGTTCGACTTATGACGGTGCCCTGTAGCTCAGCTTGCCTTCCTGAGCGTAGCACCTGTCATCTACACCCCAAAACACTGTTAGATTATCACTTGTGTACGGAAGCATTACATTAAGTCTTCTCTACTTACTGTCACTTTATGGTTTTACGTACTTGTTGCTATTATGTAGGCTTAAAAAAGCTACAACCCAGAGCTGTGAAGTCAGTAAAAAAAATTTGGTTGTTTGTAAAAATGATTTACGGACGATAATTGAAATGAAATGAAATGAAATGAAATTTTGAAATGATTGTTCCGCGCTCTCGCTTGCATGCTCGGGTCAGGTGGAACGTGACAATGAGTCATGCGCTTTGGTGCGTGCAGCCGGCGCGTTCATCGATTTATAACACGTTATCACGTCAAACAAGTATAAATTAAAAATTAAAAAAACCCCCGACATTCGCCATTTTGTGGCGGCGGTCATCTTGGATTTGCATAGTGCTATTCTACTAGTCAAGCCCTTACATTTGATACCCATATTAAGGGTATTGTGAAAAAATATGTAATCCGCCGCCGTAGCGTTAAGGTTGTCTGGAAGAGATCGCTACTTAGCGATAAGACCGCCTTGTTGTACCTACGTTTTAAGTATTCTTTTATATAACATGTCCTTTGTATTCTGCTCTTATGTGGTGTGCAATAAAGTATATACATACATACATACATAATCCGCCATTTTGTAGCAGCGGCCATCTTGGACCGATTTTCTTCAAACATATCTAACAACACTCTCGCCTAATTCACCTTTCAAACAAAAAAAAACCGCATTCAAATCGGTCCACCCGTTTGAGCGCCACAGGGGAACAAACAGACACACACACAGACACGTCAAACTTATAACATCATCATCATCATCATCATCATCATGATCAACCCATTACCGGCTCACTACAGAGCACGGGTCTCCTCTCAGAGTGAGAAGGGTTTTGGCCATAGTCTACCACGCTGGCCAAGCGGATTGGCAGACTTCACACACATTTGAGAACGTTATGGAGAACTCTCAGGCGTGCAGGTTTCCTCACGATGTTTTCCTTCACCGTTAAAGCAAGTGATATTTAAATACTTAAAACGCACATAACTCCGAAAAGTTAGAGGTGCGTGCCCGGGATCGAACCCACGACCTCCGGTAAGAAGTCGGTCGTCCTAACCACTAGGCTATCACAGCTTTTTCGTATATAGCAAACTTATAACACCCCATCGTTTTTGCGTCGGGGGTTAAAAATTGGTATGATGTTCCAGGATAGACGGGGATGAAGTGGCAATGGAGCCGGCCGCCCGGCTGTCAGCGTACGTCAGCTTCGGCGGGCTGCTGATGCGGCTGCAGGGGGACGCCAACAACCTGCACGGCTTCGAGGTCGACCAGCACATGTACCTGTTGATGAAGAAACTAGCTTTTTAACTGAAACAACTGCATTTTCATTTCGCTTTCAAAAACATCCGCAAGCCTTTTTTGTTCACGCGTAAAACGAAACGCTACGTGGATCGCTATTGGTCCGTGTATGCGTCAAAAGAAACGTCATGTCAATGTTCACGATATGACCGTTAGAGATTTTGGACGCAAAACGCAAGACTATTTAATACAATTCAGTACAACCGATTTTAACATAGAGCGTTATGGATCGCATAGTAGTACATACGTATAAGAATGAATACACGAAATTGTGCTCTAATATAATACTGTTATGGTTTATTTTACTTTGATGCCTAAGGTCACCAAATCAATACCATTTCATGATTCATCGTCAAGATTTACGCAATCGGGGGGCTTGGAGAGATGGCAGTTTTGATTATTATCGCCTTGTAAATTCAAATATGTAGTTATACAAACGACATTAATAATTAATATTTAAAAAAAAAATCTATTAATTTTTTTTTCTGCTGATGAGGCTGCAGGGGGACGCCAACAACCTGCACGGCTTCGAGGTCGACCAGCACATGTATCTGTTGATGAAGAAACTAGCTTTTTAACTGAAACAACTGCATTTTCATTTCGCTTTCAAAAACATCCACGCGTAAAACGAAACGCTACGTGGATCGCTATTGGTCCGTGTATGCGTCAAAAGAAACGTCATGTCAATGTTCACGATATGACCGTTAGAGATTTTGGACGCAAAACGCAAGACTATTTAATACAATTCAGTACAACCGATTTTAACATCAGTGTTGGATAGCCTAAACGTAAGTTTTGTCACTTTCTTACTTTATGTCAAGTGACAAAGACAAAAGTTGTAGATAGCTATCTAATACATATCAGAAGGTGGTGAAACAGGCACTTAATATAATACAATTCAGTACAACCGATTTTAACCATATTTTAACATAGAGCGTTTTGGATCGCATAGTAGCACATACGTATAAGAATGAATACACGAAATTGAGCTCTAATGTAATATAGTTATGGTTTATTTTACTTTGATACCTAAGGATGAAGAAACTAGCTTTTTAACTGAAACAACTGCATTTTCATTTTAAAACCAGCCGCAGACATTTTTCTTTATTCATGTACAAGCGGATACCCGCGACTTCGTTCCACAGACTTATAGAGAGCAGACATAACTTAACTACTTTAAAAACGTGCCATAAATACACATATACACGCACAATCCGACGACACAAAATGGCGCGTGCTCATTGTGATGCTAAAATATTGTAATTTGTGATGTCTCGAGTTGTTCGTGTGTGAGTACACATTATATGGAAGACATTTTGGGTGGCAAATCTGCCGCAAAATGGCCGACAATTTTGATATTATGGAAATAGCCAATAGGACATTATTAATTCATCTCTATTATAATAATACTAGCGACCCGCCCCGGCTTCGCACGGGTAGTAGAGCATATTATGCGTAGGTACTACCCGCTTAGGGATTAGGCAGCGTTTTCGATGAAAGCTCCCAGGCGGCTTGACTTTTTACGATATTTTCCACAATGAACTTACTATATCTCACCTTATACCCGAATTACTAATAAAAAACCAAAAACTTGGTTTTTTGAACTTTTTACATAAATTTTGAGGTTATGTGAAAAAAATGTAAATACAAAAGTTGTAGATCTTTTTATTATCTACAACTTTGCCATTTGATTTTTTCCATAGGACTTCTAGTTTTGCCGGAAATCGAGATAAACCGTTTTTTACCCTTAAAACTCCCCCCCTTTTTTCCCGAGCTCAGATCGCCCGTAAATTATTTTTCCTTGTACCTATTTTTATAATATTCTCCTCCTTTTCCAATGGGTTTCATCCTACGTACTGTGATTACCTATGTGTAATTTTATCGACACGGCTATAGGGAGAACCGCGGCCTCCGACGCGCTTATAGGCACGCTCCCGCCGCCGCAATTTTTAAACCTGTAATATCTTCGAAAGTATTCATTTAAATCATATGCTGTAAAGGGCCATATGGATTTATATTACATCAACAATGTATTTAAGGTATTTAATTAGATAAGGATTAATGCTGTATTGGTTGAAATCGCTTCGAAAATTAGCCATTATTTGTCGTAAAAAGTAAATGACAAAAAAATGTTATTGTGGGATATCCATAAGAGATAGACATATACCATCGCGGACTTTTCTGTAGACCTTTTCAATGTGTACAATACTTAGTACATTATTTTGATAAATCTCGTAGGGTTCAGCCTGCGTTTGCAATGTAAGCGGAAAAAATGTAATTATTTACGACATCACATTAGAAACCTCAAAAATAACAGTATTTCTCCACTATTTAATGGATGTTATTATACATATAAACCTTCCTCTTGAATCACTCTATCTATTAAAAGAAACCGCATCAAAATCCGTTGCGTAGTTTTAAAGATTTAAGCATACATAGGGACATAGGGATATAGAGACGGAGAAAGCGACTTTGTTTTATACTATGTAGTGATACTTACTCTATGCTTCGTTCGCGAATCGCGTGGTATGGATTTTCCCAGATTTTCCGCAAACAGATGGAACGCCATCTAGTATCGAATAGTTAGCAAATAACAATGATTAGTCCCGTCACCTAGTGTCCAATAGGCAAAAACCAAATCTTACTCCCATCTACCGAAATAATGCTGAACTAATTGCTGAGTACACTCACAAGGTGGCAGCACTTACATTTTTCTCAAAGTTATGCACAGATTCTCAGACCGATTTAACTGAATTCAACCCGAGACGGTTGAATTCATTCACAGACCAGTCATTCATTTTACATTTATTTTATCGGTCTGAGTCTAGAAGTTTAGAGAAGGAGTATTGTGAAAACTTGCAAAATTCTATACCTATACGTAGGTGCATACCCAGTGCATTTTGGAACAGCATTAGTTTTATAATTTAACTAGCGGACCCGGCAGACGTCGTCCTGCTCGCTATTAGCGCCCCCTACCGGGTCCAATTTTTCTACTCACAAACCTTCCTCTCGAATCACTCTTATCTATTAAAAAAAACCGCATCAAAATCCGTTGCGTAGTTTTAAAGATTTAAGCATAGGTACATAGGGACAGAGAAAACGACTTTGTTTTATACTATGTAGTGATGACTTTTCTATGTAATATTATTAATGCCTCATTCATTTAAGTACCTACAATCAGTCTCGCCCGCTATCTCCCCGTAATTACCCATTGATATCTCAAATGTTTTACATTTCCGATTGCTATTTAGGAAATGTATAGATTTTCTAGGAAATGTGTCTAATAGTTGTTTTTTGTTTTGTTTTTGTTTATTTTTTTTGTTTTTGTTTATTTTTTTTTTCTAATTTTCTGACAGTTGTCAGTTAAAAATAAAAAGAGTTATTTATATGAACAGCAGGGTTGCCACCTGAAGTTCGACATTACTCAATGTGCCTGAAGTACCTACCTGTCAGGCTTCTGTACTAAGAAAAGTCAGAATTCCGCGGAATTATAAATCAGAGTATAGCGTAAGGCCGGAACCACACTTACGTGTCGTGGCGTGTCGTGACGCGCCAGAAGCCTATCGGTTTCATACATTTAGTATGGTTAGAGACACACTTGTAGGGCGTGTCGTTTTTACTAAATGTATGAAACCGGCGCATCGCGACACGCCACGACACATAAGTGTGGTTCCGGCCTAAGGCTGCTGTCACACTTATGTTTTGTGGCGTGTCGTGATGCGCCGGTTTCATACATTTAGTAAAAACGACACGCCCTACAAGTGTGTCTCTAACCATGCTAAATGTATGAAACCGATAGGCTTCTGGCACGTCGCGACGCGCCGCGGCGCGTATGTGTGGTTCCGGCATATATTGTAGTAATCTATGTTAAGTTTACTTTCTTGTAAAATATTTTAAAGGACAAAATGCTTGTAATTTTCTTTTTGTTAATCTGTGGTGCTGCACTTAACCCGAATAAATGATTATTTATTTAATATAATTTATTTTACACTTTTCCGTGCGATTTTAGGAATTACATACATTTCCGGTAACATAATTATAAATATTCAAATTAAATTATTAAGCGTAGTCGAGTTTAAGTTTATCTCTTGTTTTGATGTCGGTTAAAAATAAATCTATTAATATAATAAGACTGTAACAGATCCAATTCTGTACATTGAAGATATTTTGAAAATTTTTATTGGAGGGCACTATATAATCGATACTGAAGCCAAAACTGCAATTTTTTTCATTTTTGTCTGTCTGTCTGTCTGTCTGTCTGTCTGTCTGTCTGTCTGTCTGTCTGTCTGTATCTTGGCCGCGCATCACGCCGAAACTACTGAATGGATTCGAATGAAACTTGGTACGATTTGAGTTTATACTCCGAGGTAGGTTATAGGATACTTTTTATCCCGAAATTCAGCATGGTTCCCTTGGGAGAGGGGATGAAAGTTAAAACGTGTATTTAGCTGTAATTCATTAACGCGTTGTTCGATTTTACTCATTCTTTTTTTGTTAGTAAGGTAGTACTTTATATATTGTCACGTAAATATTTCAAGGTCATAGGTTTTTCAGTTCAGAAATGACAGGCATTTAGTGGGTTCCAATAACTTGGGACCCGGATCTTTGTACGTACGGCTTATTTTAAACTGGCGTGCGTTTAAATTTATGTTTGTCGTTCTGTCTATTTGTTCCAACTAATCTCTGAAACGGCTGGATCGATTTTAATGGAACTTTCAATGGCAGATAGGTGATGTTATAAGGAGTAACTTAGGCTACATTTAGTTTAGGTACAAAAAAGGATTATGGGATCCAATCCGATCCTATATAAAACCTATATCCAGGCGGACGAAGTCGCGGGGGTCGGCTATTATTAATATTATAGGAGTACAAACCTACCTACCTCGTTTTAACGATTGACTTCATCTATTCTGTCGTCCTCGCACGCGCCTCTAACGAGGCCACGCGTTCGTGATTGGCTTTGTTTTTACAATTTAGTCATTCATCCCCTTTACGAACGTATGTTCTGTTAATTGATTTATTCTCGGTCGATTCGGATAAAAGAAAAACGTTGAATTTAATTGGGCATAGCACATTATAGAAATAGACTTATGGAATAGAAAAGTTTTTTAACGTTGACTGCGTTAACCCTAGAATACTAAACTATCGTAAAAATTACGACGGCAAAATGACGATTCCTAAAAACAAGTGTAAATTGAAAATTTAAAAAACCCCCGACATTCGCCATTTAGTGGCGGCGGCCATCTTGAATTTGCAATAGTGCTATTCTACTAGTCAAGCCCTTTCATTTGATACCCATATCAAGGGAGTTGTGAAAAAATATATCATCCGCCATTTTGTAGCGGCGGCCATCTTGGACCGATTTTCATCAAACATAGCTAAGAACACTCTCGACTAATTCACCTTTCAAACAAAAAAAAACCGCATTCAAATCGGTCCACCCGTTTGAGCGCCACAGGGGAACAGACAGACACACACACACACACACACACACACACACACAGACACGTCAAACTTATAACACCCCGTCGTTTTTGCGTCGGGGGTTAAAAACAATGTTCGCGTTTTTCCCGCGCCCCCCGCTTCACAGTACCTTCCTAATTTGTTCTGTCCATGTGCTTCGTGCTGTGATTGTAGTCAGGTGTCATTTGTGTGTTGATTTATAGCAAGAGTGTCGTAAAATTTACGAAAGTTTAGTGTTTACGTGACTATTCGGCGAAAGTGAGTGCACTTGTTTTTATCACTTATTTATAAAATATTTTATATTGATTATCGTTCATTTTGTGTTTTATATATTATTCACCACTATATGTCACTTATATTTAATTCTTTTGCTTAAAGTACTTTGTTGTAGATGTCTCGATGACTTTGAGTCGATGAGATTAGCCGGTTGTTCTTGGAGGTGGAGTGAGTACATGAAGATGATGAAGAAAGCGCATAAAAGCGAGAGATATTGAGAGAGCTCATAAAGAAACAGTAAAAAAAAGACCAATCCAGATGAGAATTTGTTTTCGAAATGACTGATGATCTTATGGAGCCTCAGCTGAAAGAGAGAATAAATACTACGCGACGTAGTATTTAGACTAATAAACTTTGCGACGTGAAATAAAAGAGCTAATAAAAATTATCTTAAACTTTGAATCTGTTCCTGAAGCAGTAATAATTCAAGAACCAAAATCAAGAGAAATATGTAACTTTTATCCATCCAAGTCAAGAAAAATGAAAACAAACTTTTACATGAAATGTAAAAAAGCCATACGTAGGGCACATAACATGAACATGTGTCCTAACCTTAGAATAAATAGGTAAAGAAAGGCAGTCGTCGACGCGGCGATAAGCCGTTTTTAGCAAGCCTCGGAGGCTATCGTCGCGTCAGTGCTCAAGGTACTCATGCGCTTGTGTGCGTGTCGGCAAATGTAATTACAGGGCACACATGGGTTGGTTTATAGCTTATGTTTCGAGCGGAAATTTGTTAGAAACTTCCATTCTAAGCATAATAGCTCGATGGTCCTAACTGTTTAAAATATTTTTTCATTTTTTTTTTTCATTATTACGTGATTTATAAAACCCAAAGAATGTTACCATTAATTTCAAAATAATTAAAGTGTTTGATTTTCTTATTTATTCCCATTTCATTTCCGTCGTAATTTTTACGAAAGTTTAGTAACAATGTCACTCGTAGGATAGTTTAGTAATCTAGGGTTAAGAGATATAAAGTATCTCTTATGCAACTTTCCGCTGGTGCGGCGCCAAAATCGATGCTTTAATCATGGGTAGCCTAAGTATGTCACGCTCTCTTTAAACATTTCTGTGGTGGTGTCGTGTGGTGCGGGTTGTTACGTTCCCTCAAATATGGTTGAGCGAAGCAATGGCTGGATCATGCGTCATGCTCGTGAACGGGTGCCGCCGTCGGAAATGGGGCTACTTTTGTCTGCCCTTCTTAACGTGTAGAATTGTAAGCACCATTCCGAACCAGTGGTAGATTCATTTGTCGATTCAAAAGCACTTGTAAAAGTTTATCCGAATAAAAAATATGTCTTAGACTTGCCTTTACACAAGTTTAAGAACTTTCTTAAAAGTATGCTCATAAAAAAAGCTTATTATACAACTGAAGATTATATCTATACTCTATACTAATAAATAAAATTGAAGTGTCTGTCTGTAATATCGAAATAACTACCTTATATTAAGCTCATATGGTTATTTGAACGATACTATAACCGAATCACACGTTTTTAAAATTTTTGTCTGTCTGTCTGTCTGTCTGTCTGTCTGTCTGTCTGTCTGTCTGTTTGAACGGGCTAATCTTTGGAACGGCTGAACTGATTTTGACGGGACTTTCACATACAAGTAGAGAATTAACCAGGGAGTGACATAGGCTACTTTTTTAACCGACTTTCAAAAAAGGAGGAGTTGTGTTTTTCTACCTATGTACACCGATATCCCCGAGATTTCTGAACCGATTTGCGTAATTTTTTTTTTAATCGATAGAGAAACATTGCGACACTGTCCTACAAAAAAATTGGATTCCAACTCCTCAATCCTGATGCTGTAGGGGATCTGATCCCCAACACTAATGGGATTTAGGCACTGTCGGTTATTTAAATTGATATTGGGGATACCAATTAAAGACTTTATTGTTGAATGACCTCGAGTAGGTACATGTCCAACTCCTCAACCCTGATGCTGTAAGGAATTGCATTCCGAAATCGTAAGGATCCCACGGAATTTTTCCGTTTTGTGGACGGGTTACTACTTACTACAGATAGGCTACTTTTTGTTCTGGAAAATCAAAGTTCCCACGAGATTTTTACAAACCACACGGGCGAAGCCGTGGGCATCATCTAGTAAACAATAAAAAAGCTTGGATTTAACTCGTTCCAGCAATGCGCGAGACGGCATTTCAATCATGTACATTAATAATAATAATTGTTATAATGTTATTTTTAAAAAGAGCAACCGCCGAGTTTCTTACAGGTTCTTCTCGGCTGGAACTGCATTCCGAACCTGTGGTAGACTCAATCGACGATTCAAAAGCACTTGTAAAAGTTTATTTGAATAAAAAACTATTCTATTCTATTCTATTCTATTCTAAAAATCGTGTTCTTCCCCTCTGCGCGGGAGGTCATAACTCCTTTATTTCTATGTGTTTGACAGAATCAAATGTAAGTAATTACTTGCTTCCTCCTTCAAGTTTGATTGAATAATGAAATAAAAAAAATTGGAGATCGAGCAGTTCCCTAACGCACTGAGTAGTGATATTATACCTACACAAAAAAAATTGGAGATCGAGCAGTTCCCTAACGCACTGAGTAGTGATATTATACCTACACAAAAAAAATTGGAGATCGAGCAGTTCCCTAACGCACTGAGTAGTGATATTATACCTACACAAAAAAAATTGGAGATCGAGCAGTTCCCTAACGCACTGAGTAGTGATATTATACCTACACAAAAAAAATTGGAGATCGAGCAGTTCCCTAACGCACTGAGTAGTGATATTATACCTACACAAAAAAAATTGGAGATCGAGCAGTTCCCTAACGCACTGAGTAGTGATATTATACCTACACAAAAAAAAATTGGAGATCGAGCAGTTCCCTAACGCACTGAGTAGTGATATTATACCTACACAAAAAAAATTGGAGATCGAGCAGTTCCCTAACGCACTGAGTAGTGATATTATACCTACACAAAAAAAATTGGAGATCGAGCAGTTCCCTAACGCACTGAGTAGTGATATTATACCTACACAAAAAAAATTGGAGATCGAGCAGTTCCCTAACGCACTGAGTAGTGATATTATACCTACACAAAAAAAATTGGAGATCGAGCAGTTCCCTAACGCACTGAGTAGTGATATTATACCTACACAAAAAAAATTGGAGATCGAGCAGTTCCCTAACGCACTGAGTAGTGATATTATACCTACACAAAAAAAATTGGAGATCGAGCAGTTCCCTAACGCACTGAGTAGTGATATTATACCTACACAAAAAAAATTGGAGATCGAGCAGTTCCCTAACGCACTGAGTAGTGATATTATACCTACACAAAAAAAATTGGAGATCGAGCAGTTCCCTAACGCACTGAGTAGTGATATTATACCTACACAAAAAAAATTGGAGATCGAGCAGTTCCCTAACGCACTGAGTAGTGATATTATACCTACACAAAAAAAATTGGAGATCGAGCAGTTCCCTAACGCACTGAGTAGTGATATTATACCTACACAAGCGGACACCCGCGACTTCGTTCGCGTGGATACCTATTGGTTTTTGAAAATCCCGTGTGAATCATTTTGTTTTCCTAAGCTCCTTTGAGCTCATAGCTTGCTAAAATCTGTTAAAAGTTCACTGGCGGATGTTTAGGTAGATCAAAATATAAACATCCACCAGTAAAAGTCCCATCAAAATCGATCCAGCCTTTTTGAGATTACCCGGTAATCTGTAAAGTCTATCCTTTCTAAAAAAAAGAATGAATGAAATCGGACAACGCGTTAATGAATTACAGCTAAGTACACATTTTAACTTTCATCCCCTCTCCCAAGGAAACCGTGCTGAATTTCGGGATAAAAAGTATCCTATATGTAACTCCGTAGTATGAACTTAAATCATACCAAGTTTCATTTCAATCCATTCAGTAGTTTTTGCGTGATGCGCGCACGAACATACAGACAAACAGACAAAAATTTCAAAAATAGCTTTTTTACGTTCTATTGCTTATCCCTAACATCCCCCAGTTATTATTTTGCAAAAATCTTTAATGTACAGATACGGCAAGTCTAAGATTTTATTATAATTGTATAGATTAGGTACGCAAAGAGAGTTTTTACATCACTGGTCGTAAGCATTTCGATAGGTAATTTTTTTTTTCAGATTTACATATCTCAATGCGACGCAAACTTAAGATAGAGATCATTTATACCTACTTCTATACTTAATAATATAATAAGAGCGGGGCCGCACTGCGAAAATTATTCGCGCGAATTTTATTCGCGCGGTTTATATTCCGCATTTTAAAATATTTTTTTCGCGAATTTTAAATCGCATGTGCGTGTAGCTTCATACATTCCCATATGTCACAGAATTTTGCGAAAAAATTCGCGCGAATAAATTTCGCAGTGCGGCCTCGCTCTAAAGCGGAAGAGTTTGTTTGTTTGAACGCGTTAATTTCAGGAACTACTGGACCGATTTCAAAAATTCTTTCACCGTTGGATATGTACGTGATCCCTGAGTGCTATAGGCTTAGATATATTATGTACCACGGGCGAAGCCGGGGGGGGAACGGTAGTTATCAATAATTAACAGGAAAAGATGAGTTATACGTTATTTAAAAAATCATTTTTAGGAGACGGTTTTATTCATGATGCTGTCATTCCTGCTGCTGGTTTCTCTAAAACATGACTACGGGAGTGAGGGAATAGAGAGAACACCACTGACCACACACAGTTTGCGCACACATACCCATTTTTGTACTATAATAATTCATCATCATCATCATGATCAACCCATTACCGGCTCACTACAGAGCACGGGTCTCCTCTCAGAGTGAGAAGGGTTTTGGCCATAGTCTACCACGCTGGCCAAGCGGATTGGCAGACTTCACACACCTTTGAGAACGTTATGGAGAACTCTCAGGCATGCAGGTTTCCTCACGATGTTTTCCTTCACCGTTAAAGCAAGTGATATTTAAATACGCACATAACTCCGAAAAGTTAGAGGTGCGTGCCCGGGATCGAACCCACGACCTCCGATTAGAAGTCGGTCGTCCTAACCACTAGGCTATCACAGCTTTTTTTTTACTTACTACAGCTATAATAATTACTCTTGCGTAATTGATTAAGTTGGGGTCCCAAGGTGCTTGAATGGCGACCTCGCACCAGCGTAGGGAGACCAGACCCCCCACTCGATGGACAGACGATCTCAAGCGAGTCGCTGGCAGCCGCTGGAGTCAGGCGGCACAAGATCGTGTTCTGTGGCGATCCTTGCAAGAGACCTATGTATGTCCAGCAGTGGACGTCTATTGGTTGAGACGATGACGACGACGAGTGGATTAACGTCTCAATGCTGAGCACAGGCCTCCTCCCTTATAGGTGAGTGATAAAGCTTATACCCGCTAACTCCCGCCACGTCAGTCGACCGGTGACCTTCAAGTGCGCGCAGAGTCGTACGAGTGAGCGGGACACAATACGATTGCAGAGCCAATCAGCGCTTACGAGGGATCCGCGAGAGCTAATCAGTGCTTACGAACGATCCCCGCGCCCTTCCCGCGACCCCCTCACACACCGAGATACCTCATTTTCGACTTCTGCGCATTGAAGGTCAACGCTAGACTTATATTACGCGGGTTATAGTTACCTTTGGTGGGGTAGTACCTAGCGGGTAATTAGATACTACCCTTGCAAAGCCGGGGCCTGGTTGCTTGGTATCATAGATACAAATAACATCATTTTTATTACATTCACATTTTATTACATTTAAATACTTACTTCACAAATACATTTTTCGATGGAAAGAATAACAACGTAATAATACTTAATTAAAATAAACGAGGTGATAATTACCGACGCCCCCGTCCTCCCGACGCGCGCCATTTTGTTGCAAATTGAACCAATTTGCAGACCCCTCGAGCGCTGGCGTCGTTACAGATTTCGAAGACAAAGTTTATATGCCTAGCAAGTTAACAAATATCTATAATAATCAATAGATGTCTAAATCTATCTAACTATAGGTAGTCTGATTTTACATTGTCTTAGATAGAACGAGTTAGATATTTGTATGAAAAACAGGGTTACCACCTGAAGTTCGATTTTACCCCAAACTAAAGTACCTGAGGTAAGTATTTGTCAGGCATTTGTCATATCTAGGTAACTAGGTAGGTACATGAGGCAATAGATTTGTATTTATATGTCATCATCATCATCATCATGATCAACCCATCACCGGCTCACTACAGAGCACGGGTCTCCTCTCAGAGTGAGAAGGGTTTCGGCCATAGTCTACCACGCTGGCCAAGCGGATTGGCAGACTTCACACACCTTTGAGAACGTTATGGAGAACTCTCAGGCATGCAGGTTTCCTCACGATGTTTTCCTTCACCGTTAAAGCAAGTGATATTTAAATACTTAAAACGCACATAACTCCGAAAAATTAGAGGTGCGTGCCCGGGATCGAACCCACGACCTCCGATTAGAAGTCGGTCGTCCTAACGGCTATCACAGCTTTTATATGTAAGTTTTGAATTTATTATATTTTTTGTGGGAACTGTTTTATCTCTTGTATCATTAAGAAACGTCATAATTCCACGGAATTAAAAATCAGACTATACCTACCTACTGTGATATCCCTAAGAGAAAAAGCATAGGTACCAACTAGGTATAAGTGCAGACAACTAGTTATTGAGATAAAATAATTGAAAAAAAAATTGCAAATTGATTTTTAATTGTTTTATAGGAAAGTTGACTAATTTTTTTGTTAGCATATATGACTTTTGGACGTAGGTTTTTATATAATTTTTGATTTTCCCAATAAAACAATTGAAGCAATGTGCAAAGTTTTTCAATTTATCTCAATAAGTACCTACCTATTAGTTGTCTGCACTTATGCTTTTTCTCTTAGGAGGGTAGAATAGCAAGACTTCGGCCTCCTTTTCGGAGGGGCCGTGTTCGATCCCCGGTGCGCACCTCACGAACAGGCAACAAGCCCAAAACAAAACAAACCTACCTAATTCTTTTTCTAAAATAAAAGTTAAAAGCTAAGATCATCAGCTATCTGCCAGCGAAAGTCCCGTCAAAAGCGATCCAGCCGTTCCGGAGATGACAGACAGGAACAAACAAGAATCTTGACAGACGCCAGACGGACAGACAAGAATTACTTATTAAAATAATTGTTCTTTTTTAGGGTTCCGTACCCAAAGAATAAAACGGCACTCTACTACTAAGACTTTGCTGTCCGTCCGTCTGTTTGTCCGTCCGTCCGTCTGTCACCAGGCTGTATCTCATAAACCGTGATAGATAGTTGAAATTTTCACAGATGATGTACCTATTTCTGCAGTTGCCGCTACAATAACAAATACAAAAAAAAAATTAAGGGGGCTCCCCATACAACAGACATGATTTTTTTTGGCCGTTTTTATAGATAATGGTACGGAATCCTTCGTGCGCGAGTCCGACTCGCACTTGGCCGGTTTTTTTTTGTTTTAAGCACTGTTTATTGGTAGGTTATCTATCTACTACTTATACCAACAAATCAACAGATTTTTACATATAAAATGCATTTAAAATGCATTCAGTAGGTACCTAATAAAAAGCTATTGATTTGACATCATACAAATACACATTTCAATTTTATTTATTTGTATAGATAAACAAGAATAAAGCATAAATTCAAACAATACAATAGATAAAATATAAATTAAACAGCAACGAACGAAAAATTGCGACGCCTCTTATCCAAATAATTTTAATTCAAAATTGGAATCACCTGCGTTGTCTCTCCCGCCGCCATTGGCTCGGGCGCGGCCAATCGGCGCGCGCCTTTCCCCGTAGGCGGGAAGAGGCAAACGTCAGATGCAAATGACGTTTTTATTTTTTTTCCCACGAACCGGTCCGAGGCTTTTGTTTGGTCTTTTAGCGCTGGAAATGGTTATTTTATGCCGCGAGGTTCTTTACGATGTTGGCTTTGGATTGAGAATGAACGATATGTCGTTTTTACGGTAACGACATAATAATTTTCAGTAACGTAGACTATCTTAGTTCGTAATCTCTTTGGCTGTAATGTTTTTAGTTTCTTATGAAAATAATAATAGAACCTTTAGGAGCCAGGTACTTTCATATTATAAAGTTAATTAGGTAGGTGCCTATCTTTTGATATGACTGTGATCTACCTATCTATAGGAAGTAAGATTGGTATTAGAAGTTTTAGCCTGAGATCTACCTATAGCTCTAAACCGCCACGACGACTACAGCCTTTTTTTTACGTCCCACTACTGGGCACAGGCCTCCTCTCTCATACGAGAGAGGGATTTAGAGCTTAGACCCGCCAGGCTGCTCCAATGCGGGTTGGCGGGCTTTAACGACTATTGTCACATGATCACAGAGTAACATGATAGTGATAATAACCGGGACCGACTGCTTAACGTGCTCACCGAGGCACGGGGATGAGCCACCGCCAACTATCAACTCCGGGCTGGCACTGAGAATTTCTTGACAGAAAAACCCAATACCTAACAATAATTAAGAATAGATAGGTACAATAAGGGTACAAGATATAATATATAGAATAGAATAGACACAAGATAGAGTTACTTAGATACTGCTTTTGTATCTACAGGAAAATCAAAGAGTTTTCCTCGGGATTCTAAAAACAATAACACGCGGATTAAGTCGCGGGCAGCAACTATTTTATCATAATAAATCAAAAGCAAATCTCAGCGCAACTTTATCACACCTCACTCACCCCTCCAGCCCTCCCGTTCCCTCCTGTCGGGAGAGAACGGGACGCCTCAGTTCAGTGCATAACCTACGCCCGAGATGACGCGGCGCATACTGATCCCGTGACCTTTTACCTTTGCGTGAATGAGTGATAATTAAAAAAAAAATTGAACATAGTCTATTACCTGTGGAACTTGTGTGTGAAGTTAAAAAATAAATAAGAGTGCGGCGAAGTTTACGTGTTGAAAAACCTTTTTTTTGAGTGACCGGTTTTCGTCCATGTTTGGCCTACATATTTTTTTTTTTAAATTTCCATTCTAATCGGAATCCAGATAAAACGTTTTTAGGTCGTTTTTCATTTTAAATAAATTTTCGTCCCGTGTTCACTTTTTAAATTAATAAAGTGATTTTGAATCCGGAATAATAATTTTTTTATATCTAATCAAGAAAGGCAAAACTGAAAAAGTTCTTCTTGGTAGAAAATATTATATTTTAAATTGACCTTTGTATATTTTTTAAAGTGAATATTGGTGAGTTAGTTAACGTTCATCAAGAAATACTAATTTAGACCTCAGTTAAAAGTTTTTTTTAAAGTGCATTCGAATTCAGAATGATTTTAATAATATGTAAATAATTTCCGGTATAAATTAAAAAAAATATGCTACCGGTTTGTTCGGAATTCAAAATGGAGACTATTCAGAAAGTGTTGAAAATGGCCGTCGCGCTTTACCGGAAGCATCTTACAGGATTCTTATAAGGTAGGTACTTAGGTACTTAGATATAAATAGATAGGTATTTATTTTTTAATATTCATAAGCAGCTTATTTATATCTATTTCAGGTGAAAACCGCATGAAAATCCTTTCATTAGTTTTTGAGTTTATCGCGAACAGACAGACATGTGGCGGGGTCTTTTTTATAATTAGTGACTACCTAAGTAGGTAGATACCTACCTAGGTTAAGGTAGCCTGGTATTATGTTTTAGAGACCTTGAGACGAAAAATGGATTTATGCCTTCCTAGGTCTATCAATAGATGACAAGGAATTAAAGTAGTTTGGGGTAAAATCGTACTTCGTATCGATGTTATCCCTGTTTTCCATACAAATAACTCATCTGTAAATGACAATGACAGCTGTCAGAATTCCACGGAATTAAAAATCAGAGTATACCTACTTCATTGGTGTAGTGTCAACGTCATCGGCTGCAGAGCATGAGGTCCTGGTTTCGAATCCGGATTCGGGCTAAAAAAAAGTAGGGCTTTATACCCCCGACGAAAAAACGACGGGGTGTTATAAGTTTGACGTCTGTGTGTGTGTGTGTGTGTGTGTGTGTGTGTGTGTGTGTGTGTGTGTGTGTGTGGGTGTGTGTGTGTGTGTCGGTGTGTGTGTCTGTTCCTCCGTAGCGCTGAAACAGGCGAACCGATTTGAATGCGTTGTTTTTGTTTGAAAGGTGAATTAGTCGGGAGTGTTCTTAGCTATGTTTGATGAAAATCGGTCCAAGATCGCCGCCGCTAGAAAATGGCGGATTACATATTTAAATTCACAACTCCCTCAATATGGGTATCAAATGAAAGGGCTTGACTAATAGAATAGCACTATGCAAAAACAAGATGGCCGCCACCACAAAATGGTGAATGTCGGGGGATTTTTAAATTTTTAATTTATACATGTTCTCTCAATAAATCCTAAGTTGGCGGTGTTAGATACACCCCCGTGCCTCGGAGAGCACGTAAAGCCGTCGGTCTCGCGCCTGACCTCTCTCCGGACGTGTCGCATTGGCGTCCCGTCGGGATGTGAGAGTGCAGAGATAGGAATTGAGTGAGATGATTGTGTTGTCTTACACACTTGTGCACTATAACATCTCCTAGTTAGTTGTATAGTCTCCGTGGCGTGTGCTGTCATTATTGTGGAACTCTTTGAGAAAAGTGTCGAGAAATAGATATTAGGGCGGATGCTCCTAAGCTCGGCCCCCGCTCCAAAAGTCGGCAGTCCGTCTATTTCCATTTTCTGTTGATATTAGCGTTTTGGTGCTAAACTGCTGCCTTATTTTAAAACTATTTTCTCATTAGAAGCTAAAGCTAAAAAAATACCCATTGTTCCTAAGCGGTATCAAAACGCTAATATCGACAGAAATAGAATGGAGTGCCGAATTTTGGAGCGGGGGCCGAGCATAGGAGCATCCACCCTAGCTAACAATAGTTTATTTATTATTCTAGTTATCTTCATAATGAAAGCCGTTAAAAGTTGACAGTTTTAAACCATTTTTAAACCCCGACGCAAAAAGAGGGGTTTTATAATTAGTTTGATCGCTATAATATGTTTGTAATTTGTATATGTATAGTCTGTTCGTTTTCTTACGGTCGCCTTTTGTGTCTAGCCGCCTCCGCCGCGCGGTGTTTTGCCAAAGACACCGCCGTGACTTCAAAGCATGCCGCGTGGGGTGTACAGGCACAAGGGGTTTTGGCATTTTATACCTACTCATATTTTTTCATTAAAATTCTCATTCCTTTTTATATTTTTTTATATTCGTATTTTATTACAATATAACCATAAACATAAAATATAATATTCTCATGAGCACGGATCTTCTCTCAAAATGAGAAGGATTTTAACCATAGTCTACCACGCTGGCCAAGTGCGGATTGGCAGACTATTCGGAGATTCTGTTAGAATAGAAAAAAAATTACAAACAGAAAAAAAGTAATAAAAATAAAAGCAGAATACTAAGAGCACCTGCGCCTGTACCGACACTATGTTACCGAACGGACTATACCTCTACCTATCTATCTGTGGCACCGTAGCTTCAGTGGTTGTCCCTAGCTGTTGCCTCTAAGATAGCTCGAAATGTAAGTTTCTGAGTTTTGACCGGCTTTTCTGATACGCCACACACAGACTTACATTATGCTTCTTCTGTATCTACAATAGTTGTTTGTTAACTGCCCCGTTGGTCTAGTGGTTAGCATATTCAGATCACGAGGGCTTCGATTTCCGGGTCGGGCAAATTATTGTTAGACCGTAGATATCTATTGGGTTTTCTCAAGAAATTCTCAGTGCCAGCCCGGAGTTGGTAGTCGGCGGTGTTTCACCCCCGTGCCTCGGAGAGCACGTTAAGCAGTCGGTCCCGGTTATTATCACTATCGTGTGACAATAGTCGTTAAAGCCCGCCAACTGCATTGGAGCAGTGCAGCGTGGCGGGTCTAAGCTCTAAATCCCTCTCTCCTATGAGAGAGGAGGCCTGTGCCCAGCAGTGGGACGTAAAAAAGCTGTACTTATTGGTGGTGGTGGTTGTGTGACACCATAGAGAATAAAGTATCTTTTTTAAACTTGAAATACCTACCTACCTAGGTAATATAGGTACGTAAATGTGTTCCTAACTTCCGACACTTCAAAA
This sequence comes from Melanargia galathea, assembly GCA_920104075.1. Lineage (NCBI taxonomy): Eukaryota > Metazoa > Arthropoda > Insecta > Lepidoptera > Nymphalidae > Melanargia > Melanargia galathea. Next base: position 10,342,974 of record OV049878.1, read on the forward strand.
CTCGACACTCACCGTCGTACCTATAATCCTCGAAATTCAAATCCCCGCGTCCCCTTTTAAAAAAGGAACATTGATGTTCCTTTTTAATGCTACTTCTGTATTTACAATAATTATTGTACATGTTTATGACATCATAGAGAGTAAAGTATCTACTTGGGTAATATTTTTAAACTTGGGAATAGGTAGGTAATAAGCGTTCCTAACTTCCGACACTTCAAAACTCGACACTCACCGTCGTCGGTCTACGACCCTCGAAATTCAAATCCCCGCGTCCCCTTTTAAAAAAGGGGACGCGGGGATTTGCGCATTGAAGGTCAACGCTAGACTTATATTACGCGGGTTATAGTTACCTTTGGTGGGGTAGTACCTAGCGGGTAATTAGATACTACCCTTGCAAAGCCGGGGCCTGGTTGCTTGGTATCATAGATACAAATAACATCATTTTTATTACATTCACATTTTATTACATTTAAATACTTACTTCACAAATACATTTTTCGATGGAAAGAATAACAACGTAATAATACTTAATTAAAATAAACGAGGTGATAATTACCGACGCCCCCGTCCTCCCGACGCGCGCCATTTTGTTGCAAATTGAACCAATTTGCAGACCCCTCGAGCGCTGGCGTCGTTACAGATTTCGAAGACAAAGTTTATATGCCTAGCAAGTTAACAAATATCTATAATAATCAATAGATGTCTAAATCTATCTAACTATAGGTAGTCTGATTTTACATTGTCTTAGATAGAACGAGTTAGATATTTGTATGAAAAACAGGGTTACCACCTGAAGTTCGATTTTACCCCAAACTAAAGTACCTGAGGTAAGTATTTGTCAGGCATTTGTCATATCTAGGTAACTAGGTAGGTACATGAGGCAATAGATTTGTATTTATATGTCATCATCATCATCATCATGATCAACCCATCACCGGCTCACTACAGAGCACGGGTCTCCTCTCAGAGTGAGAAGGGTTTCGGCCATAGTCTACCACGCTGGCCAAGCGGATTGGCAGACTTCACACACCTTTGAGAACGTTATGGAGAACTCTCAGGCATGCAGGTTTCCTCACGATGTTTTCCTTCACCGTTAAAGCAAGTGATATTTAAATACTTAAAACGCACATAACTCCGAAAAATTAGAGGTGCGTGCCCGGGATCGAACCCACGACCTCCGATTAGAAGTCGGTCGTCCTAACGGCTATCACAGCTTTTATATGTAAGTTTTGAATTTATTATATTTTTTGTGGGAACTGTTTTATCTCTTGTATCATTAAGAAACGTCATAATTCCACGGAATTAAAAATCAGACTATACCTACCTACTGTGATATCCCTAAGAGAAAAAGCATAGGTACCAACTAGGTATAAGTGCAGACAACTAGTTATTGAGATAAAATAATTGAAAAAAAAATTGCAAATTGATTTTTAATTGTTTTATAGGAAAGTTGACTAATTTTTTTGTTAGCATATATGACTTTTGGACGTAGGTTTTTATATAATTTTTGATTTTCCCAATAAAACAATTGAAGCAATGTGCAAAGTTTTTCAATTTATCTCAATAAGTACCTACCTATTAGTTGTCTGCACTTATGCTTTTTCTCTTAGGAGGGTAGAATAGCAAGACTTCGGCCTCCTTTTCGGAGGGGCCGTGTTCGATCCCCGGTGCGCACCTCACGAACAGGCAACAAGCCCAAAACAAAACAAACCTACCTAATTCTTTTTCTAAAATAAAAGTTAAAAGCTAAGATCATCAGCTATCTGCCAGCGAAAGTCCCGTCAAAAGCGATCCAGCCGTTCCGGAGATGACAGACAGGAACAAACAAGAATCTTGACAGACGCCAGACGGACAGACAAGAATTACTTATTAAAATAATTGTTCTTTTTTAGGGTTCCGTACCCAAAGAATAAAACGGCACTCTACTACTAAGACTTTGCTGTCCGTCCGTCTGTTTGTCCGTCCGTCCGTCTGTCACCAGGCTGTATCTCATAAACCGTGATAGATAGTTGAAATTTTCACAGATGATGTACCTATTTCTGCAGTTGCCGCTACAATAACAAATACAAAAAAAAAATTAAGGGGGCTCCCCATACAACAGACATGATTTTTTTTGGCCGTTTTTATAGATAATGGTACGGAATCCTTCGTGCGCGAGTCCGACTCGCACTTGGCCGGTTTTTTTTTGTTTTAAGCACTGTTTATTGGTAGGTTATCTATCTACTACTTATACCAACAAATCAACAGATTTTTACATATAAAATGCATTTAAAATGCATTCAGTAGGTACCTAATAAAAAGCTATTGATTTGACATCATACAAATACACATTTCAATTTTATTTATTTGTATAGATAAACAAGAATAAAGCATAAATTCAAACAATACAATAGATAAAATATAAATTAAACAGCAACGAACGAAAAATTGCGACGCCTCTTATCCAAATAATTTTAATTCAAAATTGGAATCACCTGCGTTGTCTCTCCCGCCGCCATTGGCTCGGGCGCGGCCAATCGGCGCGCGCCTTTCCCCGTAGGCGGGAAGAGGCAAACGTCAGATGCAAATGACGTTTTTATTTTTTTTCCCACGAACCGGTCCGAGGCTTTTGTTTGGTCTTTTAGCGCTGGAAATGGTTATTTTATGCCGCGAGGTTCTTTACGATGTTGGCTTTGGATTGAGAATGAACGATATGTCGTTTTTACGGTAACGACATAATAATTTTCAGTAACGTAGACTATCTTAGTTCGTAATCTCTTTGGCTGTAATGTTTTTAGTTTCTTATGAAAATAATAATAGAACCTTTAGGAGCCAGGTACTTTCATATTATAAAGTTAATTAGGTAGGTGCCTATCTTTTGATATGACTGTGATCTACCTATCTATAGGAAGTAAGATTGGTATTAGAAGTTTTAGCCTGAGATCTACCTATAGCTCTAAACCGCCACGACGACTACAGCCTTTTTTTTACGTCCCACTACTGGGCACAGGCCTCCTCTCTCATACGAGAGAGGGATTTAGAGCTTAGACCCGCCAGGCTGCTCCAATGCGGGTTGGCGGGCTTTAACGACTATTGTCACATGATCACAGAGTAACATGATAGTGATAATAACCGGGACCGACTGCTTAACGTGCTCACCGAGGCACGGGGATGAGCCACCGCCAACTATCAACTCCGGGCTGGCACTGAGAATTTCTTGACAGAAAAACCCAATACCTAACAATAATTAAGAATAGATAGGTACAATAAGGGTACAAGATATAATATATAGAATAGAATAGACACAAGATAGAGTTACTTAGATACTGCTTTTGTATCTACAGGAAAATCAAAGAGTTTTCCTCGGGATTCTAAAAACAATAACACGCGGATTAAGTCGCGGGCAGCAACTATTTTATCATAATAAATCAAAAGCAAATCTCAGCGCAACTTTATCACACCTCACTCACCCCTCCAGCCCTCCCGTTCCCTCCTGTCGGGAGAGAACGGGACGCCTCAGTTCAGTGCATAACCTACGCCCGAGATGACGCGGCGCATACTGATCCCGTGACCTTTTACCTTTGCGTGAATGAGTGATAATTAAAAAAAAAATTGAACATAGTCTATTACCTGTGGAACTTGTGTGTGAAGTTAAAAAATAAATAAGAGTGCGGCGAAGTTTACGTGTTGAAAAACCTTTTTTTTGAGTGACCGGTTTTCGTCCATGTTTGGCCTACATATTTTTTTTTTTAAATTTCCATTCTAATCGGAATCCAGATAAAACGTTTTTAGGTCGTTTTTCATTTTAAATAAATTTTCGTCCCGTGTTCACTTTTTAAATTAATAAAGTGATTTTGAATCCGGAATAATAATTTTTTTATATCTAATCAAGAAAGGCAAAACTGAAAAAGTTCTTCTTGGTAGAAAATATTATATTTTAAATTGACCTTTGTATATTTTTTAAAGTGAATATTGGTGAGTTAGTTAACGTTCATCAAGAAATACTAATTTAGACCTCAGTTAAAAGTTTTTTTTAAAGTGCATTCGAATTCAGAATGATTTTAATAATATGTAAATAATTTCCGGTATAAATTAAAAAAAATATGCTACCGGTTTGTTCGGAATTCAAAATGGAGACTATTCAGAAAGTGTTGAAAATGGCCGTCGCGCTTTACCGGAAGCATCTTACAGGATTCTTATAAGGTAGGTACTTAGGTACTTAGATATAAATAGATAGGTATTTATTTTTTAATATTCATAAGCAGCTTATTTATATCTATTTCAGGTGAAAACCGCATGAAAATCCTTTCATTAGTTTTTGAGTTTATCGCGAACAGACAGACATGTGGCGGGGTCTTTTTTATAATTAGTGACTACCTAAGTAGGTAGATACCTACCTAGGTTAAGGTAGCCTGGTATTATGTTTTAGAGACCTTGAGACGAAAAATGGATTTATGCCTTCCTAGGTCTATCAATAGATGACAAGGAATTAAAGTAGTTTGGGGTAAAATCGTACTTCGTATCGATGTTATCCCTGTTTTCCATACAAATAACTCATCTGTAAATGACAATGACAGCTGTCAGAATTCCACGGAATTAAAAATCAGAGTATACCTACTTCATTGGTGTAGTGTCAACGTCATCGGCTGCAGAGCATGAGGTCCTGGTTTCGAATCCGGATTCGGGCTAAAAAAAAGTAGGGCTTTATACCCCCGACGAAAAAACGACGGGGTGTTATAAGTTTGACGTCTGTGTGTGTGTGTGTGTGTGTGTGTGTGTGTGTGTGTGTGTGTGTGTGGGTGTGTGTGTGTGTGTCGGTGTGTGTGTCTGTTCCTCCGTAGCGCTGAAACAGGCGAACCGATTTGAATGCGTTGTTTTTGTTTGAAAGGTGAATTAGTCGGGAGTGTTCTTAGCTATGTTTGATGAAAATCGGTCCAAGATCGCCGCCGCTAGAAAATGGCGGATTACATATTTAAATTCACAACTCCCTCAATATGGGTATCAAATGAAAGGGCTTGACTAATAGAATAGCACTATGCAAAAACAAGATGGCCGCCACCACAAAATGGTGAATGTCGGGGGATTTTTAAATTTTTAATTTATACATGTTCTCTCAATAAATCCTAAGTTGGCGGTGTTAGATACACCCCCGTGCCTCGGAGAGCACGTAAAGCCGTCGGTCTCGCGCCTGACCTCTCTCCGGACGTGTCGCATTGGCGTCCCGTCGGGATGTGAGAGTGCAGAGATAGGAATTGAGTGAGATGATTGTGTTGTCTTACACACTTGTGCACTATAACATCTCCTAGTTAGTTGTATAGTCTCCGTGGCGTGTGCTGTCATTATTGTGGAACTCTTTGAGAAAAGTGTCGAGAAATAGATATTAGGGCGGATGCTCCTAAGCTCGGCCCCCGCTCCAAAAGTCGGCAGTCCGTCTATTTCCATTTTCTGTTGATATTAGCGTTTTGGTGCTAAACTGCTGCCTTATTTTAAAACTATTTTCTCATTAGAAGCTAAAGCTAAAAAAATACCCATTGTTCCTAAGCGGTATCAAAACGCTAATATCGACAGAAATAGAATGGAGTGCCGAATTTTGGAGCGGGGGCCGAGCATAGGAGCATCCACCCTAGCTAACAATAGTTTATTTATTATTCTAGTTATCTTCATAATGAAAGCCGTTAAAAGTTGACAGTTTTAAACCATTTTTAAACCCCGACGCAAAAAGAGGGGTTTTATAATTAGTTTGATCGCTATAATATGTTTGTAATTTGTATATGTATAGTCTGTTCGTTTTCTTACGGTCGCCTTTTGTGTCTAGCCGCCTCCGCCGCGCGGTGTTTTGCCAAAGACACCGCCGTGACTTCAAAGCATGCCGCGTGGGGTGTACAGGCACAAGGGGTTTTGGCATTTTATACCTACTCATATTTTTTCATTAAAATTCTCATTCCTTTTTATATTTTTTTATATTCGTATTTTATTACAATATAACCATAAACATAAAATATAATATTCTCATGAGCACGGATCTTCTCTCAAAATGAGAAGGATTTTAACCATAGTCTACCACGCTGGCCAAGTGCGGATTGGCAGACTATTCGGAGATTCTGTTAGAATAGAAAAAAAATTACAAACAGAAAAAAAGTAATAAAAATAAAAGCAGAATACTAAGAGCACCTGCGCCTGTACCGACACTATGTTACCGAACGGACTATACCTCTACCTATCTATCTGTGGCACCGTAGCTTCAGTGGTTGTCCCTAGCTGTTGCCTCTAAGATAGCTCGAAATGTAAGTTTCTGAGTTTTGACCGGCTTTTCTGATACGCCACACACAGACTTACATTATGCTTCTTCTGTATCTACAATAGTTGTTTGTTAACTGCCCCGTTGGTCTAGTGGTTAGCATATTCAGATCACGAGGGCTTCGATTTCCGGGTCGGGCAAATTATTGTTAGACCGTAGATATCTATTGGGTTTTCTCAAGAAATTCTCAGTGCCAGCCCGGAGTTGGTAGTCGGCGGTGTTTCACCCCCGTGCCTCGGAGAGCACGTTAAGCAGTCGGTCCCGGTTATTATCACTATCGTGTGACAATAGTCGTTAAAGCCCGCCAACTGCATTGGAGCAGTGCAGCGTGGCGGGTCTAAGCTCTAAATCCCTCTCTCCTATGAGAGAGGAGGCCTGTGCCCAGCAGTGGGACGTAAAAAAGCTGTACTTATTGGTGGTGGTGGTTGTGTGACACCATAGAGAATAAAGTATCTTTTTTAAACTTGAAATACCTACCTACCTAGGTAATATAGGTACGTAAATGTGTTCCTAACTTCCGACACTTCAAAACTCGACACTCACCGTCGTACCTATAATCCTCGAAATTCAAATCCCCGCGTCCCCTTTTAAAAAAGGAACATTGATGTTCCTTTTTAATGCTACTTCTGTATTTACAATAATTATTGTACATGTTTATGACATCATAGAGAGTAAAGTATCTACTTGGGTAATATTTTTAAACTTGGGAATAGGTAGGTAATAAGCGTTCCTAACTTCCGACACTTCAAAACTCGACACTCACCGTCGTCGGTCTACGACCCTCGAAATTCAAATCCCCGCGTCCCCTTTTAAAAAAGGAACATCAATTAATATCGCAAACAAGTGAAACGCAGCGCAAACAAAACCCCTACAGCCCTCAGACAGCCGGCGCTGATAGGGCACGCGCGGGAAGGGCCCGTGATTGGCCGACAGCGGCGCGAGGCACCCCCGTGCCGGCCAATGGGGTGCGAGCTGCCACCCCGGTTCGATTTTTAAATTTCAGGCTGAATTGTGTCAGCCGCTAAAGGAACAATTTGTTGGTCTGATTTTGGGAATTGTATTGAATAGAAATATTCTATTTCATAGAATAACATACACAAATGAGTACCTAGTACCTACTACCTAATTGATTATATAGATTTAGGTAGGTATCGATGTGTATCTTAACAAATAGTAGGTGCATACCTATCTATATTATGTAGCTTCGGCAGTGAAAGAATTTTTGAAATCGGTCCAGTAGTTCCTGAGATTAGCGCGTTCAAACAAACAAACTCTTCCCCTTTATTATATTATCTATACTAAAAATCTATACTAATAATTATTAGTATGCATTATAGAAGTATAGATTGCCGGATTGTTTGTCAAGATTGTTAAAAAAATTCTATGTCTATTTCTCCAAAAATTCTATTAATTTTGGAGAAGGGTATTATTGGCGGGAAAATGAAATAAAATGAAAACGAGAAAAGAGTTCTTATAAATGTTAAGAAAAACATAATTTTACGCGGACGAAGTCGTGGGTAAAATACAATTTTCTTTCAGAAACGTGAGGGCCGACTTTGAGAACACAAATGCCGGAGAAAGGTTGTGCCTTTCTCCGGCATTTGTGTTCTTAGGTACCGAGCTTAGGCAAATTAGTACTACTTTACACAAAAAGCAGGTATTAATAGTTGATTCAAAAAGTCAAAAGAATCAAGTACCTACTAGGAGAAAAAAACATTGTACTGAAATTGCAGCGTTTGATATGTCTACGAATTTTTATTTTTTAAACGTGTCACAAACGTTAAAGTGCCGAATTATAGAGCATTCACCCTATATAATCCAAAATGTTTGTTTATGCGCGAAAATCATCACAAAAAAAAAACAAAAATAATCCTGTTTGTCACCACCTACACAAGTACCTATATTCTGATTTTTAATTCCGTGAAATTCTAAGATAAAAAACAATTCCCACAAAAAAGATAAAAAATTCAAAACTTACGCAAATACAAATCAACTGCCGCATGTAGATATGACAAATGCGTGACAGACTTCGTGGTGATAATGTCATTCGACGTCCATTTTTGAATAATTTTTTTCAATGTGCATCTTTTGTTTTTCTATTGCTGTTAGTGTGCACTTTCTTTCCACTCTTGGTGTTTTCTATTTTAGGGCGAAACGACTAATATTACTTATTACGCGGCGTAAGGCTTTTTACGTTGACAGGGAATTAAAGTAGTTTGGGGTAAAATCGTACTTCGTAGATGTTAACCCTGTTCTCCATACAAATAACTCATCTGTAAATGACAGCTGTCAGAATTCCACGGAATTAAAAATCAGAGTATATATACCTAAATATTTTTAGTAATGACAGTAGTACCGTCAGCCTAAGTGGCAATAAGGGTTTGTGATAATTTTCAATGTAAATAACACCTTAAGAGTGCTCCAGTCAGTAAGACCCAAGTTGTGAGTGCGAGCATTCAAATATTTATTTTTTAGGGTTCCGTACCCAAAGGGTAAAACGGGATCCTATTACTAAGACTCCACTGTTAGTCTGTCTGTCTGTCTGTCGTATGTCTGTCCGTCCGTCCGTCCGTCCGTCCGTTTGACCATACCTGGACCAGACGGACGCGCGGTTCATGAGATACATGTCGGTCCGTCTGTCACCAGGCTGTATCCCATGAACCGTGATAGTTAGACAGTTGAAATTTTCACATATTATGCTGTATTTCTGTTGCCGCTATAACAAAAAATACTAAAAAACAGAATAAAATATTTAAGGGGGCATAGATACAACAAACGTGATTTTTTTGCCGTTTTCATAGATACGGAACCCTTCGTGCTCGATTCCGACTCGCATTTGGCCGGTTTTTCAAATCTTATTCTGGCTATCTTATTATTCGTGTGTCTCGCGGCAAGCCTTCTAACATCACAGATTTTTAAAATACTAAGAAATAGGTAATTAAGGTAATTACTTAAATTAAATTAGTTTCTTTAATTTTTTTATATATTTGAAAAATATATAGCCAAATGCAACCACAGACCTAAATCCACTCACTACTTTTTCCATCCTCCAAGAATAATAATAATCAGCGTTTGTTTGAGAAGAAAATGGCGCCTGCCTCACCAACCCACACACAGGAGTATTGCAGCGTCGCGTCGCGGGCCTATGCTGCTTTTTAGGGGTTTTCTGTCAAGAAAGTCTCAGTGCCAGCCTGGAGTTGGTAGTTGACGGTGTCTCACCTCCGTGCCTCGGAGAGCACGTTAAGCAGTCGGTCTCTCTCCTATAAGAGAAATCTTTGCCCAGCGGTGGTACATTAAAGGACTTGAGTGGAGATAAATGGTGAGATGTGTAACCTTAAGCGCTATTTAGAATCTTGCAGTGTTGCTGTTGCAAGTTTCAATTTTTTTTTTTTGCAATTATTTTTAAAACTCAAAAGACTTGCCGCTGCAGGAATTTTGTCGAGCAAAATGAAGTAAATATTGGTTGAGTGCTGTGGTCTGCGGGTTATTAAGTGGGAGGTCCCGCATTCGATTCCCGGCAGGGATGATTCGGTATAAAGATTTTTATTACTCAAAAAAGAATATTTGAGAAGAAGAATTATTTGAGAATTTTGATTTTTTGTTTAATTGACGACCTCCCTGGCGCAGTGGTGGACGCTGTGGTCTTATAAGTGGGAGGTCCCGGGTTCGATTCCCGACAGGAGTGATTTGGGATTTTATAATTTCTAAACTGTCTCTGGTCTGGTCTGGTGGGAGGCTTCAGCCGTGGCTGGTTATCACCGCCATGCCGCCAAGGATTTAGCGTTCCTGTACGATGCCGTGTAGAAACCGATCAGGGGTATGCATACCTCTTCCAAGTTAGCCCGCTTCCATCTTAGACTGCATCATCGTCATCATCAGGTGAGATTGCAGTCAAGGGCTATAACTTGTAGTGGAATTAAAAAAAATATTCATCATAATGTAAGTTTTTAAATTGTCTTCGGTTTGCTGGGAGGTTTTCAACCCTGGCTAGTTATCACCCTATCGCCAAAGCCTCTATATAATAATATTAATATAATAAATTATAATAAAAATATAATAAATTCATAAGTTTTGTAGCGTGTCGGGCGGCGCATTTAATCTATACTAATAAATAAAATTGAAGTGTCTGTCTGTAATATCGAAATAACTACCTCATATTAAGCTCATATGGTTATTTGAACGATACTATAACCGAATCATACGTTTTTAAAATTTTTGTCTGTCTGTCTGTCTGTCTGTCTGTCTGTCTGTCTGTCTGTCTGTCTGTCTGTCTGTTTGAACGGGCTAATCTTTGGAACGGCTGAACCGATTTTGACGGGACTTTCACATACAAGTAGAGAATTAACCAGGGAGTAACATAGGCTACTTTTTTAACCGACTTTCAAAAAAGGAGGAGTTGTGTTTTTCTACATATGTACACCGATATCTCCGAGATTTCTGAACCGATTTGCGTAATTTTTTTTTAATCGATAGAGAAACATTGCGACACTGTCCTAGGCTACTTTTTAACCGACTTTCAAAAAAGGAGGAGTTGTGTTTTTCTACCTATGTACACCGATATCTCCGAGATTTCTGAACCGATTTGCGTAAATTTTTTTTTAATCGATAGAGAAACATTGCGACACTGTCCTACAAAAAATTTGGATTCCAACTCCTCAATTCTGATGCTGTAGGGGACCTGATCCCCAAAACTAATGGGATTTAGGAACTGTCGGTTATTTACCTATATATTGACATTGGGGGTGCCAATTAAAGACTTTATCGTTGAATGAACTCAAGTAGGTACATGTCCAACTCCTCAACCCTGATGCTGTAAGGAATTGCATTCCGAAATCGTAAGGATCCCACGGAATTTTTCCGTTTTGTGGACGGGTTACTACTTACTACAGATAGGCTACTTTTTGTTCTGGAAAATCAAAGTTCCCATGAGATTTTTACAAACCTAAATACACACGGGCGAAGCCGTGGGCATCATCTAGTTTAATAATAATTATTGTCAGGAGCAAACTGAAAATCAGCGCTGGGTAGGTATTGTTGCCAATGCCCAGCACAAAGCTGAGTTTGCTACCTATCGTGTTTGTTGTTCGTTCTAATTTTTTGATTCCTACTATCTGTTTTTCTTATGTGTAATTTAAATGTTGAACAACAGTGTAACCCAATAAAGTTTTTATTTATTTATTTATTTATTATATAGTCTATACTCTATACCTACTATAGACTAGACTGTAGTCTAGAGTCTATTATAGTCTCTATAGCGCAATAGAAGTAGCGAACTGAAAACCGAAAGGTCCACGGTTCGAAACCCACCCGTTACACTGTTGTTGTACCCACTCCTAACACATGGTTTATCCCCATACATCCGATATATCCACGCGGGCGAAGTCGCGCGTTCAGCATGCTACCTTAATCAGCATGGTATAGTCTGTTCGTTTTCTTATGGTCGCCTTTTGTGTCTAGCCGCCTCCGCCGCGCGGTGTTTTACCAAAGACACCGCCGTGACTTCTGAAGCATGCCGCGCGGAGTGTACAGGCACAAGGGGTTTTGGCGTTTTATAGCTACTCATATTTTTTTATTAAAATTCTCTTTCCTTTTCATATTTTTTTAACCCCCGACGCAAAAACGACGGGGTGTTATAAGTTTGACGTGTCTGTGTGTGTGTGTGTGTGTGTGTGTGTGTGTGTGTGTGTGTCTGTCTGTTCCCCTGTGGCGCTCAAACGGGTGGACCGATTTGAATGCGGTTTTTTTTGTTTGAAAGGTGAATTAGTCGAGAGTGTTCTTAGCTATGTTTGATGAAAATCGGTCCAAGATGGCCGCCGCTACAAAATGGCGGATGATATATTTTTTCACAACTCCCTTGATATGGGTATCAAATGAAAGGGCTTGACTAGTAGAATAGCACTATTGCAAATTCAAGATGGCCGCCGCCACTAAATGGCGAATGTCGGGGGTTTTTTAAATTTTCAATTTACACTTGTTATATTCGTATTTTATTACAATATAACCATAAACATAAAATATAATATTCTCATGAACACGGGTCTTCTCTCAAAATGAGAAGGATTTTAACCATAGTCTACCACGCTGGCCAAGTGCGGATTGGCAGACTATTCGGAGATTCTGTTAGAATAGAAAAAAAAATTACAAACAGAAAAAAAGTAATAAAAATAAAAGCAGAATACTAAGAGCACCTGCGCCTGTACCGACAGTAAGTTACCGAACGAACTTATAGTTTCCATACCGACGCGGACGTCCAGCCTTCAACTCCTGAACGTCAAAACAAGCCTCGAATTACATTGAATTTAAAAACAGGGCTTTGTTCCTGCGACCTCGATAACCAGTGGGTTCTTTGTTTTTTAAAACGGCCGTAAACCGTTCATAACGTCATAATAATTTTAAGTTCTTGTCATATATAGGTCGCCATTTTGAATTTATAGTGACGTTTATGTTTAAAAACTTCACTTCGACCTGACGGCGCTGTGGTGAGTCACAACTCACAGGAGCAGGGTTCGATCCTGGATCTTTTTTTTGAAGTTAAACTTCTTAAGACACGTTATGAACATGGATAAATTTAAAAATTTAAAAAACCCCCGACATTTGCCATTTTGTGGCGGCGGCCATCTTGGATTTGCACAGTGCTATTCTATTAATCAAGCCCAACTTTCATTTGATACCTATATTAAGGGAGTTGTGAAAAAATATGTACCTAGCGGCGGCCATCTTGGATTGATTGTCATCAAACATAGCTAACAATTATTTATTTACACTCGACTAATTCACTTTTCAAACAAAAAAACCGCATTAAAATCAGTCCACCCGTTTGAACACCACAGGGGAACAGACAGACACACACACACACACACACAGACACGTCAAACTTATAACACCCCGTCGTTTTTGCGTCGGGGGTTAAAAAAGGTTAAGAAACCCTGCAGCTAAATCGCTTGTAGCACTGCTTTGTCGATAGGGTGGTACCCCGTACCTCCCACCGGACCAGACCAGAGACAATTTAGAAATTATAAAGTCCCAAATTGTCTCCGCCGGGAATCGAACCCGGGACCCCCTACTTATAAGACCACAGCGCTCACCACTGCGCCAGGGAGGTCGTCGAAGTTGTGAAAAAGATCACAAATCCGTGGCACTCAAGCACACGAGTAGTAAATCTACAGAGGGGAAGCTTCCACAAGCGGCCCGCTGTAGGTATACTCACACAAACACACTCACCAACGGTTCACGGACGCACGCTCGTTCCACTAACCGGTACAGTTGGTGACAAACATGCGCATATGTGTGAGTGTACCTACAGCGGGCCGCTTACTAGAAGCTTCCCCTCTGTAGGTACTCTGTGACTCAAGCGCGCGCGTGTGCTGCACAAACAGTGGTTATATCTACCGGCTCGAACGCCGCTAATCCCGCTTATCCCGGCGTTGCCTGGATCGATCGGAATAACACACGCTGACGACGCATATGCCTACATACAGGGTAGGTATCGAAGACTTAGCGCTATTATTATACTACTTACCTAAACACAATCCAATACAAATAATCATTTGCTTTATAGGGTAGGTACCGGGCACTTAGGTTCTGTGGCGATTACATCCCACGTATGCCTAATACTTAGTACCTAAATGTAAATAAATTGTTTAATTTTAAGCCCGTAATTTAGGTATGTTTTGTAAATAGTTTCTCACGCCTGTTTTATTGTAAGCCCTAATCATTAAGTTAGGAAATATTTTTACTTCGGATTTTTACGATCTCTATTTTACCTTTGTACTATTCTGTATTGTATAGTTCTTTGTAATACCGACAGATGAATATTTTAAAAGCATTTCTTGTAATTTCTCCTGTACCATTATTATTGTTTCATTATTGTTTTTATTTTATTATTTCTTTTTATTCCTTTCTGTTTTGGGTGTAGTTGCTTTTGTGTAGCAACTACGCTTTTTCCTTTGTAAGAGCCGACGCTCACCGTAATGCAACTTTTGATTTTTGAGAAATTTCGATTTCTAAGACAGTACACACGCAACCACGGTGAGAGCCGGTTCACTGGTCCTTGTAATATATTTGATAAATATACACCTTAACTCCGCTCTACGAATTTGTTATTACACTCCGCACAACTCTAAGTGTATGACCCGTATAGAGCGCCGACAGTGGTGACCCCGACGTGATTTAACGGCCAACGTGATCCAACGGCCGACGTGATCTTTCTATTTTCTAACGTGCGCTTGGGTTTATTAGAGTATTGTTTCGCGCCGCGGAGTGACAATTAGTGATAAAGACTATAGATATTGATAGTGTTAGGTATATTTAGTAAACAATCTGTGACATTTGTGTAAGTGTAATATAGTAATTTAAAAATGACCGGAACTAGCCAGCCCAACGGGAACGCCAACGGTTCCGCCGGCCTACGTGTGAAATGGCCGCAGATGGCTCAGTTTAACACGACTGACCCCGAGACATGGATGAAGTGCGCCGAGAGCTTCCTGCGAATGTCAAAGGTTACAGATCCGACGGAGAAATGCCTGTATATTGTAAGTAAAATGGACACTCACGCACTTAGGGAGATTAGTGACCTTATAGCTGACCTCTCAGTGCTAACACCGGTACAGTACGAGGAACTGAAGAAGAATATTATAAGGAGGTTTGGTGAATCACAGACCGTTAAAACCCAGCGACTTCTAGAAGGTGAGGAGATCGGTGATCGTACACCATCGCAGTTCCTACGGCATCTGAGAGCCCAGGCAGGTAACGCTATGTCCGACGACGTCCTTCGTGTTATTTGGACGAAAAGCTTACCATCCGACATGCAGGCGGCTATTGTGGCGAAAAGGGATACACCACTGGATACACTCGCGGAAATCGCAGACCTCGTCGCGGAAAATATGAGGCTCCGAGGTACGAGACCATCGTCCGCCATGTCAGCGGTCACTGCCGTGAACCCCGCGGACGAACGCTTGCGGCGCCTAGAAGATGATATGTCTTCAATAAGGGAGCTCGTGAAGAACATGGTACAACTTCAAGCTTCCGTGTATAGCGCAGAGCGAAATACGAGACCGCGCTCACGCGGTCGTGCACGCTCGCGATCATCGTCGAGGGGCCGACCAGAGGACTGGTTATGTTGGTATCACTTTAAATATGGATCGAAGGCCAACAAATGTGTGCAACCGTGTGCGTTTAAACCACACGCGCAGCAGGGAAACGCCAGCGGGAGTTACTAGCGGCGAGTGACAACATCCCGCTTAACCCAACGCGTCGCATCTTTATAACGGACGTTGACAGTAAGGTAACATATTTAATCGATAGTGGAGCGGATCTCTGTGTTTATCCGAAATCATTAGTTCATACGGCTCGCAAAGTCTCTACCTATGAACTAGTGGCCGCCAATGGAACACCGATTGCAACATACGGTACTGTCGCCTTAACCCTTAACCTCGGACTGCGACGTGACTTCCCGTGGGTCTTTGTAGTGGCTGATGTATCTACGCCAATCATCGGGATGGATTTTTTAGCGCACTATAACCTAATGATCGACGCGAGGAACAAAGGTATTGTTGACGCTATCACTCAGCTTACGGTTAAAGGACACGTGGCTGGGTGCAACCAAATAACTGTTAAAACGGTGAACGGCACATCACCTTATCACGATGTTCTAGCGAAGTACGTTGATATTACGCGCCCGGATGGAATCGTGAAGGAATTGAAGCACAACACGAAACACCACATTTTAGTGACACCAGGGCCTCCAGTAGCACAGAAGCCGAGACGTCTGGCACCTGATCGCCTTATAGCAGCTAAGAAGGAGTTTGATACGATGGTGAAGTTAGGTATTGCACAACCATCTAAGAGTCCGTGGGCTGCACCGCTTGTCATGGTACCGAAGCCACCGGTACGCGGTAAGCTGGAGTCACCCTCACCCTTCGGCCTGCCTGAACCTGGAAACGCCACGACGAAGGAGCACCGGCCTTGCGGTGATTATCGTCAGCTGAACGACCGGACGATACCGGATAAATACCCAGTGAGACATATTCAAGATTTTGCACAGTGCTTAAGTGGTAAAACAGTGTTTACAAAGTTAGACTTAGTGCGTGCGTTTAATCAAATACCTATCGCAGAGGACGATATACCAAAGACAGCTATAACTACGCCGTTCGGACTGTTTGAGTTTAAATATATGACATTCGGTCTTCGAAATGCGGCTCAAACGTTTCAACGATTTATGGACGAAGTGTTATGTGAATTAGACTTTTGTTATTGTTACATAGACGATATTTTAATCGCATCAAGTGACGAAGCTGAACATTTAAAACACTTAGAGACTGTATTTGATAGGTTAAGACAATACGGTGTTGTGATAAATCCGGCAAAGTGTGTGTTCGGTCAAACCGAGATCGAGTTTTTAGGTTACCTAGTGTCAGCGGTAGGTACCCGACCGCTACCTGAGAGAGTAGATGCGATACGTACGTTCCCGCTACCTGCCACCGCGAAAGAGTTGCGACGCTTCTTAGGTACGCTTAACTTTTATAGAAGGTTCATACCTAATGCAGCGGCTAGTCAAGCTAGCCTAAACGACCTCATAGGTAGTAAAAAAGGTAAAGCACCTATTATTTGGACGGATGAGGCCAGGCGGGACTTTGAAACGTGTAAACAAAGCCTTGCCGAAGCAGCATTGTTATCTCACCCGCTTATTAACGCCGATTTAGCTATTTTTTCGGACGCTTCGGAGAAAACAATAGGAGCAACTTTACAACAAAGAGTAGATAACAGTTGGCAACCTCTCGGATTCTTTTCAAAGAAATTGACTACAGCCCAACAGAAATATTCTGCATATGATCGTGAATTACTCGCGATATACGCTGCTGTCAAGTATTTTAGACATTATATCGAAGCGCGTCACTTTATTATCTTCACGGATCATAAACCTATTACCTACGCCTTTAGGAAGAAAGAGCAACAATGCACGCCTAGGCAATTCCGGTACTTAGATTTTATTGGTCAATTTACTACGGATATACGTCACGTTAGCGGAGAGCTAAATATCCCGGCTGATATGCTCTCACGTATCGAATCTGTTCAAAGCGACATCGATTGGGAATCTCTCGCGGTTTCACAGAGAAACGACCCACAACTTAAGTCATTAATTGAAAACAATAGTTCGTCATTGCAGTTACGACTTATTCAATTACCCGGTAGCAACCAGCTTATCTATTGTGATGTTTCGTCACAGGTGGCGAGACCTTATCTTACGGAGCCATTCAGAAAGACCGCGTTCCTTAAGCTACATCGGAATTCACACCCAGGTGGTAAAGCCACTACCAAACTAGTTTCTAAACGTTTTGTATGGCCATCCATGAATTCAGATTGTAAACAGTGGGTTAGAGCTTGTTTAGATTGTCAACGATCTAAAGTAAATCGACACGTCATTACCGCACCCGGAACGTTCGCGCCACCGTCGTCGCGTTTTGATCACGTACACATAGACATAATTGTTATGCCTTACTCTGAGGGATACCGGTATTGTTTAACTTGCGTTGACCGATTCTCCAGATGGCCGGAAGCTATTCCTATTGAAAACCAAGAGGCAGAGACTGTAGCTCACGCGTTTTATTCCAATTGGATTTCACGTTTTGGAATCCCGTTAAATGTAACGACTGATCGAGGGCGGCAGTTTGAATCACATCTGTTTAGAGAACTTAATGCTCTAACAGGTACAAAGCATTTTAAGACTTGTGCGTATCACCCCTCGTCCAACGGTATGGTAGAACGTTTTCACCGCCAGCTGAAGAGTGCAATAAAATGTCACGACTCTAGGCACTCCAGTTGGACGAAAATTCTACCAACCGTAATGCTAGGTATTAGGGCATCGTGGAAGGATGATTTACAAGCTACATCCGCGGAATTAGTATACGGACAGAGCCTACGCCTTCCCGGGGAATTCTTAACGGCCGGTACATCACATAGTCCATCACCGAATGAGTTCGTTAAAGAGTTACGGAATAACTTTAATCAACTTAGACCTATTTCTGGTACGCAACACGGCCAGAAAAGTACATTTATTTATAAAGACTTAGCTACAACGAGTCATGTTTTTGTGAGAAATGATACGGTAAAGGCGCCGTTACAGCAGCCGTACGATGGGCCGTTTAGAGTTATTAGCAGGACGGACAAAACCTTCGTAATAGATATTCGCGGCCGCGAGGTCACGGTATCTATCGATAGGCTCAAACCAGCGTACGTATTGCGGGAACCGGAACATCATCCCGATAGTAAGGTAAGCGATGATCCGCTCGAACTTTTCCTTCCCCGTAACCAACAACCTCGGGGTGTAAGCATCAATCATGATCCGGATTCAGACGCCGTGCCGGAGACGGTCCCTAACAGCGTAATGACAGATTCGGACGCGAACCTACAACACGCGGCTCCACGCCGGTCTGGTAGACGCGTTCGTTTTCCCGATTACTACCAGGCTGGTTTCCCATGATTTTTCGTAATTCAGATCACTATAGTTAATTTTAAGTGTATATTTGTGTTTTTTTTTTTTTTTGTATATCTGAATTACTGGTAAGGGGGTACCTGTGGCGATTACATCCCACGTATGCCTAATACTTAGTACCTAAATGTAAATAAATTGTTTAATTTTAAGCCCGTAATTTAGGTATGTTTTGTAAATAGTTTCTCACGCCTGTTTTATTGTAAGCCCTAATCATTAAGTTAGGAAATATTTTTACTTCGGATTTTTACGATCTCTATTTTACCTTTGTACTATTCTGTATTGTATAGTTCTTTGTAATACCGACAGATGAATATTTTAAAAGCATTTCTTGTAATTTCTCCTGTACCATTATTATTGTTTCATTATTGTTTTTATTTTATTATTTCTTTTTATTCCTTTCTGTTTTGGGTGTAGTTGCTTTTGTGTAGCAACTACGCTTTTTCCTTTGTAAGAGCCGACGCTCACCGTAATGCAACTTTTGATTTTTGAGAAATTTCGATTTCTAAGACAGTACACACGCAACCACGGTGAGAGCCGGTTCACTGGTCCTTGTAATATATTTGATAAATATACACCTTAACTCCGCTCTACGAATTTGTTATTACACTCCGCACAACTCTAAGTGTATGACCCGTATAGAGCGCCGACAGTTCTATAAGCTTTTCTTCTTTCTCTTTCTCTTTCTCGAATTTCACACGCAACAGCCATCTATATTGTAAAATTGTAAATAATTGATAAAAAGCATCTATTAGAGTTGTAAAGAGTTTTATAATAATTCAACAAAATACAAATATCATACAAAAAGATTAGTTTGTATGCATATCTACTAGCAAAGTATATTATGGAACAAAGTAGTCACTTAGGCTATTACAAAGTATACACGCGTATTTGCGTACTACCCTTGTATACATTGTAATCACAAATTGAAAAATCGCACTACAATATATACATAGTCAGAATCCTATGAGTGCATTCTGGCTATGTATATTATGTAAATACGCAACGCAACGTTCGTTGACCTCCAGATTATTATTTATCTTCTAAATCGTAGAATTGCCGTATCTGTACATTGAAGATTTTTGCAAAATAATAACTGGGGGATGTTAGGGATAAGTAATAGAACGTAAAAAGTTGAAATTTTTGTCTGTTTGTCTGTTTATCTGTTTGTCTGTATGTTTGTGCGCGCATCACGCAAAAACTACTGAACGCATTGAAATGAAACTTGGTACGATTTAAGTTCATACTACGGAGCAACATATAGGATACTTTTTATCCAAAAATTCAGCACGGTTCCCTTGGGAGAGGGGATGAAAGTCAAAATGTATACTTAGCTGTAATTTGTTAACGGGTGGTCCGATTTTATTCATTCTTTTTTTGTTAGAAAGGAAATACTTTAGAGATTACCGACTAATCTCTAAAAGGCTGGACCGATTTTGATGGGACTTTTACTGGCGGATGTTTATATTTTGATCTACCTAAACATCCGCCAGTGAACTTTTAACAGTTTTAGCAAGGTATGAGCTCAAAGGAGCTCAGGAAAAACAAAATGATTCTCACGGGATTTTTAAAAACCAATATCCACGCGAACGAAGTCGCGGGTGTCCGCTTGTTTGAAATAGGTACGTACTCTGTATACTATACCTACTACTAGGTACTACAGCCTTTTTTTAACATCCCACTCCTGGGCACAGGCCTTCTCTTTCATATGAGAGAAGGATCTAGAGCTTAGACCCGCCACGCTGCTCCAATGCGGGTTGGCGGGCTTTAACGACTAATAATTGTCACATGATAGTGATAATACCGGGACCGACTGCTTAACGTGCTCTCCGAGGCACGGGGGTGAAACTCCGCCAGCTTCCAGCTCCGGGCTGGCACTGAGAATATTCTTGACAGAAAAACCCAATAACTAACTAACAGCTATTTGCCCGACCCGGGAATCGAACCCGGGACCTCGTCATCTGCGGTCGAATATGCTAACCACTAGACGTAGTTACGTATCGTATAGGCAGTTACGTATCCTGCTTAATTAAATCTTAAAGAACAAAATGACGACATCTAAGATACATGGATACAACATTATGAGAGAATCACTACTTGTATTGAGGCTGGTCATCTAAAGGAAAACAGCTGAGGAAACTGGAAAACAATATAGCAGTGTATTTTATTATCTGTACAGTGCAGTTCACAAAGGCGGGGCCGCTTTTGTATCCTCCCAGCGCACAGACAACATTAATTCAATATTATCTACCGCATAATACACTGTCCAGTGCACTGCACTCGCTCGCACACACGACTTGGCCGCTCGCCAGCTGTTTGAGAGTAGATATACCTACTGTATTAAACTAATTGTGCCAAGTTGGTTTTAAATTATTATTAAAAAAAAACTTAAGTAAGTAACTATCTGATAATAATATCTATGAACCCGTTAGCCAGCTATTTGAGATTATACTAAATTGTTTCAAATTGGTTTTAAATTAATAATAAATAAAATTGACCAAGTGCTAGTCGGGCCTCGCTCTTTTAGGGTTTCGTACATAATTATGAACAACATAATATTCATAATATCATTAACATTATTGATTATATATCATCGAAAGACAGAACTGAACGGCTTTCGATGAAATCGTTCCAAACAAGATTTATCATTCAGAAACTCACGCCTCTATCAAATCAATCACGTAGTCTGCAAAAAACCATAGAGCTTCCTACTCTACTCAACACAAACAAGGAGTCTAACATTGTTCTCACATTTTTGCATACGCCCGCCCACCCGCTGGCGAAACGACAATTAGTGACAGAGCGCATTCATTATAAAACACCCAATACTAAACAATTGCGTGGGAATCGCGACACTGAAAAAGACCTACTACGGAGCTGTCATTATACGGACACGTACCAACCTACAAATTTTAATTACAGTTGCAATGTATTCACAGGGCCCTATCACAAGTAATTAAGATTAAAATTCAAATGGCTTGTAGAAAATTGCACGCAATCTTATAGTTGTTTTGTTGGTGTGAAATTTCTAATGTCAGTGTCATTCTATTCCAATTTCGAATTGTATGGAAAAAAGTTTTGTAAAATCAAACATGGCCGCTGTCCGCCATGCAGTCTGGTTAGGAGACTTTGGAATTTGGTGACTCATTCTTGAAATATTCGTCAAGATTCCTACATTTAAAATGCCACCCCTATAGTTTCTGATTTATCTGTGACTACAAAGAATTCCATGTGACTAGCTATTGCCAGCGACTTCGACCGCGTGGATTCTTTTAAATCGACTCATCCAAATCTTCATCCCCCATGTACTCCACTTGAGGGTAGAATTACCAAAAATCCTGAAACACATTTTTTTTTGTTTTATTCGAAAGGCCAAATAGGTACCTTTCACGGATACAACTTAAAAAATGACAGACTAAGGTATAATTTTTATAACTTTTCGCTTTAATTGTCGCTATTTAGGAAAAATAAACGTGGATTTAGAAATTAGATATTGGAAAAAAAATGTTCTTAGTATTCCAATATTTAGAGCTTTTATTGGAACAGTGTGCTTAGGTCACTAAGCGTAATGTCTAATTGATACCTACATACATGCCTAAGTAGTTAACTTCAAACTTTTCCACATAATATATGATTTTTTTCTAAAATTACCCATTTCGTCGTCCCAGCCAATAGACGTCCACAGCTGGACATATTAGGTCTCTTGCAAGGATCGCCACAGAACACGATCTTGCGCCGCTCCTTTCCAGCGGCTGCCAGCGGCCATATGAATTCGTCCGTCCATCTAGTGGGGGGTCTTCCTACGCTTCCTTTGCTTGTGCGAGGTCGCCACTCAAGCACCCATTAAAGTACTACTAAATACACCTACAACTATCAATTGCAGGCGTAAGGGGTATCTCTTTCAGGCTAAAGCTTAAACTAATCATCAAATTAAAAAAAAAAAAAAATTATTCCTTTGTTTTTTTTATTCACATCGGAAGTGTCACAATCGACCGGCACAAAGCGACTTTCCGCCGAATGAAACAAAATGCTTCATAGACAATCACCACACCGTACACCTACAACGGCTATCTATCTCTTTCAGGCGAAAGGGGTAGGTACATCCCTTTCAGGAGTAATCACCAAATTTTTTTTTTTTTTTATTCCTTTGTTTTTTAACCCCCGACGCAAAAACGACGGGGTGTTATAAGTTTGACGTGTCTGTGTGTGTGTGTGTGTCTGTCTGTTCCTCTGTGCCGCTCAAACGGGTGGACCGATTTGAATGCGGTTTTTTTTGTTTGAAAGGTGAATTAGTCGAGAGTGTTGTTAGCTATGTTTGATGAAAAGCGGTCCAAGATGACCGCCGCTACAAAATGGCGGATTACATATTTTTTCACAACTCCCTTAATATCGGTATCAAATGAAAGGGCTTGACTAGTAGAATGCAAATCCAAGCAAATCATGCAAATCCAAGATGGTTGCCGCCACTAAATGGCGAATGTTGGAGGTTATTTAAATTTTAAATTTTTATTCACATCGGAAGTGTCATAATCGACCCGCATAAAGCTACGATTCGAACATAAAGCGACTTCCCGCCGAAACAAAATGCACCATAGACAAGCCGTCTATGATCGAGATCGGGCCAATGTAATTCGGCCATCGCTTTCCGAGGCACGTACGGGCCACGGGATCTTTTTGTTGCAGCCTCGTTTGTCATTACACTTCTATGCTCTATGGTTTGGTACGGTATTGAAAATGTGTAATTTATTATGCTTAATGATTTAAGCACAGCCGATAAGGGTACTTTAAGGTAATCCACCCCCGTTTTATGAGGAAATGCTTCGCAATGTTTTTAACCCCCGAGACGCAAAAGGACGGGGTGTTATAAGTTTGACGTGTCTGTGTGTGTGTGTGTGTGTGTGTCTGTGTCTGTCTGTTCCACCATAGCGCTCAAACGGGTCAACCGATTTGAATGCGGTTTCATTTGTTTGAAAGGTGGTATTAAATGAAAGGGCTTGACTAGTTGAATAGCACTATGCAAATTCAAGATGGCCGCCACCACAATATGGCGAATATCGGGTTTTTTTTTTAAATTTTTAACCCTGTACTTGTTATTCCACTTTTTTTTTTATAGGAATAGCGGGCAACCGAGCAAGCGGGTCATCTGATGTTAAGTGATTACCGCCGCCCATGAACATTAGTAGCACCTGAGGAACCACTAATGCGTTGCCGGCTTTTGAGGAAGTGGACTGGCTCTTCAGCTCGCTGCCGGAACACATCGGATGCTTTGCGGCAGATTACGGCTGAAGTGTGGTCGCTAGCCACACTGTGGCGGACTCGGGGTAGAATCCTACCACAAAGCGGTGATACCATCCAGATTACGTTGTGTGGTATCAGGCACAACGACCCGTAGAGGGCACTGAGAGCGTCAGGGCCTCGGTAGCATATTGGCAGGGTGCACCGCGCGCAGGTGAGGTCGACTTTGGCCATATACGTGGAATTTGGGCCACTTACACCCCCGTTACCTTACACCCACGTTAGCCCTTGACTACAATTTAACCTACGTGATGATGCAGTCTTGGAAGTCAAAGGGGTAAATTGGAAATTGGAAGAGGTAAGTATGCATAATATATAGGTGCCACTTTACAACAAGGCAGTTATCGTGTGGGCAGCTGAACGCAAAACCGATTGCTTCCATTCCACTTTGTCAGTAAGAAGAAGTAAGAATTTCATTAAATGTGTAATTATCTCAACTTAATAAATGTGTCATTATTTTCAACCGACTTCTACATCCGAAGGTTAATTAATATCTATGTAATAAATAATTACTGGCAGAAGAGATGATAAGGTATGAAATTTCTACATTTGCCTTATTATGAAAAAATAAAATATAGATACAGATAGCAAATGAAGCAACATGTATTGAAATACAGTGTTATCGCAAAAAAAAAAAAATGGTTTTAATTTAAACTTGGAGAATTCAACCAACAATACATTCATATAGATAGATGCTAGGTATCACAGGTGTGTGTGTGTATGTTTGTTACTCTTTAACTCCGCAACTACTGAACCGATTTGGCTGAAATTTTGAATGGAGATAGATTATGCTAGGCTGTAAAAATCCACAGTTCCGACGGGATTTTGAAAAAACCAAAATCTATAGCTATAGGTATAGGTAGATTACTATAGTAAACTTTTTTGAAAGTAAGTACATATAAAGGTTGGAAAAGGGAGCGGGAATGCCCTACAAGAGACCGGCAGTGGACGTATATCTAGCAGGAATCAAATCGTGAACCTGTAGTATAAATGTGTGTAACCGATTAGTCTAAGATCGGAGCACTCGAAAACGAACTCGAAAACTATTGATCGATTTCAGAGTAAAATAGACCTAAAAAGGCTTGTATTAAGGTTTGAGTTCGCCAATACATTCAGCATTCGAACACAGCGAGCGCCCCAAGCAGAAAGGTTGTAAAATACATATTCGAACTATGGAATTACGACTTTAAAATAAGAGTGTTTGGGTTCAGTTTCTCAAAACGAGTGAGCAAGCGAGTCGCAAAACTATTTATATGTGTAAAATCTTAGACTAACCGTACAGTATACCTGTGTATAAATACCTGTAGTTTTTAACCCCCGACGCAAAAACGACGGGGTGTTATAAGTATGACGTGTCTGTGTGTGTGTCTGTCTGTTTCCCCGTAGCGCTCAAACGGGTGAAGCGATTTGAGTGCGGTTTTTTTGTTTGAAAGGTGAATTGGTCGGGAGTGTTCTTAGCTATGTTTGATGAAAATCGGTCCAAGATGGCCGCCGCTGCAAAATGTCGGATTACATATAATTTTTTCACGACTCCGTCAATATGGGTATCAAATGAAAGAGCTAGTAGAATAGCACTATGCAAATCCAAGATGGCCGCTACCACAAAATGGCGAATGTCGGGGGTTTTTTAAATTTTTAATTATACTTGTAGTTTCTGTCATTGCATCACTGCACCATGGAGGTCTATTATAAAAATGTAAACCAGCGATCATAGACTAAGCTTACACGCATTGTCTATGGCATAAACACAATAAGGATGGGGACAATAGACAAAAACAATAAGGCCCCCTACATACGTGCGGCTGAATAAATAGATTCCTTCGCCTTTGTCTATCTCGGATCGAAGATGATAACATGTCGAATTGACACTTGAGAGTTTTAGCGCCCCTTTTACACTGACGGTGACGACAAGAGAACGATACGTTTCGACGACCTTCCGGTGCAGTGGTTAGCGCTGTGGGAGATCCCGGGTTCGATTTTTTTTATTCAGTATAGACACACCTACGCTTGGCCACTAGCACACCTGATGGAAAGTGATGATGTGGCCTATGATGGTACGCGTTTGCCTAGGTCCTAGGAGATGCCTATTCACTCTCTTTTTAAAGATACCCAGGTTATAGGTGTCAGGAAACACAAATTTCGGAAGGGTATTCCAAACCCTAGCCATGCGTTTGTCTGCCCTTCTTGACGTGTAGAATTGTAAGCACCATTCCGAACCAGTGGAAGATTCATTTGTCGATTCAAAAGCACTTGTAAAAGTTTATCTGAATAAAAAATATGTCTTAGACTTGCCTTTACACAAGTTTAAGAACTTTATTAAAAGTATGCTCATAAAAAAAGCTTATTATACAATTGAAGATTATATAAACGATAAAAAAGTTTGGATTTAACTCGTTCCAGCAATGCGCGAGACGGCATTTCAATCATGTACATTAATAATAATAATTGTTGTAATGTTATTTTAAAAAAAGAGCAACCGCCGAGTTTCTTGCAGGTTCTTCTCGGCTGGAACTGCATTCCGAACCTGTGGTAGATTCAATTGACGATTCAAAAGTACTTGTAAAAGTTTATTTGAATAAAAAACTTTTCTATTCTATTCTATTCTAAGGAACGAAGACTTCAATTACCGGCTTACCGGCGGATTACCGGCGGGAGCAATTTGGGATTTATTAATTTCTGCATTGTCTCTGGTCTGGTCCGGTGGGAGGCTTCAGCTACCGATAAAGGCGTCCCGCCAAGCTATCTAGCTTTCCGTTATGATGCGTAGAAATCCTCTCTTTTACAATGTATCAGCAAAATAAATTATTTAATTTGATTCGAAGTTCCTGGCAAAGATTTTAAGAAGGCTCAGTCTGATAGAGAGAATATAACTTGTTCTTCTTTATTTTTATTCTTCTTAAGGCCTAGGCCGCACTGCGAAATTTATTCGCGCGAATTTTTTCGCAAAATTCTGTGACATATGGGAATGTATGAAGCTGTACGCACATGCGATTTAAAATTCGCGAGAAAAATATATTGAAATGCGGAATATAAACCGCGCGAATAAAATTCGCGCGAATAATTTTCGCAGTGCGGCCCCGCTCTAATTCTTCTTTTATTAACTTTTTTGTGTGCAATAAAATTTATATCCATCTATCTTCCTGCGAAGATTTTATTAGTGTTTTCCATCTAGAGACGATATTTTGTCGTCAAATGTGAATAGCACCACACTATTTTCTTTTGATCACACAAGCTTTGAGATCTAATCATGCGGGTCGCAAGTGTTCTTGGCTATACAGTATAGAAGATGTAGCTTCTAAAATATTCTAATGATGTTATGACCTTCAAAATTCTTTGGGGAATATAATATTTTGTCATTTTTTTTAACCCCCGACGCAAAAACGACTGGGTGTTATAAGTTTGACGTGTCTGTGTGTGTGTGTGTGTGTGTGTGTGTGTGTGTGTGTGTGTGTGTGTGTGTGTGTGTGGATGCGTGCGTGCGTGCGTGCGTGCGTGCGTGTGTGTGTGTGTCTCTGTTCCCTTGTAGCGCTCAAACGGGTGGACCGATTTGAATGTGGTTTTTTTGTTTGAAAAATGAATTAGTCGAAAGTGTTTTTAGCTATGTTTGAAGAAAATCGATCCAAAATGGCCGCCGCTACAAAATGGCGGATTACATATTTTTTAACAAACCCTTAATATGGGTATCAAATGAAAGGGCTTGATTAGTAGAATAGCACTATGCAAATTCAAGATGGCCGCCGCCACAAAATGGCGAATGTCGGGGGTTTTTTAATTTTTAATTTATACTTGTAATCCCCTGTTGCGAAAAGTTAAGTAAGTATAACCTAAGTAAATTATAACTTATTACTTAAGTAAATCATAACTTAAGTAAGTTATATCTTAAGTAAGTAAGACATTTGCTTTGTTTGTCTGCCTATGCTTATTGAAATTTGAAACGTATTTGAGCTTTTGATTAAATAATATTATGCATTTAAGAGAAGAGACCCATGCATTGTAGTGGGCCGGTAATGGCTTGACCATGATGATGATTATGACGATTTTTCTTTGTATACTTATATAACTTAAACAAAGTGCACTGTACAATAAAAACACTTTGTAAAGAACAGGCATTTTTCTAAGTATGTACATAATACATATATCTAACAACCGTTTCAGAAATGAGGACAAATTACATGAACCAGTGTCTCAAGCCAATAACATATTATTCAAAATGGCTGACCGCGCGGAAGCTTGGAACTCGCTTCAAATAAAACACGGAAGATACGAAATTTAACTGATATTCGACCGCGACTGCGGTTGCGGTGTTATTTTTCCGATGTCGAGTTAGCGGGTTCGACTTGATGGTGGGTGACGACCATCCTAGAGTAACCTACTGTATAGGATAGTCATCACCCGAGTTGTCACAACAAAATAATAATTGATGAACTAAAAATGATGATTGACGTAAACAAAAATTGTTACAGCAAATTACGGTTTTTTCAAAATCCCTTGGGAACTCTATGATTTACCGGGATAAATAGTAGCTTATGATCGTCTCTAGGATCCAGTCTACATCTACACCTAATTTCATCAAAATCGGTTCAGCGGTTTAGACGAGAAAACGTAACAAAGAAAGAAACTCACTTTCGCATTTATATTAAGTTAGGATTTATGTAGTTATTTTAACGGATGCGACAGACAGACCGTCATATATATTATATTGATGTATTTGTTTCAACGCATGTAAAGTGCATTGTAAAATGCATTGTTTCACATAATTAGTTCATTCCAAGTTGACAGTTCGGTTCGCGCGCTTTTCGTCGCCGCCATATTTGCGAAGCGCGTTCGAAAAAGGAAAATGTGATTTTTTTTTTGTGACGGTGTTTTTTAATTTTTTTTTGTGCGTGTGATATTTGTGTTGGTATTTTTTGCGGCGAGAAAAATGAAGATCACAAGGAAAATGGGTAGGATATGATGTCTTATTGGTTATTCTTTACTTATTAGTGTACCTATTTATCTAGGCTCTATTTGACGTGTAAAAACTATGTTCTAGACTTTAGGTAATCCCCCTTTTTTTCTTTGAACATGAGTTAAAAAAATTAAACAGATTTCAAACATGTAACCGAAATAAAAAATAGGTACCTATACCTACTTATCATAAAAGGGAAAGTGTCCATATTATTATCTTGAAAACTACTGAACCGATTTCGATTAAACTTTCAATGTTCCTTAAATTGAAGTACTTACATACTTAGTAACTACTTAGTAAGTATTAATATAAATATACTAAAATAAGTAAGCAAATAAAAAAATGAAACTAAAGTTCTTATTACAGAAAATATATAATTTAAATAGATTAAAATAATATATACCTAATATATTAATTCAAATTTCCGCCGCGGGTTCCCTTGCGTGGTATTAGAAATTTCCTATTCCGGGGAAATTACCTACCTATTTTTTTAGGGTTCCGTAGTAAACAAGGTACCCTTATAGTTTCGCCATGTCTGTCCGTCTGACTGTCTGTCCGTCCGTCCGTCCTCAGTTAATCTCAGAGACTATTAGTGCTAGAAATCTGTAATTTGGCATGGATATAAATATTAATCACGTCGACAAAGTGGTGAAATAAAATTTTGATAAATATTTTTTTTTTGGGTAGCTCCCCTAGATGTAAAGTGGGGATGAATATTTTTTTTCTCGTTTACCCCATAGTGTGGGGTATCGTTGAATAAGTCTTTTAAAAATACTGTGGGTGTGGGAACATCATTTTTCGATTTCTAGATCCGTTTGTAAAATATGATGTTTTAAAGTGCTAATTTTTATTAGATTCAAGTGTCCCCCCCCCCCCCTCTATCAGCCAAACGGCAGTATATAGGAACTTGAAAAAATTCACAGCAGTAGTATATATAATCAATTTTAAAGGAAAACTATCACGGCTAAGTAGGGTTCACAGGTTAAGGAGTTATATCTGTTTTTCGAGGATTGTGACTACGGAACCCTAGACTGCACGTGGCCCGCCACGCACTTGGCCGGTTTTTAATAGATTAGCTGTTGTAAGTTTTATGAAAACGGCTAAAGAGCATACAGAAAGACCTAAGTACGGAATGTAACTTTGACCGTGTAACACTTAGGTGCAATTTCTGCTGACTTACGGACGTATTGAGAACACAAAATAACCAACTTCGAGGTTAGTGGGTCAAGTTTATTATACCTAAGTACTATACCGTGCGTCTAAATTCTCTCAATCTGAATATCACTTAATGGTAGAGATTTTCTTGGCATACCAGATACAAGCGGCACAATACCGCGGCGTGTGGAAGACGACAACGACGACGACGACCCAACAAATACTTCCGCATGAAAGTAATATATAAACTAAAACCTTCCTGAAACTATGTAGATTACGATCACAGATTACGACAGTGAAAAAATCATCAGAATCGGTTCATTAGTTTTTGAAATAATCTCTAAAACATATCTACATACATCCTATATACATACTTATGTATGGTTTTCTAGTTTCTACATCGTTTACTAAACTAAAATATATTTATTGGATAATATTAAATAGGTGATTAAAGCTAAATAAATATAATATTGGTCTAAATAATAATAGAAAAGAACAATAATCCTAAAACTAAAAAACTTAAAAAATATAATATAATGACTAAAATATGTATATTATTAATATATATTAAAATATATTATTGATTCACAGCTTTGATTGGTTAAATATTCCATTATGGATCATACCTACTAAGTACTAAGGTACTTCGTTTATGTGGGGCGCGTTTGAAACACCACGGGCGTTTAACTTATTCCAGTACTTATTAACCCCCGACGCAAAAACGACGGGGTGTTATAAGTTTGACATTTCTGTGTGTGTGTGTATGTGTGTGTGTGTCTGTCTTCCCCTGTGGCTGTGCCTGTGGTGCTCAAACGGGTGGACCGATTTGAATGCGGTTTTTTTGTTTGCAAGGTGAATTAGTCGAGAGTGTTGTTAGCTATGTTTGAAGAAAATCGGTCCAAGATGGCTGCCGCTACAAAATGGCAGATTACATATTTTTTCACAACTCCCTTAATATGGGTATCAAATGAAAGGGCTTGACTAGTAGAATAGCACTATGCAAATCTAAGATGACCGCTGCCACAAAATGGCGAATGTCGGGGTTTTTTTTTCTAATTTTTAGTTTATACTTGTAACTATATTATAACTTTACTAAATTTAAATTTTTAATTTATATTTAGTAAAGTTTTCGAGGTGTGCAAACTGAGACTAACCATACAGATCGCGGTCAGACGCTAACTTGTCACAGAAAAGAGAATTAAAAAAAATGTATATACATTCCTAAAGCGGCCATCTTTAAAAAAGTTTGTTTGCCGTCAAAATGGCTACCGCGGTCCGCTCCGGTTTGATAAATTATGTCAATATTAATCTTTTTTTTCTTTTTTTTTACTTACGTTAAACTCACACGAAAACCGGTTGCTCGGACGAGGCGTTTTTAGGGTTCCGTAGCCAAATGTCAAAAAACAGAACCCTTATGGATTCGTCGTGTCTGTCTGTCCGTCCGTATGTCCCAGATGTATTCTGTGAACCGCATTAAGATTTTCAGACAAACATAGACAAAAAAAAAACAATAAATTCTGAGGGTTGTACCTAAACTGAAACTCAAATTTTTTTTTCATCAAACCCATACGTGTGGGGTATCTATGAATAGTTAGGTCTTCTAAAATGATATTGAGGTTTCTAATATCATTTTTTTCTAAACTGAATAGTTTGCGTGAGAGACACTTCCAAAGTGGTAAAATGTCCCCCCCCCCTGTAATTTATAACAACATAATTTTTGTTAAGCAAAACATTCACAGTTACAATAAAAAGTGTGAATTACACGATAGGCAATTAAGAAATAGAAATAGACTCGTGATTCCTCGATTACGCCTCAAAACGAGACGGCATTTCAATCATGTACATAATTAATAATAAGTAATTGTTATAACGTTATTTTTAAAAAAGAGCAACCGCCGAGTTTCTTGCATGTTCTTCTCGGCTGGAACTGCATTCCGAACCTGTGGTAGACTCAATCGACGATTCAAAAGTACTTGTAAAAGTTTATTTGAATAAAAAACTTTTCTATTCTATTCTATTCTGTTCGCGACGGTGAAGAAAATTTTAGCAGTTTGTTTAGAGACAAGTCATTGATTATTTTAGTCTGGCAAATCGTTAGTCAGAACGTGAGCGAAACCATCATACGTACAACGAAAAACAATCAGCGGCAAAAATAAGCCACGCCCAACCCCCTGCGCGGGCGCTCGGTCGCTAGGCAACCGAGCGACAGGGATAGGATGATTTCGCTCTCCCGTTCTCTCTAAACATAATTACGTAATTTCGTAGCACATAAGTTTTTTATTATTGTTTAATAAGTAAGTACATAAGTAATGTGAAATTAATTATGTAAATAAGATAGAGCATTTCAATAGCTACATAATGATATAAGTTTTGTCTTTATAAGTTTTATAGGCTAGGAGCTATAGCCCGATAAAAATGTTACAAGTATAAAATTCGTAGTAGTTTAATACTTTCGGTCGAATTTGTAAATATTTGTGTTATCATATAAATAAGCATTGTACATAGCCAGAAAGCTCGTAATAAGACCTATATAATAAAATAAGTTTTTACTATGTAACCGGAATAGATTAGGAGATATTATGTAAAATAAGAATAAGTCGAAGTGAAAATAAAGTTCCGACAGTACTGCGGTGGCTAGCGGCTCTCCTTAAGGTATTGCTCCGCACAAAGGACCCCCGGGCATTTGACCCGCGGATTCGTGGTTCAGTGGTTCCAGTGGTTCGTGACAAGAAAATAAGAAGAAAATATGAAGAAATAAGAAGAAAAAGAAGAAAAGAAGAAATAATAAGTTGAAGAGACAGATGTGATTCTGTCAGTTGAGCCACCAGCCACCAGCGGTCGCGGATCGTCGGAGTTCCCTATCAACGGCGTTTTATTTCACCCCCGGTATCCACCACCCTCCGGTACAGGGCATCAAGCGCCTCGACCGGGCGAATACCTACGAGTGAGCCTTTTTCGAGGCTTCGACTCGTATTTCCTATCTTTGTAGGCGAAGCCTTTTTCGAGGCTCCGTTTTCGTCCCGGCGAGCAGCGCCTGTCCGGTACATCCGCTGGTCCTTCGAGCCGGATCCGGGGGCACCGCCGTCCACTTTCTCCTCCGAGATCGTGGTCAGGCGTCCGTCCGCGCCGCGAACCTCCGTGTCGGGAGTCCCGGCTGCGATTCCGTTCCCGCAGCACGGGTAGCGCACCGAGTGTAGCGCGCCCCGCCCCGCGAACCGCTACCGTCCCGCGTCGCCTCCGATCAGTTCGTGCGCTGCGTGCATCACGCCGCACATTCGCGTCGCGGGCGCCGTTCCGTATATCGGCGTCGCATTTTCCGTCTCTTTCGGTACCACCGTCTCGCGCCGCGTTCCGTCTCGCTCCGTTCCGTGCGCTGCGTGCATCACGCCGCACATTCGCGTCGCGGGCGCCGTGTTGTGGCGCCACTCCGTTCCACTTAGCGCCGCCGATCCGTTCCGTTTAGCGCCGCCGTACCTGGCGCCTTCGTGTCTCGCGTTTCCGTTTATAGTACGCGTCGCGTACCTCCGTCCGTATCTTCGTTTCATATAAGTGGTGTCGGTGTTCACAATGCCGATCACACGATCACGTGGTCAGGCAGCCGATATTGCCGAGGCGGGTGCTTTTCCGATTCGTACCACCCGCCGCTCTGTAACGCCGCGGTCCCCGTACCCGCGGTCTCCGTCTGCTACAGTGGAAACCGAGTATCCTCACGAACCGTCGAGGGGAAATACATCGGACCGACAGCCGGCCTCGCCTAGAAGAGAGACGTCGCCGCACCAAGTAAGCCTACCAGGTAGCAGAATTTCGCCGCATCAAGTAAGGAGCACCGCACCAACCGTCTACGAGGATAATCGCAAGACATGCCGGTCCGAAAAGGAAATCGATGAACAAATGAAGAAGTTGAAGATAAAAATAAGAGAGCTAGCCCGAAAGAAGAGGCGGCTCGCCCACCGAGAATCTGATGATGATGAAGACGAATACGAAGAAGAAGGAGAATCACGCTCCGACTACGTGCGTTCCTGGTTAGAAGAGTCCGCCAGGCCCGCGCCTTCGCGAACCATCACCACCGTCCGCCGGGATACAGAAGAACGCGACGTCTCTAGGAGAAGCCCTAGGCCGTCGTTCCCACCGCCGCCGATCCCGGACCCTTGCGCCGCAAGTTCAAAAATCGCATCAGATTCGCCCCTCAAATCCGTGCACCAATACAAGAGGTGTGAACGGGACCAAGAAGATAAATCCGTGCACCAATACAAGAGGTGTGAACGGGACCAAGAAGATAAATCCGTGCACCAATACAAGAGGTGTGAACGGGACCAAGAAGATAAATCCGTGCACCAATACAAGAGGTGTGAACGGGACCCAGAAGATTTACCCCACAAATCCGTGCACCAAGACAAGCGGTGTGAACGGGACCAAGATAGAAGATACGATCTACTACATGAAATGGAGGAAGAGCTCCGCAACTTTAAGAAGAAATATTTCGAAAAGGAAGTAGGGTGTCCATCACGTCAAGAAAAACCGGAGACATTCTGCTCACCATCCGTCGAGCCCCAAAAGGGGGACATTCGCATAGATCAATACGCTATCACATCGTACGTCATGAAGCTGCCGGAGTTTAGCGGAGACGTTAACGACTGGATATCGTACAAGTCAATATATGAAAATTCGAAGAACTCGTTCAGCAGATTCGAGAATATTGTAAGACTACGCAAATCGTTAAAAGGTGAAGCACTGGAATGTGTTAATGTATTGATAGCTACGAACGCTGATCCCGATCAGATAGTTGAAGAGTTGCATCGGACTTACGGCCGCTCCGACCAGATGGCATTCCGGGAATTCAACATCTTGAAGAACCTGCCGAACGTAAGCGACAAGCCAAAGGATATCGTCCAGTTTGCCCGAAAAGTTAGACAAGGGGTTCTGCTATTCCGAACTCTTGGGGAAGAAAGGTATATAGACTCGCCCGAGCTTATGCAGTACCTACAGGCAAAGCTGCCAAATTTCATGAAGAATAAGTGGAGAAGAATACAAGTAACCAACAAGAACAGAGCCACGTTGACACAACTAAGGGATTTCCTTGATGAGGAAGCGGACAGCTGCATTGCCGACCTACCGCTGGAAGAAAAGAACACTACAAACAAGCGAGTAATGCAACGGACGCATACCGTCATCGAAGAAGATAAGGAACCCACAGTTATCGAAGCGAAGAGACCTGCTGCAGAACCCAGCTGCAAGATCTGCAACAGGGCCGGACACTGGAGCACTGAATGCTATAAATTTAAGAACGGGAACCCGGACACAAGATGGGAACTCGCCAAGAAGAATCAGTTGTGCTTCCGGTGTCTACGACCACGCTCAACGGGACATACGTGCCGGAAACTGAGATGTGGAATCGAGGGTTGTGCTGGCACGCATCATAAGCTACTCCACTGCCCCAAGAACGAAAAATCAAAAAAGGAATCCGTGGCGAACGCGTGGACAAAGATTACCTCTCAAGCCTACTTAAAAATAATTCCAGTTACTGTATTCGGACCGGCGGGAGAATCGAAAGAATTCGCTCTTCTCGACGATGGATCAACCGTTTCTCTCATGGACGAAGAGGTTGCCGAAAAAGTTGGAGCGCAAGGAATACCGGAACCCTTGAAAGTGCAGACGATGGGGGAGAACATACAAGCCTCGAACTCGCGTCGAATCACACTCGCACTCTCTGGCCACCAGGGTGAGAGAGTCGCCTTCAAGGTCAGGACGATCCCGTCGCTCCGGTTATCACCGCAATCCGTCACCGAGGAAGACTTATTAGCCTGCAAGCATCTCGACAAAATCCGAAAACAGCTAATATACAAAGCAGCCGTGCCAAAAATATTAATTGGTCAAGATAACTGGAATTTACTGCTCGCCGAGGAGGTGATCAAAGGTCCGGAGTCACAACCAGTGGCATCGCGGACACCGCTGGGGTGGGTGCTGCATGGCGCTCACACCCGATCGTTGGGACACACCGTTCATTACACAAGTTCGATAACGCCGGATGCAACTCTAAACCGTCAGTTAGAAGAATATTTTTCGTTGGATTCGATTGCCGTGAATCCTCAAAGGCCAGCCTCTGACCCGGAGAAGAGGGCGGAGGACATCTTGGCAAACAGTACGCGCTTCACCGAAGAAGGCCGAATAGAGACTGCGCTCCTATGGAAAAAAGAAGACGTTCAAATGCCGAACAATTATGAGAATGCCGTGAAGAGGCTAACAAGTATCGAAAAGAAGCTGGATAAAGACCCAGAACTCAAAAGAAAGTACACCGAACAAATGGACGCGCTAGTCAAGAAAGGATATGCCGAGCCGGCTCCGACAGAAATAACGCAAGGCAGAACATGGTACTTGCCACATTTCGACGTAAAGAACCCTGCGAAGCCGGACAAGTTCAGGATCGTCCATGATGCAGCTGCTAAAACGAGGGGAGTTTCCCTTAACGACTACCTTCTCACGGGACCGGACCTGCTTAAATCCCTGCCAGGGGTATTAATGCGTTTCCGCCGCCACGAAATCGCCGTGTCCGCTGATATCGCCGAGATGTTTATGCAGATAAAAATTCGCAAAGAAGATCGTGATGCTCTTCGTTACCTATGGAGAGGGGATCGACGCGAAGGCGCACCCAACGAATATCGCATGACATCCTTAATATTCGGAGCAGCGAGTTCGCCGTGCACAGCCATCTACGCCAAAGATTGGAACGCACGACGACACCAAGAAGAGGATCCGGCGGCGGTGGGGGCAATAATCGAAAATCATTACATGGATGATTATCTGGATAGCTTTAAAAGTATTGAAGAAGCAATCACCATTACGAAGAAGGTCCGGTCAATCCATTCCGAAGCGCATCTGGAACTCCGCAAGTGGCTCTCGAATGCTCCTGCAGTGATTCAAGAGTTAGAGCCGAATACCGACACCACCGAATTATTGAACATAGGATCTAAAGAAGAGAAGATTCTTGGTCTAATGTGGAATCCGTCAACAGATCAATTGGCTTTCAATCTCCGAATGGCCAGACTCCCAGCTGGCTTACTTAACAAGGAAACTACAACGAAACGGGAAGCCTTAAAAATAGTTATGTCGTTATACGATCCACTGGGTTTCGTATCTCCGGTCACCGTTAATGCAAAGAAGATACTCCAAGAAGCATGGAGAAGAAACGTCGATTGGGATCAAGAGCTTGACGAAGATCTAGCTGCCCAATGGATAACATGGAAAGAGCACCTAAAGAAGTTAAAAATAGTAAATTTACCGAGGTGCTATTTAGGATTCACCGATGCAGTATCGCTACAGCTTCACGTGTTTACTGATGCGAGTGAAACCGCCTATGCAGCAGCTCTATACTGGAGGGTGGTCACTCCCGACAACCAGGTCCATGTATCAATGATCATGGCAAAAGCAAAAGTAGCACCGTTAAAGCTTACGTCAATCCCACGCCTGGAATTGCAAGCCGCCGTCATGGGCAGCCGCATGGCCGCCGCCGTTATAGAAGAACACCGTGTAGTACCCGAGTCAAAAACGTTCTGGACTGATAGCAAGACCGTTCTCTCCTGGCTGAAGAAAGGAGCAAGATCTTTTAAGCCGTTCGTCGCCCATCGAGTAGCAGCGATAGAAGAGAACACCAAAACCGATGAGTGGCGCTGGATACCCACAAAGCTGAACGTCGCCGACATCGCTACTAGAGATGTACCTTCCGACTTCGGCCCAGAACACGACTGGTTCACAGGTCCAGCGTTCCTGATGCAAGCTCCTGAGTCTTGGCCCGCCGAAAAGCCAGAAATCATCGAGAAGACCGGGGAAGAACGTGTGCACGCTTGCACAGAAGAAACAAACGCGCCCAAATTACAAGAAGCAATTCCAGACCCAAGCCGTCTTTTCCAAGTGGGAAAGACTCGTCCGTTCATCAGCAAGACTACCGACTCCGGGAACCTTCGACGAGAACGACCTACACAACAAGAAACAGTGGCGGCGCGCACAAATCTTAGCAGACATGTTTTGGCGCCGCTGGGTTCGCGAATACCTCCCCGAGCTACAATACCGGCGGGAGCCTCATGGACGCGGTCTGTCTTACGAAGTTGGCGACCCAGTCCTGATCGCCGACTCTCAGCTCCCTCGCAACACTTGGCCACGGGGAAGGATAGAGGTCGTCCACCCGGGAAAGGACGGCCAAATACGCATCGCCGAGGTTCGCACATCCGGAGGAATTTTGAAGAGGCCAACGAAGAAGCTCGTCCCTCTACCGAAGTGAAGACATCGTCGCGTCGCTCACCGATTGGAATGCAGCATCTCGACGAGGCCTGATGCTGCACGGCGGGAGAAATGTTCGCGACGGTGAAGAAAATTTTAGCAGTTTGTTTAGAGACAAGTCATTGATTATTTTAGTCTGGCAAATCGTTAGTCAGAACGTGAGCGAAACCATCATACGTACAACGAAAAACAATCAGCGGCAAAAATAAGCCACGCCCAACCCCCTGCGCGGGCGCTCGGTCGCTAGGCAACCGAGCGACAGGGATAGGATGATTTCGCTCTCCCGTTCTCTCTAAACATAATTACGTAATTTCGTAGCACATAAGTTTTTTATTATTGTTTAATAAGTAAGTACATAAGTAATGTGAAATTAATTATGTAAATAAGATAGAGCATTTCAATAGCTACATAATGATATAAGTTTTGTCTTTATAAGTTTTATAGGCTAGGAGCTATAGCCCGATAAAAATGTTACAAGTATAAAATTCGTAGTAGTTTAATACTTTCGGTCGAATTTGTAAATATTTGTGTTATCATATAAATAAGCATTGTACATAGCCAGAAAGCTCGTAATAAGACCTATATAATAAAATAAGTTTTTACTATGTAACCGGAATAGATTAGGAGATATTATGTAAAATAAGAATAAGTCGAAGTGAAAATAAAGTTCCGACAGTACTGCGGTGGCTAGCGGCTCTCCTTAAGGTATTGCTCCGCACAAAGGACCCCCGGGCATTTGACCCGCGGATTCGTGGTTCAGTGGTTCCAGTGGTTCGTGACAAGAAAATAAGAAGAAAATATGAAGAAATAAGAAGAAAAAGAAGAAAAGAAGAAATAATAAGTTGAAGAGACAGATGTGATTCTGTCAGTTGAGCCACCAGCCACCAGCGGTCGCGGATCGTCGGAGTTCCCTATCAACGGCGTTTTATTTCACCCCCGGTATCCACCACCCTCCGGTACAGGGCATCAAGCGCCTCGACCGGGCGAATACCTACGAGTGAGCCTTTTTCGAGGCTTCGACTCGTATTTCCTATCTTTGTAGGCGAAGCCTTTTTCGAGGCTCCGTTTTCGTCCCGGCGAGCAGCGCCTGTCCGGTACATATTCTATTGTAACTTCTAAAATAAAAGAATGATAAAACTAAAAAAAATATATGATGTACATTACCATGCAAACTTTCACCGAAAATTGGTTTGAACGAGATCTAGTACGTAGTTTTTTTATACGTCATAAATCGTATCCCGCAATTACTTGCTGCTACGGAACCCTTCATGGGCGAGTCCGACTCGCACTTGGCCGCTTTTTTTTTACATTCCGTCCGTACTTCAAATTTTCTATTTCTGTATAATATAGAACAAGGCGTAGAAAAGGAAAGTAGTTTGGCGGCACGGCGTCGATGGTAGGGCGGTAACCAGCCGGGGTGCTAGCCAGGTAACCTCCAAGTGTGCCTGGGTGCTGCTGGTCCTCTTGGATACGTCCGAGGGGAAGAGCAGTATTCGGGCCGGTGCGCCCCGGTAACATGGTTAATACTTTCGGGGATATTGTTAGCCATGGCCAATGACCTGGCGGAGGGAGGTTTCTCCGCGTGTCCCTCTGATTAGCAGAGGGCACTGCGGATGAAACTGGGGGTGAGACACCCCGGGGCGGGGGGCAGCGATGCCCATCTCGGGAGGAAGAAAACCTCGTTAAAAAATTACGGGAGGGCGCGAGCCTCTGGAGGGACAGCCCAGAGGCGAGCGGGAGCCCCGGCTGGGGCGGCTGCCGGACGCCTGGGATGTATACTTTGGGTTCCCCAGGCGTCCAGCACACAGCATGAGGGTCATGCCGTGGTGGTTTTAGTGGGTATACCCGGTTGGAGTCCCACATA
Organism: Melanargia galathea; assembly: GCA_920104075.1. Taxonomy (NCBI): domain Eukaryota; kingdom Metazoa; phylum Arthropoda; class Insecta; order Lepidoptera; family Nymphalidae; genus Melanargia; species Melanargia galathea. The sequence goes on from OV049878.1 coordinate 10,383,271, forward strand.
ACCTTCGTTCTGCCGCATTCGGCCGCAGAACGGGGGTACCTATAAAAGGTTTCCACCACGTCAAAAAAAAAAAGGGTGGTAACTATAGCCACGGCAGAAGCCTCCCACCGGACCAGACTATTTAGCAATTACTAGCAATAAGATTGAACCCTTAACTGCCTCGTTGGTCTATTGGTTAGCATATTCGACTGCAGACCACGAGGTCCCGGGTTCGATTCCCGGGTCGGGCAAATAATTGCTAGGTATTCGGTTTTTCTCAGCGCCAGCCCGGAGTTGGTAGTTGGCGGTGTTTCACCCTCGTGCCTCGGAGAGCACGTTAACCAGTTGGTCCCGGTTATTATCACTATCGTGCTATAAATAGTCGTTAAAGCCCGCCAACCCTCATTTGAGCAGCGTGGCGGGTCTAAGCTCTAATTCCCTCTCTCCTATGCCCGGGCCTGCTGAGGCTCTCCGAGGCACGGGGGTGAAACTCCGCCAACTACCAACTCCAGGCTGGCATTGACTATTTCTTGCCAGAAAACCCCAATCACTTTGCCCGACTCGGGAATCGAACCTCGTGATCTGCAGTCGAATATGTGAACCACTAGACCAACGAGGCAGTTCTAGACCAACTAGGGAGGCCGTTAATTCCTTTTTTCGATCCGGGATTTGAACCCGGGAGCTCGAGAACCACCGTACCACCGAGACAGTCGTTCAGTCACGCCAGATGTTACGACAGTTAAGCTGACGGATTAGCATCGCCCCCGATGCTCGTAACTCTTGCTTCCGACCAACACGCTAATCCTAGCTCCTAGCTGTGTTGCACAAAAAACCCCGACGGTGATTTGTAGCTCCTTCCGCTGAAAGTATTGCTTGTTTGTACACCTTTCAAAATGAGCTACACTTACTTAGCTTGACTTTCTGAATCGGTTAGGTAAGGGAGGTGTGTTCGCCAAGAAGCACATAAATATGTATAAAATTAGCCAAGTGCGAGTCGGACCTCGCTCTTTTAGGGTTCCGTACATAATTATGAACAATATAATATTTTGGGCCTAAGAAATATTTAATTTCCGAGCTAGACATCGCAACAAACCGTGAAAGAAAAAGCCAAAAAATGTTCGTTTGTTTTGGTCACAGCTTGTAAACTATTTTATGAATCGTTGTTTTCAGTATTTGTTGTTTAAGTAGAGCATATGGTACATAATATACCGAAATATCATATTCCTAACTAGTAACTTGTTTAGTTTTCAAGATAGCCCCCGTCACAAAAATGGTCTAAAAGTGACAACTTTGATGGCCCCCCATTTCCTTATTTTTTTAGCAAAAAATTAAAAAAATATATATTCTTACTCTACTCAATGAGCTCTAAACAATGATACAACTAGGGTACACAAGCTAGGGTAAGAAAAAAATATTTTTTTTCTGGCTCCTTTTTCATGTATGGAAGCCTCCCTGAAAAATAATTTAATTCAATTTCTAATTCAATATTTGATTTTGGGTCAACGTTTTACACAAAATACCAAAATTTCAGGTTTGTAACTCATTTCGTCTGCGAGCTAGAAATCTGTGACCGGCGGACGGACAGACAGAGAGACAGACAGACAGCAGTGACATTAATAGGGTTCCGTTTTTACCCTTTGGGTACGGAACCCTAAAAATGTACTGTTACTATGCAATGTATACTGCTTGTATGAGGCATAAGCATAAGTTAAAAATTCCTGGATCTAAAACTGTATCGGCAATTATAGTGCATAAATATTGTCATGTTGCCGAAACTGTACTATAATAAATTACCACCTATGATTTCCATGAAATCCATGACTTCTTTAAATTTAAAAAGAAGCTTATAGATTATTTTTTACAAAAATGTTTTTATGCAATCGTCGAATACTTGAACTGAATCGTTAGCATTTTTATTTATTGTTTTATAAAGTAGGTACCTACCTATTAGACATTTTTATAAAGTTGAAAGTGCGGAACGAGAATAGGGCTGACATTTTAATAGAATAGATTTTAAATATACCAAATTCAAATGTTTTAAGAAATACGAGTATGATGCTATTGGACTATTGTTAATTTGACAGAAATTTTATTGTTTTTTCTTGTTTTATTTGAAACAAGCGGAAACCCGCGACTTCTTTCGCGTGGATATTGATTTTAAACATTCCGTGGGAATCATTTTGTCTTTCCTAAGCTCCTTTGAGCTCATACCTTGCTAAAAACTGTTAAAAGTTCACTGCCGGATGTTTAGGTAGATCAAAATGTAAACATCCACCAGTGAAAGTCCCATCAAAATCGATCCAGCGTTTTGAGAGATTAGCCAGTAATCTTTAAAGTATTTCCTTTCTAACAAAAAAAGAATGAATGAAATCCACCACCACCACGCGTTAATGAATTACAGCTAAGTACACATTTTGAATTTCATCCCCTCTCCTAAGGGAACCGTGCTGAATTTCAGGATAAAAAGTATCCTATATGTTACTCCGTAGTATGTACTTAAATCATGCCATGTTTCATTTCAATCCATTCAGTATTTTTTGCGTTATGCGCACACAAACATACAGACAAACAGACAAACAGTCAAAAATGTCAAAAATTGCTTTTTTACTTTCTATTACTTATCCCTAACATCCCCCAGTTATTATTTTGCAAAAATTTTTAATGTATAGATACGGCAAGTCTACGATTTTATTATATGTATAGATTGTATTTAGTTATAATTAAAATAAGTAAGTAAATATCACAGGTAATTATATTATAATTATTTTGCATGCCGATCCACGGCAGATTGTTATAGAGCTGATATATTTACTGTAATACCCAAAGAGTTCATGAGTTCAATGAGTTCAAAGAGGCATGTGGATAATCAAAGGTAACACCAATGTATCTACTCAATCTATGCAAATAAAGAAATTGAACTGAATTGAATTGAAAGGGCAATCTATAAATTACGTCACATTCCATGATTTTTTGACTCCTCCCCCGGCCGCGTCCTTGTCACATTTGTGAGTTTTGGGAGGCCGAAGTCTCTAGGCTATCAGCGCATTATAATGAAAGGGATTACCTATTAATTATATTAATTAAGAATGCCTTAGATTCACCCGCTACCATAGAGCTTTGCTTTTTTTTCTAGCAGGCAAAGACTTGCAACTGCATACAGCCTAAGTACAATGTAGGTACCATAGATAAATGCTGTTTTTTTCTGTTTCGTGGTAGGTAGGTACCTACACTCGCTAGGATTACCATAGAGTTTCGCTTTTTTTTCTGGCAGGCAAAGAACTGCAGCTGCATACAGCCTACAATGTATACAGACGGTAGGTAGTGCAACTTTGTGTGTGTCATCGTGCAACAATGTCGATAATCGCGCAGCTACGTGCCGCCAACGTAAATAGCGTGGCCGCGGAGCGCCGGCCACTCGGCACGTCTCACTGCCGCTGTTATAATCAGCTAGGCATCAAGGTGCGGGCATACTAACGTCCTTACGACTGATTTTTGGAACGAAGTTCCTTATCGCGCGTTGCGAAAGGGGGCTAGACGGAAAAAATTAAGAGAAAAAGTTGTAACGACACTTTTTGCTTTAGTTGTAAGCCGTGCGGCGTGCGCGTGTTTCTCCGTCTGTCTCTCTCTCTCTTATAGAAAGCAAGCCAGTTATTTTCGTTTAGTTAGGTAGGTAGGTAGAGGTAGGTAGAGGTAGAGGTAGGTGTCCCTTGACACCTCTCAAGTTTTTTTTTAACCCCCAACGCAAAAACGACGGGGTGTTATAAGTTTGACGTGTCTGTGTGTGTGTGTGTGTTTGTGTGTGTTCCCCTGTAGCGCTCAAACGGGTGAACCGAATGAATGCGGTTTTTTTTTTGTTTGAAAGGCGAATTAGTCGAGAGTGTTGTTGTTAGCTATGTTTGATGAAAATTATATTTATTTATTAGGATTACATATTTTTTCACAACTCCCTTAATATGGGTATTGGGTATCAAATGAAAGGGCTTGACTAGTTAGCACTATGCAAATCCAAGATGGCCGCCGCCACAAAATGGCGAATGTTGGGGGTTTTCAAATTTTTAATTTATACTTGTTATAAGTGGCCCAAATTCCACCTATGTGGCCAAAGCCAACCTCACCTGCGCGCGGTGCACCCTGCCGCTCTCCGTCTGTCCGTCTGTCACCAGGCTGTATCTCATGAACTGATACCTAGTTAGACAGTTGAAATTGTCACAGATGATGTACCTATTTCTGTTGCCGCTGTAACAACAAATTCTAAAAAACAGAATAAAATAAATATTTAAGGGGGCTCCCATACAACAAACGTGATTTTTTTGCCGTTTTTATAGATAATAGTACGGACCCTTCGTTATGATGATGATTATGGGCCCAAATATAAGTGGCCCAAATTCCATCTATGTGGCCAAAGTCAACCTCACCTGCGCGCGGTGCACCCTGCCAATATGCTAACGAGGCCCTGACGCTCTCAGTCCCCTCTACGGGTCGTTGTGCCTGATACCACACAACGTGATCTGGATGGTATCACCGCTTTGTGGTAGGATTGTACCCCGAATCCGCCACAGTTGGCTAGCGACCACACTTCAGCCGTAATCTGCCGCAAAGCATCCGTGTGTTCCGGCAGCGAGCTGAAGAGCCAGTCCCCTTCCTCAATAGCCAGCAACGCATTAGTGGTTCCTCAGGTGCTGCTAATGTTCATGGGCGGCGGTAATCACTTAACATCATGTTCATTAATAATAATTAAGTATTATTATAATGTTATTTTTAAAAAAAGAGCAACAGCCGAGTTTCTTGCAGGTTCTTCTCGGCTGGAACTGCATTCCGAACCTGTGGTAGATTCAATTGACGATTCAAAAGTACTTGTAAAAGTTTATTTGAATAAAAAACTTTTCTATTCTATTCTATTCTATTCTATTCAGGTGACCCTCTTGCTCGTTTGCCCGCTATTATTATTATTTAAAAAAATTCATTAAGTTTGTTAAGTAATTAAATTAAATGTAGCAATCTGCAATATCTTGGGCACATTGTGCGTCACGAAAAGTACCGATTATTGCAGAAAAATTATATTAATAGTAGGTATACTTCCTGGCTCAAGAATCTCAGCGAGAAGCGCGGGACGAGCGATTAAATATCACTCGCTTTAAGTTTTAACGGTGAAGGAAAACATCGTGAGGAAACCTGCACGCCTAAATTCTCCTTAATTTTCTCACAGTCGTGTGAAGTTTACCAATACTCGACCAGCGTGTGGACTACGGCCTGAACCGTTCTCACTTCTTTTCTTCACTCTCTTTTCTCTCTTCTTCTTTCTCTTCTTCTTTCTCTGAGAGGAGACCCGTGTCTAGTTGATTATGATGATGATGAACCTCGATTTAATGAATTAACAGGTGTTTTATTACCCACCGCCACTACTACAGCCTTTTAACGTCCCACTTCTGGGCACAGGCCTCCCCTCTCATAGAAGAGAGGGATTTAGAGGGACTTAGACCCACCACGCTGCTCCAATGCGGTTTGGCGGACTTTAACGACTATTGTCACATGATAGATAATAACCGGGACCGATTGCTTAACGTGCTCTCCGAAGCACGGGTGTGAAGCACCGCCAACTTCCAACTCCGGGCTGGCACTGAGAATTTCTTGACAGAAAACTCAATACTTAACAATTATTAGCCCGACCCGGGAATCGAACCCCGGACCTCGTGATCAGCAATTGAATATTCTAACCACTAGACCAACATTAATTGTTAAATAAAATCTAATAATAAAAGAGTTTAATTACACAATTGTTTAAAATGTAATGTAAATCTAAAATTCTTTCGAAATCATCAAGTCATACAAAATCGTACACAAAGGATTCCGTAATCTGTACACGCCTTAGCTGGTTACGTACATTGTAACATGGTGAAAATTTACAACGATTTAGCATTTATTGTTATAGTTTACTTGTTCCCTTTAAACCAATTATATTTAGGAATCAATATTGAAATTACTAGCCGTTACTAGATTTTCCGCGACTTTGTCCACGTTTTTCTGATTTCCCCGCGCTGTAAGAAATATGACTGCCTCGTTGGTCTAGTGGTTAGCATATTCGACTGTAGATTATCACGAGGTCCCGGGTTCGATCCCGGGGCGGGCAAATAATTGTTAGGTATTGGGCTTTTCTGTCAAGAAATTCTCTGTGCCGGCCCGGAGTTGGTATTATAGTTGGCGGTCGCGGTGTTTCACCCCCGTGCCTCGGAGAGCACGTAAAGCAGTCGGTCCCGGTTATTATCACTATCTTGGGACAATAGTCGTTAAAGCCCACCAACCCGCATTGGAGCAGCGTGGCGGGTCTAAGCTCTAAATCCCTCTCTCCTATGAGAGAGGAGGCCTGTGCCCAGCAGTGGAACGTTAAAAAGGCTGTAGTAGTGGTAAGGAATAATTTATGTACATCTTCAGGATGCAATCTTTTGATGATAGATAGCTACAAGATTTCGCCTAGACGTAAACCGTAAATAAACAAGAAAAAGTAAATTATTTCCTTTTATTTTAATTTACTTAAAAGCTCAAAGTTTACCTAAGACTCTACTATTGATTTGGATGATGTTTAAACTGCAATATTTAACAAAAAAACCCAACATAAATAGAAATGAAAAAAACCATGCATCAAATTAAAAAAAAAACTCCCCCACCCCAATAAACAGATCAATAGTCGTAACTCCTCCAGAAATGTTTTAAAACTTCCAAATAAATCCCGAAACGAAAAAATGCCGAAATCATCACGCACGAAAACGATCTATAACGATTTGGGTACGCGCGTACGTGTGTCGAAAATCCAAAATGGCGGCCGGTTTTTCGAAATTTTTTCTATTTTATTTGTTGCGTTTAGAGGCATATTTTGTTTTTATTGCATCCGATCCTCTTTCTGGTAGTCACGGATATGCTATTAGACGACAAATAACTATTTATTCTAAATGGCATTCCGAATTTTGGCCGGATTAGTAGTGTATTTGAACTTTTACAGCGTTGTACCTAATAATAATTGATTGTCGATGGTCTTTTCTTCTTTGGGTGGTTTTATATAACTTTAGGTGAAATATTTAGCTGTAGATGTACTTTATTTAGTACTAGCCGACCCCCGCAACTTCGTTCGCGTGTTTATAGGTTTTATATAGGATCGGAACGGATCCCATAGTTCTTTTATGTACCAAAACTAAATGTAGCCTAAGTTACTCCTTATAACATCACCTATCTGCCATTGAAAGTTCCATTAAAATCGGTCCAGCCGTTTCTGAGATTAGTTGAAACAAATAGACAGACCGATAAACATAAATTTAAACGCACGCCAGTTTAAAATAAGCCGTACGTACAAAGATCCGGGTCCCAAGTTATTTGAACCCAATAAATGTCTGTCATTTCTGAACTAAAAAATCTATGACCTTGAAATATTTACGGGACAATACATAAAGTACTACCTTTCTAACAAAATAAGAATGAGTGAAATCGAACAACGCGTTAATGAATTACAGCTAAATACACGTTTTGACTTTCATCCCCTCTCCCAAGGGAACCGTGCTGAATTTCGGGATAAAAAGTATCCTATGTCCTACCTCGAAGTATAAACTCAAATCGTACCAAGTTTCATTCGAATCCATTCAGTAGTTTCGGCGTGATGCGCGGCCAAGATACAGACAGACAGACAGACAGACAGACAGACAGACAGACAGACAGACAGACAGACAGACAGACAGACAGACAGAGAAAAATGAAAAAAATTGCAGTTTTGGCTTCAGTATCGATTATAGAGTGCCCTCCAATAAAAATTTTCAAAATATCTTCAATGTACAGAATTGGATCAGTTACAGTTTTATTATATTATAGATAGATGTAAACGCTACATATGTAGGTTATTTTACTAAGCGATTTCAAAAAAGCAGGAGGTTTTCAACTCGTCGGAATATTTTTGTTGGGGGTGTTCCTCGATTATTTATACTCAAAGATGCCTGGACTAAAGCCTGGACTGATCCGATCGATCGGTCTAAGACCTAAGTGATAAGACAGCCTTTGCACGCAAAACTATAGTGCCTAAACTTTTTTCAGTGTGCAACAACGCTTATTATAAATAAATAAAATATAAATACGCTTATTCTAAATAAATAAAATATAAATATAGATTTTTTAAATTTAGAACTTGTAACGAAATGTCCATACTAATATTATAAATATGAAATGAATGAGTCTGTCTGCGCTAATTTTATCCCGGAAAATTAAAGTGTTCCTACGGGATTCGTAAAGGTCCATCCGTTTAACCGATTCATACCAAATTTAGAATAGCGTCCCGGAAATTGACAGAGGAAACTTTTATTCCGGAAAAGCAAATAGTTCCCACAGGATTTTAAAAAACCTAAATTCACGCGGACCAAGTTACGGGCTTCATCTAGTAATAAATTATCATCATCATCATGATCAACCCATTACTGGCTCACTACAGAGCACGGGTCTCCTCTCAGAGTGAGAAGGGTTTTGGCCATAGTCTACCACGCTGGCCAAGCGGATTGGCAGACTTCACACACCTTTGAGAACGTTATGGAGAACTCTCAGGCGTGCAGGTTTCCTCACGATGTTTTCCTTCACCGTTAAAGCAAGTGATATTTAAATAATACTTAAAACGCACATAACTCCGAAAAGTTAGAGGTGCGTGCCCGGGATCGAACCCACGACCTCCGATTAGAAGTCGGTCGTCCTAACCACTAAGCTATCACAGCTGAGTAAATTATAATTAATGTAATTATTAAAAAAAAGCTTTGTATACCTAAATAGCAAAAGCAAATACTGCGGGTTTAACGGGCACTAATAAATAAACCCAATATAATTTATGCAAAACTGCAAAACAACAGGTCCCATTGTTAGACGATATTTCCCGCGCTTTACAATGACGTCCCGCCAATTTAGACCTGTCTGCTGTCAACCGATCAAAGACAATAGAGTTCTAGAAAAAAAAACACGAATAGAAAACTCCATAATATGAACCCTACGTTTAAAATGATAAGGAATGTTAGAAAATTCCACAAAATTGTTCGTTGACAATTTTGACACGGTAATGCCGAAATTGAAAGGATTTTTGTGTTTATTTTTTACATTTCAGTAACGTGGGCGTGGGAATCGAGTGAGTATAGTACATTATTACAATTAGTAGTACCTACAATATCTATATACTAAGTAATAAATAAAATTGAAGTGTCTGTCTGTAATATCGAAATAACTACCTCATATTAAGCTCATATGGTTATTTGAACGCTACCATAACCGAATCACACGTTTTTAAAATTTTTGTCTGTCTGTCTGTCTGTCTGTCTGTTTGAACGGGCTAATCTTCGGAACGGCTGATCCGATTTTGACGGGACTTTCACATACAAGTAGAGAATTAACCAGGGAGTAACATAGGCTACTTTTTTAACTGACTTTCAAAAAAGGAGGAGTTGTGTTTTTCTACCTATGTAGACCGATATCTCCGAGATTTCTGAACCGATTTGCGTAATTTTTTTTTAATCGATAGAGAAACATTGCGACCCTGTTCTGTAAAAAAATTGGATTCCAACTCCTCAATCCTGATGCTGTAGGGGACCTAATCCCCAAAACTAATGGGTTTTAGAAACTTTCGGAATACCTATTATATAAATTGATATTGGGGGTACCAATTAAAGACTTTATCGTTGAATGAACTCGAGTAGGTACATATCCAACTCCTCAACCCTGATGCTGTAAGGAATTGTATTCCGAAATCGTGGGGATCCCACGGGATTTTTCCGTTTTGGGGACGGGTTTCTACAGATAAGCTACTTTTTGTTCTGGAAAATCAAAAGTTCCCACGGGATTTTTAAAAACCTAAATCCACACGGGCGAAGCCGTGGGCACCATCTAGTGATAAATAAATAGTACTTACTGGTAGTAGTTCATTAACTTATGCTCGATAGGTAACTAGGTACAACCGTACACTAGTAAAGACTCAAAGGGCCTCTGAATTTGAATGAGACGCGATGGCGGGGGTGCCTGTGATACCGCACTTTTGGATTGTCAGTCACCACCACTTCCCACGCTTAGGTTTTTAGCCCATTTAAATGATGGTTACTCTTTTCTTCATACAAACGCTCTCGCGTGTTTTCTCCCTGGTTTATGATCCTAAAGCAATGATTTTTTCCAATAAAATAAATATCAACCTCTTCTATGGCCCTATGTTTTCCTTTTTGAAGATACATTATTTTTATAAGCACGAGAACCGTTACAAAATGCTCAAAGTTGCCTATTTTAGATCGCTTTCAACAGAGGCCTAATGTACTGACAATTAATAATGAAAAAAGCAAAACATAGGGACACAGTATATATTGCACGAATTTGAGGCGCGGGACGGTCAATCAAACGCGACAACGATAGTTTTTTCAAATACCTAATTTTCAAAAGTCTCTTGGACCACATTTCCTCTTAAGAATCGAATTTCAAAGAAATCCTGCTTAGTTTACCTGACTACCTCTAGATTACCGTCTATCAGTCAGTCATGGCACTGCTTCGTACCTAGATACTTAGATAGGTACGTATACTAACGATCCATCCCGACTTCGCACGGGGATGCCTAGATGTTTTTCGGTCGTAGGGTTGGTTTTGTTATATAATCTCAAGGGGATTCTGTAGTAGGCAGCGTTTTCGATGAAAGCTCCCAGGCGGCTTGACTTATTCCGACATTTTCAACTTTCAACCAAAACCTTACAATTTATACACCTAAACATTCTTCATGATTCACTCTGTCTATTAGTAATAATCGCATGAAAATCCGTTCAGTAGTTTTTGAGTTTATCGCGACAAGACAGACAGACAAACGCGGCTTCCTCTAAGTCTAAACAGTTGAGCTATTGTAGTTTCATTCATTATTTAAGCTGCGTATAAACAAGTTGACTACAGATTACAACGTACGAAATATTTCTCACACCCAGGCAAATTATCAATTCAGTCACTCATGAATGACTCTACAGGTGCCCAGCTCCGCAAAAAACTTGTCCAAAATAAACAAAACACAGTAAAACCTGCTTCGGACACGTGCGTCCTTCTTCGCGGCCATAGACAATGGGCATTATGACACTACGCCTTTGCCGAAAAAAAAGGACAATGCCATAGATATTGACTTTGGCGCGTAAAATATATTGACTTGTTACTCGGTTCCCACGGAAAGGAAATAAAATATAATTATGTAATTTGGACAAGGCTTAAAGGCTTAACCACATTTCAATTAGGAGATGTGAATTATTAGTAACTAGGTGGGTTACGAGTAGGTAAATGGGATAAATTCTTATACTTATTACACTAGAGACCCGTGGTGTGAATTGTTCAGACATTTTCAATTTATAGGAAACCTTAATAAATTATACACCTCTGAACCTTTCTCATGAATCATTCTGTCTGTTGGTGAAAACCACATTAGTTTTTGAGTTTATCGCGAACAGACAGACAGATGGCGGGGGAATTTGTTTTATTGTAGTCATGATTAAGTTTCTTGAGTGCTCTAGAGAGTAGCCCAAAGTCATGAGAACATGCAATCTCTAACATTTACACAACTCAAATCAATGTTTGGTGGGTATTAATTATCTATGCAATTTCCACCACTACAGTCTTTTAACGACCCACAGCTGGGCACAGGCCTCCTCTCTCGTAGGACAGAGGTTTTTAGAGCTTAGACCCGCCACGCTGCTCCAATGAGGGTTGGCGGGCTTTATCACATAATAGTGATAATAACCGGGACCGACTGCTTAACGTGCTCTCCGAGGGATGAGCCACCGCCGACTACCAACTCCGAGGCTGGTACTGAGAATTTCTTGACAGAAAAACCCTATACCTAACAATTATTGCCCGACCCGGGAATCGAACCCGGGACCTCGTGACCTGCAGTCGAATATGCCTAATCACTAGACCAACGAGGCAGTTTTGCAATTTATGCAATTTATATTTAGTTACCTACGTTTAATTTATGCAAAACTTGTGGATGAATTAACAAAAAAATGGTAGTAAATTCAAACTGCCGCGTCACAAAAAAAAAAAAAACATACTATACTTGTAGTCCCTCTAAAACAACACAGTTTGAAGTACGACAGACCACCGGGAAGGGAACCCGGGACCCGGATCCGCGGGATTAGGACACGTGCGCCGGGGTTTTGTTGCGCTAAAAAAACGGCTACTTAATACTCAGACACTCAATACGTGTGGCGGGTAAGTAATTGTATAAAGATGGGAACTAAGTAACTAACGTAGCAGTGGAATTAGGTATAAAAATATATTTCCCGGGATAAAAGTAGCCTGTGTCAGTTTCCGGGACGTGAAATATCTCTGTACCAATTTTCGTCAACATCATCACCCGATACAAACAATATATACAAGTAAAGTTCGTAAACTAAAACCCGACTACGCTTGAGGAAATGTGGTCGAAGAGACTTTTGAAAAATTAGGTACCGTAAACCCGGGTAACTTGGCCCGAATTTCTTAAGTTTTTTGGTTCAATGTCGAATATTTAAAAAACTATTATTAGTTTTACTTTGTTTGTGAGCTACACTACTGTTAAATGTACTCTTCTTTTCATATAATTAAAATCTATAACAATCAAATGGAAATGTATATGATAAAAAGCTAAATTTAGAGAGCGGGCCAAAAATTGATCACTTTTTACAACTTTGCCCATTTTGGGAAAACTTATATAACTCCAGTATTTTTAACCGTAAGATCATGAAACTTAGGGTTACTTTAGAAAAATAGTTTATGTAACATAGGATCTTATTACTAAACATTTAAATGTTCATATTAGCTGCCAAAATTGAGTGGGCAAAGTTGCTATAATTTTTTTGTAATTTTTCATACTAATAAAATGATAAGCTAGGGTTGTCATTTTTTATTCTTAACCAGGTTTAAGGTAAGGTACGTAAGTTATTATAATTTCAAACCAAAAATATTAAAACAAATATGAAATGAAGCTTATAAAAATCTTTAATTTACTTATAAGAAATTTAATAAGTATATTTTAAAATAATACTAGTAAAACATTCTAGTAAGAAATCATCAAAAAATTAAATCAAAAATATTCAGTCAGTTTGTTAAAATCACTAAAATTATTATTATTAAGGTAGGTAGGTATTAAGGAATAATGAGAAAAAGAGATAATTTTCAAAGTACCGCCTTTCTAACAAAAAAAGAATGAATGAAATCGGACTGCGCGTTAATGAATTACAGCTAAATACACGTTTAGACTTTCATTCCCTCTTCCAAGGAAACCTTGCTGAATTTCGGAATAAAAAGTATCCTATGTCCTTCCCATTTTGGAGTGTAAACTCAAATCGTGCCAAGTTTCATTCGAATCCATTCAGTAGTTTCGACGTGATGCGCGGCCAAGATACAGACAGACAGACAGGCAAAAATATATATATATATATATATATATATATATATATATATTTGGCTTCAGTATCGATTATAGTGCCCTCAAAAAAAAATTCAAAATATCTTCAATGTACAGAATTGAATCTGTTACAGTTTTATCATATTGTAGAAATAAAAACTTTCTCATAACAACAGAGATAGTTCCAAAATGAACTGTGATAAACAAAACGTAAACGAAAGTAACTGTTAATGTCAATTTAAATTTACTGTACAGGTGACAACCCTAAGGGCTATATTTTGGTGGGCAAAGTTATAAAATGTGCGTCCGAAACAGCAATATAACATTGCCCACCAACATATTTCTGAAACTGAGAAAGCTTCCGCGCTGATTATTCGATCTATATCGTTTATTTGATATCAAATAACTGTAGTTTAAAAATTACTTACCTGTTGCAATTACCAAGCGAGTTACAACAAAAGTTTTTTACACTATTTTTGGCCCGCTTTTTATACCATCAACTTTGACTGGTGCTCACTGCTAACTGAAGTGAAATTGGTAACAGTTGCTTATGCAGTTTTGCCAGAAATATACTCAATTTTGTACCACAGATTAAATAATAAACGTAAGTAAAATATCTTTCCAGATTATTCAACATTTGTAAAAAGTACTGCGTAGGGCAAAGTTAGGTTAGTTGGGCGAAGTTACCCGGTTTTACGGTATTTGAAAAACTATCGTTGTTGCGTTCGACCGTCCCGCGCCTCAAATTCGTGCAATAAGGACAACTGCAAATCCGACTCAATAGTAAAAAGTCATAATTCGAGGTTTGGCTTCTAGTGTTTCCTCCTCCAATATTGGACCAATTTAAAAGATATTTCGTAAACTGAATATAAAAGATATATATTTATCTTTTATATTATTCAGTTTACGAAATATCTTACTAAAAGCAAAACATAGGGACATAGTATATATACTATGTCCCTATGTTTTGCTTTTTTCATTATTAATTGTTAAATTTGTACATTAGGCCTCTGTTGAAAGCGATCTAAAATAGGCAATTTTGAGCATTTTGTAACGGTTCTAGTGCTTATAAAAATAATATACCTATCTTCAAAAAGGAAAACGTAGGGACATAGAAGAGGTTGATATATTTTATTGTAAAAAGTCATTGCTTTAGGATCATAAACCAGGGAGAAAACACGCGAGAGCGTTTGTATGGAGAAAAGAGCAACCGCGTTTCCTCTTAATAATTTAATAATAATTTAGTGGGCAAAAGTGCGGGGCAAGCAGCTAGTGCCGCCATCTGTTGCCTATCCGAAACTAGTTTTATACATACATACATACATACATACATACATACATACATACATACATACATATGTACATACATATGTACATACATACATACATACATACATACATACATACATACATACATACATAGACTGCTGGCTTTGCCGTAGTCGGGTAAAAAGGAATAGGTGACTTACTGACTGACTGATTGATCTATCAATGCACAGCTCAAACTTCTGGACGGATTAAGTTAAAATTTGGCATGCAGATAGCTATTGTAACGTAGGCTAACGCTAAGAAAAGGATTTTTGAAAATTCAACCGCTAAGGATGTTAAATAGGGGATGGAAGTTTGTATGAGATTCGTATGAATCCACACGGATGGAGTCGAGGGCATCAGCTAGTTCATTTTATCTACAAATCTTCATCTCCCATTCAACAGCCATCAGGCCCTCGCAGCCTCTCGTAACAATTTTATAACAAATTATAACAATAATAATTATAATGAGCAACAAATATGCGCGAACATGTCGCTCGAATCGTAACCATTTGTAAAGGATCAATGAATTGACGGATATATTTGAATAATATCTGCCGAGTGCCGACGCGACGCGACGGCCATCTTGGATCGTGAAAACTTGAAAAGGCGACGACAGTTTTGAAATTCGAATCGACTGTTGTTTTTTTTTTTTTCTAAAATAAAAAGTATTACCTACTCGACCATTTTTAACTGAAGAGATTTTACTTTAAAACTTATCAGTGGGACCACAACCCCAAAACTTTAATCGCTGAAACATGTCACGCCACTATCAAAGTAGGACCAACAGGACTTCAAAATACTGATGGTCCCATTGAGTGGGTCAACCAGTGGGACCAACAGACTCGACCGTAACCAACATTTAGGTATATATTTTATTATTCCTTTAGTCCTTACATTCCGATATAATCAAATTAATATGAACCCTTCTCACTCTGAGAAGAGACGCGTGCCCTGGGCTGTAGTAGACCAGTGATGGGTTGATACTGATGAGATCCAAGAATTTGAGCTGGGCGTTGGTGAGTCAGTCAATGAGTGAATCAGGACTTTTCTTCAATGGTAATTTGTGATATTTTACTGCATACTTACTACCCTATCTATATTTTGACATATTGGACATCTATTGGGCCACACTATCTAACATTAATCCGACATGTCTCAGAAAGGGACCTCTAAATAATCAGGTCATTATAATCAAAAAAAGCTCTAC
Organism: Melanargia galathea; assembly: GCA_920104075.1. Taxonomy (NCBI): domain Eukaryota; kingdom Metazoa; phylum Arthropoda; class Insecta; order Lepidoptera; family Nymphalidae; genus Melanargia; species Melanargia galathea. The sequence continues at coordinate 10,399,167 of OV049878.1, forward strand.
AGCCCAGGGTGGGCCTTGGCTTGGTCCAGCAAACAGGTTCAGTAACTTTTTAATGGTTTTGACAACGTATCGGTTCTTCAAAAAGTTTGTATAGCTCGTGATTGTACCGAATGCGCCAGAAACCATTATCCTGAACAGCATTTATTCAGGTCACATAGACGAAATAAAGGTGAAATTAAAAATTTGCATTCGTCAATTTTTTTCTTCCCGACCGTTACGTAACAAGATAACATCTTTATCTACAGGACAGTAACAACAATGGAATTATATTGTCGAAGTCGTCGAATCCATACGGGTCTTTTGACAGCTATTATTCTATGTACCTGTCGGGTATTTTTTTTGTTGTTTTTTTTTTCGGAAACGGACATAGGGAAGGAAGGTGATTCAGCCAGTATACTTTTGAATCTGTTCGTGTAAGGTGCAAATTTTTTTTCCTAATTGCGTTACGTTCGAAATTTAAAACCGGACCCGCACAACGAAGTTTTTAATGTGTTAAAATTTAAAAAAATACTGAAAAATATTATGTAAAAAAAAATGTTATTGGTTTTTTGATATACCTAATGAAAATAATATTTTTTTAAATATTTATTGATTGATTAATTGATAGTAAGCTTTTTTCTATAGATACCTAAATAATTATGTTGTATAACGCGTGAAATAGTGATTTTCTCTAAAAGTTAAAAAAATGGTTTTCTCAAAACAAATAATAAGGAATTTTCTCTAATGCGCATTTTTCATTTGAGTGAATCATTAAAGTTCTGAAACTATTTCAATGGAATTGATGCATTCGAATTTCAAAAATTGGAATTTGTAAATTCTGCAGATAACAAATTATACAGTGAAATATTACCACAGATTATTATTTATTGCTTAAGTATGAAATATCCGTGTCGCAAAGTGTTGAGCAAATATACAACTGAAATAGATAATAATATTATGGACTATCGTAAGTACTTTTTTTTACGAATTTCTTCATCACTATTATAAAAATTAAATTAAATAAATATTGAATGATTCCTCAATTTTGTTCCTTAATTTTTTTCCATTTCTAATCAATAACATAGAACTAATAACACTCATTGAATTTGATTGCCATACATTGGGAATTTTATTACAAATTCCTTCGCTCCTGGCAACACTTAAGACGGTACTCGAGTCGTGAGGAATTTGAAAAATAGGTATTTGAAGAAACTATTGCCATCGCTCTGGCCCCGACACCACGAGTACCAAGCGAGCTATCAATGTGTGCACGAGTAGTGTATTTGTGTGCCCGCCGCCGCCGCCCGCCGCGCCCGCGCGCGCCGCGCGCGCGCATCTCCCTCTATGCCCGTATAATATATTCATTCATTCATATTATTTCGAAATTTATGTTATTTTACTCTTTTCAGTGTTTTTATTTGATATTGTCCTTTTTGCGTAGGGGGTTAAAAAAAACAACAAATAAAAAAGATTCCAACGAATTGAGAACCTCTTCCTTTTTGAACTCGGTTAAAACACTTCTTCACTTTATTGGATTAAAAAAGTAAGTATTGATTTAAATCAACGACTCAAAAAAAAAATTTTAATCGCGATCATCTCAACCTGCTTCAACAATAAAAAATAATAGGGTTTTGTTACCGGTTATCGTCCATTTAGTGGAGTTACTGAGTTTGAGAGGGTGAAAATATAGGTAATATACATTAAAAAAAATTTAAAATGTACTAGTCTATTTGTATTTTATATTAGTTGTTTTAAGCTTAGGTACTTTTTTAAATCCAGCTTACTCTTTTAAATCCAGTTATCATCCACCTGTATACCTGTTATTGACCACTGATTTGTATGAGAAATTTTCTTTAGAAATGTATGCAAGTATAATTGAACGTGCGACATTGACGACCTCCCTGATGGCAGTTGTGAGCACTATAATCTTATAAGTGGGAGGTCCCGGGTTTGATTCCCGGCAGTGGCAATTTGGTATATTATCACACTAATATTATAAAGGCGAAAGTGTGTGTATATGTGTGTAACTTAACCGATTTGGCTGAAATTTTGAATGGAGATAGATTATGCCCTACCTGACTTAACAAATATGCTACTTTTTATCCTGGAATAATCCACAGTTCTCACGGGATGTTGAAAAAACTGAAATCTATAGCTATAGGTAGATTACTTTTGTTAAGTCAGTAATACTTTTGTATACATCACTTTCGGACCACATCACTTTTTATAAGGTCTACCTGTCTGTGAAAGTTCTGAATAAAATAGGTTCAACTCTTTCCAAGAGTACAGATAGTGTAAATAGACGGACAAAAGAAAACCTTTTTTTATAAATGTTTACGTGGCTTTACGTAATAAAAGCAAGATAGAATAGAATAGAAAAGTTTTTTATTCAAATAAACTTTTACAAGTAAGTACTTTTGAATAGTCAATTGAATCTACCACTGGTTCGGAATGTCATTCCAACCGAGAAGAACCAGCAAGAAACTCGGCGGTTGCTCTTTTCCAAATTTTGTTAATTTGGAAAAGAGCAACCGCCGAGTTTCTATATAACAATTTTATGTTAAGTACATGATATTTCGAAATGACAGACAGACAGTTTCATTTTAATTTGTAAAGACATAAAATTAACACTAGTATTTTGTTTTATTAATCACATGTTAGCCCTTGACTGCAACCTCACCTGAAGATGATGTGACGATGCAGTCTAAGGTGGAAGCGGGCTAACCTGGAAGAGATGGGTATATATGGCAGTTTTTATTTAACCCATATTAGAACGCTAAATCGCTTGGCGGCATGGCTTAGCTCGGAGGGTGGTATTCAGCCACGACTGAGGCCTCCGACCAGACCAGACCAGGAATAATTTAGAAATTACTAGCTTCTGCCCGTGTCTTCGCTCGCGTGAATTTCGGTTTTTTACAAATCCCGAGAGAATCGTGGATTTTCGGTTCCCGTTCCCGCTCCCTTTTCCAACCTTTATACCTACTTTCAAGGAAGTTTGTTAGAGTAATCTACCTACAGCTGTAGCTATAGATTTCGGATTTTTCAAAATCCCGTGGGAACTTGACGGGCGAAAACTAAAATATTTATTCAGTGTAAAAGATTTCGGATTCGAATTAATAAACCTAATTTAAATTTTTTGCACACTTCATTGTATAACAGTACAGAGTACCTAAAATAAAATTTCTAAACCAGTTTTTGACCACCCGGACGATAATAGGATTTCTTAAGAAAATAGTGAACTAGTTCTTGTCTACTCCTTTTTTGTATTCTTATGTAATAAAAAGTAAAATAAACACTTTCATAGTATTTTATGAAACATAAATAAGTGCTACCAAGACTAACTGACTAAATCTTATAGTAAATTGATTAATAACTAACCGTGATAATTGCAGCATGCCACTATTTTTTTTGCTCTACACGACTCGTTTTCATTCATTAGGTGCAAGCTCAAAATTAGATCGCTTTGTTTTCAAAGAAACTTGAGCGCAATAAACTTTTTTACTGCTCATGTCCTGATAAGATATTCAAATTGGCTCAGAGATGAATTTTATTTAATTCACACCCTTTTTCACCACCTTCTGATAAGTGTCGGATAGTCGTAAGTTTTGTCACTTTCTTACTTTACGTCAAGTGACAAAGACAAAAGCTACCAGACACTTATCAGAAGGTGATGAAACAGGCCCTGAGTCTTATAATACTTTTATTTTGTAAGCATTCCTGAGTGATTCGCTAGGTGTCCGAGAACAGGTACGATATCCTACTTACAATCACACGATTTAATAAATTTTAATTCAAATTTCATTTATTCAAAGTAGGTACACTATACACTTTTTGAACGTCAATATAATATAAAGTACATGAAAATGAGGTAATGGTGATAATTACTACGAAAACTTATAATTAAAATTACGAGGATTCCAAACGCGCCCTGGTCTGAGAAGAGCCCTCAACAAACTCAGCCGGGTTATTTTTTTTTATTATAACCATCTCAAATAATGTATAATTTCTAAATAATTTGAACTGTTGACTTTTAGAGCAATCTATGTTCATGGTTTTTTGTCATTAAAAACATCTTTTACGCTATAATAGGATTTTTCAATTATTTGCGTTTTATAAGAACCTTGAACTTACCTATTGAGAAACAAATCCAAAATATCCACCGGCAACCGATTATAAGAAAGTACCTACCTATTAGAATTACCAACAAAAGATTTACTAATTTTCCGCAGCCTAGTAGCGGGCGAATAAAGTCGGTAAACAATAAATAAAAATAATAATTGTATAGTGTAAATATTGAAAATATCCACTTCCCTATTAGTGTACGTGTAAGCCTTCCCCCCTCGCCACCAACCTGCCCCCGTAAAGTATGATAGGGACAACTGCAGCTCAGGCTGATTTTACCTACAAAAACGTTGGCGAAAAGACGTTTCGTATTCTGCTATTTCCTCCTTCAAAACTGAACAGATCTCAAAAATTCTGGTATCAAAATTTAGAGGAATAGTTTATCTATGCCTCTATTATTTTCTTTTTTGTTAAAAACTTATCAAATTTGTCTGATAGTCGTCTGAACACGGCAGTAAAAACGGGTATTTTTTTCGGGTTTTTGGATTGTCATATTTCTTGTAGTGATTATGTTTTGGAAAAAAGGAAATGATAGAGGCACACATTAATTAGACATAGATTTTTTGGGAAAAAAACATTGCTCTAGAGGTATTATCCACGAAGGAAACAGCAGAATACGTTTGTATGGAGAAAGGTCCACTCGAGTCCCCTCTTAAACGTAATGGTGGCAATCTGTTGTTTAGGTATATTGGTGCGGCCTTAGCTAAAGGGCGACTAGGGTTGTCGACATTAAACTCCTATAATTTAATAAAAAATATACCGAAACAAAGAATAATTGAAAAGGGAAAAGTGTCCTTATCGTGAAAACTACTAAATCGATTTTGATGAAACTTGCACTGTTCCTTATGTGAAGTAAACATATTAAGCCAATAAAAAAGAATGGTCACAATCCTATTAATAGTTTCAAAGAAATGCGTGGACAAACATACATACATACAAACATACATACTCGTACATCTAAAAATTTTGTATATTTGTTTGGAAGCCCCAGTAGAGAATATATTTCGGTTCTAATAATATTACATACCTACCTACTTACCTACATACGTGTCGAATTGATAACCACTTTTTTTTGAAGTCTGATAAAAATGGACTGCAAAAATATAAAATGAATCGATAGTGGCAACCCTAAATTCCCATATTTCTATTTTCTGTAAGCCGGCAAGGACATTTGTAAGAATTACCAACCCTGAATAATTCAATATGGCGCTGTTGTTTTCCCGCCAATTTCTGTTTATTTTTTAAAGGTGCAACTAACGGGGCATAAGATTTCTTCATTTCCTTTTTCATTTATTGTTCCTCATTTAAATCTTGCATAATTATATTATGAATGAATTTCAATATAAATTGTTTAAAATTATTTAATAATATAGGGTCTAAGTAGGTGCTTATTAGTTTTTATCACAGAAAAAAAACCGGCCAAGTGCGAGTCGGATTCGCGCACGGAGGGTTCCGTATCATCACTACATAGTATAAAACAAAGTCGCATTCTCTGTCCCTATATCCCTATGTCCCTATGTATGCTTAAATATTTAAAACTACGCAACGGATTTTGATGCGGTTTTTTTTTAATAGATAGAGTGATTCAAGAGGAAGGTTTATAGGTAGAAAAATTGGACCCGGTAGGTGGCGCTAATAGCGGGCAGGACGACGTCTGCCGGGTCCGCTAGTTATCTATAAAAACGAGCACAAAAATCACGTTTGTTGTATGGGAGCCCCCTTAAATATTTATTTTATTCTGTTTTTTAGTATTTATTGTTATAGCGGCAACAAAAATACATCATTTGTGAAAATTTCAACTGTCTAACTGTCACGGTTCATGAGATACAGCCTGGTGACAGGCGGACGGACAGACGGACAGACACAGACATACAGACGGACAGCGGAATCTTAGTAATAGGGTCCCGTTTTACCCTTTGGGTACGGAATCCTAAAAATGATAAAGATCAAAACATTATTCAATTCCTTTAAGTAGGTACTTTGGACCTCACAACATTAGAGACGAATAAACCTAATTATTTGTAAAATTCACTGTAAATTAGAAGAATACAGAGCTGTAAAGCTTATTAAAAATTAAAAATAAACCATAAAATAACGTTTTAAGAATTTAGACGCGTCTAGATAATATTTAAAAAAAGTAAGTATACTGGTCTGAATAATTCAACATGGCGCGCTGTTGTTTTCCCGCCTGAATTGAAAATTTTCTTTTTTTTTTTCAACGCAGATGCAAAGTGTGCATAAATATTCATGCTATACATCATTAAAAAATCTTAAAGTTTGAATGCATAATTCTCTGATGAATAATAATAAAATCATTTTTGCGGGATTTTTTTTATTTCTCTGTCATTTTCACAATCTCTTCATTAGCTTGCTCTACGACCACTTCCATAAGTCTCCGAATTGCCATCCCTTTGGGCTATGAGAGTGACGGAATAGAAAGTGTACCTGTGTTTCCGCGTACACTTGTGCACTATAATAGTCTCTGTTGAGATCGATCTGACAATTTTCATGATGTTTCTACAGCGTCTCTACAAAGTTGACATTAGATTCATCATCATCATCATCATGATCAACCCATTACCGGCTCACTACAGAGCACGGGTCTCCTCTCAGAGTGAGAAGGGTTTTGGCCATAGTCTACCACGCTGGCCAAGCGGATTGGCAGACTTCACACACCTTTGAGAACGTTATGGAGAACTCTCAGGCATGCAGGTTTCCTCACGATGTTTTCCTTCACCGTTAAAGCAAGTGATATTTAAATACTTAAAACGCACATAAGTAACTCCGAAAAGTTAGAGGTGCGTGCCCCGGGATCGAACCCACGACCTCCTATTAGAAGTCGGTTGTCCTTACCACTAGGCTATCACAGCTTTTTTAACATTAGATTGCATATAATCAAATTAAAGTCTTGATCAAAATTCGTTTGTATATAGGGAGGGAGAGAGACCTCGCTAAAAGGTATTCCTTCTTTGTTGCCAGCTTGCCGCAAAGAGGCGCATCGCTCCCACGTCCTCAGCGCGGCCATCATGAAGGAGAAAAGCAAGAACGCGGCGCGGTCCAGGAGAGAGAAGGAGAACGCCGAGTTTCTGGAACTTGCCAAACTTCTGCCCCTGCCCTCGGCAATCACGTCGCAGCTAGACAAGGCCTCGGTCATAAGACTGACAACGAGCTATCTCAAGATGCGACAGGTGTTCCCCGATGGTGAGTTGAACTGCTTTATTCTCTCCCAGAAGCACCTCTTAAAAGCTTCTGCTTGCCTGGTACTTTAACCTGGGCTTAATATTATATACCTGGCAAATGGGATGTTTAAGCAAGCTTAGTTAGGCTAGTAGAAGCTTCCAAGGGCGGTTTTGCAGGATGAAACTTAGAAAGTCTGGAAAAAGGAGAAATAAGCAGTTTTTAGAACTTGCCAAACTTCTGCCCCTGCCCTCGGCCATCACGTCGCAGCTAGACAAAGCCTCGGTCATAAGACTGACAACGAGCTATCTCAAGATGCGACAGGTGTTCCCCGATGGTAAGCTGAACTGCTTTGTTCTCCCGAAAGCACCTCTTGAAAGCTTCTGCTTACCTGGTGCTTAAATCTGGTAAATATTACCTTTAACCTGGTAAATAGGATGTATTAAAAGTAACCAGGCTTAGCTAGGCTAGCAGAGGCTTCCAAGGGTCGCTTTGCAGAATGTAACATAGAATGTTTGGAAAAAGGAGAAATAAGCAGAGTTTTTAGAACTTGCCAAACTTCTGCCCCTGCCATCGGCCATCACGTTGCAGCTGGACAAAGCCTCGGTCATAAGACTGACCACGAGCTATCTCAAGATGCGACAGGTGTTAAGTTCAATTGTTTTGATTCTCTCCCAGATTAACCTGGGTTATTACTTGGTAAATGTTACCTTTAACTTGTTGAAATTTAAGAGATGCAACCCGTGGTGCAAATCATTGCGCTACTTTTACGTCACCGTACCGTAACTTTTTCGTCACTGTTGCGTCATTTGTGGCGAAATTCCACCCATATAGTAACTTAGTAATAATAAGATAATATTAAGAGGTCGGTGTACCACCCCAGGTCTCGGAGACGCGTGGGGCGCGGCGCCGCCACCTCCCCAGCCCCGGGAGCTCTGCATCCGCGAGCTGGGCTCACACCTGTTGCTATTATTGCGCTACTTTTACGTCACCGTAACTTTTGCGTCACTACTGCGTCATTTGCGTAACTTAGTAGCAACAAGATAATATTAAGAGGTCAGTGATTCCCCCCAGGTCTCGGAGACGCGTGGGGCGCGGCGCCGCCACCTCCCCAGCCCCGGGAGCTGTGCATCCGCGAGCTGGGCTCGCACCTACTCCAGACCCTGGACGGGTTCATCTTCGTGGTGGCACCAGATGGCAAGATCATGTACATCAGCGAGACCGCGTCCGTGCACCTTGGGCTCAGTCAGGTAAACAAGGACAAAGTTCGTAAACTAAAACCCGACTACGCTTAATAATTTAAATATTGAATAGAAGCAGGCGTTACTTTGCGGAAATCCATAATATAAATGATGAAAAGTCAAAATTATTTTGCTATGATCCGCAAAACAATCTTTGTATGGTACAACAAGCAGCATGTGCTATGCCCTGTCAGCCTTCCTGCTGTTAAATAAGCAGGAAAAATAAGCAACCAAGCGGACCCCAAGCACCACCACCAAGTAACACCACACAAATCCACCACCGAAATAAACTCGACGATCGTTTCGCTCCGACACCGGAGCATCCTCAGGAGATGTAAACTCTACAATGCACAACTGCAAAGTAGAGTAAGCTTATTAATAAGTAAGCTTAATAATTTAATTTAATACAAAATTATAATTTAGTGTGCAGAAAGCGTGGGGCAAGCAGCTAGTGGCGCCATCTGTTACGTCTATCCGGAACCAATTTAATAATCTAGAAAGACGCGCGAATGTCACTCTCGATTTCTTTCGTAAATAAAATGTAGCCCATGTCACCCGGACCATAATAACGAATCAATAGATACCTCATTCATCAAAATCGCTCCAGTAATTTAGGCGCTACGGTACACACAGAATCTCATATAAAAAATCGGATACATACATACATAAGTCGTTTTTCGTGTCACCTTGTGTCACCATCATTACAAGTGTAAATTAAAAAAACCCCCGACATTCGCCATTTTGTAGCGGCGGCCATCTTGGATTTGCAATAGTGCTATTCTACTAGTCAAGCCCTTTCATTTGATACCCATATTAAGGGAGTTGTGAAAAAATATGTAATCCGCCATTTTGTAGCGGCGGCCATCTTGGACCGATTTTCATCAAACATAGCTAACAACACTCTCGACTAATTCACCTTTCAAACAAAAAACCGCAAATCGGTCCACCCGTTTGAGCGCCACAGGGGAACAGACAGACACACACACACACAGACACGTCAAACTTATAACATCCCGTCGCTTTTGCGTCGGGGGTTAAAAATAGATATCTTAAATATGTCTAATTACAGGTGGAGCTTACGGGTAACTCGATATACGAGTACATCCACCAAGCAGACCACGAGGAGATGAACGCGGTGCTGAGCCTACAGCATCCACACACCTACATCGTACCGCCTTCGCTAGGGTATACCTTTTCTTATTCATATATATTACCCCCGGCACGTAAGTCGAGCGGTGACCTTTCAAGTGCGCGCAGCGTCGTGCGAGTGAGCGGGACACAATACGATTGGAGAGCCAATACGCGAGATCCGCGAGAGCTAATCAGTGCTTAGGAACGATCCCCACGCCCTCCCCGCGACCCCCTCACCACCCGAGATACCTCATTTTCGACTTCTGCGCATTAAAGTTCCCCGCTCGACTTACGTGCCGGGGGTTGTACCTTTGGGTGTTTTTTTTTTTATTCAACTACAAGTTAGCCCTTGACTGCAATCTCACCTGGTAAGTGAAATGCAGTCTAAGATGGAAGCGGGCTAAATTAGAAGAGGTATGCATACCCCTGATCGGTTTCTACACGACATCGTACCGGAACGCTAAATCGCTGGGCGGCACGGCTTTGCCGATAGGGTGGTAACCAGCTAAAGCCTCCCACCAGACCAGACCAGAGACAATTTAGAAACTATACAATCCCGAATTGCCGCTGCCGGGAATCAAACCCGGGACCTCCCACTTATAAGACCTGCGCCAGGGAGTACCGCACCGCACTCGGCCAACGTGGTGGACTACGGCCTGAACCCTGACCACTCTGAGAGAAGATCCGTGCTCTGTAGTGGACCGGTGATGGGTTGATAATGATGGAATTCTTTTTATTTCCTAGTTACCCAGTCGGAGGCACTTGGGGTCCGAACGTAGACATAGAATGCGAGCGCGCCTTCTTCATACGCATGAAGTGCGTGCTAGCGAAACGGAATGCTGGCCTCACCACTTCTGGATATAAGGTGAGCATTATATATAACCCCCGGCACGTAAGTCGAGCGGTGACCTTCAAGTGCGCGCAGTGAGCGGGACACAATACGATTGGAGAGCCAATCAGCGCTTACGAGGGATCCGCGAGAGCTAATCAGTGCTTACGAACGATCCCCACGCCCTCCCCGCGACCCCCTCACCACCCGAGATACCTCATTTTCGACTTCTGCGCATTGAAGGTCAATGCTAGACTTATTTGCCGTGACTTGTATATACATATATTTCTGTCCAGGCATGGACGGCCGAGTTACCCAAAGTGATTTTATATTTCCTTTTCAAGGGTGACTGCTATTTTGGCAGTACCTAGGTTTAGTAGGTACTTTTCTCTAATTTGCAAAGAAACAATAAGCTAATTATTTCAAGAGACAAATATTTAATTCATAATTAAAAGTTACATTGCAGTTTGTACAGTTAGACAACGACAGTAGAACACTTTTCCAGTTAATATAACCCAATAAATCTTCATCCAATGAACTACACATTTTATAAAATAATTTAAACAACTTAAAATTTGTGTTATATTTAAGAGTTGGTTAAGTCGACTTAATAGTTGTGTTAAAGTCCACCCACACTAAGTTATTTTAACTTGTGCTATTTTTAAACTTTTGAAAAAAAAAATTAAATATAAATAATAATCATTTGCATAAAAACACTAAACAAAAACACGACAATCTGGCAACTCTAGTTCTCCTGCGGATCTCCTCTTGTCTGGTTTCATCTTGCGGGGATACTCCAAGCATAGGTCGTTTAGGTCTTTTAACCCCCGACGTAAAAACGACTGGGTGTTATAAGTTTGACGTGTCTGTTTGTGCGTTTGTGTGTGTCTGTCTGTTCCAGTGCAACGTAGCGCTCAAACGGGTGAACCGATTTGAATGCGATATTTTTTTGTTTGAAAAGTGTGGTTGAAAAAGTCGGGAGTGTTCTTAGCTATAATGATGAAAATCGGTCCAAGATGGCTGCCGCCACAAAATGGCGGATTACATATTTTTAACTCCCTCAATATGGGTATCAAATGAAAGGGCTTGACTAGTAGAATAGCACTATGCAAATCCAGGATGACCGCCATGTCGGGGGTTTATTAAACTAGTTATGCAGTTTGTACTCTGACGTTATTGTATTTTGAAGCTCCAAATCTTTTAACATTTTGCGAGATCTGCAAACTTGCACAGAGCAATACTCTGAGGTGCCCCTATATTTTTATTACAAATCGTTACCATAAGAAGACTAATTCATACGCATACAAGCCCTCTTGATTATACTAACACTAGCACGCGGCGACACTCGTGGCACAAAGCGGAGGGCGCCGCGGATTGTGAATAGCAAACACACGAATTTGTTAATCTAATGCACCGCTCGCATGAATCTCGGAAGTGTGATTGTTTGGATTAACTAGCTCTGTGCTGTATTGGTACTTGGTAGTTGGTACTTGGTATGGGGTTTAGATAAGTGCGGGGTTAAAGGCATGCTGTCGGGCTTTGTCTAAGGCGCAGGCCCCATTGGGAAAGCGAAGCGAATAGAAACGAGGTCGTTTCGCTTCTGGCTCTGTCATTCGCAGTGTGAAAAGACGCCGTAGTGGCGTGAGCTAAGCGAAACGAACTTCGTTTCGCTCCCAATGGGGCCTGCGCTTTAGGGCTACATCAATCATTGCTACAATATAAATTGCGGTGATTGGCTGAATTAATGGTATTCTCGCTGTAACAATGCATTTTAGCCAATAGCGAGAGAGCGTCGACCAAACTTCTATACTTATAAAAAGGTGACCGACTGATCTATCAACGTGCAGCCACGCATAGAGTTACTCAGATATCGATGGAGAGAGCTATGCTCGGAGTTTCTCTGCGCGATTAATTCAGAAATGAGGAGATCCGTAGAAGAAAATGAGTCACAAATATAGCTCAACGGGTCGCGAAACTGAAGCGGCGATGGCTGGTGCACATAGTTCGAAGGACCGATAGACGTAGGGGTGCTGAGATTCTGGAGTGGTGACCTCGCACCTGAAGCACAGTGTTGGCGGACCCTCCACTACGTAAACTAACGACATCAGAAGATCACGAGAGTGTGGAAGAGACCTATGTCTACTGACCTGTCAAGCAGTGTGCGTCTATCAGTTGGGCTTCCCACCTGTAAGAGCACAGCACTTATCACTACTCCAGGGAGGCCGTCAATGACGTGATTATGTCTGCGCAGGTGATCCACTGCTCGGGGTACCTGCGCGCGCGGCGCTTCGGCGAAGCGACGGCGCCGCTGGGGCTGGTGGCCGTGGGGCACTCGCTGCCGCCCTCCGCGGTCACCGAGCTGAAGCTGCACTCCAACATGTTCATGTTCCGAGCGTCGCTGGACATGAGGCTGATCTTCTTGGACGCCAGGTGAGTCTGTCTGTCTGTCTGTCTGTCTGTCTGGGTATAACCCCGCAGGTGATCCGCTGCTCGGGGTACCTGCGCGCGCGGCGCTTCGGCGAGGCGACCAAAGTGATCAAAAGAAACTTTTTGCATTCAATATTCTGTTATTTTTTTCAGCACAACTACACCCCTAGATGCATTCATATTTCGTACCCATATGTACGTAAATATAAGATATTTTTTTTTGCAATACAAATCTTCATCCAATGAACTACACATTTTTATAATTTAAACAACTTAAAAATTGTGTTATGTTTATGAGTCTTCAACACTTATTAGTGTGGACTTTAACACAACTCTTAATTGGACTTAACGAGCTAAGAGTTGTGCTAGAGTCCACACTAAGTATCTACAGTAAGACAACGACAGTAGAACACTTCTCCAATTATTAATATAACCCAATAAATCTTCATCCAGTGACACATTTTTATAATTTAAACAACTTAAAATTTGTGTTATGTTTAAGAGTCAGTTAAGTCGACTTAATAGTTGTGTTAAAATCCATACTAAGTAACTTTAATTCGACGCGCGCGGTTTCGTTCTATTTTTAAACTTTTGAAAATGAATATGCGTTCAGCCGTAAAATAATTTAAATAATATCATATTGTGCATTAAACACGTCTGGCAACGTCGGCAACTCTTGTTCTCCTGCGGATCACATAACTCTATCTGTAGCCCACTTAGTGGCCATCTTAAGAGGACCATTGTTAGTACTGAATGTTCGATCTTAAAACAAGGTTGTTTACGAGGAGACAGGTCCAGACGTTTAGGTGGAGATAGGTGACAAACACACATACAGAACCATTATACAATACTACCTTCCGCCCGCGGCTTCGCCCGCGTGAATTTCGGTTTTTCACAAATCCCGAGGGAATCGTGGATTTCCGATTCCCGTTCCCACTCCATTTTCCAAACTTTATACCTACTTTCAAGGAAGTTCGCTATAGTAATCTACGTCTATAGCTGTTTTCGGTTTGGCCAATGTCGTTACCTGTGTGTAACTGTCTCGTTGGTCTAATGGTCATCATATTCGACTGCAGATCACGAGGTCCCGGGTTCGATTCCCGGGTCGGGCTAATAATTGTTAGGTATTGGGTTTTTCTGTCAAGAAAATCTCTGTGCCAGCCCGGAGTTGGTAGTTCGTTAGTAGGCGGTGTTTCACCCCCGTGCCTCGGAGAGCACGTTAAGCAGTCGGTCCCGGTTATTATCACTATCGTGTGACAACAGTCGTTAAAGCCCGTCAACCGGCAGCATGGCGGGTCTAAGCTCTAAATCTCTATCTCCTATGAGAGAGGAGGCCTGTGCCCAGCAGTGGGACGTTAAAAGGCTGTAGTGGTGGTTACCTGTGCGTCGTTTCGGCGAAGCGCGCCGCGGAATGTGCGTATAGAGAGCTTTACGCGTCGCTAAGTGCCGTGAACTAATAAACGCTGAACTTGCAACGCGCGGTCGTCCACAGGCGTCGACATAAAACTTACTTATTCAACACATTCGAAACAGTATTTATTCTGCTTGGTAAGCCGTTTAATCTATCTATATCTTCTATATCTTCTATCTATACATATAATAAAATTTGCCGTATCTGTACATTGAAGATTTTTGCAAAATTATAACTGGGGGATGTTAGGGATAAGTAATAGAACGTAAAAAAACTATTTTTGAAATTTTCGTCTGTTTGTCTGTTTATCTGTTTGTCTGTGTGTTTGTGCGCCCATCACGCAAAAACTACTGAATGGATTGAAACGAAACTTGGTACGATTTAAGTTCATACTACGGAGTAACATATAGGATACTTTTCATCCCGAAATTCAGCACGGTTCCCTAGTGAGAGGGGATGAAAGTCAAAACGTGTATTAAGCTGTAATTCAATAACGCGTGGTCCGATTTCATTCATTCTTTTTTTGTTAGAAAGTAGATACTTTAAAGATTACCGACTAACTTCTAAAGGGCTGGATCGATTTTGATGGGACTTTCACTGGTGGATGTTTACATTTTGATCTACCTAAACATCCGCCAGTGAACTTTTAACAGTTTTTAGCATGATATGAGCTCAAAGGAGCTTAGGAAAAACCAAATTATTCCTACGGGATTTTTAAAAACCAGTATATATCCACGCGAACGAAGTCGCGGGTGTCCGCTTGTTGAACAATAATTATAATGTACGTAGGTAAGCTAGTTTTATTGAAATTTAGTCTAATTATTCCCACGTCGTTCCCAAAATACTCTTCCTATTTCTTGACGACCTTCTTGGCGCATTGGGGAGTACTGCGGTCTTATGAGTGGAAAGTCTCGTATTCGATTCCCTGCAGGGAAATTTGGTAATAATTTCTAAATTTCTCTTATCTGGTCCGGTTCTCGAGGTGAAGCCTCGACTAGTGGTTACTCGCCGTGGCTAGTTACCATCATACTGGCGAAGCCGTGCCGCAAAGCAATGTAGTGTTCCGCTGCGTTGCCGCATAGAAACCGATCAATAACAAGTATAAATTGAAAATTTAAAAAACCCCCGACATTCGCCATTTTGTGGCGGCTGCCATCTTGAATTTGCACTAGTGCTATTCTACTAGTCAAACCCTTTCATTTGATACCCATATTAAGGGAGTTGTGAAAAAATATGTAATCTGCCATTTTGTAGCGGCGGCCATCTTGGACCAATTTTCATGAAACATAGCTAACAACACTCTCGACTAAATCACCTTTCAAACAAAAAAACCGCATTCAAATCGGTCCACCCGTTTGAGCGCCACAGGGGAACAGACAGACAGACATACACACACACACACACACACACACACACACACACACACACAGACACGTCAAACTTATAACACCCCGTCGTTTTTGCGTCGGGGGTTAAAAACTGGTTTTAATAAAACTGCTATACCTCTCACAAGTTAGTCCGCTATCATTCTAGACCGTATCGTCACTAATAGGTAGGTATAATAGGTAGGATCTCACCAGGTGAGATCGGAGTCAAAGGCTAACTTGTAGATGGATAAAAGAAATTAATAAAGTATAGACTTTATGATCAATCTCGTGTGTTACTGTGTGTCGAACTTACGACAATCGACATTATCATCATCATTATTATCAACTCATTAACGGCCCACTACAACGCACGGGTCTCGTGTCAGAGTGGGGCGGGTTCAGGCCGTAATCCACCACGCCGGCCGAGCGCGGTGCGGCACACGAACACGCCGCGTCACAACATCACGGAGAACTCTCAGGCGTGCAGGTTTCCTCACAATGTTTTCCTTCACCGTTAAAGCGAGTGATATTTAAGTGCTTAAAACGCACATAATTCGGAAATGTAGAGGTGCCGGGGATCGAACTCAGACCCCCCAAAAGGGAGTCCGAAGTTATCGACATTCCACACAGTCCATTATGTTATCGACATGTCGAAATTAAATCAGCGTATAGGGTCCGTACTTCGCGCCTATGGAAATCACGTCGAAGGGCCATATTGTTCTTTAGCCATACGTTTCTCGGAACACCTATAAATTATTATCGACGCTAGGGAGGGGACCGCGGCCGGTGAAATACTACGCTTTGTTAGGATTAGCTTTAATGTTATGGGACGTTTTCCCGCTCTACTAGTATATTATGGTATGGTCTGTGAATTCCCGTTGTTTCATTGAAAACATGTGTTTACTTTATCCATACCCACTTTAGTTATAACTTACTTATTTTCTTCTTAAAAATCTAAAAAAATCTTTGGGTCTTCAAAATTGGTTGCAATGTAGCACGTAGGTACATACATACATACCTACGTAGATAAATAATTGTTTTCATGCAGTCAGCTTTTTTTTGTTTCTTTTTTTGATGTTATAACGTCTTATAAATCAAACGCCGGCTACACGCACGAAAAAACATGAGTCATTGTCACGTACCGCGTGCAAGCAGAAGCGCGGATAGAGAAGGTGCGATCGGCCTAAGCGTTCGGCTTGTGGTGCATCACATAATCACATAAAATTATCGTCCGTAAAACCTGTTAAACAGACATCCTATATACAACGTTAGTTTTACTTTGCGCAAAAACCGAAACACGTGTCAAATATTTTTACATTAAAAATATTTATACAAAATTTCAAAAAAATACAATGAAAAGTAACGAAGTTATAAGCTTGTTATGTTGCGTCATTGTCCTCGAAAAAAAATGGTCACCGCAAGCCGTCATCGCAGCGACGTGCGATCGACGCGAGTTGAATGACCGCCGCTGTGTGCCGACCGTCAGCTGATGTGCGGTAAATCATAGTGTCTAAGCTTGTAGGATTTCAAAATATTTTTGGACAAAAATATAACACTATGTAAAAATGGTTGGATTCAATTTTGTTACTGATTCTGAACAAACTGCTTTCAGGTTTTGCGTAAAGTAAAACTAACGTTGTATAGTACCTACATCCAAGCCATCTCTCGTCAACCTAACGACCTCTACGACAGCCTTTAACGTCCCACTGCTGGGCACAGGCCCAGTCTCTTTTAGGAGAGACGAACAAAGAGCTTGGACCCAACACGCTGTTCCACTGTTATTTTATCATCATCATCATGATCAACCCATTACCGGCTCACTACAGAGCACGGGTCTCCTCTCAGAGTGAGAAGGGTTTTGGCCATAGTCTACCACGCCGGCCAAGCGGATTGGCAGACTTCACACACCTTTGAGAACGTTATGGAGAACTCTCAGGCGTGCAGGTTTCCTCGCGATGTTTTCCTTCACCGTTAAAGCAAGTGATATTTAAATACTTAAAACGCACATAACTCTGAAAAGTTAGAGGTGCGTGCCCCGGAATCGAACCCACGACCTCCGATTAGAAGTCGGTCGTCCTAACCACTAGGCTATCACAGCTTATGTTATTTTATAACTGACATTAAATGTTGCATAAAGTTATAGAAATATTCATATTATATCGATTTGACTACCTCGTTGGTAGTCTAGTGGTTAGCATATTCAACTGAGGTCCCGGGTTCGATTCCCGGGTCGGGCAAATAATTGTTAGGTATTGGGTTTTTCTGTCTCAGTGCCAGCCCGGAGTTGGTAGTTGGCGGTGTTTCACCCCCGTGCCTCGGAGAGTACGTTAAGCGGTCGGTCCCGGTTATTATAACTATCATGTGACAATAGTCGTTAAAACCCGCCAACCCGCATTGGAACAGCGTGGCGGGTCTAAGTTCTAAATCGCTCTCTCTTAAAAGAGGCCTGTGCCCAGCAGTGGGACGTTAAAAAGGCTGTAGTGGTAGTGGTATATCGATTTATTTAATTAGTATCATACATACATCCCTCGCACAAACAAGTCATCGTTTTGTAATGTCACGCCAAATTATTTCGACCGCCTCACGCGCGGGCGAGAGGTCCCCGGTTTGATTCCGAACCCTATAGGTATAGCGTTGTGTTTTGTTTTCTTGTAAGTTCAATTCCTGGTTGGGCCAATTTGAAAATTTATAATTTCTAAATTGTCTCTATCGTCACAGATGCTGATAAGTAACTGACCAAAAAAAGTGCTCAAAAAATAAAATAATTGGCAGCTTGTTGAGTAGTTCCCGTGCATTGTAAATAACAATAAAAATCAGCCAAGTGCGAGTCGGGTCTCGCTCTTTTAGGGTTCCGTACATAATTATGAACTATATAATATTTTGGGTCTACGAAATATTTAATTTCCGAGCTTAGACATCGCAACACACCGTGAAAAAACCCCCAAAAAATGTTCGTTTGTTTTCGTCACAGCTTATAAACTATTTTATGAATCGTTGTTTTCAGTATTTGTTGTTCAAATAGAGCATATGGTACATAATATACCAAAATATCATATTCCTAACTACTTAGTTTAGTTTTTGAGTTAGCCCCCGTCACAAAATTGGTCTAACAACATTTCCTTATTTTTTGAGAAAAAAATTAAAAATATATATATTTGTACTCTTCTCAATGAGCTCTAAACAATGATACCCGACAAGCTAGGGTAAGAAAAAAAATTTTTTGGGTCCTTTTTTATGTATGGGAGCTTCCCTGAAAAATAATTTAATTCAATTTCTAATTCAATATTTGGTTTTGGGTTGACGTTCTATACCAAATACGAAAATTTTAGGTTTGTAACTTATTTAGTCTACGAGCTAGAGACCTGTGACCGGCGGACGGACAGACAGACGGACAGACAGCCGAGTGACATTAATAGGGCTCCGTTTTTACCCTTTTGGTACGGAACCCTAAAAACGTACACAAAACAAGAATTTGGACGCTGTGTAGTGTCACAGAATAATAACTAGTACCTAAAGGTACAGAAGCCTTACTTCGCAATGGTTTTCAAAGAAATATGTACTCAATCTGATAAACAATATGATTTAATTTAGCTCGCGTTCCAGTCGAGCACGTGTTCGTTTACGTACCTACAAAATTTTTTTGAGGGAATATGGGCCTTAATTCACTGGACTACGGTTCATAATAGGTTATACGTGGTTATACATTTGAAAGAGCCGGGGACTCTAGGGCTATGGCAGCCTATACTAGATTGGCCGTTGCGCAACGGCCGCCGCCTGTAGGTATGTTTTCAATACCTAAACGCGGAGTGACACAGGCCTGGTAGTGTTTATATGCTTCTCTTGTTATCTCTGTTAACTAATAATAAAAGTTCTGTTACTTCTATTAGATACCTATATTAAAATTTTTCTCCAAGACCCTCGAGTGGGGTATCAAAATAAAGAGCTTTAAAAGGCGAGTACGAAAATGTATACAATTTATTATTTCTCTGTTTACGCAATCGGATTTTTTAATTTAAAAAACTATATATACTTACTTGTAGGTAGGTGGGTTACATACTTACATACATACTAGACATCGTCTCTGATATTATACTACCTATATTATACCTAGATATTCAGAGGCCCTAAATAGCTTAGATAGGTATCCTAGGTACATTTTCAATAGAAAAAGTAATACATACCGTCACACTCGCAGTTCAAAGTATCCATTCTAATAACAAACACACAATATTGAATATCAAAATACGCACACCTGGGTATAACAGTACCAGATGTTCGACATGTGACACCTCGTATATTGTGCTTTGGGATGATGATTTTGCATTGCTATAATGAGATGAGATGATTCAAAATATAAACTACGATAAGATAGTTACGCGTTTGGCGATCTGCCTTTGTTGGTGAGGTGAGGTCAGGAAGAGGCTTCGAGCCATAAGATTTGTTCCAATAATTAGGATTCCGTACCCAAAGGGTAAAAACGGAGCCCTATTAATCTCACTCGGCTGTCTGTCCGTCTGTCCGCCGGTCACAGGTCTCTAGCTCGCAGACGAAATGAGTTACAAACCTGAAATTTTGGTATTTGGTGTAAAACGTTGACCCAAAATCAAAAATTGAGTTAAATTATTTTTCAGGGGGGCTCCCATACATGAAAAAGGAGCCGGAATTTTTTTTTCTTACCCTAGCTTGTGGGGTATCATTGTTTAGACCTCGTTGAGTACGAACATATATATTTTTAATTTTTTGCTCAAAAAATAAGGAAATGGGGGGCCATCAAAGTTGTCAGTTTTAAACCATTTTTGTGCCGGGGGCTATCTCAAAAACTAAACTACTTAGTTAGGAATATGATATTTCGGTATATTATGTACCATATGCTCTATTTAAACAACAAAAACTGAAAACAACGATTCATACAATATAAGCTATGGCCTGTGAGTGTGACCAAAACAAACGAAATTTTTTTGGGTTTTTCTTTCACGGTATGTTGCGATGTCTAGCTCGGAAATTAAATATTTCTTAGACCCAAAATATTATATTGTTCATAATTATTAATTACTAGCGGTCCGCCCCGGCTTCGCCTGCGGTAGGTACAATATATATAATTAAACGAAATGTAGACATATTTAATGGACATAATGACATATTCGCGATGATCGCTTTTTTACACTCGCATAATATAATAGGTCCTTTAAAATTAATTACAATCAATTTTGTATACAAGAGTATAGAAGCATCCGTCGAGGAATTATGTACCTTATCGTCCAAAGAATAGAACTCATTATCTACTGTCAAGTTCCGTACGTGCTGACAAGACTCAAAAGCGTGTCCTTCCCCCGGCTTCCGTGTGCGTCCGCACAAAGAAAACTACGGAGTCGACAGTATTTGTTTTTAATTTTTAACCGACCTCAAATATGGAGGTTATGTATTCGATCAGTATTCAGTATATGTACATTGTACAGTCTGTTTTTCCTTAGCTGTCTTAAAAGGTAAACAAATCGCTTGAACTACTCGGAGAAAGAAGGAAGGAAAAACAGATTGTATATATGTATGTATATATGTACGTATGTATGTTTGGGATTATCTCAAAAACCAATGAACTGATTTTGTTGACTTTACCACTATCGTTATCAGCATACTTTCTGGAAGGTTTTAGTATGTAACACACATAATTATCATATAAGTACGAAGTTACACACAAATGTATGTCACTAATGTTTTTATTTGCTAGTTGGTACACCGATTTCTCTGAGATTGCTGGACCGAAGTCGGTTTAATTTTTTTCAAAGAATGGTTACAATTCGATTTGTAGTTTCGGAGAAATACGTGGACAAACATACACACATACTACCACACATACCTACACCTATAAATTTTGTATATTTGTTCGGCAGCCCCAAATAAATTATCATAATTTTCTATCTTCTATACATATTATAATAAAATCATAGACTTGCCGTATCTGTACATTAAAGATTTTTGCAAAATAATAACTGGGGGATGTTAGGGATAAGTAATAGAACGTAAAAAAGCTATTTTTGAAATTTTTGTCTGTTTGAATGTTTGTCTTTTTATCTGTTTGTCTGTATGTTTGTGGGTGCATCACGCAAAAACTACTGAATGGATTGAAATGAAACTTGGTATGATTTAAGTTCATACTACGGAGTATCATATAGAATACTTTTTATCCCGAAATTCAGCACGGTACCCTTGGGAGAGGGGATGAAATTTAAAATGTGTACTTAGCTGTAATTCATTAACGCGTGGTCCGATTTAATACATTCTTTTTTTTGTTAGAAAGTAGATATTTTAAAGATTACCGGCTGATCTCAGAAAGACTGGATCGATTTTGATGGGACTTTTACTGGTGGATGTTTACCTTTTGATCTACCTAAACATCCGCCAGTGAACTTTTAACAGTTTTTAGCAAGGTATGAGCTCAAAGGAGCTTAGGAAAACAAAATGATTCCCACGGGATTTTTAAAACCAATATCCACGCGAACGAAGTCGCGGGTGTCCGCTTGTATATAAATATATTGCAATTCCAATAATATCACAACATACGTGTCGAATTGATAACCTCCTATTTTATGAAGTCGGTTAATAACAAATATCAGCTGAGTAAGGAATCCACGGACAGACATACTGATTACTGTCGCATTGATAATTCGCTTAGAAACGAATTCATTTCATTTCCGCATGTATCAGCATACATACGTGTTATTTAGCTGATAGACATGAAAGACGAGCTAAGCATTTTTGTTTTACAATACTACACTCAAGCATATCAAATAACTGCTACATACTACAAGGTTATAGTAATTTTATTTCCTCAGGTGCACTGTAGATTGGTTAAAGTTACGTCACGGTAAACGTTATATTTCGAACAAAAAAATATCGTCTATGGTGTGACCCTCAAAGTCAAAGTCAAAATAAAATTATTTATTCAACGTTGGTACTTGGTACAATCTAAATTCAAATGCTGAACTTTTTGATACTTACTTACAGTTTTTTTATTAAAGAAACAGAATTATTCAATATTATAGAATAATTATAATAAAATGAGAGTCTTTTTTAGAAAACAGTTTAGAAATCGATTTGTTTATTTCTGCTTTGTATCTTTCAAATATCAATTGTTGTATTTTGAAATTCAAAAGCGTGTATTGCGATAAGTTTAATCAATATCGGTATATAGTAGAATTCAAGATAGGCATAGACAAACTAATATCTATCTAACAACAGTCATTTATAATAATTTTTTAATGAATTAAAAACAAATCTTATGGAGTCTCCATAGAACCAGTATCCTTTCCACCCTCGTACCACACGAGTAGATATTATACAGAGAGAAAGCTACCTAGAAGCGGCCCGCTGTAGGTACACGCACACATAGCGCCGCTCACGCACACACGAGCTCTCACCAACGGTTCACGTACGCTCCGCTGGTAGGACAGTTGGTAGACAAACGACAGGGCTGTGGGTCGTGCGCACTTTTCCAATCTCTTTTTTTGTGTACCCTAGAGATCAAGTGAAGTAAGTATACCTACCTTTACATATCTATACAATAAAATTAATGAAATGAAATTAATTGAAATGACATGAATTTATTTATTGTAGGATAGTATGTGCCACTTATGATACTATGTCAAGACTCTACTACTGGTTCAAAAAGCAGATTCTACTGAATAGAATTGAGTAATAACATTGCCAGGTACAACCCGTTTACTAAAAGATTGGACCTGGCGTCGATGACGCCACTGCGACGCATGGGTAGGGTGTGCAAAAAAGCATCATTAAGAATATTTAGGTATTGTATGAAACTTAAATGTTTGTGAAAAACTGACAATACTAACACAGCATACCCAGGTATGCTGTGTTAGTATTGTCTTGCGAGCGAGCGAGTCAAAGCAACTTGTCAGCGAGGTCCTATCTTTTAGTAAACGGGTTATAAGTTAAAATGTGTTATAGATCGTCTATGCAATGGGCCATCGCGATGGGCCTATCTAAGGTACCTATCTAAATAAATAATTAAATAAATAAATAAATACTCACACATACGCACACGGCCGTCTATTCCTGAAGTAGGCAACTTCATGCCTGTGTTATAGGTAATAGCCGACTGATAGACATATTTACATATAAATACATATATATATTTTATATAAAGGTATATATACATTATACATACATATTATAAATACACCCAGACTCGGAGCGGGAATCGAACCCGCGACCCTGGAGCGGAAGGCAGGGTCACTGCCAACCGCGCTAACGGGTCATTCTAAGTAACTAGGTACTTAATTCATTCAATTTACTAAAGTAAGTAAGTATCTAGATTCTAGGTACTGTCACTAGGGATATCTACGCATGTGCTATCACACTTATTTTTAGTAGGTATCTGTTCATAAAAATGTCTACGGTTTTATAATCTACTACCTACCTAAGTAATTAGGTATTTAATTCATTTATTTTACTAAAGTAAGTATCTAAATACTATCACTGGGACATCTACGCATGTGCTATTACACTGACTTTTAGTAGGTACGTACTACCTACCTAAGTAACTAGGTACTCAATTCATTCATTTTACTAAAGTAAGTAAGTATCTAGTTCTGTCACTAGGGATATCTATGCATGTGCTATCACACTTAGTTTTAGTAAGTACCTACTACCTACCTAAGTAACTATATAACTTATATAGTTACGTAATATAGTATAGTATAGTAATGTAATATAGTAATATAGTATAGTATAGTATAGTATAGTATAGTAATAGTATAGTATAGTAATGTAATATAAAAAACATATTTTTCCAATCATTATTACATATCTTGCTATATTATGTATACTAGTATATAATATTTTTATTTTTACCCATAATTTTTCACATGCAACAGGTGACAACCCTATCAGAATAGGTATAAATTTTGGACGTTCTTAGGTAGCTTTTCCTCTGTATAATATCTACTCGTGTGCTCGTACGAAGGATGGGCCGAAAAAAAAAACGTAAAAAAACAACACAAAGCTCTAATGACGCGGCGTGGTGGCGTCACGAATAATTGCCACTTGTTTGCACTTTACGCGGGAAAATGAGAGAAAAAACAACCCACAAAATATGCAAAGAGTTTTTATATGTTTAAACTCATGCAATATGCTTGTTTCAAGCGACTCGTTTGAAATGAAATGAAATGAAAATATACTTTATTGTACACCAAGGACTACATACATTACATTAAAGACATGAATATAAAATAACCGGCCAAGTGCGTGGCGGGCCACGCGCAGTGTAGGGTTCCGTAGTCACAATCCTCGAAAAACAGATATAACTCCTTAACCTGTGAACCCTACTTAGCCATGATAGTTTTCCTTTATAATTGATTATATATACTACTGCTGTGAATTTTTTCAAGTTCCTATATACTGCCATTTGGCTGATAGAGGGGGGGGGGACACTTGACTCTAATAAAAATTTACACTTTAAAACATCATATTTTACAAACCGGTCTAGAAATCGAAAAATGATGTTCCCATACCCACAGTATTTTTAAAAGACCTATTCAACGATACCCCACACTATGGGGTAGACGAGAAAAAAAATTATCATCCCCACTTTATGTACGGGACTTTGTGTATATTTCATGTACGGGAGCTACCCTAAAAAAAAAAATATTTATCAAAATTTTATTTCACCACTTTGTCGGCGTGATTAATATTTATACCCATGCCAAATTACAGATTTCTAGCACTAATAGTCTCTGAGATTAACCGAGGACGGACGGACAGACAGACGGACGGACATGGCGAAACTATAAGGGTTCCTTGTTTACTACGGAACCCTAAAAATAGGTACAAATGGCGGCCTTATCGCTTAGAAGCGATCTCTTCCAGGCAACCACGATGAGGAGGATATAATAATCAGTGAGAACGTTTGAGATCGTTTGTCCATCTATACTTTCTATAGTGACGGGTCAGTGCCGTTTTTAGGGTAGGGCGCGGTTGGGCGATCGCCCAGGGCGCCGTAGGGCGCCCCTATGTAGCACATTGCTCATAGTTCGAGGTCTACTTACTCGTAAATTCCCTAAAGTAAGCGAAAAAATCTTTATTTTGGCAACACTTGAACCGGTTGCGAGTGAGGACAGTAGGTACTAAAGAGAGAAGTTTTTCCTAAGTTTTTTAAAGCTAAAGCTGATAAAAACCTATCTTCGATCAACAGAGAACAATATCTCAATCTAGATTGACAAACTTTGTCGAAATTGCCGAACTTGCCGACTTTGATAATCTTTTAAAAGAGTTCGCAGATAGAACGGCCAGAAAATCGCTTAGCGGGACGTCTATGCCGGTAGGGTGGTAACCAGCCACGGCTTAAGCCTCCCACCAGACCAGACCAGAGACAATTTAGAGATTACAAAATCACAAATCGCCCCTGCCGGGAATCGAACCCGGGACCTCCCACTTATAAGACCACAGTGCTCACCACTACGCCAGGGAGGTCGGCATTTTTTTGATGTAGGTACTAGGTAGTCGTTTAAAAAAGCGTTTTCGCTCAAAACTCTTTTAGCGGAGGGGTAGGAAAACAATATGGCGGCGTTAATTGGCGGAAGCGATCGGATTTTTTGTGTCAACAGTTTTTTCGGTTGAAAGAACAGAAGTGGCGACTGGCGACCGACGAGGGGCCGCGATACGCGATACACCAATTAAGATTATAAAGAGGTTTGCACTGACTTCAGAAGGGGCTGGTTGTAGCACACAATTCTGAATGAATGAATGAATGATAATACTTTTATTGTTAGCCACAACACAGATATTTCCGGGATTAAAGTAAACCAGTTATTTCAAGGGGGAGCAGGTAGGGGCAGCTGCCCCCACCCCTCTCCCCTAGAGATTTGAAAAATTACAGCCAAATGCAGCCAAAGATCTCTCCTCTTCTCAGACCAGCAGGGTTATTCTGTAACTTAGTTACCAACTGAAAATAGTTGCCAACGAATTAGTTTGATATACATTGCTGTTTTAATGTGTGAAATGAAATCACTGTTTATATTTTTCACACAGTAAAGCAGCAATGTACATATATCGAACTAATTCGTTGACAACCATTTTCTGTCGGTAACTAAATTAAAGAATAGCCCCACAGGGCTCGTTTGGAATCCTCGTAGTCTTAGTTTTAAGTTCTCGTAGTTAATTATTATCACCATTACCTCACTTTCATGTATAGTCTGTTCGTTTTCTTACGGTCGCCTTTTGTGTCTAGCCGCCTCCGCCGCGCGGTGTTTTGCCAAAGACACCGCCGTGACTTCAAAGCATGCCGCGAGGGGTGTACAGGCACAAGGGGTTTTGGCGTTTTATACCTACTCATATTTTTTCATTAAAATTCTCTTTCCTTTTTATATTTTTTTATATTCGTATTTTATTACAATATAACCATAAACATAAAATATGATATTCTCATGAACACGGGTCTTCTCTCAAAATGAGAAGGATTTTAACCATAGTCTACCACGCTGGCTAAGTGCAGATTGGCAGACTATTCGTACTAATTCGGAGATTCTGTTAGAATAGAAAAAAAAATTACAAACAGAAAAAAAGTAATAAAAATAAAAGCAGAATACTAAGAGCACCTGCGCCTGTACCGACACTAAGTTACCGAACGAACTACCTATACCTACTTCTGATCTAAAAATTCTTAAATCCACTCACTTGACTTATAATTAATACAGTCAAAACCGTTTATATCGACATCGTTTAGAATAACATACCGGTTATATTAACCGTAATCAAAGGTCCCGGCTGAATGCTATATGACTGCCTTATCAAAAACATTGCTTTTTACGACATTGGTTACTTCGACATACCGCATTAAACGACCACATTTGACCAATGTTTTCGGAGAATTGTATCTCTACAGGTCGTTCTACAACGACCAGCTTATCTGTATTGTAAACTTTGAATAGGCATAGTATAAATTAGTGCAGTCAAATTTGACTCCAAAAGTGGCTAAAATCGCAAACGAACGGCTAGTTCTGATTTTTTAATATGTTGTTAGGACCACTACCAGTAGTGTAAATCCAATTTTGCAGCTTCGAAAGACCTGTGCTAACTTTGCAGCACTCGAAAAACCGCGAAATTTTCGCACTACTTTTGGTTTTTTCAATATGAGTCCTAAACTATGGGTTTAAAAAAAATATTTTCTACACGTTTTTAAAGAAGATTAAAATTGCTACAATTTAAGACCAAAACTAGCTCTTTAAATTCAATATTTGCTGAGATACAGCTCTCCAAAAATTGACAATTAATTCCGAAAAAGTGAAATTTTAAGATTTGGTCAATTTTAAACCCCGATATCGGGGAAAATACTCATTTTACGGATAAAGTTAATTGAAAAGATGTTGTAGTAAATATAATTAGCTTTAATTTAAACACTAAACGACGTCAGTAGCCCATATAGTTTACTTATAAATCCTAAAAGTTTAAAAAATGGGAAAATTGCAGTTTTCTCTTCAGTTTGTTTTGAATGTAGTTTGAAAGAAAAAACCATGTACACCCACAAGAAATATGTATTAAAACTATTACTAAGTATTTATATTTAGTATTTATAATGTTATTTATTCAAGAAAAAAATTATTTATATTATTATTGATATTTATTGATTTTTATGAAACATATTAACCTGTATTAAAAGGACATTATGAGTTCCGAGCAATATAAGTCGTAAACTACGCATTTTTTTTAAATATTTTCTATACATTTTTAAAGTAAACTAAAATTGCTACAATTTGACACCAGAACCAGTTCTGTAACTTCAATACTTGCCGAGATACAGCTCTTCTAAAATAGAACTTTTTCCAAAAAAAGTGAAAATTTAAGATTTGGTCAATTTTCGACCGCCATCTTGGGGATAATACTCATTATAAGGGTAAAATTATAGTCAAAATGTTGTAGTAAATCTAATTAGCTTTAATTTAAGGGTGGAACGACGTCTCTAGGCCATATAGTTTACTCACAAACCTTAATGAACAATTATAACCGAAAATAATATCTTTGTAATGCAGGTTAATATGCTTCATAAATATCAATAAAATAAGATAAATAATTTTTTTTTTTCATAAATAACATTATGAATACTATAATAATAGATTAAATGTACATTTCTTGTGGATGTTCATGATTTTTCCTTTCAAGGTACTCACAAACCAAACTAAGCAGAGCAAATTTACGAAAATTGTTTTCCCATTTTTTGGACTTTTAAGATTTGTGAGTAAACTATATGTCCTAGAAATGTCGTATTACCCTTAAATTAAAGTTGATTAGATTTACTATAACATTTTTATCTATAATTCTACACATAAAATGAGTATTATCCCCAAGATCGCGGTCGAAAATTGACCAACTCTTAAATTTTCACTTTTTTTGAAAAAAGTTCAATTTTAGGAGAGCTGTATCTCGGCAATTATTGAAGCTACAGAACTGGTTCTGATGTAAAACTGTAGCAATTTTAGTCTACTTTAAAAATGTATAGAAAATATTAAACAAAAATGCGTAGTTTACGACTTATATTGCTCGGAACTCATAATGTCATTTTAATACAGATTAATATGTTTCATAAAAATCAATAAATATCTATAATAATATAAATAATTTTTTTCTTGAATAAATAAATATATAAATACTTAATTTAAATACTTAGTAATAGTTTTAATACATATTTCTTGTGGATGTACATGGTTTTTTCTTTCAAATTACATTCAAAACAAACTAAAGAGAAAACTGCAATTTTCGCATTTTTTAAACTTTTAGGATTTGTAAGTAAACTATATGGGCTACAGACGTTGTTTAGTGTTTAAATTAAAGCTAATTATATTTACTACAACATCTTTTCAATTAACTTTACTCGTAAAATGAGTATTTTCCCCGATATCGGGGTTTAAAATTGACCGAATCTTAAAATTTCACTTTTTTGGAATTAATTGTCAATTTTTGGAGAGCTGTATCTCAATAAATATTGAATTTAAAGAGCTAGTTTTGGTCTTAAATTGTAGCAATTTTAGTCTACTTTAAAAAAGTATAGAAAAATATTTTTTTAGAAACGCATAGTTTAGGACTTATATTGAAAAACCCAAAAAAAGTGCAAAAATTTCGCGGTTTTTCGAGTGCTACAAAATTAGCACAGGTCTTTCGAAGCTGCAAAATTGAATTTAGACTACTGGTAGTGGTCCTAACAACATATTAAAAAATCAGAACTAGCCGTTCGTTTGCGATTTTAATGTCAAATTTGACTGGCGATGGTCAATGGTTATTATCGTAAAAATAAACACGTGTTTAGGGTCTTTTGTAATTCTTAGAAAACAAAACACGTGCATGCCGTAGAGTCAAGGCCCAGTTCTTCAAATTTCTTCAGTCAGTTTCTTACTTATCTTACTTAAAACATATTGTTGAATTAATTGTGAAACTTTTAACTTGTCGTAAACAAAAAGAAAGCAAATTAATATCGAAGAAAAATCGCGTATTATTACAAAGCAAGAGAGCGGAGTTCTAAACAAAGACTTGGCAAAAGAATATGGTGTTGTATGGTGGAACCGGTTGTTATAACTATCGGTTTTTACGACTTAATATGAGTAGTCCCTTCGATGTCGTTATAACAGCTTTACAGCTTTATAACCTCTCGACTGCACCTAAAATTCATACTTTTCCCATCCTCCATTTTTATATCAACTTGCGTCCCCCAAAGCTAGTGACGCTCTTGGGGGCAGCCATTTCAGAGATAACCCCATAGAAAATATACTAATATATTGACCTGTTTGAACAGACACAACGACATAAATACACGAACCTATGCTTGAGTGTACGTCCGTGCATAAATATTAAGACGCCTGTCCGAGTAATGCTATCATTTAAATAGGTATTGAGTCATTTAGGTCAAAATCACAGACAGACATTGTGGCTAATTCTGTTGTACACAATCTCTAAACTGAACTAAATTGACAGGTTTAATAAAATAGTGCTATCCTTTTCCGTAGGTATCACTGTATTTAGCCATTTTAGTTTAGGTTTAGAGATTGTGTACAACAGAATTAGCCACATTGACAGTTTAATTCATTTGGATATATTACTGAAAAATGCGTAGCTTGCGCCTCTTACGGCAACATATTGTATGAACTTAAAGATATTAAGGGTCTGTTTCACCACCTTCTGATAAGTGTCAGATAGCTATTCACAACTTTTGTCTTTATCACTTGACATAAAGTGACAAAACTTACGTTTATGCTATCCGAAACATCAGAAAATGGTGCAACAGGCCCTAAAAGTATACGTGTTCTATATAAATATACAAAAATATAACTATAAATATAAATAACTAAAATATATAAAAATATAACTAAGTATTCGAATAATATTAGGTACAAGTATTTTCGGTAACGTTATCACGATTATATCAGTAACGGAACGTTTATAACGTTACAGAGTGGCGTCGCTGACGGGCTACGAGCCGCAGGACCTCATGAAAAATGCATAGCTTTCAAAGAAATTAAATCTTAACTATGTATCGGATTAGGTTTTTACCTGTAATGATAGATTTAAGTTTGTAAATTCATTAAAAAAAAAGTTGTGATGTGCAATAACTATTTGAATAATATTAAGTACAAGTATTTTCGGTAACGTTATCACGATTATATCGGTAACGGTACGTTTATAACGTTACAGAGTGGCGTCGCTGACGGGCTACGAGCCGCAGGACCTCATCGAGAAGACGCTCTACCACTACATACACGGCACCGACGTGTTGCACATGCGATACTCACACTGCACACGTGAGTACTAGCACTTTTTAACAAGTATAAATTAAAAATTAAAAAAAAAAACCCCGACATTCGCCATTTTATGGTGGCGGCCATCTTGGATTTACATAGTGCTATTCTATTAGTCAAGGCATTTCATTTGATATCCATATTGAGGGAGTTGTGATAAAATATGTAATCCGCCATTTTGTCCCGACAAAATCGAAATGGTCCCTGCTTTTAACTTAGGTAGGTACCACTGTTGGAAACAGGCCTCATCTCTCATAGCCGAGAGGGATTTAGAGCTTAGACCCGCCATGCTGCGCGCTGCTCCAATGAGGGTTTGCGAGCTTACCCCCATAACCCCCGGCACGTAAATCGAGCGTTTACCTTCAAGTGTGCGCAGCGTCGTACGAGTGAGCGGGATACAATAGGATTGGAGAGCCAATTTCAGCGCTTACGAGGGATCCGCGAGAGCTAATCAGTGCTTACGAACGATCCCCACGCCCTCCCCGCGACCCCCTCACCACCCGAGATACCTTATTTTCAACTTCTGCGCATTGAAGGTCAGCGCTCGACCTATTTGCCGTGACTTGTAATGTGCTATTAATGTGCTCTCCAAGGCACGGGAGTGAAACACCGCTAACTGAATTTCTTGACAGAGAAACCAATAATAGTACCTAATAATTTGCCCGACCCGGAAATTGAACCCGGGACCTCGTGATCAGCAGTTGGATATGAGGCAGTTACACTACACTAGACCAACAGGCAGTTACACTACGCTAGACCAACAGGCAGTTACACTACACTAGACCAACAGGCAGTTACACTACACTAGACCAACAGGCAGTTACACTACACTAGACCAACAGGCAGTTAGACTACACTAGACCAACAGGCAGTTACACTACACTAGACCAACAGGCAGTTACACTACACTAGACCAACAGGCAGTTACACTACACTAGACCAACAGGCAGTTACACTACACTAGACCAACAGGCAGTTACACTACACTAGACCAACAGGCAGTTACACTACACTAGACCAACTGGCAGTTATACTACACTAGACCAACAGGCAGTTACACTACACTAGACCAACAGGCAGTTACACTACACTAGACCAACAGGCAGTTACACTACACTAGACCAACAGGCAGTTACACTACACTAGACCAACAGCCAGTTACACTACACTAGACCAACAGGCAGTTAGACTACTGCACTAGACCAACAGGCAGTTACACTACAGAACCACATAACAGCGAGAAGTCGTGAGCGTTGGCATCCCTATGTGGTTGACGTTCAAATTACTCACACGAAACGCTTTTGGTCAACGTTTCTGATAAGAACTCCTAGGGCATGGATCACCCTTCCGGCGTCCGTGTTTCCCGCTTCGATTGACTTGAGTACCTTCAAGGCAAAAGTGAATAGGCATTTTCTAGGCAAACGCGTTCCATTCTCAACCTCATCATTGCTTTCCATCACGCATGATAGTCGTCAAGCATGCAATAGAAAAAAAAGCAATCGTCGGGTCTATTGACTATTCTCGGTTCTTCTCGGTGAGAAATACATTCCAAATCGGTGGTAGACTCACTTAACAATTCGTACGTAGAAACACGGATAACAAAGTAATATATATGAACTTCTGGCAGTGTTGACCAAGGGTCAAGTGACGTCCCGCTACTACCGCTTCCTGACCAAATCGGGCGGCTGGGTGTGGATGCAGAGCTACGCGACCATCGTGCACAACTCGCGCTCCTCGCGGCCGCACTGCATCGTCTCCGTCAACTATGTGCTCAGGTGAGCGATGTTCAGTGTTGACTAGCGAGTAGCGGGTCGAGTGACGTGACGTGACGTCCCGCTACTACCGCTTCCTGACCAAGTCGGGCGGCTGGGTGTGGATGCAGAGCTACGCGACCATCGTGCACAACTCGCGCTCCTCGCGGCCGCACTGCATCGTCTCCGTCAACTATGTGCTCAGGTGAGCGATGTTCAGTGTTGACTAGCGAGTAGCGGGTCGAGTGACGTGACGTGACGTCCCGCTACTACCGCTTCCTGACCAAATCGGGCGGCTGGGTGTGGATGCAGAGCTACGCGACCATCGTGCACAACTCGCGCTCCTCGCGGCCGCACTGCATCGTCTCCGTCAACTATGTGCTCAGGTGAGCGATGTTCAGTGTTGACTAGCGAGTAGCGGGTCGAGTGACGTGACGTGACGTCCCGCTACTACCGCTTCCTGACCAAGTCGGGCGGCTGGGTGTGGATGCAGAGCTACGCGACCATCGTGCACAATTCGCGCTCCTCGCGGCCGCACTGCATCGTCACCGTCAACTATGTATGTGCTCAGGTGAGCGATGTTCAGTGTTGACTAGCGAGTAGCGGGTCGAGTGACGTGACGTGACGTGACGTGACGTCCCGCTACTACCGCTTCCTGACCAAGTCGGGCGGCTGGGTGTGGATACAGAGCTACGCGACCATCGTGCACAACTCGCGCTCCTCGCGGCCGCACTGCATCGTCTCCGTCAACTATGTGCTCAGGTGAGCGATGTTCAGTGTTGACTAGCGAGTAGCGGGTTGAGTGACGTGACGTGACGTCCCGCTACTACCGCTTCCTGACCAAGTCGGGCGGCTGGGTGTGGATGCAGAGCTACGCGACCATCGTGCACAACTCGCGCTCCTCGCGGCCGCACTGCATCGTCTCCGTCAACTATGTGCTCAGGTGAGCGATGTTCAGTGTTGACTAGCGAGTAGCGGGTCGAGTGACGTGACGTGACGTCCCGCTACTACCGCTTCCTGACCAAGTCGGGCGGCTGGGTGTGGATGCAGAGCTACGCGACCATCGTGCACAATTCGCGCTCCTCGCGGCCGCACTGCATCGTCTCCGTCAACTATGTATGTGCTCAGGTGAGCGATGTTCAGTGTTGACTAGCGAGTAGCGGGTCGAGTGACGTGACGTGACGTCCCGCTACTACCGCTTCCTGACCAAGTCGGGCGGCTGGGTGTGGATGCAGAGCTACGCGACCATCGTGCACAATTCGCGCTCCTCGCGGCCGCACTGCATCGTCACCGTCAACTATGTATGTGCTCAGGTGAGCGATGTTCAGTGTTGACTAGCGAGTAGCGGGTCGAGTGACGTGACGTGACGTGACGTGACGTCCCGCTACTACCGCTTCCTGACCAAGTCGGGCGGCTGGGTGTGGATGCAGAGCTACGCGACCATCGTGCACAACTCGCGCTCCTCGCGGCCGCACTGCATCGTCACCGTCAACTATGTATGTGCTCAGGTGAGCGATGTTCAGTGTTGACTAGCGAGTAGCGGGTCGAGTGACGTGACGTGACGTCCCGCTACTACCGCTTCCTGACCAAGTCGGGCGGCTGGGTGTGGATGCAGAGCTACGCGACCATCGTGCACAATTCGCGCTCCTCGCGGCCGCACTGCATCGTCACCGTCAACTATGTATGTGCTCAGGTGAGCGATGTTCAGTGTTGACTAGCGAGTAGCGGGTCGAGTGACGTGACGTGACGTGACGTGACGTCCCGCTACTACCGCTTCCTGACCAAGTCGGGCGGCTGGGTGTGGATGCAGAGCTACGCGACCATCGTGCACAACTCGCGCTCCTCGCGGCCGCACTGCATCGTCACCGTCAACTATGTATGTGCTCAGGTGAGCGATGTTCAGTGTTGACTAGCGAGTAGCGGGTCGAGTGACGTGACGTGACGTCCCGCTACTACCGCTTCCTGACCAAGTCGGGCGGCTGGGTGTGGATGCAGAGCTACGCGACCATCGTGCACAATTCGCGCTCCTCGCGGCCGCACTGCATCGTCACCGTCAACTATGTATGTGCTCAGGTGAGCGATGTTCAGTGTTGACTAGCGAGTAGCGGGTCGAGTGACGTGACGTGACGTGACGTGACGTCCCGCTACTACCGCTTCCTGACCAAGTCGGGCGGCTGGGTGTGGATGCAGAGCTACGCGACCATCGTGCACAACTCGCGCTCCTCGCGGCCGCACTGCATCGTCTCCGTCAACTATGTGCTCAGGTGAGCGATGTTCAGTGTTGACTAGCGAGTAGCGGGTCGAGTGACGTGACGTGACGTCCCGCTACTACCGCTTCCTGACCAAGTCGGGCGGCTGGGTGTGGATGCAGAGCTACGCGACCATCGTGCACAATTCGCGCTCCTCGCGGCCGCACTGCATCGTCACCGTCAACTATGTATGTGCTCAGGTGAGCGATGTTCAGTGTTGACTAGCGAGTAGCGGGTCGAGTGACGTGACGTGACGTGACGTGACGTCCCGCTACTACCGCTTCCTGACCAAGTCGGGCGGCTGGGTGTGGATACAGAGCTACGCGACCATCGTGCACAACTCGCGCTCCTCGCGGCCGCACTGCATCGTCTCCGTCAACTATGTGCTCAGGTGAGCGATGTTCAGTGTTGACTAGCGAGTAGCGGGTCGAGTGACGTGACGTGACGTCCCGCTACTACCGCTTCCTGACCAAGTCGGGCGGCTGGGTGTGGATGCAGAGCTACGCGACCATCGTGCACAACTCGCGCTCCTCGCGGCCGCACTGCATCGTCTCCGTCAACTATGTGCTCAGGTGAGCGATGTTCAGTGTTGACTAGCGAGTAGCGGGTCGAGTGACGTGACGTGACGTCCCGCTACTACCGCGTCCTGACCAAGTCGGGCGGCTGGGTGTGGATGCAGAGCTACGCGACCATCGTGCACAACTCGCGCTCCTCGCGGCCGCACTGCATCGTCTCCGTCAACTATGTGCTCAGGTGAGCGATGTTCAGTGTTGACTAGCGAGTAGCGGGTCGAGTGACGTGACGTGACGTCCCGCTACTACCGCTTCCTGACCAAGTCGGGCGGCTGGGTGTGGATGCAGAGCTACGCGACCATCGTGCACAATTCGCGCTCCTCGCGGCCGCACTGCATCGTCTCCGTCAACTATGTATGTGCTCAGGTGAGCGATGTTCAGTGTTGACTAGCGAGTAGCGGGTCGAGTGACGTGACGTGACGTCCCGCTACTACCGCTTCCTGACCAAGTCGGGCGGCTGGGTGTGGATGCAGAGCTACGCGACCATCGTGCACAATTCGCGCTCCTCGCGGCCGCACTGCATCGTCACCGTCAACTATGTATGTGCTCAGGTGAGCGATGTTCAGTGTTGACTAGCGAGTAGCGGGTCGAGTGACGTGACGTGACGTGACGTGACGTCCCGCTACTACCGCTTCCTGACCAAGTCGGGCGGCTGGGTGTGGATGCAGAGCTACGCGACCATCGTGCACAACTCGCGCTCCTCGCGGCCGCACTGCATCGTCACCGTCAACTATGTATGTGCTCAGGTGAGCGATGTTCAGTGTTGACTAGCGAGTAGCGGGTCGAGTGACGTGACGTGACGTCCCGCTACTACCGCTTCCTGACCAAGTCGGGCGGCTGGGTGTGGATGCAGAGCTACGCGACCATCGTGCACAATTCGCGCTCCTCGCGGCCGCACTGCATCGTCACCGTCAACTATGTATGTGCTCAGGTGAGCGATGTTCAGTGTTGACTAGCGAGTAGCGGGTCGAGTGACGTGACGTGACGTGACGTGACGTCCCGCTACTACCGCTTCCTGACCAAGTCGGGCGGCTGGGTGTGGATGCAGAGCTACGCGACCATCGTGCACAACTCGCGCTCCTCGCGGCCGCACTGCATCGTCACCGTCAACTATGTATGTGCTCAGGTGAGCGATGTTCAGTGTTGACTAGCGAGTAGCGGGTCGAGTGACGTGACGTGACGTCCCGCTACTACCGCTTCCTGACCAAGTCGGGCGGCTGGGTGTGGATGCAGAGCTACGCGACCATCGTGCACAATTCGCGCTCCTCGCGGCCGCACTGCATCGTCACCGTCAACTATGTATGTGCTCAGGTGAGCGATGTTCAGTGTTGACTAGCGAGTAGCGGGTCGAGTGACGTGACGTGACGTGACGTGACGTCCCGCTACTACCGCTTCCTGACCAAGTCGGGCGGCTGGGTGTGGATGCAGAGCTACGCGACCATCGTGCACAACTCGCGCTCCTCGCGGCCGCACTGCATCGTCTCCGTCAACTATGTGCTCAGGTGAGCGATGTTCAGTGTTGACTAGCGAGTAGCGGGTCGAGTGACGTGACGTGACGTCCCGCTACTACCGCTTCCTGACCAAGTCGGGCGGCTGGGTGTGGATGCAGAGCTACGCGACCATCGTGCACAACTCGCGCTCCTCGCGGCCGCACTGCATCGTCTCCGTCAACTATGTGCTCAGGTGAGCGATGTTCAGTGTTGACTAGCGAGTAGCGGGTCGAGTGACGTGACGTGACGTGACGTGACGTCCCGCTACTACCGCTTCCTGACCAAGTCAGGCGGCTGACCAACCAAAAATAAAAGTAAATTCTAAGATATATTTTTTCTTTACAGCGACATCGAAGAAAAACATCTCATCCTAAACATCGACCAGGGACCACCGAAACTGAACCACGCGGATATTCCCGCGGCGAGTCACGTCCCCCCCACCGACTCCCCCCAAATCCCCACCAGACACGACGAGAACGACTTCAACACAGACTCTAGTGGGGGGTACAACTACCCCGAATACACTCTCCCAGTCATTCCATACGACAACCATGAAGAGTATCATCAGAACGGGTCATACCAGGACCTTTTCTACGAAAACTACACCGAACCAGAGGTCATACCGAACAATTACGCCTACCCGCAAAACCAAAGACCTTTCTCGGCTAGCTCATCGTCTTGCAGTTCTATAGAGAGTTCCGAAGTAAACCAGTACAATTACACCAATTTGATCTCCTTCTATGGCCACAATCAGGCCCCGAACGGTCGGCCCGTGGAGAATTTTGCGGGTAGTTTCGGAAAAATCACCCCCAACCCTCCGGTGCAAGAGGGCGGTTACACGAGTGTGATAGTCGACAATACACAACAGTTCCATCACCATGGCGGCGGGGTTAACGAATATGTGCATTGATAACGTTATTTATAACGGTATCACTGTGCATATTCGTTAATGCAGATAACGTTATAACGTTTGTGACGTTAATCGTGACCCGTGTGGTTTTTGAAACCTGACGTAATTTCCTAGGTAGCATTCGAGCCTTGGCACCTCCGAATGCCAACCGTCGCTCAGTAGTCGTGGTCTGCCAACTGCAAGTGAATATGGCAACATTGCCAGATCAAATTTTTATGTTGCCTTTTCGATTTTGAAGGCATTTTATTTCAGTAAAAAGTTCCCTCCTTGCATCTTCATTTCTCATTTCATCTTCATTTGAACGATCGTTTATGAAACAATAAACGGTGTTGTCAAAATATTATAAGAGCTATGTGGTCATTTTGAATTAGGTTTTATTACTGTAATTTATTTTTCGTTTATTTTAAGTAGCAATAACTAATTCAATAACATTTGTGATTTTTCATAGCAAGAATATTACGAAAATATATGAATTTTGACAGTAGGTAAAGATAGGGGTATTTCTGTTTAGTTTAGTCGAGGTTGTTGTATCTATAATAATATGTTAGTTGAGCATTTTCATTTACAGAAATATCAAGATATTTGTAATAAGTAATTCTAAAGAATCTAAGGGGATTATCCCGTTGAGTACGAAACTCTAAAAAATAAAAACGAAATGTAAATATTATTGTAAATATATTTTATTTTAATTTATAAATTAAAAATGTGTACGAAAATTTCATTATTACCTACTTAATTAAATAGTTTTTTTTTTTTTCAAATTTTATTACACGCAAACAATACATGTTTATGAAAACCAGCAAAAAGACCCAAATGTAATAAATAGTACCCTACGAATAAGTATTAAGTAGGTACATACTTACGTAGAATTTAAAAGGTTTTTTATTTCTAGATTAAAATTTAGTTTCTATTTATCAATTTTTTGTACAAATAAATTAATAAGTAATAGGTAGGTATCTAAGTTTTTTTAGTAATAATCATTAATCACAGACTAAATAAAAAACAAGCACAGAGCCATCGTGGTGCAAAGTACATAATATGTTGTAATGTAGATTAGGTAACTAATTTAATGTAGATTACTTTGATCAGAACAAAAAGAGATAGATACCTACTGCTGAATGAAACTCAAGATGACTTTTAGTTCGTCTGGATCTTTATTTACTCTCAAATAATCAAACGTCTGGATATATAATGTACTTTAGAGTGAAAGAAATGTTCGCCCCGAAGGTGTTTTACTTTTTGACATGAGTCCTGTCTATTTTTTCATTTAGTCTGTGAATGTATACATTTGTATGTCAAGATAATATCAAGTTATCGACAATAATAGAGTGCTATCTAAATAAATAATGTTTCAATGTATCGATTTGTAATTATATATACTTATATAATATTATATAGTAGATATACTTACTTATTAGGTTACAGAATTCTTAATATTATTAAGACACTTATCACCACCTGAGAAGTATCGGATATTATAGGTATCAACTTTTGTCTTTGTCTTGACATAAAGTAAGAAAGTGACAAAACTTACGTTTAGGCTATCTGTCACTTATTAGATCCTTACAGGCACCCAATAAAAATGGTATAAGTACCTATTAAGCTAAGTTTTTTAAACATCGGGACAGTATCATAAAAAAATCACGAAATTCGTGTGATTATTTAATTAATTAAATAGTTTATGTATGGCCCCTTATAGTATAACGACGCCTAGGCCTCGTTCTAAATTAGAACATTAACGGCCTGTTTCACCACCTTCTGATAAGTGTCGGATAGCCTAAACGTAAGTTTTGTCACTTTCACTACTTTGTCGAGTGACAAAGACAAAAGTTGTAGATAGCTATCCAATACATATCAGAAGATGGGGAAAGAGGCACTTGGGTCTGTTTCACCACCTTCTGATAAATGTCGGATAGCTTATTCATAAGTTTTGTCTTTGTCACTTTATATAAAGTAAAAAAGTGACAAACCTTTCGTTTAGGTTATCTGACACTTATCAGAAGATAGTGAAACAGGCCCTAATTAGAACATGCACAGGGTTTGAACTTTGAAGCCAGCGTAACATGATAGAATGGTAAATAGATAGCTTTAAATTTTTTATTTCAACTGACCTTAAATAGTTTAACTAATTCAGGGCCTATTTCACGACCTTCTGATAAATGTCGGATAGCCTAAACGTAAGTTTTGTCACCTTCTAACTTTATGTCAAGTGACTAAGACAAAAGTTGTGAATAGGCTATCTGACACTTATTAGAAGGTGGTGAAACAGGCCCTCAGAATTTAATAAAGGCTTAGACACATAACGCGAGATGGAAACGCGTCTGGCACAGCCATGCGGCTTGTAACGCAAGTATGAAGACTTATGAATAACTAGCGGTCCGCCCCGGCTTCGCCCGTGGTACATAATATATAGCCTATAGCACCCAGGGATCACGTACTTATCCAACTGTGAAAGAATTTTTGAAATCGGTCCAGTAGTTCCTGAGATTAGCGCGTTCAAACAAACAAACTCTTCCGCTTTATTATATTAGTATAGATTAGGAGTGAAAAATCATTTGAATACTGAAAATTCATTTTTCATTCGAATGAATTTTCTTTATTCGACAGCTGAATCGAATCATTTTCAATTGTATTTCTTGGAACATCATCCATCTGTAGTTAACACTGCGTGGTGCTCTTTAAATATCGTACGTGTATGATTTGTTTTATTCAGATTCTTGTGTCGCAAATCATGACAAATTGAGCACGTGTACGCGCGCGTTCATCACGATACTCTGGAGCGGAGATGTTTTTATGTTTTTTTTTTATTAGGTAATTACTTAATTACTTTAGTAGATATTTGGTGTATATGTATCTATAATATTATTGTACTTAACAAAAGAAGTTTTCGGCGAGTGTAGAACAAACAAATTGTGATATTCTAAACATATTATTTATGATACGGATGAATTAAAGGCATTTAAGAGAAAGAAAATGGAATTTTTATTTTTTTATTATATTATTAGAGGCACACCGCACAACATTAGTTTTTCTTGTTGTGAGGTCTTCTTCGTGGCCGTTAGGCCACGGAGGTACGGGCATCGAGGCCAGGCCTCCTTACCCGGGTGGGGCGCGGGGAGGTTTGCCTCCCCGGTGTTGTTCTTTGAGCCGGTGTCGGCTCGGGCCAGCCAATTTCTTGGTAGGCCTATTGGTGACGTGTTCGTGGGTTGCGTGCTCCGCGCTGCGGGCGATCAGGGGGGTTATTCTGTAACTTAGTTAGCAACTGAAAATAGTTGCCAACGAATTAGTTTGATATACATTGCTGCTTTACTGTGGGAAATATAAAGTGTTTTCATAATTTTACACAGTAAAGCAGCAATGTATATCAAACTAATTCGTTGGCAACTATTTTCAGTTGCTAACTAAGTTACAGAATAACCCAGCATATCGCCGCCGCGCGCGGGGCTGTCGAAGTGTCGAGTCAGGGGGTGGCGCTGCGCTGCGGGCGGTGCGTTCACCGCCGCGCCGCGTGCTGAGCTGTCGTGTCCATGGGGGAGGCTCCGCGCTGCGGGCGGCGAGGGCGCCGCCGCGCGCGGAGCGGGTGTCAAATCCGGTGGTGTCGCGTATATATAGATTAGATTACAGTTTTTCTTGGCAAAATAAGAAACAAAATAATATATTCTGCTTATAAATGGCGTTGTTTGGATCTCAGAGTGAATTTGTCTGATACGCCGCTAGATGGCGTTAATTTAAAGTCAGTGAGACGAGTTAATAAGCCGTTAATAAGCTGTAAGTGGTGCTTCTATTCTCCGCTAGATGACGTTGTTCTAAAGTCGAAGCGAGATATAAAAATTAAAAACCAAGAAGCTATAGGTTGTTAGAACAATAAACTATAATATTATTTTTAATTTTATTCCTAAATCCATCCTGCCTAATCCATCTTGACAAAAGACATACAGCTTGCACACTGGTAACGGCCATGGGCGACTTCCTGTCCTGGGAAATCAAAGATTTTCCACAAGGTTTTTGGAAGTGAAATGCACCAAAACTACTATAGGAACCGCTGTCGCCAAACTCACACAAATATACCGTTAATCTATATTGCACTACAAAGAAACAAATCGTTTGATTTGTCGTTTTAAGTTTAGTCAAAACTAGCCTACTTCACAGAACTCACAGATTTGGAAACAAACCCTGATTTTGTAGAAATAAGATTTATTTTGCTTTAACAGAAGAATGTATTTATGAGCTATAGTCACACTAGATTCGATTGTCCAATTAATTCCGCTACTTGACCATAGATGGCGCTGTATTGCTACTCATTGAATTGTCTATCGATATCGATAGATACTCGTTATTTTGTTTATTCGCAAAAAGAAAATTAAAAAAGGTAATTATAAAATTAAATAAAAGTGCTGGTATGTATGCACTGATGAGTAAATAAAAATGTTGAGTAAAAGCCATTAAAACTTTAGTGATTGACTAAAATGTAAAGTTATCGATTCTTAATTTTTTTACTATTTGGGTTTTGACAATGACTTATATATTAAGAAAAGCGATATATTATTATTATTATGAATCAAAAATAATACGATATAAAAAATGCCTACTTATATAATACGATCAATTTAGACTTCCAAGATTACAATATTCACACCTGGCTGAAAATTGGTAGGATTGTTCAAAACACTATTATAAATGAAATGTGAAAAGTCCTCATCGATCCGACACCTGGAAAAAAATTACTCGGTGTCAAAGTTTTCACGGGAAATTTTTCAGCAAAACGGTAAGTCTTATCATAAAATTATTTTAAACAAAATTGTAGATCAGATAATTATCTATAAAAAATGTCTGTATACTTTTTTTCCTAAGAGCCACCGTTTTTGAGATATAACGATTCAAATAAATTAATTTCGAAATAAAAATGAGGGGCTGGGTTTCTTTTTACCCAAAATTCTGTGGTGGTGGTGCAATCTTGTATTTGCATAGTGCTATTCTACTAGTCAAGCCCTTTCATTTGATACCCATATTAAGGGGGTTGTAAAAAAATATGTAATCCGCCATTTTGTAGCGGCGGCCATCTTGGACTGATTTTCTTCAAACATAGCTAACAACACTCTCGACTAATTCACCTTTCAAACAAAAAAAAACGCATTTAAATCGGTCCACCCGTTTGAGCTCCACAGGGGAACAGACAGACACACGCACACACACACACACACACACACACACACACACACACACACACACACACACACACACACACAGACACGTCAAACTTATAACACCCCGTCGTTTTTGCTTCGGGGGTTAATTAATAATAACTGTATCAAAAATCATCGTTTGGTCGTTAAAATATCGATAACAATGTACTTAGCTAACATCATGACATCTCTACGACCACGACCACCCGATCGGCGTCCATACCGTGAGTCTAACGTCTTAGTGAAGGAATATATTTATATAGTACAAGTCCATTGCGTCCTAAGACCGACCGATTCAATGATTGATTTCTACTAAGCAAGCAATGGATTTTGTTCATAATGAGATATAAACTTCTCAATTTAGCACATTTTTAGCATAATGTAAATATACAAAATAATGTTTTCTTGTTTTTTATGGAAAATAACAACAATAGCTTGTACTTAAGTGTGAAATGAGATGCCATATTTTGTATGATTCACTTTTTTGCTTGATTTTTTGCAAACAACCACTGAACAACACGGCATTTTGTTAAAAAT
Source organism: Melanargia galathea (assembly GCA_920104075.1). Lineage (NCBI taxonomy): Eukaryota > Metazoa > Arthropoda > Insecta > Lepidoptera > Nymphalidae > Melanargia > Melanargia galathea. The sequence goes on from OV049878.1 coordinate 10,443,337, forward strand.
CGAGAGCGGTGAAGCGATCGTTGGACGACATTCGACTCAAGACAAAAACGGTTCTCAGGTGTATTTAACGCCAGAAGAGTTCTCAGGAACCACGCCCCCTTGCCATATCTCGTCTTATTCATTATTCATTTTATCTATGGTTTTTACATAACCTAATAATACAGGGTAAAGATCGACCAGAATCTCATGAAAAATAGGTAAATTAAATTTTGTAGTAAGCAAGACTAGGTTAGCTCGGCTGCCCTAGTGATAAACAAAGTAATTACATTCAGAACACCTTACCTGGGATCGTTTCACGAAACAAAAAATCAAGCAACTGCATTTTAAATACAAAAACAAAGTAATCAACATCCAATTACTTTGTTTTTGTGTTGTGCTTGTTTACTTGGTTTTTGCATTTATATTCCGGGTTAGTGAGTGCAGTTACTTGTTTGGGCAATTTAAATTTCAGTAAACGGTTCAAGTTATTTGAAATATTAAAAAACTACCTACTCGACATAAAACTTTTGTTAATGCAAAAAGTCAACTTCACAAAAAATGACAGTTACTTTGTTTATCGCTAGGGCAGCCGTAGTGTTGCTAACCTTGGAATTTCATTTCCCTATTTTTCATGAGATTCTGGTCGATCTATACACGGGTTACCGAAAACGCTATTATTATACTACCTAAACACAATCCAATACCAATAAGGCAATAACCATTTGTCTACTTGTAGTATAAAATAATTATATTATTAGTGGTTTAGTATTTTTAACCCCCGACGCAAAAACGACGGGGTGTTATAAGTTTGACGTGTCTGTGTGTGTGTGTGTGTCTGTCTGTTCCCCTGTAGCGCTTAACCCTTTACCGCATTGTGGATCATATTTGAACCAAACCATAATATCACCAGTATTTACGAATTGCTAATTTTTTTTGTCATTTTGTGCATAGTGTATCAAATAAGATCCATTGAATTTCCATATTATTTAGAACTGCGCCATCTGTTGGTATCTTTTATGGACTAAATCGTCGCCCAAAGTCGACAAACACGTTACGATGGGTACAACGCGTACTCTCTCATTTCAATATTATGAAATAAATATAAAACTACGTGTTATTGCTATCAAATAAATATATCAGGGAAAAGAACATCTGAAGATTATTTTAGGGTAAGTGTTTATCATTTTACATAGACATAATAATAGTTATTCGTAATAAATTGTTTGGATCAAATTTGGCACAACATGCAGAAATGTTCGTTCGTTCGTTCCTTATTTGGATCAATATGCACAAAAATTAAATGTGTTATTTGTTGATAAACATATATTATATAGTTTTGCGAGTATTTATTTACCAATTATATTACAGAAAGCTTGGTAACATGGATCCACGTCAGTTTTATGGAGGTATCCATACAATAGATCTATCAGATGACAAACATCGGAAAAACAGATGCCGATTGTTACCACCTCAATATATTCCAGAATCTGATAATTCTGACTCTGAACCCGACGATAATATCTCAATTAGCTGCCTCTTCAACGAGGGCTTCAAGGGCTGAAAAGCCTCGATGGAGGGACGGATTTTTAGAAAAAAATGAATCCGAATTAGAAATAGAGTGAGTCTATGTCTCAACGCCAAAGAAATTGTTTCATGCTGTTCCATACAATATAATGTTATGTTCTTTAACTCAGATTACAATGTGATTGCAAATTGTAAGATGTAAGATTATAATACTTATTTTGTATTTTATGCACACTGTGCCAAATACGTACCAAACAGGAAAAACTGTTAATTTCCTTTTTTTTTTCAATAAACATGAAAATGCTGATATACGTGTCTTTTAATTTCTTATTTTTTACCACATATATTTTTTTCATTAAAAAATAAAAAATCATGCAATAAGGGGTTAAACGGCTGGACCGATTTGAATGCGATTTTTTTTTTGTTTGAAAGGGTTATTAGTCGAGAGTGTTGTTAGCTGTTTGATGAAAATCGATCCAAGATGGCCGCCGCTACATAATGGCGGATTGCATATTTTTTCACAACTCCCTCAATATGGGTATCAACTATCAAATGAAAGGGCTTGACTAGTAGAATAGCACTATGCAAAACCAAGATGGCCGCTACCACAAAATGGCGAATGTCGGGGTTTTTTAATTTATACTTGTTTAAATCGGCAATGTAGAGGGTGAACAATTCAATTTTAGGTAGGTATTTATCCAACGTTCGTTGATCGATAGCGTGAGCTGATCGCATTACATTGCAAACTTTTGTCTAATACGGAGACATTATGATGCACAAACAAACACTGGTAGGTGCATCCTCTATTCCCTCACTCTCGTAGTCCGGTGAGACCGGAGATAGGACGCTCTCCGAGGCACGGAGGTGTATCTAACATTGTACCGCCAACTTCGTAACTCCGAGCCGCCCGCTAAGAATAATTTCTCAAAAAATAAACCCAATAGCTTTTTTTACCCGACTACGGCAAAGCGCAAAAGGAATGTATGTATGTATGTGTTTGTGGCCAATTTTTGTATGACATTCTGTGTGTACCCCCGTAGCGCCGAAACTACTGGGCCGATTTTGATGAATGAGGTGTCAATTAATCCTGTGTTATGGTACATTTTATATACGAAAAAAATCGAGAAGCGACGTCCGAGCAGTTAGACTAAAATATTAGTTAGTTTCGGATAGAAATAATAGATAGCGCCACTAGCTGCTTGCCTCGCACTTTCTGAAATTACTAAGCGTAGTCGGATTTTAGTTTATTAACTTTCTCTCTTGTTTTGTCCCGACTCTGGATTCGAACCCGGCACCTCACGACGTAACAAAACAGACGGCGACGTGGCGAGGGGTTCTAATAGTATTCTAATAATAATAAAGACACTGAACGTTTTAAAAACTTTTATTCATTGATTAATTTATTTTTGTATGGTCGCCGTAAAGGTGTTCACACACCGCACGAGGCGCGACGCGAGTGCCAGTGCGTTGCGGCCACTGCGCCTCTTGCGGCTCGTCGGGTAGTATGCGATCGGCTTTAGTCAAGCTCAAACTCTATGATGTTGGCGAAGTCGACGTCCCCGTCGCTGTCGCTGCTTCTCCTCTCCGCCGCCTGTAATGTGAAACAAATTGCATCAAAATCGGTGCCGTCGCAACCATTAAAGTCTATTAACGTCCCGCTGTTGCGCACAGGCCTCCTCTATTATACAAGAGGGATTTAGATCTTGTACTCGCCACGCTCCTTCGATGCGGGTTGGCGGGCTTTGATGATTATTGTCACGGGGACCGACGGTGACGACGGGATAGTAAAAAAAATAAATAATTAAAAGCACGAAAGCAGCGCCCCCTTTTGGCTAAACACGTACAACATCCGAGATCCTGCCCGGAAGTGATGCGTATTTAATTCAAAAGATTGGCTCAGTAGTTTTTCAGGAAAGTGGTATAGGCAGTGGTCGATGAGTTGCCACTCCGACATAGGTCTAGGCACGCGGGCTATTCTGCCTCTAGCTGAGGCAAGTTAAAACTAAGCCTACACATCATCATCATGATCAACCCATTACCGGCTCACTACAGAGCACGGGTCTCCTCTCAGAGTGAGAAGGGTTTTGGCCATAGTCTACCACGCTGGCCAAGCGGATTGGCAGACTTCACACACCGCGTGAGAACGTTATGGAGAACTCTCAGGCATGCAGGTTTCCTCACGATGTTTTCCTTCACCGTTAAAGCAAGTGATATTTAAATACTTAAAACGCACATAACTCCGAAAAGTTAGAGGTGCGTGCCCGGGATCGAACCCACGACCTCCGATTAGAAGTCGGTTGTCCTAACCACTAGGCTATCACAGCAAGCCTACACGTAGGCTACCAATTACCATTCTGCCTCAAGCTGAGGCAGTGTTAAGATGTCGTCTGCAAGCAAGTTTCCAATTTGTTGTGGCATGTTGAGGCTTAGTCTACACGCGGGCTACCGCACTGCCTCAGGCTGAGGCAGGTTGAGGCAGCGGCTGATGAGTTGCCACACTGACAAAGGCCTAGGCAGGTTGATGCTCAGCTGCCTATACGCGGACTAATAACCTGCCTCAGGCTGAGGCAGGTTGAGGCATGTTGAGGCAGCGTTAAGACGTCGTATATAAGTCAGGTACCCTCCGCCTGGTGCGCATGCGTCGCGCGCGCCGTCGCGGCGGCTCGTCGTGGTCGTCGTGCGACGAGTCGCCCGAGGCCGAGCCGGAGGCGGACGCGGAGCCCGAGCCCGAGCCCTCGGCGAGCTCCATCACCGCGTTGTAGCGCTGCAGGAGGCTCGACGCCACTGTAACACCAGTTCTCAAGTTAGTTTCACTACCTACGAACGACGGTGCGAAGTACCGCGTCATATAGGATAGAAAGAGTTGTTTTGTAGGTGAATATAAAGTTTAGGCGCTCGTCGCTGTGCGAGTTAAACTGTACATTATTGAATAGAATAGAATAGAAAAGTTTTTTATTCAAATAAACTTTTACAAGTACTTTTGAATCGTCAATTGAATCTACCACAGGTTCGGAATGCAGTTCCAGCCGAGAACCAGTAAAGGCCGATTTACACCAAACGAGCGAATGCTCATTCTATCCCCTCTCCGTCAAATTCTATTAGTGTAAACAGAGACAGAACATTCCTTCGTTGTTCTATCGTTGCTCGCATAGATTCTATGGAATATTCTAAGAATGCTCGCTCGCTTGATGTAAACAGCGCTGGAGCGCGCGAACAGCAGCTTAGAGCGTTCTTACGTGTTCGGACGCGCTCGCTCCCCGGAGCGGTCTCTTCAAAGTGTTCTTGTGTTCTAGTTCGTGTTCTTATTCTTGCTCGTTGTTATTTTGGTGTAAACGCTGTAAACGAGCTTTCGTTTACACTAAAAGATCAAGAAAGAATGCTCTAGCTCTAGCTCTTTGTTCGTTTGGTGTAAACCCACCTTAAGAAACTCGGCGGTTGCTCTTTTTTTTTTTAAATAACAAAACAACAATTTATGTACATGATTGATTTGCTGTCTCGTGCATTGCTGGAACAAATTAAATCCATGCTTTTTTATCATTTATATAATCTTCAATTGTATAATATGCTTTTTTTATAATATGCTTACAATTCTACACATGTGAAGACGGGCAGACAAAAGTAGCCCCATTTCCGACGGTGGCACCCGTTCACGAGCATGACGCATGATCCAGCCATTGCTTCGCTCAACCATATTCGAGGGAACGTAACATCCTCCGTAATATATCAACTCCCTCCCCTCACTCCCCCCACCCCAAATAAGCTGACGACGCTCTTGTGCACTGTGTCTTGTAATATTTTTCTGTATCTTGTGTGCAGTTGTGATGAGCAAAAAAAATTCATTAATTCATTCATTCATCGTACGAGCTTGCTGCACTCACGGTCGTCGACGTTGTCGGAGCCGGAGTCGGAGCCGTCATCGTTGTCGGAGCCCGCCGCCAATTCCTCCTCATCATCCTCGTCCTGCAATTCACAATGATATCCTATCTATACTAATAAATAAAATTGAAGTGTCTGTCTGTAATATCGAAATAACTTCCTCATATTAAGCTCATATGGTTATTTGAACGATACTATAACCGAATCACACGTTTTTAAAATTTTTGTCTGTCTGTCTGTCTGTTTGAACGGGCTAATCTTTGGAGCGGCTGAACCGATTTTGACGGGACTTTCACATACAAGTAGAGAATTAACCAGGGAGTAACATAGGCTACTTTTTTAACCGACTTTCAAAAAAGGAGGCGTTGTGTTTTTCTACCTATGTACACCGATATCTCCGAGATTTCTGAACCGATTTGCGTAATTTTTTTTTAATCGATAGAGAAACATTGCGACACTGTCCTACAAAAATTTTGGATTCCAACTCCTCAATCCTGATGCTGTATGGGATCTGATCCCCAAAACTAATGGTATTTAGCCACTGTCGGTTATTTAAATTGATATTGGGGATACCAATTAAAGACTTTATTGTTGAATGACCTCGAGTAGGTACATGTCCAACTCCTCAACCCTGATGCTGTAAGGAATTGCATTCCGAAATCGTAAGGATCCCACGGAATTTTTCCGTTTTGTGGACGGGTTACTACTTACTACAGATAGACTACTTTTTGTTCTGGAAAATCAAAGTTCCCACGAGATTTTTACAAACCTAAATACACACGGGCGAAGCCGTGGGCATCATCTAGTAATAATATAAAGAAGCTCGTCCTGACTGACTGACTGACTGACTGATCATCAACGCACAGCCTAAACCACTGAAGGTAAAAATTTGAAATTTTCACAGTAGCTTCCTTTTACGACGTAAGCGCACACTAAGAAAGGATTATTGCTAATTCCACTCCTAAGGGGGTTAAATAAGGGATGACAGTTTGTATGAAAGTCCGTCATTTTTCAAGCAATATCCATGAAAATCGGTATTTGTACTGTTGGTTAAAAATAAAGAAACATGTGTTTCAGGATTTTTGAAAATTCTACCCCCAAGTGGGTTAAATTGGGGATGAAGGTTTGTATGAGAGTCCGTCATTTTCACGTCATTTATTAATTAGTTATATCCATGAAAAATGGTATTTAGATTTTAAAATGAAGAATTACATGTTTAAGAAATTTTGGAAAAAATGCGGGGGGACGTAATAATCATTGAAACACTACCAGGGGACGTAATCATCGTTGAAATAGTCAGTCTACTGGGGGACGTAGACATCGTTGAAATAGTCTACTAGGGGACGTAATCATCGTTGAAATAGTCTACTGGGGGACGTAATCATCGTTGAAATAGTCTACTGGGGTACGTAATCATCGTTGAAATAGTCTACTGGGGGACGTAATCATCGTTGAAATAGTCTACTGGGGGACGTAATCATCGATGAAATAGTCTACTGGGGGACGTAATCACAAGGTGTGTTGTCACTGACCGCGTCGTCGTCGTGGTCGCGCTTCCGGCCCACGTCGTACAGCTTGACGCACGACTCCTGCACCTGCTCGAAGTCGCCCATGTTCTCCACCAGCGAGATCTGCGTGCCGTAGCGCGACACGCTCAGCGAGTAGATGTTGCGCTTCACGTCGATCGTCGCTGCGGGGGGAAGTAAAACACCGTTGAAACACTTAATTGGGGGACGTAATCACCATTAAAACAGTCTACTGGGGGACGTGAACATCGTTGGAACAGACTTACTGGGGGACATACTCATCGTTTAAACATTGTACTGGGGGACATAATTATTATTGAAACTATATACTGGGGAACGTAATCGTAGTTGAAACAAGGCTTTGCACACAACTTAGCGAGGTGATCAGGACAGTGGCCTTTGCACACAACTTAGCGAGGTGATCAGGACAGTGGCATATCTGGGGTACAGTGGGGATACTAGGGACACAGTGCGGTACATGGTTAACTTTTTTTTTATTCAACTACAAGTTAGCCCTTGACTGCAATCTCACCTGATGGTAAGTGATGATACAGTCTAAGATGGAAGCGGGCTATTTTGGAAGAGGTATGCATACCCCTGATCGGTTTCTACACGGCATCGTACCGGAACGCTAAATCGCTTGGCGGCACGGCTTTGCCGGTAGGGTGGTAACCAGCCACGGCTTAAGCCTCCCACCAGACCAGACCAGAGACAATTTAGAAATTATAAAATCTCAAATCGCCCCTGCCGGGAATCGAACCCAGAATCTCCCACTTATAAGACCACAGCGCTCATCACTGCACCAGGGAGGTCGTCAAAACTTAGGACACTGTGTGATGCACAAGATACGGTGGAGTACTTATGGTACAGTGGGGTACTAGTGACACAGGGAGTACTAGTGACACAATGCGACACATGGCACACTTAGGACACTGTATGGCACTTGGATTACTTTATGGTACAGTGAGGTATTCGGGACACAGTGTGGTACATGGCACACTTAGGACATTCTATGGTACTTGAAGTACGTTGGAGTATTTACGACACAGTGGGGTACACGTGACACAGTGGGGTATATGGCACACTTAGGACATTCTATGGTACTTGAAGTACGTTGGAGTATTTACGACACAGTGGGGTACACGTGACACAGTGGGGTATATGGCACACTTAGGACATTCTATGGTACTTGAAGTACGTCGGAGTATTTACGACACAGTGGGGTACACGTGACACAGTGAGGTAATCAGATACACTCGGAATACTCCGACACAGTGGGGTAGTCGGATACACTCGGATGACTCTGTGGGGGATATGACTGAGTGGGGGATGTGACTCTGTGGGGGATATGACTGAGTGGGGGATGTGACTCTGTGGGGGATATGACTGAGTGGGGGATGTGATCTCACCTATGCTGGAGTAGTCGTAGGGGTCGAGCGTCTTGAAGCTGGTGTCGAACTGGCTGCGCTCCTCGGAGTCCTGGTCGGAGCACACCGCGTACAGCGCACTGCATGTGGGGTTGAATATAACCTACGTACAATAGTTCACATACAGCGGGTGCGCGCGTACAGACACACAGCCTCGAGTGTGGCGCGCGACGAGGCGGGGGTGCGGGAACGCGTGAGGCGCGAGGGGTGGGGGACGATGATTACGTCCCCCACTGGAACTAACGACTGCCCCCGCGTCTCACGCGTCCCCGGTAATCCTGCCTTGTGGCGTACTATACGTATAGTCAGTTCCGAGTTGAGCTAAAATGTAAAGCGGTGATAGCCTAGAAATTAAGTCTAGCGTTGATCTTCAATGCGCAGAAGTCGAAAATGAGGTATCTCGGGTGGTGAGGGGGTCGCGGGGAGGGCGTGGGGATCGTTCGTAAGCACTGATTAGTTCTCGCGGATCCCTCGTAAGCGCTGATTGGCTCTCCAATCGTACTGTGTCCCGCTCACTCGTACGACGCTGCGCGCACTTGAAGGTCACCGCTCGACTTACGTGACAGGGGTTATAAAACCACAGCGTTCACCACTACGTATGAATGAATTAATGTAACTAACCTCAGATTTATCTAACGCAGGCACCGTCCTCAAGAGGTGAAATGTCCTCAAGTCCCACACTTCTGTGTTGGATATTACCTGAAAACAATGAAAACTGAATTAATAAGAGAAAAAGTAGTGAAAAATTGGTTGTTTGTAAAGTCGGTTTACGGACGATAGTAATTTTACGTGACAACGTCATATAAAACATTGCCTCTCTGTCGCTTGTTCCGCGCTCTCGCTTGTATGCTCGGCTTTTTTCGTGCGTGCGGCTGGCATTCATCGATTTATAAGACGTTATCACGTCAAAAAGGATTTTGAGTAAAGAGACACTTTGACACACAACGCTACGCAAAGTGAAATGAACCTAAACAACACTGTTTTAAGGCTCGAGTTCTTACGTACATCTAAGGCACAATGGGGTACTTGTGACACTGTGGCCGATTCTGTTGTACACAATCTCTAAATCTAAACTAAAATGACAGGTCTAAATCTATTCCTGTCTCTTTCACAATCCTCCCTGCTGAAGGGGATAGCACTATTTTTAAACCTGTCAAATTAGTTTAAGTTTAGAGATTGTGTACAACAGAATTAGCCACATTGTGTGGTACTTGTAACACAGTTTGGTACATGGTGCGGTGAAGTACTTATACATGTATGTACATGTTTGGTACATGGTACACTGTGTAGTTCTTGGACACAATTTGGTGCACGGTACAGTGAAATACTTATGACACACTGTGGTAGTTAGAGCACAGTTTGGTGCATGGTACGGTGAAATAATTATGGCCCAGTGGAGTACTTGTGACACAGTTTGGTACATGGTACACTGTGTGGTACTTAAACACAGTTTGATGCATGGTACGGTGAAGTACTTATGGCACAGTGGGGTACGTGAGACACTGTGGTACTATGACTATGTGATATATATGTAGACTATGTGATACTATGGTACTATGGACAGTGGGGTATTTGTGAAACAGTGTGGTGTATGTATACTATTGTATACGTAATGTAAATGTCCTCCTGACCGAATTTCGAGGCAATCTCAACCGAGGCAGAGACTAGCCATCTGCGCAGGAGATATTATAGTGCACAAGTGTGTGCGCATACACAGGTGCACTCTCTATTCCCTCACTCTCATAGTCCGATAGGACGCCAATACGACACGACCGGAGAGAGATTAGACGCAGGACCGACGGCTTTACGTGCTCTCCGAGGCACGGGGGTGTATCTAACACCGCCAACTTCTAACTCCGGGCTGGCACTGATAATTTCTTGACAGAAAAACTCAATACCTCATTTTTTTTGGCTCGACCCGGGAATCGAACCCAGGACCTCGTGATCCACAGTCGAACGTGCTAACCGCTAGACCAACGAGGCAGTATACGTACCTCTAGTCCGTTGGGATGGAAGACTCCGCTATGAGTCTGGTTCAGTTTGTCGAACTTGTGTATCTCCTTGCCCGTGTTTACATCCCAGAGCACGCCATCTGCAAAAATAAATAATAATAATATAATAATAACGCAAGGTTAGTAAACGTTAATTTCAATAATAAGGTAGTTTATTAACGGTAAAAATATTAACGTTAATTGGTAACATTATTCAGTATTTTAAAGTATGTAAATTATTTAACGGTTGTTATTTTACGTAGTTATTATTTAACGTTATTTATAATAATGGCAAATACGCGTTAATAATGGCAGCGAAATAGTAAAATTAAAAAGCGATGCTCCCATTTATAATGTTACTTTACACCGTTACTAATTTTATCGTTAAAATATTTTTAACATTACCAATAAACGTTAAAATTTTTACCAAGTTGTATCAATAAAGGTCAGTGGTTGCGGTAGACTGGCGGCTGGCTCTTCGGATCACAGTCCAAGAATAGTTCACCCTCACCTGACAGCACCAGCTCGTCCGTGGGGTTGAAGGTGGCCCTGTTCTTCGCGTACTGGTTGGAGATGATGGGAGTGAGGGTCATCAGCTCGCTGCCGGTCCTCGTGTCGAAGATGCTGGCCGTCTCGCCCTTGGTGCCGATGATGCGGTCGTCCGACATCTTGGAGAACTCCACGTACTCCTCGTTGTCCAGCTGGAACCTGAATTTAGAGAGCTGGAATATGAATATTGAGCTGGAACCTGAATATAGAGAGTTGGAACCTATCTATAGAGAGCTGGAAACTGAATACAGAGTTGGAACCTGACTATAGAGAGCTGGAAACTGAATATAGAGCTGGAACCTGAATATAGTGTTGAATAGAAGCAGGCGTTACTTTGCGGAAATCCATAATATACGATTCACAATTTTTTGCTACTAGATGATGCCCGCGACTTCATCTGGGTGAATTAAGGTTTCTTAAAATCCTGAGGGACTAATTTGATTGTCCGGGATAAAAAGTAGACTATGGCCGACCCCAAGCTGTAAGCTAACTTTGTACCGAACATCAAAATCGGGTAAACGAATTATGTATTTTAAATTTTTTGTCTTCCCGTGGGATCAAGTTATTTTTCCGGGAGAAAAATTAGCCTATGTCCTTCCCCGGGATGTAAGATACCTCTGTACCGAATTTCATCAAAATCGGTTAAACGAATTAATTATGCATTATAAATTTTCGTCTTCCCGTGGGAACAAGTTATTTTTCCGGGATAAAAAGTAGACATATGTACGCCCCGGGATGTAAGCTACCTCTATACCAAATTTCATCAAAATTGGTTACACTATTGGACCGTGAAAGGCTAGCAGACAGACAGACAGACACACTTTCGCATTTATAATATTAGTATGGATAATCCGCTAAAACAGTCCAATTTGTAGGCACCATCAGCCCTCCTGCTGTTAAATATGCAGGAAAAACAAGCAACCAAGCGAACCCTAAGCACCACCACCATGTAACACCACACAAATCCACCACCGAAATAAACTGGACGATCGTTTCACTCCGACACCGGAGCATCCTCAGGAGATGTAGACTCTAATACACGATTGTATAGTCAATTGGAATCTGAATATACAGAGGTGAAATCTGAATATAGAGTTGGAACCTGAATATAGAGAGTTGGAACCTGAATATAGAGAGTTGGTACCAGAATATAGTTGGAACCTGAATATAGAGAGGTGGAATCTGAATATAGAGTTGGAACCTGAATATAGAGAGTTGTAACCTGAATATAAAGAGTTGGAACCTGAATATAGACAGTTGGAACCTGAATATAGAGAGTTGGAACCTTAATATAGAGAGTTGGAACCTGAATAGAGGGGGTAAATAAAATGGGTTACTCACAGTTGTTCAAACTCCTTCATGTTCCACAGCGCGGAGAGGGTACGCCACGAAGTAGTCGATGAAGCTAGCAACAAGCACCCGTCTCTGCTCGCCTGACAATAGTATTATGTTATTATTCACTTTCTGACGACCTTGCTGTTGTATAATATACTTTGAATTGAATCTATACTAATAAATAAAATTGAAGTGTCTGTCTGTAATATCGAAATAACTACCTCATATTAAGCTCATATGGTTATTTGAACGCAACCATAACCGAATTACACGTTTTTAAAATTTTTGTCTGTCTGTCTGTCTGTCTGTCTGTCTGTTTGAACGGGCTAATCTTCGGAACGGCTGAACCGATTTTGACGGGACCTTCACATACAAGTAGAGAATTAACCAGGGAGTAACATAGGCTACTTTTTTAACCGACTTTCAAAAAAGGAGGAGTTGTGTTTTTCTAGCTATGTACACCGATATCTCCGAGATTTCTGAACCGATTTGCGTAATTTTTTAATCGATAGAGAAACATTGCGAGCCTGTTCTATAAAAAATTTGGATTCCAACTCCTCAATCCTGATGCTGTAGGGGACCTAATCCCCAAAACTAATGGGTTTTAGAAACTTTCGGTTATTTAAATTGATATTGGGGGTACCAATTAAAGACTTTATCGTTGAATGAACTCGAGTAGGTACATATCCAACTCCTCAACTCTGATGCTGTAAGGAATTGTATTCCGAAATCGTGGGAATCGTTGGGGACGTGTTTCTACAGATAAGCTACTTTTTGTTCTGGAAAATCAAAAGTTCCCACGGGATTTTTAAAAACCTAAATCCACACGGGCGAAGCCGTGGGCATCATCTAGTTATACATATATTATTAGATGATGCCCGCGACTTCGTCCGCGTGGATTTGGTTTTCTTAAAATCCCGTGGGAACTATTTGCTCTTCCGGGATAAAAGTTGCGTATGTCAATTTTAGGGACGAAAGCTACCTCTGTACCGATAGTAAAGTATTCGTATAAATCAGTTAAACGGATGCACCTTCAAGAATCCCTTGGGAACTCTTCAATTTTACAGGATAAAAAGTAGACTATGGCCAACACCAGGCTGTAAGCTAACTTTGTACCAAATATCAAAATCGGTTACACCGCTGGGCCGTGAAAGGCTAGCAGAAAGACAGACACACTTTCGCATTTAAAATATAAGTGTGGATTATATTACTACCCTTACTGTATAGTACCTTACTGTATACAGTAATATAATCCATATTAACATTATAAATCAGGAGAACGACAAGACGTCATTCATCGCTATACAACGGCACCGCTATCCTAAGAAACCAGAGCTTAAGGAAAAACAGAGTACAGTACAAGTCACGGCAAATAAGTCTAGCGCTAAGACCTTCAATGCGCAGAAGTCGAAAATGAGGTATCTCGACTGGTGAGGGGGTCGCGGGGAGGGCGTGGGGATCGTTCGTAAGCACTGATGCGGAGCCCTCGTAAACGCTGATTGTCTCTCCAATCGTACTGTGTCCCGCTCACTCTCACGACGCTGCGCGCACTTGAAGGTCACCGCTCGACTTACATGACGGGGGTTATAGTTGAGTGTAATATTACCTGCATGTGGTATATGTAGGACTCGTGCACTTGGTAGGAGTTCTCCTCGACTCCTGTGAACAGGTTGAACACGCGGATGTCGCCAGAAGACGTCGCCGTCAGCAGCTGCTGTTGCGTCGGCTGCCGAGAATAACACAATACAACTGTGTTAATGTTATGTGTTACATCTAGTTGTCCAAAGTGCGGTTACATCTAGTTTTAGCGAGTTAAGTTTTAGAGGGTAAAAAACTAGTTTTAGCGAGTTCCTAGTCTGTTTCAATCCTAGTTTTAGCGAGTTCAAACATAGTTTTAGCGAGTAAACCTAGTTTTAGCGAGTAAAATCCTAGTTTTAGCGAGTAAAATCCTAGTTTTAGCGAGTAAAATCCTAGTTTTAGCGAGTAAAATCCTAGTTTTAGCACGTAAAATCCTAGTTTTACCGAGTAAAATCCTAGTTTTAGCAAACTGCAAACCTAGTTTAAGAGAGCTATATAAACTATGTTATACCGAAATACAAATCTAGTTCTCAGTTTTTTTGCGAGCTACACATCTACTTTTAGCGACTAGCGAGTTTCAACTAGTTTTACGGAGTTGCAATTGGATACAGTCCATCTAAGCACCCCAACTCCACGCAGCCCTGTCCGTCCGACCCCCATAAAAAGCAATCATCATCATCATCATCATGATCAACCCATTACCGGCTCACTACAGAGCACGGGTCTCCTCTCAGAGTGAGAAGGGTTTTGGCCATAGTCTACCACGCTGGCCAAGCGGATTGGCAGACTTCACACACCGCGTGAGAACGTTATGGAGAACTCTCAGGCGTGCAGGTTTCCTCACGATGTTTTCCTTCACCGTTAAAGCAAGTGATATTTAAATACTTAAAACGCACATAACTCCGAAAAGTTAGAGGTGCGTGCCCGGGATCGAACCCACGACCTTCGATTAGAAGTCGGTCGCCTTAACCACTAGGCTATCACTAGGTAAAAGCAATACTCACGTGGAATATGGTGTGTGTGAAGTACGCGTCGTCGTCCTGCAGGCGGAGCGTGCGCACGTGCGCGAAGTACGAGTGCGCGAGGCGCGCGTGCGCGCGGCACGACGTCGGCCCGAACGTCTCGCGGCGCACCACGCGCGCCAGCAGGTTGGTGGCGTCGGCGCCGCGCACCGCCAGCGTCGCGAGCCCGCCCACAGACGGCTCCGGGCACTTGTGCGGCCTGCGGGACATGACGAAGTGAAAACGGGCTCCTCAACTACGCCTCGAAACACTCAACAGTGGTTTGCGGGAATGAGGCGCGATAAAATTTCAGTCAATTTTCAAAGAAATTAATAGAAGCGGGACAAAATGACGAATAGAAGCAGGCTCTTCAACTGCGCCTCGAGACACTCCGACAGTGGTTGGCGGGAATGGACACCATGACGAATAGAATCAGGCTCTTCAACTGCGCCTCGAGAAACTCCGATAGTGGTTAGCGGGAATGAGCGTGATAAAATTCCATTGTCAACTTTAGACACGAGTTTAGAGAAGCTATTAAATATGCTCATAAAGCTAATTAGGCCGTGTCCCCATTACGCGAACAGTAAGCGGCTGTTTTGGAGGCATTCGGAAGCGAATCAACCGCTCAGTGTATATATAACTCCCGGCACGTAAGTCTAGCGCTGAGCGAGAGAAGTGCAAGCAGCGTCGTACGAGTGAGCGGGACACAATACGACTGGAGAGCCAATCAGCGCTTACGAGGGATCCGCGAGAGCTAATCAGTGCTTAGGAACGATCCCCACGCCCTCTCCGCGACCCCCTCACACCACGAGATACCACATTTTCGACTTGCCGTGACCTGTACACTCACTCGAACAGGTTGAACTGGGGGCACGTGACGACGGGGTTCTTGCACAGCGCGTGCTGGTTGTACAGGTACTCCGTGATGATGGAGTGCAGGGTGACCCTCGGGGGGGAGCAGGGCCGGTCGCCCCCCAGGGAGCTGAGCTGCTTCTGGAGGGAGCGCTTCTGCTCCGGCCCGGGGGTGGACGGCGCCGTCGAGCTCGTGTGGGACTGGTTCTGGACTTTCCTGAAAAAAAAAAAAAAATTTTTTTTAAAGTGAAAATTTTAGTCGCTCTGAGCACTTTTTAAAAATTTAAGTGAAAACTTTAGTCGCTCTCAGCACTTTGTTTATGGATATTGAATGAGACTGCGGCTGAGCCGTCACGTTCGGCTATGTAACGCTCGTTCGGGTGAGTTCGGGTAAAGTCGGCTCCAATCGACTGAGAGAACGAGAGAGATAGTCAACGCGTCACTGCTACACTCAAATCACCGACGCTTGAGTTTTCCAATCATGGTTCTTGAATTTAAAAAAATTTAAGAACTCAAAGTTCGAATAGAATTTATTTAAAGCACAGTTGGGGCGTTACAAACGTGCGAACTGAGCCATAAAACATTACGATCATAGGTTTTTGAGGCCTCTCCCTTGCTCTTTATAACCTGTTATCGACATCGACAAATCTTTTTTTCTGTTACACACAACACCAGAGAAACAGGTTCCATAAGGCCTGTAAGTGCGAGCTAGAAGTCCGATAAAAATTATTTATGACTCAGTTCTCGCGTTTGTAATGTCCCAATTACAGTAAGTCCATTAATTACGTCACACGATAAGGGGAGGGAAGGGGGTCGACAAATTATGACATTGTGTGACAAAGGGATGAGAGAGGCCCTTTTGGTGACGTCACATTTCAAAATCTAATATAATATTTAAAGTAGGTACTATTAAAATACGAAATATGAAAAAAATGTAAAAATATTCGGGACTGCTGTTTTAATTGAATGTCTAGATGTAAAATTGCAAAATATGTGACTTCACACTAGGGACGGGGGGGTCTCACAAATGTGACAAGCTGTGACAAGGACGGAGGAGGGGGTAAAAGTCATGAAATTTGTGTGACGTAATTTATGAATGGCCGCCTCTTAAAATTGCAAAATATGTGACGTCACACTAGGGACGGGGGGTCTCACAAATGTGACCAGCTGTGACAAGGACGGGGGGGGGTAAAAGTCATGAAATTTGTGTGACGTAATTTATGAATGGCCGCCTCTTAAACTTGCAAAATATGTGACGTCACACTAGGGACGGGGGGTCTCACAAATGTGACCAGCTGTGACAAGGACGGGGGGGGGGGGGTAAAAGTCATGAAATTTGTGTGACGTAATTTATGAATGGCCGCCTCTTAAAGGTGTGCTCAGATTTAAAGGTGCGCTTAAACGTTAAGGTGCGGTCACCTGAGCTTGATGACGGCGGGCGCGGGGCTGTCGTCGTGCGGCGCGTGCGCGTGCTCCGCGCTGTCGCGGTGCAGCATGGCGCCGCCGCCGCTGCTGCTGCTGCGCGACACTGACATGCGCGGCTGATGACAAACACAATATGTCTTTTTTTGCAAATAACAATAATTAATAATAAATCCATAAATACACACACACACACACACGCACGCACACACACACGCACGCACAAACATATGCACGCACACACACACGCATGCACACACACGCACGCACACACACGCACACACACTCACGCTCACACTCACACACTCACACGCTCGCACACTCACACGCTCGCACACTCACACACTGACACTCACACACTGACACTCACACAATGACACTCACACTCTGACACTCACACACTGACGGAGACACAGACACACACACACACACACCACGTCTGTTCATAAGGTAATGTCTGTGTTATAGGTAACAGCCGACTGATATACATATTTACATAAACAATTTTTAAATAAATGTATAAATACATAATAAACCGAGACTCGGAGCGGGAATCGAACCCGCAATCCCTTAGCTGACTGCGGAAGGCAGGGTCACTGCCAACCACACCAACTTGCCAGTCTAACAATAGATCGGTACATGTATGTTACAACTGTCTACGTAACGAACATTTGCCTCCTCAATGTAGATCTATGCAAAATTGTTACTAACAACATCAACATCATATTTTAACCGACTTCAAAAAAGGAGGTTCTGTACACAAACCATATGTATGAATAGAATAGAATAGAATAGAAATATAAATAGTATGCATATATATAAATAGTATGCATGTATGTTCGCGATTATTTAAAAAACCAATGAACCGATTTTGATGATTATTTCACTATACATACTTTCAGGAAGGTTATGGTATATAGCGCACCTTGTTATCATTCTTATGTATAAACAGCGGCACGAAACTCGAGCGCTGACCTTCAATGCGCAGAAGTCGAAAATGAGGTATCTCGGGGTGTGAGGGGGTGTGAGGGGGTCGCGGGGAGGGCGCGGGGATCGTTCGTAAGCACTGATTAGCTCTCCAATCGTACTGTGTCCCGCTCACTCGTACGACGCTGCGCGAACTTGAAGGTCAGCGCTCGAGTTTCGTGCCGCTGTTTATAGAAAGTTACACGGATTAGCTAGTTTATTTATCTACTCACCCGGACCGGTGTGGAGGGTGTGTAGACGGGCGGCGGGTGGTGTGGCGGTGCGGGGGGCGCGGGCGGCGGCAGCCCCGCCTCCCTCTGCAGCGCCGACGCGCTGTCCTTGAGCCCACGCGCCCACAGGTGGGACGCGACCAGCTGCAGCAGCTGGCGCTCGTTGTAGCTTATCCTCGTCTGCGCTACCACGTTCGCCTGGCGAGAGACTGTTGCATCAGCTTGGGCTCAGTTGGGTCGGATTGAGTCTACTTAGTCCGATTGGTTGTAGGTATGGGTCAGATTTTATCACATGGACTTGGGTAAGATCAGATTGGATGCGATTGGATGAATTTGTCAGTTTGGATTCGGTTGGTTTAGGTTGTCAGCTTGGAATGGCTATGATTGAGTTAGGCTGTGAATTTGAACTGGCTCCGATCGGGTCAGGTCGTCAGCTCGGGTCAGGTTGTCAGCTCGGGTCATGTCGTCAGCTCGGGTCAGGTTGTCAGCTCGGGTCAGGTCGTCAGCTCGGGTCAGGTCAGGTCGTCAACTCGGGTCAGGTCAGGTCGTCAGCTCGGGTCAGGTTAGGTCGTCAGCTCGGGTCAGGTCAGGTCGTCAACTCGGGTCAGGTCGTCAGCTCGGGTCAGGTCAGGTCGTCAGCTCGGGTCAGGTCGTCAGCTCGGGTCAGGTCAGGTCGTCAGCTCGGGTCAGGTTAGGTCGTCAGCTCGGGTCAGGTCAGGTCTTCAACTCGGGTCAGGTCGTCAGCTCGGGTCAGGTCAGGTCGTCAGCTCGGGTCAGGTCGTCAGCTCGGGTCAGGTCAGGTCGTCAGCTCGGTTCAGGTCAGGTCGTCAGCTCGGGTCAGGTCGTCAGCTCGGGTCAGGTCAGGTCGTCAGCTCGGGTCAGGTCAGGTCGTCAGCTCGGGTCAGGTCGTCAGCTCGGGTCAGGTCATGTCGTCAGCTCGGGTCAGGTCATGTCGTCAGCTCGGGTCAGGTCGTCAGCTCGGGTCACTCACCCTGTGGATGTTGGCGAGCGAGGTCTCGAACTCGGCGCCCATGTGCTTGCTCTTGCCCGACACGCGCTCGAGCAGCTCCAGCGCGTACTTCTGGAACATCACGTGCTCCTGTCGCTTCTCCTGGAGGATCGGGTCAGGTCGTCAGCTCGGGTCACTCACCCTGTGGATGTTGGCGAGCGAGGTCTCGAACTCGGCGCCCATGTGCTTGCTCTTGCCCGACACGCGCTCGAGCAGCTCCAGCGCGTACTTCTGGAACATCACGTGCTCCTGTCGCTTCTCCTGGAGGATCGGGTCAGGTCGTCAGCTCGGGTCAGGTCATGTCGTCAGCTCGGGTCATGTCGTCAGCTCGGGTCAGGTCATGTCGTCAGCTCGGGTCACTCACCCTGTGGATGTTGGCGAGCGAGGTCTCGAACTCGGCGCCCATGTGCTTGCTCTTGCCCGACACGCGCTCGAGCAGCTCCAGCGCGTACTTCTGGAACATCACGTGCTCCTGTCGCTTCTCCTGGAGGATCGGGTCAGGTCGTCAGCTCGGGTCACTCACCCTGTGGATGTTGGCGAGCGAGGTCTCGAACTCGGCGCCCATGTGCTTGCTCTTGCCCGACACGCGCTCGAGCAGCTCCAGCGCGTACTTCTGGAACATCACGTGCTCCTGTCGCTTCTCCTGGAGGATCGGGTCAGGTCGTCAGCTCGGGTCACTCACCCTGTGGATGTTGGCGAGCGAGGTCTCGAACTCGGCGCCCATGTGCTTGCTCTTGCCCGACACGCGCTCGAGCAGCTCCAGCGCGTACTTCTGGAACATCACGTGCTCCTGTCGCTTCTCCTGGAGGATCGGGTCAGGTCGTCAGCTCGGGTCACTCACCCTGTGGATGTTGGCGAGCGAGGTCTCGAACTCGGCGCCCATGTGCTTGCTCTTGCCCGACACGCGCTCGAGCAGCTCCAGCGCGTACTTCTGGAACATCACGTGCTCCTGTCGCTTCTCCTGGAGGATCGGGTCAGGTCGTCAGCTCGGGTCACTCACCCTGTGGATGTTGGCGAGCGAGGTCTCGAACTCGGCGCCCATGTGCTTGCTCTTGCCCGACACGCGCTCGAGCAGCTCCAGCGCGTACTTCTGGAACATCACGTGCTCCTGTCGCTTCTCCTGGAGGATCGGGTCAGGTCGTCAGCTCGGGTCACTCACCCTGTGGATGTTGGCGAGCGAGGTCTCGAACTCGGCGCCCATGTGCTTGCTCTTGCCCGACACGCGCTCGAGCAGCTCCAGCGCGTACTTCTGGAACATCACGTGCTCCTGTCGCTTCTCCTGGAGGATCGGGTCAGGTCGTCAGCTCGGGTCACTCACCCTGTGGATGTTGGCGAGCGAGGTCTCGAACTCGGCGCCCATGTGCTTGCTCTTGCCCGACACGCGCTCGAGCAGCTCCAGCGCGTACTTCTGGAACATCACGTGCTCCTGTCGCTTCTCCTGGAGGATCGGGTCAGGTCGTCAGCTCGGGTCACTCACCCTGTGGATGTTGGCGAGCGAGGTCTCGAACTCGGCGCCCATGTGCTTGCTCTTGCCCGACACGCGCTCGAGCAGCTCCAGCGCGTACTTCTGGAACATCACGTGCTCCTGTCGCTTCTCCTGGAGGATCGGGTCAGGTCGTCAGCTCGGGTCACTCACCCTGTGGATGTTGGCGAGCGAGGTCTCGAACTCGGCGCCCATGTGCTTGCTCTTGCCCGACACGCGCTCGAGCAGCTCCAGCGCGTACTTCTGGAACATCACGTGCTCCTGTCGCTTCTCCTGGAGGATCGGGTCAGGTCGTCAGCTCGGGTCACTCACCCTGTGGATGTTGGCGAGCGAGGTCTCGAACTCGGCGCCCATGTGCTTGCTCTTGCCCGACACGCGCTCGAGCAGCTCCAGCGCGTACTTCTGGAACATCACGTGCTCCTGTCGCTTCTCCTGGAGGATCGGGTCAGGTCGTCAGCTCGGGTCACTCACCCTGTGGATGTTGGCGAGCGAGGTCTCGAACTCGGCGCCCATGTGCTTGCTCTTGCCCGACACGCGCTCGAGCAGCTCCAGCGCGTACTTCTGGAACATCACGTGCTCCTGTCGCTTCTCCTGGAGGATCGGGTCAGGTCGTCAGCTCGGGTCACTCACCCTGTGGATGTTGGCGAGCGAGGTCTCGAACTCGGCGCCCATGTGCTTGCTCTTGCCCGACACGCGCTCGAGCAGCTCCAGCGCGTACTTCTGGAACATCACGTGCTCCTGTCGCTTCTCCTGGAGGATCGGGTCAGGTCGTCAGCTCGGGTCACTCACCCTGTGGATGTTGGCGAGCGAGGTCTCGAACTCGGCGCCCATGTGCTTGCTCTTGCCCGACACGCGCTCGAGCAGCTCCAGCGCGTACTTCTGGAACATCACGTGCTCCTGTCGCTTCTCCTGGAGGATCGGGTCAGGTCGTCAGCTCGGGTCACTCACCCTGTGGATGTTGGCGAGCGAGGTCTCGAACTCGGCGCCCATGTGCTTGCTCTTGCCCGACACGCGCTCGAGCAGCTCCAGCGCGTACTTCTGGAACATCACGTGCTCCTGTCGCTTCTCCTGGAGGATCGGGTCCCGCATCAGCACTGGAACAATACAGAATGACAGTGAGTGAGTGACATGAGAATGTGAGTGCTCACTCACATTCTCATGTGGGAAAATTTTCAAACAAGAGGGTACAGTCTAAGATGGAAGCGGGATAACCTGAAAGAGGTATGGTATTTTTTATTATTTTTATTAAACCCATACCCGTAGTCGGTTTCTACGCGCAATTGTACCGAAACGCTAAATCGCTTGACGGCCCGAACCAGACTAGAACAGAGACAATTTAGAAATCATAAATTCCCAAATCGCTCCTGCCTGGATCGAGCCCGAGACCTTCCACTTATAAGACCACAGCGCTCTCTCACCACTGCGCCAGGGAGCCCTATGAAAAAGTTATTATTAGTCAAAAGTGAATTAATCCAATAAAAAGTGAATAGCAAATTGATGTTTCTGGTAACAATATTTTTTAGTTCTACACTCAGTAGACAAATGTTCGTTTCTTAGACAGTTGTAACATACAAGTTCCGGTCCATTGTTACTAAATTGTATGTATCCAAATGTAACATCGCTTTCCATTTACACTCTGTAACTGATGATGATGATGATGATGGTGATGTGCTCACCTTGGAGATGCGAGGTGGTGAAGAGCGGCAGCTTGGAGATGATCTGGCGCACGGTGGGGCACCGCGCCAGGCCGGCGAGCGCGCGGCACGCGAGCCCGCGCAGCCGGTCCGCGTCGGTGATGGGGGACTTCACCATCATCAGCGATAACAACACCTGGGAACCACGGAAACATGCACAACGTTAGTTTTACTTTAAGCAAAACCTGAAAAGAGTTTGTTCAGAATCAGTAACAAAATCGAATCTAACCATTTTTATTAACCCCCGACGCAAAAACGACGGGGCGTTATAAGTTTGACGTGTCTGTCTGTGTGTGTGTGTGTGTATGTGTGTGTCTGTTCCCCTGTAGCGCTCAAACGGGTGGACCGATTTGAATGCGTTTTTTTTGTTTGAAAGGTGAATTAGTCGAGAGTGATGTTAGCTATGTTTGATGAAAATCGATCCAAGATGGCCACCGCTATACCCGTATTACTAATTCCCCGGAATTCTGATAGCTGTCATTGTCATTTACAGATGAGTTATTTGTATGGAGAACAGGGTTAACATCTACGAAGTACAATTTTACCCCAAACTACTTTAATTCCCTGTCATCATAAAAAGCCATATGCCGCGTAATAATATTACTCGTTTCGCCTTAAAATAGAAAACACCAAGAGTGGAAACTAGAAAGTGCACACTAACAGCAATAGAAAACAAAAGAAGCACATTGAAAAAATTTATTGAAAAATAGATGTCGAATGACATTATCACATTATCACCATGAAGTGTCTGTCAGGCATTTGTCATATCTACATGCGGCAGTTGATTTGTATTTGCATAAGTTTTGAATATTTTATCTTTTTTGTGGGAATTGTTTTATCTCTGGTAACATTACGAAACGTCAGAATTCCGGGGAATCAGTAATACGGGTATACAAAATGGCGGATTAGATATTTTTTCACAACTCCCTTAATATGGGTATCAAATGAAAGGGCTTGACTAGTAGAATAGCACTATGCAAATCCAAGATGGCCGCCGATACAAAATGGCGAATGTCGGGGGTTTTTTAAATTTTTAATTTACACTTGTACGATATTTTCCACTCACCATAATACCGTTATTGGTCCGTACGCTCTCCCACACCTTCTGTATGACGTCTTCGTACGATTTCACCGCTGTTTTCTTTTTACTGGATCCGGTGAGCGAGAACCGAGCCGCCGACGGACCCCCCTGAAAATATACGATCAATATGTTAATATTAACTCCCCTCTTACCTCTCAACGAGGAAGTTTCCTGATGTTGAAAGTGAAAATATCATATTTAACACAATGGAATCAAATTAATATAGATCAAAACTTATAAAACAGTGAATTTTTTTTAAATCCATCATTAAATGACGGAGAAATTAATTAATTATTTAAGTTTATGTATTTTTAACCACTAGGCTATCACAGCTTTTAAAAAGCTGTGATAGCCTAGTGGTTCGGACGACCGACTTCTAATCGGAGGTCGTGGGTTCGATCCCGGGGCACGCACCTCTAACTTTTCGGAGTTATGTGCGTTTTAAGTATTTAAATATCACTTGCTTTAACGGTGAAGGAAAACATCGTGAGGAAACCTGCATGCCTGAGAGTTCTCCATAACGTTCTCACGCGGTGTGTGAAGTCTGCCAATCCGCTTGGCCAGCGTGGTAGACTATGGCCAAAACCCTTCTCACTCTGAGAGGAGACCCGTGCTCTGTAGTGAGCCGGTAATGGGTTGATCATGATGATGATGATGATTTTTAACCCCCGACGCAAAAACGACGGGGTGTTATAAGTTTGACGTGTCTGTGTGTGTTAGTCTGTCTGTTCCCCTGTAGCGCTCAAACGGCTGAACCGATTTGAACGCGGTTTTTTTTTGTTTGAAAGGTGAATTAGTCGAGAGTGT
The DNA here is from genome assembly GCA_920104075.1 of Melanargia galathea. Taxonomy (NCBI): domain Eukaryota; kingdom Metazoa; phylum Arthropoda; class Insecta; order Lepidoptera; family Nymphalidae; genus Melanargia; species Melanargia galathea. The sequence goes on from OV049878.1 coordinate 10,467,667, forward strand.
TGTTAAGCTACGTTTGATGAAAATCGATACAAGATGGCCGCCGCTACAAAATGGCGGATTACATATTTTTTCACAACTCCCATAATATGGGTATCAAATGAAAGGGCTTGACTAGTAGAATAGCACTATGCGTATGCAAATCCAAGATGGCCGCCGCCACAAAATGGCGAATGTCGGGGGTTTTTTAAATTTTCAAGTTATACTTGTAACGCAAAATGATTGCCGCCTCTCGCTCGAGCGTGACGTCAAAAATACCTCGGTCTGCAGGTATTTTTTTCTATGTGTGTTACTTGTTCTACCAATTTCTCCGAGATTATTGAACTGATTTGCGTGATTTTTTAAATCGGTTCAGTAATCTCAGAGAAATGGGTAAAACAAGTAGGTATATTTACATAGAAAAACCATTGGAACCATCTGGATGACGTCACACACTGGAACGCCGCGTGAAACGAAATTATTCGTGAAAGCGCAACTTTAAAGCTCCATAACTTTTTCAGTTTTTGAGATGATGAACTTAATGATTCTTTCAGATTTTTGGTTTGGTTTACAAATTAGATTTTACAAAGTAAATTTTTATAAATAAATAAAAAAAAAATTAGAAACTTGTCCATTATTATTGCTTTACAGTGGTTATACGGTTCTATAAGTACAACGCTTAAACTGAACTAAACTGACAGCTCTAAAAATAGTGTTATCTTCTTCACAATGCTCGCTACGCGTAAGAACAGCATTAGCAGCACCCTTATTGAGAAAAATTAAACCAAAATGGAAAATTGTTTCCGGTGACCGTTGTGGAGTTTTTTCTTTTCTGTGTGAAAGATTCTAAAAAAAAAAAAAATTGGCTGTCTTTAAAGTTGGTTTACGGACGATTATTGTTCGTGAGTGCTAACGTCATAAGAAAATATTGCCTATCTATCGCTTGTTCCGCGCTCTCGCTTCGAATACCGTGAGGTCGACTGATCAAACCCCACCCGTTACACATATGTCGTACCCACTCCTAGTACAAGCTATATGCTAATTTCGAGGGAAAAGGGGAATATGAGACATGTCTATCATGTCTAATATTCTTCAAAAAAAAAATTGGTTGTCTATAAAGTCGATTTGCAGACGATAATTTTACGTGATAACGTCATAAGAAAACAAAGAGAGATAGATGCGTCACAAGCCGAACGCTTAGGCCGATCGTGCCTTCTCCATCGCTTGTTCCGCGCTCTCGCTTGCACGCGGTATGTGACAACTAGTCAAGATTTTTCGTGCGTGCGGCCGGCGTTCATCGATTCATAAGACGTTATCACGTCAAAGAAAAGATGAAGAAGAAGAAGATGATGATGATGACGATTGTGGTGGCGGTGATGACTCACCCTGTGCACGGGCGCGCACACGCAGTTGACGAGCACGTTGAGCGCCGCCTTCTGCACCTCCGGCTCCGGCACGATGTCGCCGTCCGCCGCGCCTGCCCACAACAACAAAAGTTCATTTAGTTCACACGTCGACACCTAGATGGCGACACGTGTATTGTGTATCTCTAACATATTAAAAACTGTACTTATACCTTATATAGAATTACTAATTCCGTGGAATCCTGACGTTTCGTAATGTTGCCAGAGATAAAACAATTCACACAGAAAAGATAAAAAATTCAAAACTTATGTAAATAAAAATCAACTGCCGCATGTAGATATGACAAATGCCTGACAGACACTTCATGGTGATGTCATTCGACATCCATTTTTGAACAATTTTTTTCAATGTGCTTCTTTTGTTTTCTATTGCTGTTAGTGTGCACTTTCTAGTTTCCACTCTTGGTGTTTTCTATTTTAAGGCGAAACGAGTAATATTATTACGCGGCATATGGCTTTTTATGATGACAGGGGCACCCATATAGCAAAACTTGCTGGCAAGCTCAGCTCTGCTGCTTACGCTGTTAGGAAGATTCGACAGATAACAGATATAGAAACTGCAAAAATTGTTTATTTTGCATATTTCCATAGTATTATGTCGTATGGACTCATACTATGGGGTAAAGCGGCTGATATTGAAAAAATTTTCGTTTTACAAAAAAGGGCAATTCGCGCAATTTATAATTTAAAACCGCGGGATTCCCTTCGAGAGAAATTTAAAGAAATAGGTATTCTTACGGTAGCTTCTCAATATATCTATAACAATATAATTTTTGTTAGGCAAAACATTCACAGTTACATTAAAAAGTGCGAATTACACGACAGGCAATTAAGAAATAGAAATAGGCTCGTGATTCCTCAGTTACGCCTCAAAAGGGTCCAAAGGTCATTTGTGGGAATGGGCGTAATGTTCTATAATAAAATTCCACAAGCAATCTTAGACTTGCCTTTACACAAGTTTAAGAACTCTATTAAAAATATGCTCATAAAAAAAGCATATTATACAATTGAAGATTATATAAATGATAAAAAAGCATGGAGCAATTTCTCAATGTCTTAAACCGAGTATTTGATTATTGGTGTTCAATTCGATGCTTTGATCATGGGTAGCCTAAGTATGTCACGCTCTCTTTAAACATTTCTGTGGTGGTGTCGTGTGGTGCGGGTTGTTACGTTCCCTCGAATATGGTTGAGCGAAGCAATGGCTGGATCATGCGTCATGCTCGTGAACGGGTGCCACCGTCGGAAATGGGGCTACTTTTGTCTGCCCTTCTTCACATGTGTAGAATTGTAAGCACCATTCCGAACCTGTGGTAGATTCATTTGTCGATTCGTAAACGCTTCCGAAAGTTTATCTGAATAAAATTATGATTACTTATATAAATGATAAAAAGGCGTGGATTTGACTCGTTCCAGCAATGCGCGAGACGGCAATTCAATCATGTACTTACCATAAAATTGTTATATTGATATTGTAAATTTGGAAAAGAGCAACCGCCGAGTTTCTTGCTGGTTCTTCTCGGTTGGAACGGCATTCCGAACCAGTGGTAGATTCATCTGACTATTCAAAAGCACTTGTAAAAGTTTATTTGAATAAAAAACTTTTCTATTCTATTCTATTCTATTCTAATTAAAGTAGTTTGGGGTAAAATCGTACTTCGTACATATTAACCCTGTTCTCCATACAAATAACTCATCTGTAAATGACAAGGACAGCTGTCAGAATTCCACGGAATTTGAAATCAGGGTATAGTGTCAAAGTTAATTTAGTTCACTTATGTGGCGTGTGTACTGTGTATATGTACGTGGCACCCTAGATGGCGCCACTTGTATTATGCATCTGCATCTTCCACATAATATAATGCGAATATATCGCGGTTTCAAGAATGTTACATGCATACGTGTTTATAACCTCCTTTTATTGAAGTCGGTTAGTAGAATATGCAATGACCGCTAAGAATGGACCATATATGCATATGTAAATTGTATATCCAAATATGCATATGCGAATATGCAGTTCTTATATAAATATGCAAATGCATATACAAATAAGCAAATTCATATTTTTATTTGCATATGCAAATCTGTTCTATACCCTGATTTCTAATTCTGTGGAATTCTGACAGCTGTCATTGTCATTTACAGATGAGTTATTTGTATGGAGAACAGGGTTAACATCTACGAAGTACGATTTTACCCCAAACTACTTTAATTCCCTGTCATCATAAAAAGCCGTATTCCGCGTAATAATATTACTCGTTTCGCCTTAAAATAGAAAACACCAAGAGTGGAAACTAGAAAGTGCACACTAACAGCAATAGAAAACAAAAGAAGCACATTGAAAAAACTTATTCAAAAATGGATGTCGAATGACATCACCATGAAGTGTCTGTCACGCATTTGTCATATCTACATGCGGCAGTTGATTTTTATTTACATAAGTTTTGAATTTTTTATCTTTTCTGTGTGAATTGTTTTATCTCTGGCAACATTACGAAACGTCATAATTCTACGGAATTAGAAATCAGGGTATATAGTAATAGTGAACTCACTGAGCACTATATGCACGCCCGTGGTGAGGTCCGCGTCCCTCATGTTGATCTTCTCAGTCAGTAGAAGCTGCACGCGCGGCGCCACGCAGCACACCGACACCACGTCCATCGCGGACTTCACCGTCTCCGCCCTGACACACAGGAAATTATGAATTAATGAATAAATGAATGAATGAAACGAATGCCCAAAAATTAAAAAATTACAATAGAAGACTTCACCGTCTCCGTTGTGCGTCAGCAGTCAAATTATGAATGAACTAGAGAATGCCCGCGGCTTCGCCCGCGTGAATTTCGGTTTTGCACAAATCCCGAGGGAATCGTGGATTTCCGGTTCCCGTTCCCGCTCCCTTTTCCAACCTTTATACCTACTATCAAGGAAGTTCGCTATAGTAATCTACCTATAGCTGTAGCTATAGATTTCGGGTTTTTCATAATCCCGTGGGAACTGTGCATTTCTTCAGGATAAAAAGTATATGTTGTCTAGTAGCCTATGCTTTAAGTCAGGGCATAATCTACCTCCATTCAAAATTTCAGCCAAATCGGTTCAATAGTTGCGGTGTGATTGAGTAACAAACATCCACCCACACTTTCACATTTATAATATTAGTAAGATGAATGAAATTGTGGCAGTCTCCACAGCAGTCACTAGATGGCGTCATACTCACCTAATACATATAATGTAAAAAAAAAAAAAATGAAAACGCAATCATCATGATCAACCCATTACCGGCTCACTACAGAGCACGGGTCTCCTCTCAGAGTGAGAAGGGTTTTGGCCATAGTCTACCACGCTGGCCAAGCGGATTGGCAGACTTCACACACCGCGTGAGAACGTTATGGAGAACTCTCAGGCGTGCAGGTATCCTAACGATGTTTTCCTTCACCGTTACAGCGAGTGATATTTAAATACTTAAAACGCACATAACTCAAAAGTTAGAGGTGCGTGCCCCGGGATCGAACCCACGACCTCCGATTAGAAGTCGGTCGTCCTAACCACTAGGCTATTACAGCTTTTTTATGAATGAATGAATGAAACGAATGCCCAAAAATTAAAAAATTACCATACAAGACTTCACCGTCTCCGTTGTGCTGACGCACAGCGGGAATAATGAATGAATGAAAGAATGAATGATATGAAACGAAAGGAATAAACTTTAATGCTTAAAAATTAAAAAAAAAACCGTCCATAGCCGACTTCACCGCCTACGTCCTGACGCATATTTTATTAAAAAAGACTTTTACAGTAAATAGAGTACTTTTTATCCTACAAAATTTTAGAGTTCCCAAGGGATTTTAAGAACCTAACTAAATCCACGCAGAGCAAGTCGCGGGCATCGGCTAGTCAAAAAAAAAAAAAAAAATGAATATGAAAAGTGCAATCTTCTTCTTCGTCGATACGCTCTTGACAGAGCGGTCGCGGTCGTCACTTGGGCGTTGTGGCACGCTTCACTATGCGCCTCCACTCCTCTCTAACAGCTGCCTTCCTAGTGCATTCATGTAGTGGGACATCTACCGCTGCCTTCACCTGGTCTGTCCATCTCATAGGCGATCTGCCACGCGCTCTTGTGCCCTCTACTCTTCCCTGGACTGCAAGACGTTCAATCGATATGTCATTACGTCTTGACACGTGACCAAAGAAAGTGAGTATGCGAGCTTGTACAATGTGAAAAGTGTGAAATGTGTGAAATGTGTGAAAAGTGCAATACCTGCCGTTAAAGTTCCAGTCGTACGCGTACCCCACCACCTGCAGCAGCAGCGCCACCCCGCCCAGCTCCAGCAGCTCGTCCACGGGCGGCCAGCGCGCCCACCACGCGCCCTGCACTGTCTCGATCTGCTCCTGGATCTCCTCCACCGTCGATTTCGATGCCTGAAATATATATTGATGTTGATTTGGATGCCTGAAATATATATTGATGTTGATTTGGATGCCTGAAATATATATTGATGTTGATTTGGATGCCTGTAATAACGTTGGTTTCAGTGCCTGAAATATATACTGATAATGTGGCCGATTCTGTTGTACACAATCTCTAAATCTAAACTAAAATGACAGGTCTAAATATATTCCTGTCTCTTTCACAATCCTCCCTGCTGAAGGGGATAGCACTATTTTTAAACCTGTCAATTTAGTTTAGGTTTAGAGATTGTGTACAACAGAATTAGCCACATTGATTTTGATGCCTGACATAGATACTGATATTGATTTTGATGCCTGAAATATATATTTACGTTGATTTCGATGCCTGAAATATAAATATTGATGTTGATTTCGATGCCTGAAATATATATTGATGTTGATTTCGATGCCTGAAATATATACTGACGTAGATTTTGATGCCTGAAATATATACTGACATTGATTTAATGCCTGAATTATATACTGACGTTGATTTAATGCCTGAATTATATACTGACGTTAATTTTGATGCCTGAAATATATACTGACATTGATTTGGATGCCTGAAATATATTTTGACGTTGATTTAGATAACTGAAACTGTCACGAGCACTCGATTAGGGTCGCCATTCAGTAGTGGACGTATGGATGCGTTAAAAATATTTTACGCTTGATTGATATGCCTGAAAAATTAAATTCATGGTGAATTTAATTCACATGTAAAGATGACATAGTGTAATTTTCCATACAAAAAGTGGCGGCCATGATGCGGCCGATCCGCCATTTACACGACATATATTAAAACGTATACCTACCTGAACCTAAAAAATCGAGTTATAATAATTGAGCGGGTGCCATTTTAGTGACGTAATCGTCACACACGCACAATTTTAAAGTAGTTATATCTAAGATTTTGACACGACTTTAAAGTACAAAATTTTGAAACGATTTTAAAGAAGTTATATCTAAGATTTTGACACGACTTTAAAGTACAAAATTTTGACACGATTTTAAAGAAGTTATATCTAAGATTTTGACACGACTTTAAAGTAGTTACACCTAAAATATTGACACGATTTTAAAGTAGTTACATCTAAGATTTTGACATGATTTTAAAGTACAAAATTTTGACACGATTTTAAAGAAGTTATATCTAAGATTTTGGTACGACTTTAAAATAGTTACATCTAAAAAATATTGACACGATTTTAAAGTTTGTAGTATGAAACCACTCACTTTGTATGGCGGCGGCTCGGGCACGTTGTCGCCCTGTTGCCGTGCGACTTGCGCCGCACGTATCCTGAGGTGAGCCTCGAAGTACCTGCCAGTTACATAATAGAGAATGTTCAATATTCAGGATCTAGGAATAGTTCTCCGTATTCTCTATTGGGAATAAGAATAAGACGCGGGAGGTCCCCGGTTCGATTCCCGGTAGGCGCAATTCAAATTAAATAATCCCAATTTATCTTGTACAAAAAACACTCGTACTACAAAGGAGTTGTTTTAATAAAAAATAAAAATAATGCATAGCGTAAACCTTCCCATTAAAAGTGTCTTCCTCTAGTCGCGCACATCGACCAATGAGGTGCGAATATTTTGTTCCCTAGGAGTTTGACTCGTGGAATGAATTATACAAGGTATCAGTAGAACGCTTTCGGAAACGAAGACACGTGATAGTACTGATGATTACTGATATACTATAAAAAAACGAGAAAAAAACAAGTTTTTTTTATTTAAAAAAAAAAATTATTTTTCATGCAATACCCGTTTTGGGGGGGTTAAACAGAACTGTAATTGCAACAAAATATCTCGCATTTTTTAAAGTTCCTAATGTAATTCAAATAAAATCAGCTGACGCTGGAGGTCAACGAACGTTGCGTTAACTCGACCTCCAGCGTGCGGTACCTACCTACCATTGCGCTATAATGTAAATGGTTTTTTTTTATATTATTATATTGGATTCTGTTTAGATAGTATAAAAATTGCGCTAAGTTTTCGGAAGCGGTCTCCTTGTATCCTGTATATTAGTTGTTTTCCTTGCGTATTTTCATTTCGTTTAGAATCTGTCGGTTGGTAGCTCGTCTACCGACGGTTACCTCCTGAGCGCGACGCACACGTGTCGCACGATCTGTCGCGCGGCGCACGTCTCGTCGTCCGACACGCGCGACTCTTCCTCGTCCGAGCCGAGGATTGGGAGTGTCGAGATCACGTTGTACAGTTTTCGAAGACCGTCCTAAAAAGGTAAGGAAATATTTATGTCCAACAGTGGACGTCCACGAGTTAATATAACGGTGATGGTGATGATTATGAAAAAAATACACGCCGAATTGAGAACCGTTCCTTTTTGGGAGATGGTTAATAAACGAATTAGACCCGGAGATAGTGACAGAAAATTTCAAGACGTTCGTCATATGTAAAGTACAGCGACCGCAGGACGGGTAATTTTTTTAACGGAAATAATTTGTCCAATAATTCCAAATAAATTTGACAAAATTTTACCTTTACAGGGATAGACTAGACCTTGGAGAAGGACATAGGCTACATTTTATCCCAGAAAATCATACAGACCCCATGGGATTTTAAAAAACCTAAATCCACGCGGATAAAGTCGTGGGCATCAGCTAGTTGCCTTTAAATGTCACCTGTTTGTCGAACTCCTCGAGTATGACGCGGAACTGGAAGGAGAGGCCGAAGAACATGGTCGCGTGGCAGCGGCCCGAGTCGTGCGAGCACTCCAGCAGCCACAGCGAGTACCTGCGCAGTTGAGTGTATGTCTGTGATTCACTCATTCCACGAAACAAGCTCCCTAAGGAAATTGCCCTTTGGAAATTCTTACTTACATATGTATAGCTGCTATGATTGCGCTACAAAATGGTTATTATCTATACTAATAAATAAAATTGAAGTGTCTGTCTGTAATTTCGAAATAACTACCACATATGGTTATTTGAACGATACCATAACCGAATCACACGTTTTTAAAATTTTTGTCTGTCTGTCTGTCTGTTTGAACGGGCTAATCTTCGGAACGGCTGAACCGATTTTGACGGGACTTTCACAGACAAGTAGAGGATTAACCAAGGAGTAACATAGGCTACTTTTTAACCGACTTTCAAAAAAGGAGTTGTGTTGAAATCGGTAATAATACAGATGTTAAAAACGCCCTGATAGGTATTTTCGCTGCGCGCGATCGCGACGGCCGACGCGGACGCTCGCGCTCCCCGCGCCGCGCCACGCGCCCCTGCGCCCTGCGCCCGCCGTAAGCCTCCTCTACATGTCTGCAGACGCGTCCGCGGACGTCATCTGCGGATGCGTCCGCGGACGTATAGAGGGGGTAATTTGTGCATCTGTTGTAGGTATTTAACGTCCGCAGACATCCGCAGATGCGTCCGCCTCGAATCCGATTGTTGGCGGTTTTTGTGGCACAGATCAAAGGGTTTCGGCGCGGACGTCCGGCGACTGTCCACACGTCTGGTGACGCATCAGTTTCATCGGAGTTGCGATTGAGAGTGCACGCGTGCTTCTTGCGGTTTAATTCTTGTTTAAATGGCTAATAATATGAGCACCGAGGATGCACATTCACGTAGAAGTTAAAAGTACTAAATAAATAAATAGTTGCGGCAGCTACGGTCTCAATATCCATTTTTAAACGTGCGTGTTGCGTCTGTCGAGAATGAACCTAGACTGATCGATCTGCAGACGTGTGGACAGCTCGTGGTGATCCATCTGCGGATGCATCTGCGGGCGTCCGCGGACGCGTCTGCAGACATGTAGAGGAGGCAGTACGCGGTACCGCGGTACGACGCCGCGCGGCGGGGGGCGGGTGGACCAGAAATCTACTTATCCCTCAGGATTTGTGAAAAATCGAAATTCACGCGGGCGAAGCCGCGGGCAAAAGCTAGTATTATTATAAATGCGAAAGTTTGCATGTATGAATGTTTGTTACTCTTTCACGTAAAAACTACTGAATGGGTTTGGCTGTTTGGAACGGAGATAGATTAAGTAGGTACATATCGACGCAAGAAAACGTATTTGCTGTAAGTAGCCAAAACCCAACTTTTCAGCAGAGCCAAAAACGATTTTTAAATTAGAAAAAAAATCATAACTTCTTAATTATTATCAGTGATAGAAAAATGTTTTTTTGTACACAGTTTTACTAAAGTAATATTCACTAATAGCAATCAAAATATTTTTCCTAAAGTTATAAGAAATAGATTTTTGGTTACTTACAGCAATTGACTTTTCATTTACAAAAATTGCGTAAGTACTTATTATTTGTATGAAAATTGCTCAGTTTCATGTTTTGCGAACGTAAAAAATAATTCAGATTGCACTTTTGCTGTAAGTAGAAAAAGACTAAAGAAGTATCAAAAACACTTTTTTTGGAGACTTACAACAATTTGAACTTATACATTTTTTGAAAATGTTACAACTTTTTTTTTTTTTTTTCACTGCAGCAATATGAGACCTAGACCATTCGACGCAGAAAAAAAAACTGATTCTATGTTTTCAGTCTACTTACGCCATTTTTGCTACTTACAGCAAATACGTTTTCTGGCGTCGATATATTCAGAAAAGAGTGTTTCTGTGGGACTTAAATTGATATAGACTTAAAACGCGATAGATGGCGCTAATTGTTCTTAGGCACATCATTCTCACATAACACATTATTGCTGTAGTTTGCTGTCGTTGCATGCATTTGTATGCGGTTGCATGAATTTGCTGTCGTTCTCTTTGCTAAGTTACTCTTAGAAGATTCTGTTCAAATATTTTTGCGCTCGTCGGTTAATGCGCGCAACTTTCATTAGCCAAATCATTTTTGATATCGTCTTACATTCGAAAAAGTTGTTTTAATAAAAAAATATAATCCATAGTAGTTGCCTGCCAGCATGTAAGCCGTACCTTAACGGGGCGTGTTGACGTATCTAGCCGCGCGCATCGACCAATTAGGTACGAGTATTTTGTTCCCTAGGAGTTTGACTCTTGAAATAGATTATAGATATTAAGTATTATTAAAGTAATAATAGAAAAATTGTTTACAGTAATATTCCAAAAGTATTTATTGTAGTAATATTTCAAAAGTTATTGTAAGTAAAATTAGTTTATAATGGATAACAGCAAAGTTTTTTTTTTAGTATCGGTGTTGGTACAAGTCACGGCAAATAAGTCTAGCGCTGATCTTCAATGCGCAGAAGTCGAAAATGAGGTATCTCGGGGTGTGAGGGGGTCGCGGGGAGGGCGTGGGGATCGTTCGTAAGCACTGATTAGCTCTCGCGGATCCCTCGTAAGCGCTGATTGGCTCTCCAATCGTATTGTGTTCCGCTCACTCGCACGACGCTGCGCGCACTTGAAGGTCAGCGCTCGACTTATGTGCCGGGGGTTATACTCACTCGACAAGGTCGGCGAGTGTGTGCGGCGGCATCAGACACACGCGCTCCATCGCGTCCTCGCAGTACGCCAGGTAGTACAGGCAGATGGACACGCCGGTGGCCGCCACCGACGGCCGCGGCACTTCTAGAAACTTCTGTCAACCGAGCAATCACCATCGACATCATCATCATCATCATCATCAATATCATCATCATTATCATCAATATCGATGTGGTGGTCTGCTGGGTTATTCTGTAACTTAGTTAGCAACTGAAAATAGTTGCCAACGAATTAGTTTGATATACATTGCTGCTTTACTGTGGGAAATATAAAGTGTTTTTATAATTTTACACAGTAAAGCAGCAATGTATATCGAACTAATTCGTTGGCAACTATTTTCAGTTGCTAACTAAGTTACAGAATAACGCCCCTGGTCTGATGGGGTAATATGTTTATGGTGTGGTGGTCTGGTCTGGCAGGGTAATGTTTGTGGTGTGGTGGTCTGGTTTGGCGGGGTAATGTTTGTGGTGTGGTGGTCTGGTCTAGTGGAGCAATGTGTTTGTGGTGTGGTGGTCTGGTCCTGTGGGGCAATGAGGTTGTTGTGTGGGGTCTGGTCTGGTGGTCTGGTCTGGTGGGGTAATGTGTTTATGGTGTGGTGGTCTGGTCTGGTGGGGTAATGTGTTTGTGGTGTACTGGACTAGTCTGGTGGGGCAATGTGGTTGTGGTGTGGTGGTCTGGTCTTGAGGGGCAATGGGGTTGTGGTGTGGTGGTCTGGTCTGGTGGAACAATGTGTTTGTGGTGTGGTGGTCTGGTCTTGTGGGGTAATGTGTTTGTGGTGTGGTGGTCTAGTCTAGTGGTGTGGTAGTCTAGTCTGGTGAAGTGGTGGAATGGTGGTTTGGTCTAGTCTGGTAGTGTGGTAGTCTAGTCTAGTCTGGTGGTGCGGTGGTCCCACCTGCAGTCCCCCCATGTTGATGAAGTCGATGGAGAACTTCTTGTGGCACAGCAGCGCCGCGAGGTACTTGAGCGCCTCGAACGCGAGCCGCGAGTCGCGCGACTCGCGCACGTTCAGGTAGCCCAGGATCAGTCCCAGCGCGTTCCACTCGAACACGTGCGACAGGAACTGGGGACACGACAATATATAACTTACTATAACCCCGGACGTTGCTATTGCGCTGGGACCTTGTCACATTAACTTCAGCGTGACGTCAGACGAAATGAAAATATACCGTCGGCAACAAATTCTTTTTTTATAAATAAATTAAATCGAATGAACAAATAATTTTCAGCTTTTACAGATTGTAAATGAAGAAATTATCCTAATTCTTCAACTCCATTGATGTAATCACATTATTGTAATTCGGATTCGGAATTTTTTTCAGAGTCTGTTGTGTCTGAATCACTATCATTTTCTGTGTTAATAATAAATAACTCGTCAATTAATCTGTCTTTGCGCCAGTATTAAACAACAATAATAACAAAGTGTGTGAATTTATAATAAGTATTAAAAACTCCATACGCGTACTCTGCCAACAGTTTTTGTCAACGGTACCGACGTCTGTCTAGTGCTGACGTCATGAAAATGGCAGCCAGGCGCAATACCAATTTGCGGGGCTTATATTTGTCGGATTTTTAATTCGGTGATTCTGACAGTTGTCATACAAAAATAGAATGAGTTATTTGTATGAAAAACAGTATTACCACCTGACGATCGATTTTACCCCAAACTAAAGTACCTGAAGTATTTGTCAGGCATTTGTCATATCGAGGGTATTCTGGCAGAAACGGATAAGTGCACAATATGTTTGTCATAAAAAGTGAAGAAAAAAGGAAAGTTACTGTAAAGGTAGTGCAGTTATTTGGTTTTACATATAAATAAAAATCAATTGCCTGTGCAAAAAATATGTACATGAGGCAATAAGTATAATAAGTTTTGAATTTACTTATTATAATTTACATAATTTTATCTTTTTTGTGGGAACTGTTTTACCTCTGGTAACATTAAGAAACGTCACGATTCCACGGAATTAAAAATCAGACTATAGTATATTTCGCTCACCTCTTGGTATTCCCCGATGGGCGTCAGGTACCTGAGTATTAGCATCTGTTTGGTGGCGTCCGTCGGAGGGTGGATTTGTATGTTGCCTGAAAAAGTGTATAGTATTACTACAGGTCGTGGATACCTGGGGGCACGGGGGACATGAGTGCCCCCACTAGTTACGTAATACATATTTTTTCTTTTATCTATGACGTCTCCATCTCTACCCACCCAGCTGGATTTGGAGGTTTCGTGGTGGATACTTGGGGGAACGGGGGACATGGGTGCCCCCGCTAGGTACACAATATGTCTCTCTTACCTATGACGTAAGTCTCCATTTCTACTAAGCTGGAATTCGAGATCTCATGGTGGATGCCTGAGGGAACGGGGAACATGAGCGCCCCTGTAGCGGAAATGAAACAAGTGGCTACATCTTGAATACAATAACTCCGTATATTTTGTGATAAACAATACAACAATAAATGGACCAAAAGGATTTTAGGGCTCCGGTCCGGACAGGAGATTACTCAGGTATATGCACAGTACAAGGAACAGAATTGAAGTGTCCTCTCGTAGCTAATTCTCGGTTGCGGCTTCGTAATTCGAATTCTTAAAATGTTCTCATTGACAAACTCTTTTCTTCTGGTGTAATTGGCCAGCGCACACGAATTAACAGAGGTTGCATACCTCGACATCACCCCCCTACGGAGTAAAAAAGAGAAAAAAGAAAAATTAATAATTTGTTAATCATTAAGCTGCTTGATAGGGAATACAAAAACGAACTCTACGACCGGAGCGAGTAGTGACAGCAGGACGGGACGATTGCAAGGGCGAATCGTCTTGATGAGGCTGTAAAATATAAGCCGGCTTAAGGCGATCTATTGCTACATTTACTTGTTTGCCTTTTATACTAAGTTTAAAAAATTTTTCATTACGCTCTAATACCTTGAACGGGCCAGTGTATGGCTGTTCAAAAGGTTTTTTAGCTGCCCCTCGACGCAAGAAAACATGATCTGCAGAGGCTAAGTCCTTCGGAATGTAAAAAATTGTTTTACCATGTTTCGAAGAAGGAGTCGGAACTAACTCGGCCATATGCGCGCGAAGTCTATCGGCAAAATACGCCGGGTCCGAAACGCGATCGTTAGCAGGCGGGTTAAAAAACGCACCTGGTAATCGCAAAGGTTCTCCGAAAACAAGTTCAGCACTTGACGCACCGAGGTCTTCTTTCCATGCGCTCCTGATACCTAGGAGTACCAATGGTAATACCTCGGTCCATTGCGGATTTGCGTGGCACGCAATGGCTGCCTTGAGCTGTCGGTGAAAACGCTCCACCATACCGTTGCATTGCGGGTGATAAGCTGTCGTCATGCGATGCTGCGCACCAGTCAACTCAACGATTTTCGCGAAGAGATGCGAACTGAACTGGGAACCTCGGTCTGAAATGATAGAAGAAGGGCAACCAAATCTCGCCACCCAGCCATCTAAGAAGACTCTGGCACACGTTTCCGCAGTTATATCTGGCATTGGAAATGCTTCAGGCCAACGTGTAAAACGATCAATGGCTGTGAGGCAATATTTAGAGCCAGAAGAATAGGGTAAAGGACCTATAATGTCTACATGCACTACAGAAAAACGCCCAGATGGCAAAGAGAAAGATGTAAACGGAGCAATTGTATGACGAGAAATTTTCGAACGTTGACACGCTTCACACGCTCGCGCCCACATATGACAATCTTGTTGAATCGATGGCCATACGTAGCGATCCATAATTAAACGAGCGGTTGCACGAATACCTGGATGGCTGAGGTTATGAAGTTTTTCGAAAATGCTCCTCCTGAACTGTGGAGTTACGTACGGACGGGGTTTACCCGTAGAAACATCACATACCAACTTAATTGTTGTACCAGGTACCGTAATGAAGTCCAACTTCATGGATGTTTCATTGCGCAGGCGCTTTAACTCTTCATCTGAAGCTTGTGAGTGCGCCAGTGCAGCGAGATGGTCTTCTAGCGAGATGCTCTCTACGCGTGAGAAAGCATCAGCGACCAGGTTGTCAGCACCCTTGACGTGCTGAATGTCCGTAGTGAACTGTGAAATAAATATTATTTGATTTAACTGTACAGGCGGAAGTTTTTCACGCCGTTGAGTAAAAACGAATAAGAGTGGCCTATGATCACTGAATATAGTGGCATGTTGACCTTCCAGAATGTGCTTGAAATGTTGCACGCTCTCATAGACTGCCAGAAGCTCTCTGTAATAAGCAGGCCATTCGGATTGCTTTGCAGTTAGCTTTTTGCTAAAAAATGCGATTGGTTGCCACCCCTTATCAACTAATTGTTGTAAACACGCGCCGACATGCGTATTAGACGCGTCGGTAAACAACCCGAGTCGAGCGTCGGCGACTGGGTGAGCTAATAAAGTAGCATTAGCTAAACTCTCTTTACACGAGTTAAAAGAACGCTCTAAGTCAGGCGTCCAAGTAAACGGCTTAGCGCCTTTACCTTGAATGACCGACAGAGCATCTATGAGTGGGGCCTGGTACCGGGCTATACCAGGTAAAAACTTACGATAAAAGTTCACCATACCAAGGAATCTTCGAACACCTTGTACCGTCTTCGGCAAGGGAAACTCCTGAAGATCCTTAATGCGTTCAACCGGCGGACTTATGCCAGCGGCGTTGATTTTGTAACCCAGAAATCGAACTTCTGAAACATTAAAATTGCATTTATTTTCATTTATTACAACGCCGTATTGTTCTAAGCGTTTAAATAAAATATTTAAGTGTTCCGCATGTTGTTGCGGATCCCTAGAAAAAACTAAAATATCATCAACGTAAGCAAAACAGAAATTAAGACCCCGAACGACTTCGTCAATGAAGCGCTGGAATGTTTGACCAGCATTACGGAGTCCGAAAGTCATGTATGGAAATTCAAATAAACCAAAAGGTGTAATAATAGCAGTCTTACAAATGTCGTCCTTTGCTACGGGAATCTGCTGATAGGCTTTTACAAGGTCGATCGTGCTGAAAACTGTTGAACCAATTAGATTTTGATTAAAATCGCCTATGTGACGCACAGGATACCTATCGGGAATCGTACGCGCGTTTAAAGCGCGATAATCACCGCACGGACGCCAATCAGATTCACCTTTTGGAGCCAGATGCAAAGCTGAAGACCAAGGACTATCGGAAGGTCTGGCGGAGCCGCATTCAACCATACTTGCGAACTCCTTCTTTGCGATGGCTAACTTCTGTGGGCCCAGGCGGCGCGGGCGACAAGCAACCGGCGGACCATCCGTTGTTCGGATGTAGTGCACCGTGTTGTGTTTAATCTCGCGCACAGGACCTGGTGGCCTTAAAATAGCAGGATACTTACATAGTATTTCATTTTTAGTGTCAATAGACTTTACACTAACGTGTCCTTCTGAAGACACGGACGCCACGTTGGACAGACCAGTCGTGTTATCGAACAACCGGCCGCTCCTGCAATTTGGCATTAAATTAAAATAAGATAAGAAATCGGCCCCTATAATAGCGTTAGTTACGTCGCATATTATAAAGTTCCATTTGAAGGCACGTCGAAGACCTAAATCTAGTAATAAGGTAATCGTACCGTATGTTTTGATGTCGCTGCCATTTGCGGCGCGCATGGTATACTCAGTTACCTTAGGTGGTCGATCAATCCATGTCACTGGATAGCAAGACAGATCAGAGCCAGTATCTATTAAAAAACGCAATTTAGATTTTGCTTCTGTAATGAATAAACGGCGACTATCAGCTGGGCAGTCAGGCATCGCCCCCACTGATTGCCGCTGGTGATTGCTCTGTGATCTGTAAGAATTTGTTTTATTATTATTATTTCGACCTTTACGCCTATTGCGTTTATAATTATTTCTGCTTAGTGCAGCAACCTGTTCTGATAAATCATCAAGAAGGGAATTTAAAAGACCGAACAAACTATCAGTGGCAGAAGGTGCCAAGCTGCCTGGGGAAACCTGCGAAACTGCGAAACTACAATGAGGGGTTGAGGTTGGGGTTTCCGAAGCTTTGGCCAATATGGAACGGAGGGTTACATTTTCCTTTATAATTTCCTCTAGCTCTTTAATCTTTTTACTTAGAGTTGCATTCTCATCCTCCAATTCCTTTAACCTTATGTCCATAGTCAAAATGAGTGTCCGCAAAATTTAAAATAAATGCTGAAAATAAACTGGTAAAAAAGGAAAAATATTTACAATATAAGAATTACAAAATAATAAAAAATTTCTTGTTTACACTTTGACACTTAATGTCTTTACGTTCTTCTATCTTTTCATTCGAATTCCAAAAAAAAATTCAAAAATAAATTCTTTTGACCGTGTCAGATGTCAATCACAACGTTCTTTTCAGTGAACGAAAAATAATTATTTTCCAATGCAATAATTATCGCAATTCTTGATTTTTATGTTTTTTAGCACTGGTTATGTTCCGAAGGCACTTGGTTAAGGAAAAGAAAAACCTCAGTCACGTCTTCCAAAGTACGTAGGTAATGAAGTTCTCCAAATAATTCCAATAAAATTCCTCCAATTAGTTACATCTCCAAATATTTATGTCTCCATGGATTAAATCGCCCGTGGGTCCAAACAATCGTATCACGTCGGATTCGTAGCCGTGTATCATGATCACGTCGGATTCGTCACCAATATGTAGCGGAAATGAAACAAGTGGCTACATCTTGAATACAATAACTCCGTATATTTTGTGATAAACAATACAACAATAAATGGACCAAAAGGATTTTAGGGCTCCGGTCCGGACAGGAGATTACTCAGGTATATGCACAGTACAAGGAACAGAATTGAAGTGTCCTCTCGTAGCTAATTCTCGGTTGCGGCTTCGTAATTCGAATTCTTAAAATGTTCTCATTGACAAACTCTTTTCTTCTGGTGTAATTGGCCAGCGCACACGAATTAACAGAGGTTGCATACCTCGACACCCCCACTAGGTACATATGTCTCTCTCTTACCTATGACGTCAGTCTCCATCTCAACCCAGCTGGAATTGGAGATTTTATGGTGGATGCCTGGGGAAACGGGGGACATGGGTGCCCCCGCTAGGTACACAATATGTCTCTCTTACCTATGACGTAAGTCTCCATCTCTACCCAGCTGGAGTTGGAGGAGGTCTCGTGGTGGATGGGTGGCGGTACGGGGGGCGGGGGCCGGGCCGGGGGGGACATGAGGCCCCACCGCTCGGGGGACCCTGCACTACCTGAAGAAATACAAGAAAGAAAATTCAATATTTTTTCTCTAACTTAAATGGCCTTACAATAATTCTCCCACTTTCTCAGAAACTTCATAGTTTAATAATAAAAAAATACGTGAATCGATTAAATTTATTTAGGGTACAGAACGAATTCTGCCACGTTAGTGTAGCAGTTAGTATGTTCGACTGTGGATGAGGTTCGATTCCCGGATCGGGCCTAAGCTAAGCTCTAAATACCTCCCTTCCATAAAAGAGTAGGCCTGTGCCCAACAGTGGGATGTTGAAGGGCTGTAGTGTTGGTGGATATATGGAAAGAATACAAGTATAAATTAAAAATTTAAAAAACCCCCGACATTCGCCATTATGTGCCGGCGGCCATCTTGGATTTACAATAGTGCTACTCTACTAGTCAAGCCCTTTTATTTGATACCCATATTAAGGGAGTTGTGAAAAAATATGTAATCCGCCATTTTGTAGCGGCGGCCATCTTGGACCGATTTTCATCAAACCTAGCTAACAACACTCTCGACTAATTCACCTTTCAAACAAAAAAAAAACCGCATTCAAATAGGTCCGTGAAACTTATAACACCCCGTCGTTTTTGCGTCGGGGGTTAATAAAAATACTCACAATTAAAGTTTTTGACAGGCGTCTCTGGGTCTTTGGCTATCGGTGGTACCTCGTCGATGTCACCCCCTCCGCCCTCGTCTTTCTCGCGATCTGCAAACAACAACTCGGCTATATCATCAAAATCGGCTCAGTAGTTTTCAACACTTTTTTTCATTTTCAGGTATATAATAGCGGATGCCCGCGACTTCGGCCGCGCGGATTAAGGTATTTGAAAATTCCGAAATTGACGAATGAAAAAATGTTTGATTCGTCAACTGTAATGAATAAAGATAAAATATTTGATGTTGTGATGAAGTGAATCATTCGCATCATTCACTTTTACCGCATCCCTATTTTTTCTCAAAAAGTAGCAACCCATGAAACGTCAGTTTACTGCATCGAATTAAAAGTCTGACTATAGGTGTGTTAAGCCCAAATTAGACGGTTAATTTTTGGGGGTTTTTGCTTTCATTTTCGAGACTTCATCGATGGGTCATCGGAAATGAACCGTCTAAACACGGCCGTTCATTGTTCTCAGACACTTTGCCATAGCAAATATCGTATCGCGCATCGTTCATCGCAAAAATGAACGATGAACGGGCCACCGTCTAATTTGGGTTTTAATAAAACCTTCCTGACAGTATTCAGATTAGGATAGTGTAAAAAAACAAAATCAGTTCGTTAACTTTTTGAAATAATTTTGAACATACAGACATATGGGTTGAACACATGGAACCTCCTTTTTTAAGTTGGTTAAAAGTATAAAATTACCTTTTTTATCCGGTGCGGGTCCATTGCACTTAATGTCATTATTCTTTCTCTTGTCGAAGCGCGCAAAGTGCCGCGTCTGATTCGGCGGAGTCACCAGGTTGGCGCCTGCCTGGAAAACAACAAACAAACATACATAATACAGGGTATAAAGAGACCGCTTCCGAAAACTTAGCGCTATTATTATACTACCAAAACAATATTATAGGGTAGGTATCGGTGTTAGCGCGCGCGCGGGTTTGTAGGTACGTAAATAGGTCAGACAAAGTTCGTTGACCTCCAGCGTCAGCTGATTTTATTTTTATTACGCAAGAATTACGTAACAAAAAAATACAGCAAATAAGTTATTTTGCAATTACTACTACATACATACTTGCCAGGCAACTATGGCGAAACTAACTAATCAAAATCTAGGACTCCTGGTGCGCGAGAGAGAATTTTGATGTCACGATTTTTCGTTTCATCGAAATTTCAAATGCACATCAATACTAAAGAAGTTTCACTCCCAAAAAAAATCAGGATATATTAACAGTGCCGCAGAGCAAAAATTTAACAGACATTATGTCTTAAATATATCTTAAGTGAGTAATCTATCTTTACTATAGAGGTAAAAAGGTTCCGAAAACAGCATTTTTTATATAAAAAAACTCAAAAATATATCCATTTATTATTACAATACTAACTTTGTCGTCTGCGGGTTTCGCCCTTAGTTCGTGCAGTCTCTTCAACATCAAAGGCACCAACATCGCATTGATGTCCCTGCAATAAAAACACACAAATTCACTTCCATAGTGTGTAATAGTAAAAGTTGACATTCGTCGTCGTCGTCGTCGTCGTCGTCTCGACCAATAGACGTCCACTGCTGGACATAGGTCTCTTGCAAGGATCGCCACAGAACACGATCTTGTGCCGCCTGTTTCCATCGGCTACCAGCGACTCGCTTGAGATCGATTGACGTTTGCTGGTGTGAGGTCGCCAGTCAAGCACTTGAAAGTGGTTGTGTTGACAAGTGCTTGAAAGTTGACATTAACAAGTGATAATCTAAAAGATTGCTGGAATGGAGGCCACGCACCGGAAGGAGAAATGTTGGAAGACAACCATCCCGTTGGTCCGACGACATTACCAAGCTTGCGGGCAAAACCTGGAGGAGGCTGGCACAACACCGAGAGAAATGGCGTGCCCATGAGGAGGCCTATGTCCAACAATGGATTAAGAAAGGCTAGCAAAGAAGAAGAAGAAGAAGAATCTAAAATATAATAAAGAAAAGTAAAACAGACTTCAGTCACCACACACTTAACAGTCCATATCTCAGAAATTACTGAAACGATTTTGATGAAACTTGCAACAGTGGAAGTTTCATCAAAATCGTTTCGGTTGTACTAAATTGAAGTAAATGTAAAAAAAAGAATGGTCCCAATGGTCCTAAAAACGTAAAAACGTATTTTTTAAAATAATGTACTACAAAGTTTCACAAGAGAAAGTGGATTAATAGTTTCGGAGAAATCTGCGGACAAACATACATCTATGAAATTTGTATATTTGTTTGGAAGGCTTTATAGATTATCTCGTGTAAATATATTGCAATTTTAATATTATTATATACATTACAGTAGAACTGATAATCTACTTTTTGTGAAGTCGGTTAAAAAACGTTTTTAGAAAACCAAAGTAATAACTCAGTTACCTTAAAAAGATTACCTAGTGTACAATAGTCTAATGTAAAAATTACGGGTACATACCACGATAAATTATGTTTGTTTGTTTGTCGATATTTTGATCCAGTTGCA
The DNA here is from genome assembly GCA_920104075.1 of Melanargia galathea. Lineage (NCBI taxonomy): Eukaryota > Metazoa > Arthropoda > Insecta > Lepidoptera > Nymphalidae > Melanargia > Melanargia galathea. The sequence continues at coordinate 10,489,324 of OV049878.1, forward strand.
TGGACCGTGGTCACGACGAGACTGTGTAGAATACATTAGACTATGTCGATAAACCACAAAATAAGCCTTAAATCACAACCTAGTGTACAATGAACTTTGAACAAAAAATTCAGCAGGCAGAAATGTATAGGAATTTTTCTTCGTTGAACTGAAAGTTAAATCCCACTGTAAGCTCAGGAGCAGGGCACTAGCTGCTCACCTGAAGTTAGTGGCGATGTCTTGGACCTCCATTGCAGCGGCCAGCAGCCCCGTGGCGTAACACTGCAGCGGCTCCGCTGAGCTCGTGGCCCACGTCACCAGTCGGTGGATCAACGCTTCGTTGTCCTGCAAACAGGTTATAATCAATAAATAAGTAAATGATATATATGCACGCACGCACACACGCACGCACGCACGCACGCACGCCCGACATTATGCACGATTAATCAAAATCTATTACTTATAAAAATAAATAAAAATCTGTTTTAGAATGTATGGAAACCTATTTCTGCTGGCACCATACCATGTTGGCACTGCCGCACAAGATTCGAGCGATTGGTCGGTGGTGGTGACGTCAGTGCACCACCATGGAGTCGGAAAAATATGGCGATGTAATGATGGTGAGGCTAAAACGTGGAGCCGCAGTCTTAAAATAAAATAAGTTTGAGTAACAGCACGTGGTCACGAAGTATACAGTATTTCGATCATTGTTTGGAGGGTACTCGTTTATACTTCATTAGGGTTCTGTACATTCTAAAACAGATTTTACTATATTATGTCAATAGAATAGAATAGAAAAGCTTTTTATTCAAATAAACTTTTACAAGTACTTTTGAATAGTCAATTGAATCTACCACTGGTTCGGAATGCCATTCCAACCGAGAAGAACCAGCAATCATGGATTAATCAAGGTCAAGTTCAATTCTGTGGAATACACATAAAAATGTGTTTGTTCCATGTGGTCTATCCAACCAGCCAAAACCGCTCAAAAGAAACGGTAATCACCTGGAACACCACGCTCATCTCCAGGCCAGGCATCAGGTCGAGGGTGAGTCTGCAAGCGGCCACATTCAGCTTGTGAACATCCCGCCCCGTTATGTTCTGACGAGAGTAGTATGTTTCACGTACATAGTCGTTTACTAGCTGAAATTTAACAAACAAGTTATTAATATTATAGATTAGCTAATTACTAGATGATGCCTGCAACTTTAACTGGATGGATTAAGGTTTCTTAAAATACTGTGGGAACTATTTGCTTTTTCGGAATAAAAGTTGCCTATGTCAATTTCTGGGATGCAAATTACCTCTGTACCAAATTTCATATAAATCGATTAAATGGACGGACGTTTAAGAATCCTGTATCTTTCTTTTTTTTTTCAGTTGGTTAATAAAAATGTAGTATACTTAGGCGTCATCTTAATTGGCTAATTATTATTGTACAATCAAACAATGAGATTTCATCATAAGTTGAAAATTACTACTGGTATTGTGCAATAACTTGTGAGTTTTAAATAGGACCATCTTTAGAAATTTAGAGCTTAGATCAACTACACTGCTCCAATGCGGGTTTGCGGGCTTTAACAACTACTATTGTCACATGATAGTGATAGTAACCGGGATCAACTGCTTAAAGTGCTTTCCGAGGCACGGGGGTGAAACACCGCCAACTACCAACTCCGGGCTGGCACTGAGAATTTCTTGACAGAAAACCCAAAACCTAAAAATAATATTTGCGCCTCCTGGGAACCGAACCCAGGACCTGCAGTTGAACATGCTAAGCACTACATCAACGAGGCAATCTGTCTCAGGAGAGGCAGGCTATCTCACCTTAGTCATAAAGTTGTCTTTCTTGAACATAACTTTGAGAGCATGTCCCAAAGCACACTCTGGGTCCGTGCGGGACGGATGTCGCTCATCGAAGGGATCTGGGTCTTTTTTCATGAAATTCTCTGTCTCTGCCTCTATTATTTCTGCTATCCTGGTAACAAATGATATGTTTTAGCAATTTAAAACAGTATATTTGCGACTGGTTTACCTTGACTTTGTTTGTTTGGATTTGATGCAAGAAATTTTAATTTTTCCACGGCAAAAAGTAGCCGTCCGTCTCCAGAATAAAGTTTTATGTTTTTAAATGTGGTGCTTGTCATATCATAACATTGGACTCAGCTGCGCTAACGTACCTGGTCAAAGTTGGTATGGGATCATAATTTGGTGTAGTATGCTGTTCCTCCCACTGTCTTAATAGCTCGGTAACCTCTTGGGCTGGCCCTGAATCCATTATATCGTACTGGAAAACACGCAGAAACTGAGTTTCAATATAACCTCACTTAACATTTACTAGGAGCTCGCACGATCCAACTAACCGTAAATCAGAATAGAATCGCAATTTATGTATAAAAATCAGCACATTAGAAATATACCACATTAATTACTAAAATAATTTCTAATCTTTTTCATTTTAATTTAAAATTGTTAAAAAAGCATTAATGCTTTGACATTTCGACTCTGCCACCACAGATCATGAAAAATAATTCTGCGTCAAGTCAATTCTGCCATTACCACAGATTAATGATTGACATCAGAGTATAACCCCCGCAAGTTGCTATTGCGCTGGAACCTTGTCACATTAACTTCAGTGTGACGTTAGACGAATCGAAAATTTACCGTCAGCAACAAAATATTTTTTTTTTAAATAAATTAAACCGAATGAACAAATCATTTTCAGCTTTTATAGATTTTGAATGAAGAAAGTATCCTAATTCTTCAACTCCACTGATGTAATCACATTCTTGTAATTCGGATTCGGATTTTTTTTTCAGAATATGTTGTGTCTGAATCACTATCATTTTCTATGTTAATAATAAATAACTCGTCAATTAATCAGTCTTTGTGCCAGTATTAAACAACAATAACAACAAAATGTGTGAATTTACAAAAATTATTCAAAACTCGACTCTGCCAACAGTTTTTGTCAACGGTACCGACATCTGTCTGGTGCAGACGTCACGAAAATGGCGGCCAGGCGCAATACCATTGAGACTTCTTCTTTTTTTCGGTTCGTCCCTTTCGGGACAGGCAAAGATCATTGACCATACAGCCTAATACCATTGACTATTATTATTATTTCTATGCCCAATAGGTACCAATTTGCGGGGCATAAATCATAAAGACTCGCTCCTATACTCTGAGTTTTAATTCCGTGGAATTCTGACGTTTCGTAATGTTACCAGAGATAAAACAATTCCCACAAAAAAGATAAAAATTCAAAACTTATGTACCTAAATAAAGATCAACTGTCGCATGTAGATATGACAAATGCCTGACAGACACTTGGTGATAATGTCATTCGACTTCCATTTTTGAATAAATTTTTTCAATGTGCTTCTTTTGTTTTCTATTGCTGTTAGTGTGCACTTTCAAAAATTAACCGCAATAACAATGCAATTAAGAACGCGACTGTGCACTGGAAGTGCGCGGGGCGTCGTCGTTTCGGTGCGGGGGACGGGAGAGTCGATCAGCGCGTGCAAACGATACGCGCGCCCGTCCCGCGACCCGCTCACTCCCCATGATACCATATTTTGAATTTCCGCGCAATAACGGTCACCGTTCGAAGTATTTACGTGCCGATGTTTATGTTCGCAACATGGTTTTAATAACTTAATTTTCTAGGCCAGGCTTTAGTAAAATAGCAAAAAAATAAATAATTACAGTAGGTCATGATAAATAAGTCACTTTTAGCCACATTTTGAAGGCGATTTTTGTAACAAAACTAGCCACTTTTTTAAATGAAATGAAGTAGCCACAAACTAGATTGTCCTAACAGTAATACCACAGACATCATTGGTCCTAACGGCAGCACTGAGCATACCATAGAGTAGACTAGTAGGTACCTACTATTTATCCTCTCGTTAGAGAGTAATTTATGTCAGTGATGGGACTCGAGTGATTTTTTTTCACTCGAGTCACTCGGTACTAGTAACTTTCTCACTCGAATGCCACTCGAGTGAAGATAAAACTCGAGTGATTTTTATTGACTCGAGTCACTCGGAATATAAAATTCGAGTGACCAAAATTTTAAAACAAATAAAACAATACGTATTAATTTTACATAGAAAATGTGTATTCATTTTCGCATTAATGTAAAAGCTACTCAAAAAAATTTAAACAAAATGTAAAAAAATTGAATTTTCCTTCAAACTAAACCATACATAATCAAGAAAACTCTTATATCAACTATCAGTCAAATTGAAATATTATAATCTACTACTAACTAATAAGTTCTAATCCAATTTAATTTATTCCAACAAGCAGTGGCGTAGCGTACCTTGGCGGGGCCCCGTATAAAAATTTATTTGGGGGCCCTTATGAAGGGTAACGATTTCTCAAAAAAAAATGTTTGCATAAAATTAAAAGCAATATTTATTCATCATAATTATTTATCTCTCACTTTTTCTAAAATTTTTACAAACAATTCAAATTAAATATATACTCTCCTTGCCTTTTTTTCGGCAAACTGATTTATTAAATCATTTATAGCTGATGATGACTTTACTTTTTCTAAAGATTCTGCCTCTATGGACAACTTTTTGGACAACATTTTTTGACTTTTGTCATTTCTGAAATAAACAAAAATTTGGGAGGTTTTTGTTAATTTTTGCTTACGCACGTCGGGGCCCCCGTGGCTTGGGGGCCCCGTATAATTGATACGGCATATACGGCGGTAGCTACGCCCCTGCCAACAAGGAACTTTCATGAGATCCAATTATGAACAGTTTTATTATGTTCTTTTACAATTTAGGTAATAATAAACATGCTTTAAAATTAACTTAAATGAAACATAACTTTTGTCTTGCCCGATAGCTCCGAGCTTTGTCTGTATGGTCCTTGACTGTGCCCGTACGTTTTTTATGACTTTCGGCCGGCACCCACCCGCGGCGGGCCTCATAAAAGCGTTTATTATGACTTCACTTGATATTGTAAGGCTGTCAAGTGTTGTTTTTTACGTTTACTATGAATGAGGCTATAGAATACAGTCTTTTGTTTTTCAATATGCGACTCTGGTATCGTATTACGACGCGATAAATATTGAAATAGCGCGTTTCGGAGCGCCACTTGTGTTTAAAAATAAATCCTTGAAGATTAAAGCGGTAACCTAGGGAGTTTAACTTCAAATTACGTTAATAAGATATTAGGCAATAGGAAAATACATAAAAATATACACTCGTCTATACAAAAATATTTACTTACATCACTTTGATTCTGCAAAGTAGCCTGGCGCCGGCAGGCGTAATTTTTTTTGAAAATTCGCGATCCTTGCTTGATTAACTGTATTTTGCTAATTTTATTTCTAATTCCGGTCAATTATTAGTTATTTAACTTATTAATTTCGAATAATAAGATAATACGAAAAAAAAAAATTAAAACTGAAGACAAACATTCGATTTTTAACTGCCAAAATATTTGAAACGAATATTTTGGTCTCCGTAAACAAAAAAATGTTGTGTTCTATGGTGAAATATTGTTAAAAACACATTAATTGTTTACTTATTTCGTTAAATATATGAAAACACAGCGAAAATACTCATAAATCACTTTAAAACACGCGAAATTATAAAACAAAAACTGTACGCCCGACCGCGCAACGGCGTCCGCGACACAAACTGCCACTTGAAACTTTTTTTCTTTTTTAATCGTTCCTATAAACCTATGTTTTTTTCCTCTCTAACTACTAGGAAATTTAACGTAGAAGCGAGATAATATAAATAAATACGCCTGAGTGTAAGAGGAATAGGTATATTTCTATTATGCCCGCCGCCCGACGCACCCAAAGGCCATGTCAATAAATAAACTCAACAAAAGAACAGAAGTAATGTATTTTAATGACATAACAAAAACTGAATTTGCTGTAATAACTACCTACTTAAAAAAATGATTTGATCAATTTCTTGAATTTCTTAGTTGAATTTATAACTCGGCTTGGTATAAACCACTCGAGGGGTACGAGTCAACTCGAGTCACTCGTAATTCGAGTCGACTCGAGTCACTCGAAACTCGAGTTGTCAAAAATTTTACTCGAGTGCGAGTAATATAAAAACTACTCGAGTCACTCGAGTGAAAAGCAACTCGAATCCCATCACTAATTTAGTAATTTATGTTCTGTGGTATTTATGTTCTGTGGTGCTGCTTGCCGGCCCGCCGGTTTGTTGAATCTTGAGTCTTTTCTTTTTTTGTTTTGTGCTTTTCCTCCAAAAACCTGTGCCTAAAATAATTATTAATTAGTGTATCATTTAGTTATAATAATTATCAAACAAAAAAACAATGTCTCAATCGTCGCGCAACGCAACTCAACAATCGAACTCACTGAACTCAAGTTCCACAAGCCATGAGAAGAGATTTTTTTTCGGCGAAATATCACAAGCAGTCCAAAGAATTTCAGGTAAGTTTTAACTTGACACACTTTTCCAATACCAACTATAAAATTGTATAGTGTTGATGTAAGTAATAATGTACTTAGTAAAGCGTCGATACATACATTTCTTTTGAAAATGAAAATGGCGGACTGACTCTCATCTTCTCAAGTCTCAAATCAGGTAGGTACCTACAGTATGCCAGGCCTCAGTAGGTACTTACTTATTTCGTTCAATCTACCAAGGGTGGTATTTTTTAATAGACAGGTTTTTTCTCTATTTTAAACATATTATAAAGCTTTCTTTCATAGTCTTTTCTACTTTTCATAATGTATCTGGCATAAAATGTAATATTTATTTAAGACTAGCAGATGCCCGCGACTTCGCCCGCGCGGGTTCAGGTTTTTAAAAATCCCGTAGGAACTTATTGATTCGTCGTACCGTGAGGTTGAATAGCCTTCCTCATTAATTGGATGAAATGCAAAAATAAGTAATTTTTCAAATCTGATTGGTATTTCCAGAGATTAGCGCGTTCAAACAAACAAACTCTTCCGCTTTATTAAATACCAGCTGAATCCCGCGGTGTTAACCGCGGTTAATAAGTTTGTACACAAAAATATTTGAGCAGAGTAACTTAGCAAAGAGAACGACAGCAAATTCATACAAACACAAACAAATTCACCACAAATTTAAAATTAAATTTGTGGTGAATTTGTGTGGTGTTGTGCCTACAAAGTCACTGTTAGCGGATTGTAGCAAAGTAATTTTGTGTTCATTGTATGTCATGGAATTCCGCAAAGTAACGCCTGCATCTATTCAACAATTGCATACAACGACAGCAAACTATTGCAATTATGTGTTATGTGAGCGTGATGTACCTAGGAACAATCAGCGCCATCTATCTCTTTTTCGGTAGTTTATATCTATTTAAGTTCAGTACTTTTGCCTTTTATAATATTAGTGTAATAGTAGGGCCATTGCATTAGTTTTCGGCATTTTAGCACAAATATCAACTTTAGGCCAAATTATTAGGGACAGTATTGAGATTTTTAACCGACTTCAAAAAAAGGAGGTTCTGTATTCGACCCGTATGTATGTATGTAAGTATGTATGTATGTATGTAAGTATGTTCGCGATTATCTCTGCAACTAATGAACCGATTTTGATGATTGTTTCACTATCGTTATCTACATACTTTCAAGAAGGTTTTAGTATTAATACATCGAGTTATCATTCATACGTACAAAGTTATAAGCATAAATGTACACATATGTCACTAATATGTCCTCTGAGATTGCCAGACCTATTGCTGAAGTCTGATATAGCTATTCTGTCCAATGACTTCACTCTGCTACGCCTGCGTAACATTGACCTTTTGCAAAAAGTTTTGGGCCGAAGTCAGTACAGCTGGCATATAGAGTGATTCTTTGGAGTTTGTGCACGGTTACGTGTAGGTATTTCTATTCTATACAAAGCCAAACCGCAAGGGTGTGAAACTAGTCGCGTATAGATTGTAAATTACGGTCTATCCAAATTATACAAGAGTAGTACGCATACAAACTAATCTTGTAGATATAGATCAGAAGTTAGGTTAGGTTGGGTTAGAACATTATAAAACCACTTACCTATAGTATGCCACATAAAATGTATTTGTCACATGATATTTAATAATAATTAATAATTTAAAGGTCATAATCTATTTTACATAGTTCTCATTTATATTATTATTATTACCTAATAGGTATAAAGAAAACAAATCACTAAAAAGCATAAAATAATTTTTTTCAAAGAAAAATGAACCGACTTCAAACAAATCGAACTAAAAAGTTTAAAATAATTTTTTATTCATTTAGATTGACGATTAAAGTACTTACCTAACTCAAATGATATATAACTTTTTGAAGTCGGCGCCAAACCACATTCAATTCGTGTAAGTAAAATTAGACTATCCACTTTTGAATGCGAGCGCGGTGAACCATAATAGTCGCGGAGGGTGAGGCTGTCCGGGACGCGGAGGGCACATTTTCGACTTGAAGTGAACTTGAAGTCATTTGGCGCCGACTTCAAAAAATTATATATCATTTGAGTTAGGTACTTACTTTAATCGTCAATCTAAATGAATAAAAATTTTTTTTAGTTCGATTCGTTTGAAGTCGGTTCATTTTTCTTTGAAAAAAATTATTGAATTTTCTAGTTTGATTGGATTTCTGTAACAAACGATAAGTTGTGGGTCTCTTATATATATTTTATTTGTATCTGTATTCTATTAGGACCACAGAAACTACACAAAAATTATACAAAACTTTTATATTCTTCGTATGAGTATTATTAATATTGGTAAAAATTTCTACAATAAATTTTAATATATTTTAGTGATACAATAAATTTTAATATATTTCACCCTTATCAAATCAAATTTTTTTATTTGCTTGAATATGGTAGGTAAGTAAGTAAAAAATATCGTCATTGTATTAGTAATGTCATAGAATTAGGTATATGAATTAGAATGTAAAAGTACAAATCAAAACACACATATTTAAAATAAAATAAAATAAACAGATTTAAATGATATGAAGCATCATACAGCTGTTGTAATTATGTCACCGCAAAGTTTTTAAAGATTCATTACTTCTGTTCATAATTTGTCACTTATGTTGTAAAAAGTCATTAATGTTGTAGTTTTCTCTAATAATAATTTGAATAAATAATTGCGGCAATAAGAGCTTCTATGCATCGGGGCATGCTCTCTATACAATGTTTTTGCATTTTCATGTAGTTTGGAGTTGTGATGACATTTCCTGATGAGAGTTTCAATCAACTACTGCTTGGTGGTAATCACTTGTTTCACAATCGCCCGTTTGGTGAGTTCCCACATGTTTTCTATGGGATTCATGTCTGGTGAATTCCCTGGCCTAGGCAAAACAGACATTTTTTTCAGCTAAAAATGCAGTAACACTTCTGGCATGGCACAGTGCCGAGTCATGCATAAAAATGTATTTGTCATAATCAGGGAAGCATTCATTGACCTGTGGCAGTAACCGGGTTTCTAGCACTCTCACCGCCTTCCATATATAGATTTTTTCAGCGTTACAGGCCATGCGGTCTGCCGGCGGCCGCATCTTTGCCCACCAATGCAGGCCGCGGTGAAAAATCTTTAACGAGTTTGCCAGGCCGTACGGGTGGCCGGCGGGCTCAATGTGTATGTTTACTAGCAGGCCGTGCGGTCCGCTACGACCTCGTGATTTCATATTAATTCTGTAGAGCGTGGCTTGCTATTACAGAAAAGTGAAGCTACCAGACACAAAATTTACTTTTATACCTACAATTTACAAAAAAAAAAATCGCTCTATCTTTAAATTTATACGATTTCTGGGGGGTTTATTACAGAAATAAAAAAGCAATTTTAAATGAAAGAAATAAGTTTTATTACATTATTACTGCCTTACTATAGTGCTATGAAAGTTAGCAAAGCATTCAGAGCACACACTAGGATTTGAAGGACAAAGTAAGCACACCGTATTTACTTTCTTTGTTACTTTACATGCTTCTACACTGGTCAAACCCTCTTCTCTCTTCTTTTCATAGCAGTGGATACATCTTCTTCTTACTATTCTGTTGCGCTGATCGACCAAAGCAGACTTTCCAAATCGGTGTTCAACTGAGCAATCCTGGTTTATTCGACCTTGTCTTCTTGGTTGGTCAAGGCCCATCATTGTACGGCAAATATTTTCTTTGAATGTGGTTATGGTATACTTTTTGGACGTGAGGTTTTTTGAATTTTTAAATAAAATAAAAGCATTGATTAATGATGTACTAAATAAAAGTTCTATGGCCAATTTTTGAAACCAACGCAAGCTTCTCCTGGCAGGGTTACTATAACTACCCATCTGATCAGAGTAGTCAGTGGCGCTTTTATGCCGATTATAGTCTGCTATCAGCGTTGGTTTCAATGACACTTTATTTCGGTTTCTCTTACTGCGCACGCTGACAAAACTAGGTGTATGCCTAGTCGATAGAGCCAATACATCACGCTTGTCTTTCCATCGTAGAATTAACACTCCGTCATTATTTTCCATAGCACAGGTTTCGCCTTTCTTTAGTTTCTCTTTCAATAATTCTTTTGGTAGCCCTTTTCTATTTTTTCTTAGAGTTCCCAACAAATGGGTGCTCTTTTGGAGTAAACTATTAGCCAAAGTGACACTTGTATAGTAATTATCAGTAACAATACTTCTTCCAGCATTCAGATATTTTTCACTGAGTTTCATGACTATTTCACTGGATACGTTTTGTGTGATTGAAGTGGTCTTTTTGCCTTCATATACAATCAAGTCATAGGTATATCCGTCGTCATCGCAAATTTTAAATAATTTTATTCCATACTTATGTCGTTTTCCAGGTATGTATTGCATAAAAGAGATCCGGCCACGAAAAGCTACCATTGTTTCATCAACAGTAAGAAACTCTCCAGGTATTTTGTATTGGCCAAATTTTTTTGAAAGAATCTCGACGAAGCGTCTTATTTTTATCAGTCGATCTGCTCCCGTTAAGCCAACATAATAATAATTATCTTCAAAATGCCAACATCGAAGTAATATTTCAAATCGGTTTCTACTCATTACTCTTTTTGCAACATTGTTTTCATATAATACGTCCGTACTCCAATAATCACTAATTTTTGGCAGTTTTTTAAGCCCCATCCAAATCAGAAGCCCGAGAAATTTCTTCATTTCGGCAGCATCACAATCGCTCCACTTAGACAGCCGACTGTTTCGTGTCACACGTTTGAGTATTTGTGTTTTTGATGCGTATGAATTAGTCATTCGCACCATCAAATCAATAATCTCATCATCCAAAAATAAAAATACAAAGTCTAATTCGGTTTGACAGTCTGACCCAATGTTTTTCATGCCTGGGTCAACAGTAAAAGGAAACTGTTTTTTTCTTGAACCATCTGATAAGGGTATATTCCAGCAAGAATTCGGTATGCTCTGAGATGCTGTGGCTTCTGAAGAATGTTGATGTTGGTGACTGGTGGATAATTCTACGCTTTTTTCAGATGAACTTGCATCAGAACTTTCCGATTCTTCTTCTGTAGACGGCTCGTAGTCTGGGTCATCTTCTGAGTCCGACATAATAATAAAAAGGAAGAAATTCACAAGAAAGCAATGAAATTTCACAAAACGCGCGCGAAAGTGCGACCGTTACAAGCCGTGCGGGCGGCCGGCAGGCTTATGTTTGTTTACTAGTGTGGCGTGACAGACTCGATAATTGTTTTAAGTTTTAACGGAAATTTTGTTAGATTTTGGCGCGAAAGATTCGGTACGCCGGCGGCCCGTATGGCCTGCTGATCTCGCTACGTGCAACATATAGATGGCGTACTCTACTCGAAAATATACGTCCCGCCGGCAGACCGTATGGCGGTGAGAGTGCTAGTAGTCGCTTATATTGGTCTTGTTTCATTGTCCCTTCTACGATGTAGAGGCGCCCCATGCCTTTGGCTGAGATGACAGACCACACCATGAAACTAACCAGGTGTTTAACCCTCTCTAAGGCAATCATCGTGAAATTGTTCGCTAGGGCGTCGTCTTACAAAAGAACTTCTGTCAACCAAAATTAGAAAGGTTGATTCGTCGGAAAAACACCTGTAAATTAATATAATAAATAGTAGAAAATCGTTATTGACCAACTGCATTATTCAAAAAAGTTACACTTACTCGACTCCAGTCTGCAAAAGTCATATTTCAATGTTGTCTAGCCCATTAGAGTCGTTTCTTTTTCATGCTGTCGGTTAGGCGTGGTTTTTTGAAGGCCGCTGTTCTATCAGATTCTCTTCGATTTTCCTCATTTTTCGATCGGTACGAGGTGTGGTAATCCTTTTCCTGCCACATTTGCCTCAAGAGGCTTTTTACTGTCGATTTTAATTTTTATTCGATTAGCGACAGACTTTGAAACCCCAGCAATAGCTGCGATGTCTCTGGGAATATGTGGAGTGCATTAACAACGTTTTTATCTCTCTACATTTTCTTGGAGATGTGTCCAAAGTCCTACCCATCCTAAAAAGTAAAAAATTTGGGGTTATCGCGTCGAACAATTAATAAAATGTAAGTTCATAGACAAAACATAGCAAAAATATTCTTATACGGAGCATTACTTACCTTTTGATTATTTAAGACAGAAAAGTCGGTTAAAACTAATGAAAAAATAATGCTTAGACAATACAACAACAATACCGCAAATCGCGCTTTTTATTAACGGACTTTGAATGAGAAGAAATGTCACATTGTAGTAATTCCATCCAGTAATTCCATAACATTGTAGTAAGTCCATAACTGTCTCTTGTAATAACAGATACCTGTTGAAATTATAGGCGTAGGCAATGTTTTCATCAGATCAAATACTCATACTTTAGTGTTACCATTTACTCCCTCTTCTTTATCTTCATTATAATTATTTCTTGCAGAATCTGCTTTTAAGAAGTGGAGCTCTCTCTAAGTCTCAAGATGGCTTTTTTCCTCTTCTCATAAGCTTGCATCTTTATATTCAACATGTCACACTTTTTGCATGTGTCACTGATTCGGGGATGAAATGATAAATTAAGACAGAGGTGTAGCACTCTGTTCACAGTATAAAGAGTACATTTTGGTTATGTTCAACTCTGCGAGGCAAACTTAGTCTGATGTGCAAAGTGATTCATATGTTGGAAATTTTTCTATAAATGACTACATTTTGATCATCACTTGTTTTATATTTTGGTGTATGACTTCCTCTTTGGTCTTGGGGTGGAGTAGAAACAGACAACTTATTTTTAGCAATCGAGTGATTTGACCATCATTTACTTAAAATATTTAAAGAAAAATTCCTTATTACACATCTTTGTTGGTACACCATCAGAATTTGCAACCTTGTATACCCTAGTATTACAACGCCGAGACGTTGAAGTTTCTATTTGATTAATTGCCTGTGATTGACTCAGTTTTGGAGTAATATTAATGTGAGAAAATTGTATTTGATGATTGATGACATTGATGTGTAATGAAAAATAAAGATAAATGAAAAGGGTGTAAAATGATCTAAAAATTCTATCTTAAAATGAGACCAATTAGCTAAATAACACTTCCTTGCACGAAACCACTTAAGAGCAATGTCCGATAATAAAATAGGTAAGGCATGGAAACACTGTTCGTCAGTGAAACCTTTCACTGGTTTCAATTCTTCGAATTCTGTATTATATTTGTTAAACATTTATTTTAAGAGATCATGTTTTTTCAAATACATCTATTGGTTTAGGAAACTTATAAAAAATTCTTTCTCCTTTTACAGATATCAGTGGCTCTGATAACAAACCAATGATATCGGTAATAGGCACGCAACTAGTGTCTTTCTCATTGAGCGCAGACTTGCTTCGAAGAATCAACACTTTTTAATGATGTTACTTCTATTTCATTGGTATCTTCTTCATCTATACTTTCAACCATACAAAGATATCGAAACACAGTAGCCAGCCTTTTTCCTCCTTTGAACTGTACCAACACAAAGTTCCCTTTTATCAAATTGTTAGTGCTCATTAGTTCCAACCAATCACATTCTACATTTACACATTCTATATTGTAGTCACTGTCGTCACTTTCTGCATATGGTACCACTTCCTGTTCTTCCTCAGAATCTTCTTCTTATTTTTTTTATATGTGAAGATTATAAATGTGAAGATCTGAACGTTTCTACTCTCCGTATAGAATACGTTCGGCGAGGGTGCCGCCTCAACTGGCTCTACTATAGACCAACAAACTTGTGCCAACGAACCTCCTGTGGTCTTCGGCGTTTGAGGAACGATTTTAATATTTTCCTCTTAGATAAAGCCTAAGGACACTTTCTCGAAAATGTCCTGTGAATATTGGAATTGCACGAACTTAGATAAAGCCTAAGGACACTTTCTCGAAAATGTCCTGTGAATATTGGAATTGCACGAACTTGGGAACACATCCTCCATTACATTCGCACTTTTAAGGAACGCGACTTGATCATTAGTCAGCGTAGCAACGGGGGCTCAACCTAAACAATTACGTGTGGGATTCCCTGCTCCTTCCTCGCGTGGCCGTAAAGCATCGGGCAAATTCCATTCTCTAACGCCAGGATTCGCCGTCACTCGCAGATCTTCCTGAATTCGTCTAGCACATATCCGTCGGCAAGGCATAGACATATACATCCCATCCAGTGAGTCGCAGAACTGACACGTCCAAAATCTCCTTGTGCATTAAACCATGCAGGCATACGAAGTTTGTAGCGGAAAGGCGCGCCATCAACAACGTTACTAAGACCTCTGATATAGGTCTCGATTAACCCGGGCAACTGATGGTTTCCGGATAGTATCTGATTGGCGAAAGAGTCCTCCTCACAAGTGGATCCTCCCTCTTCCTGTTTCAGGTTAATTAGACGAGCGTATAAGCCCATAACAGAATTTGTGACTTAAAAACCCAAGTTGTGACTTGCTGGATTTAGTCACAACCCCGCCTATCGGTTTTTATGTTGTCATGACGGCATCGGTATTGCAATAGGTTTTGACGGCCAAGGTGCTGTGATGGGTGGCCATGTCGCTGCCCCTATGCCGTTAGTCCACCACAGCGCTTTTCTATTTTAGTTTATCTCAGCAACATTTGCAAAGTATTGATCTGATACTATTGAACTCAAAACAAATCCTTACTTTTTGCCTTTTTGCTTTACTATTGCCTTGTCAATTCTTTAAATAATATTTTTTAGAAAGAAGGTTCTAATTCCATCTCGTACAAAATAAAATGTTATAGGTATAAGCTTCCAAGGTGAAAATATGCCCCGTAACATAAACACTAAAAATTCAAGCAAAATGTCAAGAAAATGTGAAGTCAACAATCGTTCTAGCTTCCTTCGTGAAATATTAAATAACGTCGCTAATCTTTCATCCGAATCTCCAGTTCTTAGTTTCGTCAGGTATATACCTAACGCAATGCGGGTACCTTGCATCTCTCCCTTTTGAGGGTGTTGCTCTAATATGGTATTAAATTGATCGCAATTGCGTCCAGTCCAAAAATACATTTCCTCGTTGCTCAAAGCACCCCTCACGTTAAAATCTAGTCTAAATCTACGTTGCAAAGCCATTCTCAACATGTCACAAATTTCACTAAACTGTTGCGCATTGAATTGATGTGTAGCATTACTTTCAAGGTATGCGTGCTCTAGCATTTTTAGAAATGTATAACTTATACTCACAGAAAATGTGAATCTTGATTGTAATCAGTATACGATTGTTCAATTGTTAAACATACAATGCCTTGAACTGTTTGGAGCTCGTGTGTATTCTGGAATCTGAAGTTCCTGGGCATTCTGTTCTACTTCCCGTACAGGATTTATAGATCTTCGAACATAATTTTCAGTTCTCTGCCAACATTGGTGATACGCGTAGTGTATTGTTGAATGCAACCTCCAAAACGACATGTTCTTGTATATGTATACGCCGCAAACTCGGGACGCATTCTTGGAAAATCATCAGTTAAAACATGTTGTTGGTATCCTGCATGATATAGGCCTCGCCGACACATCACACAAATTTTCTTTGTGTTACGACCTATTTATTCATCGACACTATATTGATTGCTATTGGAGTCAGGCCCACAATGCCTATTGACCTTTGACCTTTCCTAATACATTTGTAGTTTTTTCACTTGCCATCTTTGTTGCTTTAATTATGAAAAATCAACAAATCTCGAAGTGAAACGAGAGGAAACACAGAAGAAATCCCGTTAGCTCTATAAAAAGTGTGAATTACACGACAGGCAATTAAGAAACAGAAATAGGCTCGTGATTCTTCAGTTACGCCTCAAGAAGGTCGGTCGTTTGTGGGAATGGGCGTAATGTTCTATAATACAATTCCACAACCAATCTTAGACTTGCCTTTACACAGGTTTAAGAACTCTATTAAAAGTATGCTCTTAAAAAAAGCATATTATACAATTGAAGATTATATAAATGATAAAAAAGCGTGGATTTGACTCGTTCCAGCAATGCGCGAGACGGCAATTCAATTCAATCATGTACTTAACATAAAATTGTTATATCGATATTGCTATTTTAAAAAAAGAGCAACCGCCGAAGTTCTTACTAGTTCTTCTCGGTTGGAACGGCATTCCGAACCATTGGTAGATTCAAAAGTACTTGTAAAAGTTTATTTGAATAAAAAACTTTTCTATTCTATTCTATACATTTGCAATTAACTGTTTTTCAATGATAGATATCCACTCCCATACCAGGGACAATTGATGGGAATGGATGGGCAGTACAATTTTTTGTTACTTGAATCAGAATTCTTTCATTTCAATTAAAGTGTGAAATAAATGATTTAATTTCGTTAGACAATAGTGTATTTTGGCAATTCGGGCATTGAGTTTGAAAAATGTTTTCAGGTGGAATACATCTTTCAATAACATTTACGTTATGAATACCAGAACTGTAATCAACAATACGTGTTTCAAGTTTTGGTCTACTAACCAAATTACTTAGAGTACCGAACATTTTATCACTATCGGCGGTGCAATTCGCATACAGAGAATTACCAATTGTAATGTTATTAATCAACAATTGATGAAAAAAAATTATGACAGTCCGGGTGTGTGCTAGAACCACTCTGACTTCTAATCTGAGAAAAGAAATTTTCCAGGGGATCCTTCCTAGTTTAAACGCGTCAGACTCAATTAACTCCTGAGATTAATCTGAGATCTGACCAAAGATGTATCCTTTGTTTTAATGTCATATTTATAATTTCTTAAACACATGGGCTTACTTTTTCTTGAATCTGACCGCATCGAATTTCATTGATTCTAGTTTCTTCACTGCTTCATTTCAAAAATCAAGATGGGTTGAATTTATGGATAAAGAATTACATAATTCACTACTGGAATAGCCGGAGTTCAGGCTGCTAAATGAATTTATGAATAAATAAAAGGATCTCAGCAGTGAAAAGTCCATTATCAATGTTTACAGATGGAGGATAATAACCATGTTCTAGTTGAAGTTGTCGATATGTGTTCATCTGTATTTTCAAGCTGCTGGCAGCATTTCTGCTGAAGACTTGCGCAGCAAGTTTCACCAGTAATGCATAGTTTTTTTTTTAGTTTCGGAGATGTTCATAGTATTTTAGTTTCGGAGATATGATTAGACATTAGACCCATCGTTGCTACTTTGAAGTAAATCTTCGCGTGCAGCAGCTATTAATGAGTTTATCTCAGCAACATTTGCAGTCTTAATCTGATACTGTTGATCTCAAATAAAATTAAAAAAATTAAAATTTGAAAGAAATCAAGCATGCAAAAGAATATCTAAAACTACACATAAAGTCGGATAACAGTGAATTAGTTTTCTTAATTTATCCCCAGATGAGAGCATAAGTACCCTCAAAAGAAGATCTGTCATAGATATCGTGAACGCGATCTGGTACTTGAGACCTATTGACTATGATGGAAATGCTACGTAATGCAGTGTAAAAAGATTGCTTTGCATCATCAATACTGGAATATTTCTTCTGGGCAGTATTTTCCGTATGATCAAGCGATCTCTCACCAAAATCGCAGGCTTTAATGTTTCTGGCCATGTATAGTGACATGAGTCTACTATTTATGTTGATTGATATATATCCCGTAAGCAGGGAAACGTCTGTTAGGTTTGATCAAATGTTTTTGTAAACCGGTGAATAAATCACGGATACCGTCACGTCCGGTGGTTGTAGTGAACCTTAAGTTCGTAGCAGCAGATATGATGTCGAAGAATACACTTCGATCAACATACTGGTGACTATATAGTAAGGCGGGTGTTTCGTCCCAGTTCTTATATTATGTCAACTGATCCACATTCGTTGGGATATTCGTTTGTTTGTTTGGCCTGTCGCCATTTTTCGCGTTGTTCTTTTTGCTTGAATTCCGGTAATTGCTTAATATTTTTATACTTTTTCTTGGTTCTTTCAGCATTTTCTTTTTTCAACTTTTCAAGTTTTTTTGGATCTTCTTCTTTTAATTTCGCCCTGTACCTTCGTTGACGTTCTGCTGAAGTCAGGTGCCATTTTTAAGTTTCTAGAAGCAAAAACATTATAGTCAAATAAAAATATTTTTGAAGTAACACAGCATTAACTAAATCGAAAAAAAAGATCCAAATCATATCACTAATATTGAGTGCGAAAGTTTGTGAGGGTATGCGCAAAGTATGTTTGTTACACTTTTACACTCACACAACTGAATGGATTTTGATGAAATTTGGTATGGCGGAGGAGGATCATGAATTTAAACATAGGTTACTTTTTATCCCGGGTTAACGCTGGTAACATCGCGGGGCGCACACATCGTGGGTCAATGCAACAATTATAAACCATAATAAAATTGGATTGTCCTGGCGTGTGTTTCGTCCCAGTTCTTATATGTCAACTGATCCACACTCATTGGGATATTCGTTTCATTTGCAGAAATAGTTGAGCTTTGAGGACGTGCGCGTACTGATGCTTTGAAAGGAGAATGCCCAAAAATCTATGGGCGTGTAACTCAGTCGTTTACAAGCGTGTTGTATGCAGCATTTATTGCAGATTTATTCCTGATAACCAAACACACCATTTTAATACCTCTAGGACTTGTAGTTTTAAATAAATCTAAGTTTAAGTTTGAAAATGATTCTAGGTTATGTGTAGTTTATAATTGTTAAAGTAGTAAGGAAAGCCGTGTATCTTTCCTGCCGATTTGAACTATTAATTGTTTGGCGCGCACTATACTTAACAAACCTGTCCAACGATATCCAATACAAAAACAATAAACCAAATTAATATTGGTCTCCGCTGTGCTACAATAAACATTCAAAATGTAAATAGAGTAGACGTCACTAGCGTCACACACAACTAAAACAATGGCATGTCATATTGACATCTTGAAATAAGTTTCTTTACACAAAATCAAAAAGGTTGTAGTTATATTATATTCCATTGCACAAAACGCAACGAAGTTAAAACAATATTATAAAAAAATAATAATATTAATTATTACTTATTTACTTTAAGCATATATTGTACGATTTACAACAAATAACAAATAAAATAAAGTATTTAAATAATTAATATCCGTTCTATTTTAAATGAAATTATTTTTTTAAAAATAACAAACCTCTTTTTATTTGGGCATGTATGCGTAGAATGTAATGCAAATGGCCGTCAGACTTAAACGGGAAGTTGAAAAGACGGTTTAATTCCTTTTTTATTACATTTTTTTATCTTGAAGTGTAGCATTAATAATGTTGTGATGTGACACAATTGGTTCTATTTTAAAAATCTTCGCTTCGGAACTCCCCAGTTGCAATAAGTGCATGTCTTCGTTGTTGTTAAAGTGCAAAAATCGGCTCAGTAGCAGGAAGCGATTTTTCGACATGTACTTACCGACACGGGGGGTACACAATCCGCCAGAGTCAGTACTGAGCACAGAGTCGGTAACCCAATACTCTACTAACTTGCTCTTAACAACAAGCCCCATCAGCAGTGCAAGTCCAAAAAAGACGTACAACTCGTCCGCAGTTGTTGGACGCCAATTTTGGATTCGGCTCTGGGGATGGAGTTTGTTGTTCTGAGCAAGTTGAGTTTTGACTTGCCTGGCGTATTTGTTCGTTTCCGAAGCTATGTGCTCCATAATTTGTCGATCCCATATGGTCACGAAAATGTCATATGGGTCCACACACGGAACTGCCGGACCTACATTGGTCTGCGAAAATGTTTCCCGTCTCGAACTACTGGAAATCGGGACAGTCGGAAACTCTTTCCAGTCAAAATCAAACAACCTCCTAGGCTGGTCCGTCGCACTAGCAGGTACGTCATCTCGTTCGTTGGTTGCTGGCTCGTGCTGGGGCTCGGGCTCGGACTCGGACTCGGACTCGGACTCGGGCTCGGGCTCGGGCTCTTGGTTTGACTCCAGCTGCCGCCGAATTTCGCGCGGCACAGGGAACGACGGCACAAATTCGTCGTTCCCCTCCCGGTCCTCGTCCGTGTCGTCTGATTCGCTGCCTGTAACAAACATTATTCCCCCATGTATTCTGGCCAAGGAAAAAAGATGAAAAAGGGAAAACTAACTGGTCTCACGGCTGGAGACGTAGACACATCGTAGCAGAATTACTTTGATCTAAGCAAGAAAAAGATGAAAAAGGGACAGCTAACTGGTCTCACGGCTAGACAAGAAAGACCAGATGCTGTCCCATTCAACATGCTGTACAAAATTCACAAATGGAAAAAACCAACCACGTCAAAAAAAAAAAAAAACAAAAATGCAAACCACTTACCAAGGTTCAGAAAAAACTCAATGTCATCTGGGTGGAGGTTAACTGTTCTGTGTACAGCGCTTGGTGGCCGCAGATGAGGATGAGGCGAGTCGGGTGGGGTACTCATATTGGAGCCCCCACATTCCAAGTACCTGTTAACAAAAGCAATGTTATGGCACCTATGTTTAGAGATTAATAGAAATTAATAGTAGAATAATAGTTCGTAATAGACTTACATTGCCGGAGAGGGCACTTGGGGTGACCCAGATGTACCGGGCACAGGTGACATTGGAGCAGATCTAAAAAGATATTTTAAAATATTAGTTATGCTTCTTAATAGTACAACGAAAGTTATATGTACAACTGACATGCATGAGTTAAAATACACACATCAACACTGTCTAGGGATATTCTGATTTTCTCAATTTATTCAAAATTGGTTATAACTAACATACAATATGTATATATTTTTGTAAAGCCTATTTATCAGACTATCTTTTAGAATAAAACAGAATTAGTTTTTTTGTGTAAATAATTTTTTATTGAAATAAAGACAAAAAGTGAAATAATGGTAAACTTAAGGATAGATGTCTTTTTAACCTCTGACGCCCTAGACCTTTTGACCGCGAACACCTGTCAAGCCCCGCGCGCGGCGCGCGAATTCGCGTCGTGCGAGTTACATCAGAAAAAACGTTCCTGTTCTTTTATTTGTTTACCGATTCTGATTTTGTTTTTTGATTCTGAATCTGGAATAAATTTCCAATATACATATATATAAATATAAAAGGACATTCTCATCTATAAACTTATAATATAGTAGAAAAGTGTAAGGTTGCACAAAAGTGGGCACAAAAGTGGAAAAATTGCTAAAAAAAAAAGAACTGTTGTACATATTATGAAGATAAAGGCTCTTGTTTATAAATAAACATATACAGGGTGACTGGTAACAGGATACATTCCTTGCAGGGGCTTAAAGTAGAGCTCATTTGCAGCAAATTTTTTCATATAATGTCCTATCCGAAACTTAGTCGTTTCCGAGTTATTGAAGATTTAAGGTTTTTAGCAAAAAATTCCAGTTTTAAAGTTAAAATTAGTTGCTGAAGAAAATCATACCAGGTTTTGTTGGTTTTTTTGTTGTTTTCTGATAGAAAAACGTTCAGAAATTCAATCAAAATCAAAATAAGCTAGAAAATACCGTTAACTTTTCAGTTAAGGCCTAAAAACGACGTATTATTTTTAGGAAAAAAATCGAATTTGGTGAAAAGCAATAGTATTTCAAAAAAAAAATGTATGGAACGTTACGTACAAATTACTGAAATAACTTCCTTGATTCATTAGCTATCCAAAAAGGTACAAATGTCTACAACTTTTTCCAAAACCTGGATTTTATTAACAAAATACTGAGGACTGACGAGTCTCAATTTGGCCGGGATGGAATCAACAAGTATCATAATTTACATTATTGGGCGGCAAAAGGAGAACACCTAAAGAAGAAAAATAAAGGGCACATCAACGGAGGTATTCTGTAAAAGTATGGATAGGATTAATCAATTAGACATCTAATTGGCCCGCATTTTTCCCTCATAATTTAAAAAATACGAATTAGGTGAAAAGGATATTATTTCTAAAAAAAAAAACTGTATGGAATGTTACGTAAAAATTACTGAATTATCTTCTTTGATTCATTAGCTATCCAACAAGGTAAAGATGTTTACAAAAAACTGCAAGAACGATTTTTAATTCAATTTGAAACTTGTAGTAGTTTAATGACTAATTGATTAATTTTAGGAATAACAATAAACTAACTAATAATTATTAGTAATTACATATTTTAGGTTCGCAAAAGAAAAACCAGTTATGATTTTAATCTTAATTTCAATCTTTATTTTATTCTAAATCTTAGTCTTAATCTTGATCTTAATCTAAATCTAATTTTAATCTTGCTCTCAATGTGAACCTCTTTGTTTGATACAAGCTCAAAGCCTTTTTCGTATTTCCGTTTAAGTGACTCTTGTTGGCAAATTTTCACGCATTTCATGAGCTGCACGAAGAGTACTTGCGAAGCTCATCTGTGATAATGGAGTAAGCGTACATCAAATCATTCATGTGGCCCCAAAGATAAAAGTTTCAAGGCGTTAAATCTGGTCAAGGAATAGGTTCACCTATCGTTATTGCAGTTTTATGTAGACATCTTTACCTCTTTGGATAGATAATGAATCAAAGAAGTTAATTCAGTAATTTTTACGTAACATTCCATACATTTTTTTTTAGAAATAATATTCTTTTCACCTAATTCGTATTTTTCAAATTCTGAGGTAAAAATGCGGGACAATTAGATGTCTAATTGATTAATCCCATCCATACTTTTACAGAATACCTCCGTTGATGTGCCCTTTATTTTTCTTCTTTAGGTGTTCTTCTTTTGCCGCCCAATAATGTAAATTATGATACTTGTTGATTCCATCCCGGTCAAATTAAGACTCGTCAGTCCTCAGTATTTTGTTCATAAAATCGAGGTTTTGGAAAAAGTTGTAGGCATCTGTACCTTTTTGGATAGCTAATGAATCAAGGAAGTTATTTCAGTAATTTGTACGTAACGTTCCATACATTTTTTTTAGAAATACTATTGCTTTTCACCAAATTCGATTTTTTTCCTAAAAATAATACGTCGTTTTTAGGCCTTAACTGAAAAGTTAACGGTATTTTCTAGCTTATTTTGATTTTGATTGAATTTCTGAACGTTTTTCTATCAGAAAACAACAAAAAAACCAACAAAACCTGGTATGATTTTCTTCAGCAACTAATTTTAACTTTAAAACTGGAATTTTTTGCTAAAAACCTTAAATCTTCAATAACTCGGAAACGACTAAGTTTCGGATAGGACATTATATGAAAAAATTTGCTGCAAATGAGCTCTACTTTAAGCCCCTGCAAGGAATGTATCCTGTTACCAGTCACCCTGTATAAAACGATTGTGCATAATTGGTTTCGTCCCTTCGAAACAAATAAAAAAAGTTTAGCTCAATTGAAAATGTATCGACAGTACGAAAATTTTCGATCGATACCGCAGTCTTTGAAACCGCATTTCTTTATTCCGGATGAACATTTTTAGCTAAAAATGTGACAAATCTATAAAAAAAACTATTGATATAAGATATCTGTAAAAGAAATACAAAAATATTTTGTATTTTTCTATATTTCCTTGAAAATGTCCAGCAAGGGTACGACATAACTATGTAAAAAGTTCGAACTTCGCTTTCACCTTGAAGCACATATGGAATATCGATATTATGATAAATAATAAATTCATGAGTTCTAATTTCAGTCTTCGATGTATTTTTACTCTCCTTTCATACAAAAAGTAGATAAAAATACGTTCGCAACTTAGGTCAATTCTAGTATGAGATTGTATGAGATCAATAGTGATGGGGTGTTAACTTCGTGATGTCGATAAAAATAATCATTTTATAAAAAATGATTTAGTGAACATTGAGCATGAATATAGTTATCGTGGAAATAAAATTTTATCGTCGTCATAATCTGAGCCTTCATCATCATCATCATCAGCAGTAACGCTTCAAAGCACGGGGTACTCTACATACTGAGATGAATTGACGAGATTACGGGTCTGCGACGTTCGTCTGACCCCCGCAACCCAAAGGATAGATCAGAATCAATACTAGTACAGGTTTAGGAATGGTGAGAAAAGAAAAACTGAAAATGTTTTTTTTTAATTCGCATGAATACCTTTAGGATACATTTCTATATTATAATTTTTATTATTTACGTAAAAATATACATAATGTCAATCTTATAAATAATCGCTTACATAATGATTTATCTTTTTTTATATTCAAAGCTACAAACTACTAGCATTTCAGAATGTGAATTGACAATATAACAAGAAATAGTGTAGTATCAAATAGCTCCAGCAAACCAGTTCCTACTAGCAACCGTTCACGAGTTGACGCATGCATCAGCTACCTCCGAGCTCAACCATATTAGAGGGAACTCATCGACCCGACGCACGACAGCGCCACTAGTCCAGGTGGCTTTTCCTAAAACATTGATCAATGCATAGACCTACATCACACAACTTGCACTCGAATGTGACTTGTTTCGAGCAGACTATGCATCGTCGGCGGCTGGTCCTGCCATCAGCTCTTCGTTTGGTCACTGTTGATGGAAAATGCCACTCTGTGACGGGAGCACCGGATAAACCAGGCTGTGTTCCAGGCCGACTTAGACGAGGGAAAGGGACCTTACTTAAATTGTCTTTTAAAATTTGTTCGACAAGTTCTAACCTAAAAACAATGTGTTCTACTTTCTTTCCCGTTGAAGCTGTAAAGCATATGCGAGCATTCAAAATGGACACATTAAGCAGATGCTTGAAAAGCTTCATAGTCCATTTCGAGCACCGCTTTCTTTCTATGAGGTATGCCTCTAGCATACCGTCTTTTAAATCCACCCCCCCCATATTTTTATTATAATTAAGCACTAATTGAGGCTTCCACTGAGCGGACCTAAATGCTTTTTCAGGACCTTGTGCTATCTGAGTACCATGATATGTGGAAATGAGTGACACTTTTTTCTTGTCGTGGTATGCCATCACAGTCATGTCCCCCGAATGTCTAGCCACAAATTGCCCAGCTTGCAATTTGCACTGCGTTATTAGAGGTGGCAAATGCTGGCGGTTTGGCCGTAAGGACCCCACAACATCAGTTTTATTCTTTTTTAGGAATCTGGTCAACAGAGGACTGTTGAACCAGTTATCCATAAAAAGCGTGTAGCCTTTGTTGAGGAGTGGGCGAACGAGAGAAAGAACAGTTGCTGTGCTCTTTAGCAATGACGCTGGGAAAGATGACTCGTGTGTGGTGTTCTTGCCAGTATACACAAAGAAAGACCACAGATACCCACTAGCCGACTCGCAAAGTTCGAAGGTTTTAATTCCGAACTTTGCGGCCTTAGTTTTTATATACTGGCGGAAGGACAAGTTGCCTTTCCACAGCGTCAGGCTTTCGTCAATGCATATTTCTTGCCGTGGGACGTACGCTGACTGGAATTTAGAATTAAGGTGGGAAATGACAGGTTCAAGAAGAAACAAAGGGGAAGATTCAGGAGTGCGCAGGGAGATATTATTAAAATGAAGACATGAGCACATGCGCTCATATCTTTGGCGGGAAAACATTAGGCGGAAGCAGTTCGTAGAAAGAAGGGGGTTAGTTGAAAAACAAGATTTTATAGAAGGCATCCGGATGATGCCAAGCATCATCCAGAAAGAAAACAAGACTAAAATTTCATTTTTGTTAGTGTCGTACCAGTCTGGCCATTGTTTAGCCGCAGCGTACCTATTTGTCTCCACGACAAGATGGCTTAAAATGGCGTCATCCCAATACTGGGAAAACGCCTCATACGCCGTGGTGCACACGTTTTTGGGCCCTGTTTCTTGGACAAGAAAAGGCTCCCTACGGCCCTCGAATGAATCCATAGGACTCCATTCGAAGTGTAGGGCCTCTTCTTCCCCAGAAAACAGGGCCGCATCTCCATCGCCGTCCTCCGTGTCAATAACGTCTTCATCCGCCATCTGCCTGGCCCGTCGGGAAATACCTTTACGCTGCCGGATGTCTCGTTTTTCTATTACGGCCTGCACCTGAAGCCCTAATTCTTCCGGGACATCCGCATCGGTAATGTAAATTTCCCTGATGGGGTCGCCAGGTCTCCAGCTCGGGACTACATCGTCGGCCATCCTCCCATAACCGCCCACTCTTCCACCTCCACGGCTACCACGCCCACTTCCTCGTCTGCGTCCGCCACGACCCCTTCTCTGGCCAATTATAACCACTGGCAACTCACTGTAAACAAAATATGTATATTTGTAGGAATAGTAGATTTCGAAGCCAACATTTGTCTGAATCAAAATATATACGTACGATGTCGGCGAAGCGACGGTGCCTCGCGAGGTGGAGGGTATAGGTGAGGCGTCGCGTCGCGGAGGGGAGGGGGAAGCAATTCTGTGAACAAACGATATAACAATCATATATAATAATGTTTTTTACAGAAACATAAAAATGGATTTTTTTATTGTAAAATAATCATAAATATACATACGTGAGTGGAGAAATAGCCCCAATTGGTAATTGCGGAGAAGAAGGCGGTGAAGACGGCCGGGAAGAATTACCCGCAGGAAAAGCTCTTCTGTAAACAAACAGACAGCACGATATATGCAAATATATTTCGAGGAACCAGCTTTAAAATCTCATATTTAATATAATACTACATATAAATCGTAACAACTGGTCATATCAATTTTCCATACCAATGATGGTATGGATAATTTATACCATATATGTATATGCAATCAGCAAAATGTGCATCAAAAATTTATAAAAAAGAATGTACTTACGTCGTCTGGTCGACTTCGAATAACGCCTCTCCACTGTCGGTATAAATACCTGACAGATGGACTGGGATGCTAGAAATAAAATAAAATGATAATTATTTATTGTATTCCCGCAATATCGTACACTACCCCGGCATCACTCGTGGTACATATAACGCGCGGCTTTACTTATCAATAAATATTAAGTTTGTGTTGTGAAATAAAATAAATAAAATGTATGTTGAACATTCTCTTGTAAGCAAAATGCTTGTAAACTACGTGAAATGAAATGAAAGCTTACTTGACTTCGTCGGCCACAGCTTCCTCTACGACGTTTTCATCCACAGCCTCTTCATCATCATTTAATGCCTCCCAGAAGTCCTACAGGAATATGTCTGTCATTAAGGATAGTTTCATAAAGAAATGGGACCGCGTGCATGTAATATGATGGGTCAGAAGTTTATGTGCGAAAAGGCGCGAAAAGCGACCATCTCTATCAAATATTACCATCACAACAAACTACACCATATGTGTAAATAATAGTACCTGGGTGGCCGAGTTTTGCTTGGCGTTTACGTTTTTTCTCGCTTTTTTCAGACATGGAACCAAGCAAGATCGACTTTGCACCCCCAAAAACCAGAACAATTACAATCACAACACACCACACCATATGTATAAATAATGGCACCTGGGTGGCCGAGTTTTGCTTGGTGTTTACGTTCTTTTTCGCTTTTTTTCAGACATGGAACCAAGCTAGATAGACTTTACACACCCAGAAACCAGATAAGGTCACACCATAAAATCTCTACACCAAACGTGCAAGTCGAGTCATTTCAAATTACCCAAAACCATATAGTACAAAACCAACATGGCCTGAGTTATTTATACTTGCGTGAAAATTCAGAACGCTATCCTCATAATTAGGACCCTGAATGTAGCATGTATTCCTGAAAAACATTAAATATATGAACAAAAATCCTGAATATCCAATTCTCTCCCTTCTTATTATTTTATAACACTTACGAGTAGTATATTTTACAAACCTCATTGTCATCTTCCGACAACTCATCGTTTTCTTCATGGAGGAGGTCAATAAATGATGATGGGGCGTCAGAAAAAGGATTCCAACTCATCTTCTATGAAACAACAAAGATACAAATGTTTAGAAAACTATTCGGAGTCGCACACAACAGTTATAATTTACCACAAGTATATTTAAAAAAAAGGACGAAACGTATTTTCGATGTCTCAAAAGAACGGAACAGATTTTTATGAAACTCGCAGTATACAAAAAAGAATTTCTTTAATCGAACTTGTAGTTCCGGAGATATGCGAACATAAACATATAAACATACTGAGCATTTCTGGAAATATTAAAAAAATCTATATATATCTATGGGTCGTACCGCCGGTAATACATATGGGTCGAATTGATAACCTCCTTTTTTGAAGTCGGGTTAAAATGTTATCGCAATCTCAAATACGGTTATGTCTGGTTAGGAATGCATATCCCCTCGACGACAGGCCCACGATTGTTATTTATTGCATTTTTTGTCTATAACCACGGCGAGTTCGAGGGCGAAAGTTTCAAGTGCTTACGATTTATGGCTTTGTTATCGTCGCGCGTGAGCATAAGACACAAAGAAACATTCAATAAATACATTCGAAAACGTCCAATGTTTTGTGCGTAATTGTTTGTCTTTAAAAATTACAAAAAAAGTATCTATAAATATATATGTATGTAATGAAATGACATTTCATCAATTTGAATTTGCCGCGCTTCGCGCGTTTATCATGTTGTCTGTGATGGAGTGAGTGACGCATTTTGCAATGGCGTAAGATAATTAGGTTGTTTTTGTTTTGCAAAACTTGTAAAAAGATAATTGAACAGATAAAGTTGAGGAAGCGATATTAGTGAACTTTAAATGTCGTTTCTTTGTATTTTCAGGTGAGATAAAAGTGTAACTCTCATAGTTTGTTTGTTGTAATATTGTGAAAGAAAACGGGTATTAAAATAAAACTTTGTATTTTCAGAGAAACCATTTGTGTTTAATTGCGAAAATCCTCAACAATATAATCTTATAAAACGACATTTTCGTTAACTAAATGAAGATGGACCGGCTGCAATTTGAGTTTACGATGATAGCTTCAAATGATGGCAAATCTAATGTATTAGCCATAACTTCAATATCTACAGAAGAAGGGAAATATTATGTTTTACCTGATGAGTTTAAGCCGGTGATTCATCATACACATATTGTTAAGATGAACACTTTCTCAAAAATAAAAAATAGCATAAAGAAAAGACACCAAAGTAGAAAAATATGGATAAAATTAGATGAAAATCTAAAGAAAACATACATAGATGAGGAAGGTAATATGCAATTTTCAGATCAATACTTAGAAGAAATGAGTACAACACAACCAGAACACAGAGATAACAGTTTACAACATATCTTGGAAAAATTAATAGAAACTACAACCAAGAAAGAAAATCAACATAACCTAAAACATATTTCAGAGAAATTTATTATTGAAAAATTCACAAGCAAGAACCCTAATGCAATGCAATGGATAGATAATTTTGAAAAAGAATGTGAGCGCTTCGATATAACAAAAGATGAAACAAAAATAGACATATTGAGGTTATTTTTAGAAAAATCTTGTTTGGATTGGTATAGCTCGATGGTTACAAAATTAACAGTAAATTCTGAATGGAAGGAATGGAAAGACAAATTTTTGGAAACTTTTAAAAACCAAGGATGGGACATGGTCACAACTGCCCTCACATTCAGGTATAAAGAAGGATTGTTGATTGATTATGCTATTAAAAAAGAACGGCTTATACTAGATATAAACAAATCAATAGACCCGAAAACAATGACAGATCTGATTGCAACAGGTCTACCTGGGTTTATCCTAAATAGGTTAAACAGAGACGAACTCAACAACACTACTGATTTGTTCAACGAGATAAGAAAATATGAAGGTATGATATACAAGAAAAACTCAACTGTAAGAAAAAGTGGTACATTTTTTTATAAAAATAAAACTAATGAGAGGAAGCCATGTAAGATTTGTGAATCTTTGGACAAAGGAATTAAATATCATCCGGAGGAGTCATGTTGGTTCAAGAAAAATAAAAATGGATCTGAAAAGGTCTTTAAAGCTAATAACTCCATTATTGAAGTAGACATGAATACTGATAAAAAAAACGAGTAAGTACACCATTAATCAAAATCAAGCTTTTATTAGAAAATAAATTAGAAGTGAGCGGTATTTATGATACAGGCTCACAGATCTCGTTAGTAAATTCAAGACTGATTAAAGTAAAAGAAAAAAAAGATAGCATGAATATAGCATATATGAAAACGGTTAATGGTGTGAAGAAGACAGATGGCTTGATAACAATAAAAATAAAGATATTTGATTTAGAAGAGGAGGTGGATGTATATATAATAGAAAATGAAGATTTTGATGATTTTATAATCGGATTGGATATGATAAAGAAATTCAAATTAACTCAAAATGAGGACTTGCGGATAGAACAAAATAAAACAACAAATAAAATAGACATAATGTCTAAAGATAGCACAAATGAATATAAAAATATAAAAACATATGCAATAAATTTCAATGAACACTTAGAAACAGAGGAATTTATTAGTATGACAGACCACTTAAATAATGAAAAGAAAATTGAGATAGAGAAAATTATAAAGGATTATAAAACAATTTTCGCTAAGGACAAGTATGATATAGGATCAGTTAAAGATTATGAAGCTCGTATAGATTTACTAGTAAATAGATACTGTAGTAAAAGACCATACAGATGTACAATAGAAGATAAATTAGAAATTGAAGAGCAAATATCCATGTTACTAAAGAATAATTTGATAGAAGAATCCTACAGTCCCTTCGCTGCACCAGTGACATTAGCATTTAAAAAAGGTGAGAATAGAAAATCCCGCTTATGTGTAGATTTCAGAGAACTGAATAAAATTGTTGTACCACAAGCTCAACCTTTCCCATTAATAGATGATCTGATTATTAAAACTAGAAATTGTAAATATTTTACCACTCTGGATATAAACTCAGCATTTTGGGCAATACCACTACGGGTAGAAGATAGAAATAAAACAGGATTTGTCACACAAGATGGCCACTTCCAGTGGACCTGCCTCCCTTTCGGCTTGAAAACATCACCAGCAATTTTCCAGAGAATTTTAAGCAATATTCTAAGAAAGCACAACCTCACAGGATACTCCGTAAACTATATTGATGATATTTTGATATACTCGTCCACTTTTGAAGAACATATAAAACACATAAGAAGTGTATTAGAGGCAATAATAAAAGAAGGCTTTAGATTAAAGTTTAAAAAATGTACCTTTGCTTCAGACTCAGTAAAGTATCTTGGCCATGTAATTCAGAACAATTCGGTAAGACCACTAAAAGACAATTTGATTTCAATAAGACATTTTCCAACTCCTAAGACGCAAAAGAATATCAGACAATTTTTGGGAAAAATCAACTTCTACCATGAATACATACCAAGGAGCGCAATTATCTTAGATCCATTACATAATTTATTGAGAAAAAACCAAAAGTTTGTGTGGTCAGAGAAGTGTGAAGAATCATTTAATCAAATAAAAAGATATTTATGTTCTCAACCGGTATTGGAAATATATGACAAAGACTTACCAATAAAAATCTTTACAGATGCATCCTTAGAGGGCATCGGGGCAATACTAAAACAAACACAACTAGACGGTAGAGACAAACCGGTGGCATATTTCTCAAAAAAACTGAATGAATCTCAAAAACGGAAAAAGGCGATATATTTGGAATGTCTTGCTATGAAAGAAGCTGTTAAATACTGGCAACACTGGCTCATTGGAAAACAATTCACTATCTACTCAGACCACAAACCGCTAGAGAACATGAACATTAAAAGCAGGACAGACGAAGAATTGGGTGATCTCACATATTACCTATCGCAATATGACTTCACAGTAAAATATATACCTGGTAAAGAAAATGTAGAAGCAGACTGTTTGAGCCGAAATCCTGTATTAGAATCAGAAGATAACAAAGAGGAACTATTGAAAATAGTTAATTTAATACAAATAAAAGATATAGTTGAAGACCAAGAGAAAAATGAAACCATAAAAGAAAAGAGACCAAATCTTATACACAAAAATAGAATTTATTATAAAAAAATAAGGAAACATGAAAAGATTATCCTTTCAGAAGAATTTAGTAAAAGACTCATAAAAAAGGTGCATGAAGATTTATGCCATATTGGGATCAGACAATTGCAGAAAAAAATAAGTCCAATATATACAGCTAAAAACTTAACAAAAAATATCATAAATATTTGTAAAACATGTGAAATATGCATAAAAAATAAATCAAGATGTCAAGGAAAATTCGGATTAATGTCACAACTGGGACCAGCAACAAAACCATTTGAGATTATGTCGATGGATACTATCGGTGGCTTTGGAGGCTCTAGGTCAACGAAAAAATACCTACACCTTTTAGTAGATCACTACACAAGATATGCATTTATTGCGACTTCAAAAACACAGAATGCAAGTGACTTTATAAAACTAACAAAGAATGTGCTAGAGACAGACGAGATTGGAATAATTCTGACAGATCAATATCCGGGCATCAATTCAAGAGAATTTAAGCAACATTTGCAAGAGAATAATATTAAACTAATTTTTACAGCTGTGAATACACCATTCTCGAACGGCTTGAACGAAAGATTAAATCAAACAGTAGTAAATAAAATAAGATGCAAAATAAATGAGAAAAATAATAAGAGAACATGGACAACAGTGGCAAGAGAATGTATACAGAAATATAACGAAACAGAACACTCTGTTACAGGCTTTGCACCAAAATATTTACTGGATGGTACAAATGTTAGTATTCTACCAAATGAATTAAAAATAACAGAAAGGGAAGACAAGTGGATAGCTGATAGGAAATTGGCATTAGAGAATACAATAAAATCCCACAAGTACAACAAGAAAATATTTGATAGAAGCAGGAAAATGCAAGTGTTTAATATAGGAGACAGTGTATATGTAGAAAATGGAAATAGATTGAATAGAAAGAAATTAGACGAGTTAAAAATAGGCCCTTTCAAGATAATAGAGAAAATATCGAACTCCATTTATAGGATTGACACTGGCAACAGAAAAACAGAATCAACTTTATTCCACATTACAAAATTACAACCTGTCACAACAGAAGCTGAGGAAGATGAAGTAGAAGAAAACGAATATGAAGATAACTTATAGTTAAATTGTGTGGATATGTTGTTTAGAATTTTCGCTCTTGGGGGGGGAGATGTAATGAAATGACATTTCATCAATTTGAATTTGCCGCGCTTCGCGCGTTTATCATGTTGTCTGTGATGGAGTGAGTGACGCATTTTGCAATGGCGTAAGATAATTAGGTTGTTTTTGTTTTGCAAAACTTGTAAAAAGATAATTGAACAGATAAAGTTGAGGAAGCGATATTAGTGAACTTTAAATGTCGTTTCTTTGTATTTTCAGGTGAGATAAAAGTGTAACTCTCATAGTTTGTTTGTTGTAATATTGTGAAAGAAAACGGGTATTAAAATAAAACTTTGTATTTTCAGAGAAACCATTTGTGTTTAATTGCGAAAATCCTCAACAATATAATCTTATATGTATATATTTTATTGTATATAATAATTTATAAGACTGAACTCGTAGAAAAACATCAAAAAAAAAAAACGACAACTTACAAAAGTAACAAAAGATTCGCAATAAATTATCGACACTATCGATATCAAAATGTCGATACCTTCCGTATCTAGGCTTCAAGTCAAGACTTCAAGGCTGGTCAAGATGGCGTCATATTTGTGTACTCGAGTTAGAAATTCGGAAATTGTGATTCGATATTGGACAATTATGAGAAAATAAGCCCAGCTACGAAAACTGAATACTTTTACGATGTACCACGGTCGTTTGTTATTCAATCAAGTTCGATTTGAGAGTAATCAACAACAAAATCACTTTGATTGATTGGGGAAAAAAATCAGTTTCAAATTTTAGACATCACATAAAAACACAAAGACAAAGCAAAATCATGTAATTGAGATATTATAAGACAGAATACTTACGATTTTCTCGAAATCCACACAAAAACACTCAATAACAAACACTAAAACCGGTTTATAATTATATTTTATGTCACTGACCGCACAGTACGAGCCAACACACACCAACGAAAAAGTCGACTAACTTCGCAGAGGCATAGCGATGCTTCCACTCACTCCATATGGACGGTTTATACGTCATTTGAAAGCGAATTTAAAGGGTCGTATAGTCTCAGAACATTGCAAACAAAATTAGACCGTAGTATCTTCACAATAAAATAAATTTTCGCAGGCAAGCCTCAGGTTCACATGTGAACTAGCGGTGCCTGACAAAAGGAAATTTGTTTGATTCACATGTGAACCGTCAGGGCGTCAGAGGTTAAGAAAAAATATAATTTTAGCAAAATTATCAGGTTTTTTGCAGTTACGTGAAAAATTATTTAAAATTAGTAGTCAGTAAACCACTCATGGAGGTTAACCACGGTCCTACAACGGCTTTTCATGCTTTGAATCAAGTTATCAAAGTCTTGCTGTGGGATATTGTCCCAGGTCCTGCTAAGATGCAAAAAAAGTTGCTTTGCAGTCGCAATGTTCGGAGGAAAACTCCTCAAAGCCCTTCTTTGGAGCATGTCCCATGCGTGCTCTATGGGGTTTAGGTCTGGTGATTCAGCGGGCCAGTCTAAGATCGACACATCGTGCTCTTGTAGCCAGCTGGTCACCACTCGCGCAGTGTGCGAACGGGCTTTGTCGTGCATGAGCGTGAAAACTTGGTCCATTTGCAGTCGATGGGGATAGATTATTGGTGCTAGCACCTGATTACGGTATTTTTCAGAAGTCATGGTGTTTCTGATCCAAACGAGATCTGTTCTTCCATCGATACGAATTCCCGCCCAAACCATAATTGTTTTGCCGTGGTATGGCTGGACTTCCTGACGGTGTCGCAGACGGTTGTCACGACCAGGAGCTCGCCATACACGTACTCTTCGTAAATCAGGATGAAATCCGAATCGGGACTCATCGGTAAACAGCACTACAGACCACTAGTTATCTTCCTAGAGCAAATGTTCGCGAGCCCACTGTAATCTTCGTCCACGATTTCCTCTGCGTAGTGCTGGAGTACGAAGCGGCCTGCGAGCATGAAGGTTAGCCTCGTGCAGTCTTCTCCTCACAGTTTCGTCACTGACAAGCAAATGGTGGTCTGACTGGAGCCTTTAAACCAACTGCATGGCTGTAGCATTTGGTTATCTTCTCGCGGTCATTTGCGAAAATCGGTCCTGTCTTCGGGCGGTTATGCGCTTCTCGCCTGGGTGCCGTTCAGCCACTTCACCAGTGGTGCAATAACGTGACCACAACCTTGATATCACGTTTTTTCTTGTTTCAATCGCCTCGGCAATACTTCGTTGAGGAGCCCCAGTTTGGAGCGTACCTACTGCCCTTAACATTTCGTCTCTTGTTAAATGGCGCCTCTGCATGATGCATACAGTTGCATAAATTAGAAATTAACCAATAATTTTCATTGAAACTTTCATTTGATACAAAAATATACCAAAAACTGGGTTAGGTCAATTGAAACTTTCGAACTTCGCTACAATTATGCCGCACAAATCATTTGTTTTCAATTTATTTTTTCAAATTCAAATTTAGAATCATTTAATATGGTCTACAAAATAAGCTTTCATTAAAATAATTTAAAACCGATTAATATTTTTCGAGTTTCAGAACTTTATACAAAATATCCCTAGACATTGTTGATGTGCATACTTACGTCTCCAACCTTGGCCGGGTACTTGGCCCACCACCGGAGGTGCCGGAGGTGCCGGGCCAGTTTCTCTTTCGAGATGGGTGGAGCGGCACCTCCAGTGGTTCGACAACGGGCAGGTCGGCCAAGTCCATCAAGATTAATCTAAAATTAAAAAACCACACATTAGAAAGAAATGGACAGCAGATCATGAAAAAAAAATACTAGTAAACAGGCATTAAAAGCAATAAAAAAGCCAACTAACTGTTGATTGTTGTTAGTTGGGGCCTCACGCCCGCGCCCACGTCCACGCCCACGCCCACGCCCACCACGCCCACGCCCACCAGGCAGGTCGCCCACGTCCACGTCCATCAATATCGATCTAAAATTTAAAAACCACACATTAGAAAGAAATAGACAGCAGATCATGAAGAAAAAAAAATACTAGTAAACAGGCATTAAAAACAATAAAAAAGCCAACTAACTCTTGATTGCCGTTAGTTGGGGCCTCACGCCCACGCCCACGTCCACGTCTACCACGTCCACGCCCACGCCCAACACGACCACCACGCCCACGCCCACGTAGTCCGGGCTCGTCCACCACCTCCTCCTCCGGCAAGGGAGGAAGAGTGGGGTACAAAACGCGAACCCCGCGAGGTCCGCGTGTCGGCGGAGGCGATGTCTCGTGCGGTAAACTAAACAATGCAAATAAAGCAAATAAGCACGTGCACATACCATTACAAGTAATAAAAGTAGCAAACGACAAAAAATACAAGTATAAATAAAAAATTTAAAAAACCCCGACATTCGCCATTTAGTGGTGGCGGCCATCTTGGACTCGCATAGTGCTATTCTACTAGTCAAGCCCTTTCATTTGATATCCATATTGAGGGTGTTGAGATAAAATATGTAATCCGCCATTTTGTAGCGGCGGCCATCTTGGTCCGATTTTAGCTAACAACACTCTCGACTAATTCACCTTTCAAACTAAAAACACCGCATTCAAATCGGTTCACCCGTTTGAGCGCTACAGGGGAACAGACAGACAGACACACACACACATACACACACACACACACACATACACACACACACACACACATACACACACACACACATACACACATACATACACACACACACACACACACACACACACACACACACACACACGTCAAACTTATAAACACCCCGTCGTTTTTGCGTTGAGGGTTAAAAAAAAGAAATCGAATCAGTCGACTTAGAACATACATACATACATACATGCATGCATGCACACACCCACCCATATACCTACGTAAAAAAAATATCTTAAATACCTACACTTAGGCACACCTATGCAAAAATAATTTAAAAACAACATTACAAACAAACATACATTCACACGCAAAAACACCTATGTATACAAAAATAATTTAATATTTTAAATAGATAAATATTCAAAATACAGTCAAAACCGTTTATGGCGACATCGTTTAGAATAACATACCGGTTATATTAACCGTAATCAAAGGTCCCGGCTGAATGCTATACGACTGTCTTATCAAAAACATTGCTTTTTACGACATTGGTTACTTCGACATACTGCATTAAGCGACCACATTTGACTAATGTTTTCGGATAATTGTATCTGTAGAACGACCAGCTTAGCTGTAGGTATTGTAAACAATTTAAATAGGCATAGTATAATGGTCAATGGCTATTAGGCATAGTATAATGGCTATCGTAAAAGTAAACACTTGTCGAGTTTAGGGTCTTCTTAGAATCAAAACACGTGCATGCCGTAGAGTCAAGGCCCGGTTCTTCAATTTTCTTCAGTCAGTTTCTTACTTATCTGTACACAAGACGCAACAAAACATATTGGTAAATTACTTAATTGTGAAATTTTTAACATGTCGGAAACAAAAAGAAAGCAAATTAAGAATTTTTCGAAGAAAAATCGCGTATTATTTTAAAGCTAGAGAGCGGAGTTCCAAACAAAGACTTAGCAAAAGAATATGGTGGAATCGGTTGTTATAACTATCGGTTTTTACGACTAAATATGAGTAGTCCCTTCGATGTCGTTATAACAGATTTTGACTGTAATAATAATTTATTATTAAATTTAATTCAAGTCATGTTCGCTCAAGACTTGTCTCTACAAATCTTTAGCCACACGAAACAACGACAAGATGGCGGAAGTCATATATTTCCCCTGAGTGCCGCTCGCCGCCTGGCGGTTACTTCAGTTCAAAGATTTTTTATCGAAATTTTCTGCCAATTTAGAATGGAATTATTACAAACAATTGTTCAATACGTAATTAAATAAGTATAGAAAAGAATATAAAAGCGCTAAAATGCTAATGCCGGAAGAAATTTATCATACAATTTAAGCATCGTCATGACGCAGTCATCGTTTGTACTAAATTTTTCACAAAATGGTTCACAAAATTACAATTTCTGGGCAAATTCTTTAACGGATGCTTAATTTATGCATTCTAGAATGTTAATTACTTACCCTTCCATAATATTTCAAAGATTCAATCCAATTCAATTAAATTCAAGACGCTTCTCACTTTATTTGTCGAAGGCCGGACCAAAAGTAGCGTGCCGCAGAAAATAAATCGCATCGCCGCCACGGAAAAACGAATTTTTGTATTAAAACTGTTAAGTGTCCTACACACTATAGTCTAAAATAGTCCTCTATACTTACAGCTTTGTCTTTGGAACCGGTCCGAGAAGATTCTATAAAGAATACAGATAAATAAAACAGTTTGAAAAAACATTGCAATAGGAAATATGAATTCTTTTCCTAATAAAGCCATCTCAAACACCGTGGCGAATAAGAAGAATTGTTTATTATTCGCCATAGCCCTCTCATCCACCGGCGCCGTGGGTCGAGTCGTGACGCCAATCGGTAGTATTTCTTCTGAATCATCACTGAATATTTGAGTGTTCATTGACATTAATAACCTGAATGATTAAAAGAAAAAGAAAATGTGAGTTATGAAATATGAATTCTTTTTCTAATAAAGCCATCTCAAACACCGTTGCGAATAAGAAAAATTGTTTATTATTCGCCATAGCCCTCTCATCCACCGGCGCCGTGGGTCGAGTCGTGACGCCAATCGGTGGTATTTCTTCTGAATCATCACTGAATATTTCAGTGGTCATTGATATTAATAACCTGAATGATTAAAAGAAAAAGAAAATGTGAGTTATGAAATTTGAATTCTTTTCCTAATAAAGTCATCTCAAACACCGTGGCGAATAAGAAGAATTGTTTATTATTCGCCATAGCCCTCTCATCCACCGGCGCCGTGGGTCGAGTCGTGACGCCAATCGGTGGTATTTCTTCTGAATCATCACTGAATATTTGAGTGTTCATTGACATTAATAACCTGAATGATTAAAAGAAAAAGAAAATGTGAGTTATGAAATATGAATTCTTTTTCTAATAAAACCATCTCAAACACCGTGGCGAATAAGAAGAATTGTTTATTATTCGCCATAGCCCTCTCACCCACCGGCGCCTTGGGTCGAGTCGTGACGCCAATCGGTGGTATTTCTTCTGAATCATCACTGAATATTTCAGTGGTCATTGACATTAATAACCTGAATGATTAAAAGAAAAAGAAAATGTGAGTTATGAAATATGAATTCTTTTCCTAATAAAGCCATCTCAAACACCGTGGCGAATAAGAAGAATTGTTTATTATTCGCCATAGCCCTCTCATCCACCGGCGCCGTGGGTCGAGTCGTGACGCCAATCGGTGGTATTTCTTCTGAATCATCACTGAATATTTGAGTGTTCATTGACATTAATAACCTGAAAGATTAAAAGAAAAAGAAAATATGAGTTATGAAATATGAATTAAGAGTTTATGACTCAGGATCCGAGTTCTGAACGCTACTATTTTTTAACCCCCGACGCAAAAACGACGGGGTGGTGTTATAAGTTTGACGTGTGTGTGTATGTCTGTCTGTTCCCCCGTAGCGCTAAAACGGGTGAACCGAATGCGGTTTTTTTTTATTTGAAAGGTGAATTAGTCGGGAGCGTTCTGAAAATAGGTCCAAGATGATCGCCCTCACAAAATGGCGGATTATATATTTTTCACAACTCCCTCAATATGTGTATCAAATGAAAAGAAAAGAGCAACCGCCGAAGTTCTTACTAGTTCTTCTCGGTTGGAACGGCATTCCGAACCAGTGGTAGATTCAAAAGTACTTGTAAAAGTTTATTTGAATAAAAAACTTTTCTATTATATTCTATACATTTGCAATTAAAACTGTTTTTCAATGATAGATATCCACTCCCATACCAGGGAGAATTGATGGGAATGGATGGGCAGTACAATTTTTTGTTACTTGAATCAGAATTCTTTCATTTCAATTAAAGTGTGAAATAAATGATTTAATTTCGTTAGACAATAGTGTATTTTGGCAATTCGGGCATTGAGTTTGGAAAATGTTTTCAGGTGGAATACATCTTTCAATAACATTTACGTTATGAATACCAGAACTGTAATCAACAATACGTGTCTCAAGTTTTGGTCTACTAACCAAATTACTTAGATTACCGAACATTTTATCACTATCGGCGGTGCAATTCGCATACAGAGAATTACCAATTGTAATGTTATTAATCAACAATTGATGAAAAAAAATTATGACAGTCCGGGTGTGTGCTAGAACCACTCTGACTTCTAATCTGAGAAAAGAAAGGAGAATGCCCAAAAATCTATGGGCGTGTAACCCAGTCGTTTACAAGCATGTTGTATGCAGCATTTATTGCAGGTTTATTCCTGATAACCAAACACACCATTTTAATACCTCTAGGACTTGTAGTTTTAAATAAATCTAAGTTTAAGTTTGAAAATGATTCTAGGTTATGTGTAGTTTATAATTGTTAAAGTAGTAAGGAAAGCCGTGTATCTTTCCTGCCGATTTGAACTATTTGTTTGGCGCGCACTATACTTAACATACCTGTCCAACGATATCCAATACAAAAACAATAAACCAAATTAATATTGGTCTCCGCTGTGCTACAATAAACATTCAAAATGTAAACAGAGTAGACGTCACTAGCGTCACACACAACTAAAACAATGACATGTCACATTGACATCTTGAAATAAGTTTCGTTACACAAAATCAAAAAGGTTGTAGTTATATTATATTCCATTGCACAAAACGCGACGAAGTTAAAACAATATTATAAAAAAATATATATTAATTATTACTTATTTACTTTAAGCATATAATGTGGCTATTTAGGTGTTCGAGCCTCCGCTTGAACCACAGATGAGATTAACGTTCCAATATTCGTCATCAACATAGCCTATCTCTTTCACACACTAGGTAAGCTTGCGTCATCCCGACTATACCTGTCCTTATCTAGCACTCGCGGGGCAGCGCGCGGCGGCCATCTTCGTCAGTACGCTTTCAATATTCGAACAGTGTGCACGTGCAGAGAGTGTGCACGCGCAGAGCATTAATCAACATAAGTGAGTATTCTACTATCGTTATTATTCCGCTCGACGCCCTAGGCTCAGCGACGATTCCATCCCGCTCGGCGCCTGCTGGCCCAGCGACGAACCCTTCATGCTCGGCGCCCATGGGCCCAATGACAAAGGATAAATACGTATCCAGAATTGTCGACTCAATTGACGCGACGCCTCAGAGAAAACGAGGCGACGTCTCGGATATGGTGACATGTCGCCTCAGCGCGACGTCTCATACGACGCGACGCGTCGTCTCGTACGAAGCGATGCGTCGCCTCAGCGGGAACACTGTCATCCCGATCGATGCGTCGATTAACGTGGTCGTATACACACGATTGAAGAGACGTTTCCGCATATTAGGACGTTACGGCTCAAATAAGTATTGCCCTTACTTCCAGGAATGCCGGAATTAACCACAATGGGAGAACTGGCGTCCATGACGTGCCCGGAGGAAGAAGACGGCGCGTTCAGAGCAATTATTTCTTCGGTCGACTCGAATTTTCCTGAGGGTTGGCGTGACTGGCCGGTCTACAACTTTTCATTCAAGGACTTATTCGGGGCAGACCAGGTTCCCCAAGCAATGGAAGTAAAGTTAAGATTCGCAATCCCCACAGTGGACATGGCTCGTGCTTTTGACCCGATAGCTTGCTCTCTATCTGAGCGCGCCTACAGAGCAATCAGAGCGAAAATCCTAAAATGGCCTCTGGGTAGAGCGCTGCTTTATTCTCCACACAGCCTCATGGAGAAAGTCCATGCGCCCTCCTACAATATATTCATGGACACGGTTGCTAACTTAAAGCATCTGTTCACCAGACGATCCGACGCCTCCTGTGAGCTGGGGGGAAGAGAAAAGAAAAGACCTAGCAGTGGAGACGTAAGCCAATCTAAGCGTGTTGCTTCGACCCCTCCATCGAGTATCGAGCCTGCGTTGTCGCTCACGAATCCAAGTCAAGGCAGCAGCGACCACCTCTTGGCTGCAGTTTTAAGCCAGCAAACGGAGCTCTTCAACAAGATGCTCAATATGCAATCGGAACAAAACGAAAACGTTAAATTGTTACTTCAACAAAAAATAGCAACTCCACCATCGGCTATCTCGACTGCAGAGGATGACTTAGATAGATCCTACGAATCCCTCCCGGATAGCACAAATTCAGAAAACGAGACCGGCCTAACAGAACAATCGGAAGAAGAAAAGCTTCGCTCGGCGATCGTCGATGCACAGAGAAAACTAGCAAGGTTACAAAGGACGGGAAGCTCAGAAGACAATTTAACTTTCGATTTTGCTCCAACAACCTCTGGACAGGAACCCAAAATTGCTAAAGCCAACCCGGAAATCCTGAAGCACGGCATAAATTGCCAGAAGTTCCGTGACACTGATTGGCATAATATAAGATACGCTGAAACTCAGAAGCAGTTTCAGGCTACCCCGGCTTTCAGTGCTCTAAAGCCAAATAACCTATTAGCGGGGCTAACCCCTGACTGGAAGTCGAACTCCATCCTGGAGAGATTCGACCTTACACTAGGAGCTATAACTAATGGACTCATCCAGCAAAGACTGGTCTTCCAGAGCCTCTTAGATGGTTTGCCAGCCGATATGAAGAAAAAAGTTGGAGAAAGCTTTATTACAGCTGACTCCAAATTTAGGAAAACTTCAGACAGCTTATTGCAGTATGTCTGTGGTCGGCGGGCCGAAGTGCTGCAACATCGAAGAGACATCTACAAACCGCAAAATAAAACCCTCAGGGCTATCTTGCACGAGATCCCACCATCAGAAACACATCTCTTTGAGGAAAAAAGCTTTCTCCGAAGCTGTTAAAGAACAGGGAGGAATTCACAAGTTTTTTCCCGATAAAAGACGTCAGAACACCTCCAACAAATTTGGACAGCCAAAAGAGAATAATAAAGGAAAACGGTACACTCACGTACGCAACCATGATACGAAACACGCCAAAAGAAATCACTCTTTTGCCAGAAAAAAGGAAGCAGACAGACCCCCACAAAACCCCGCAAACAACAATCCTCAGTCCGGGAAAAAGTGGGGCGGAGGGGCGAAACACAGGTGACTGCTTCAAGGCGGGCCGCCTCGCTCAGCAAATATCTCATTGGAGCGGGGCCCCCGAGAGTATTTTGAAGATCATAAGTGGTTACAGAATTCCATTTCGAAAGGCTCCTCCTCTAACAAAGCTCACCAAAGCAAACATCAGAAAGTTTCAAACAAAATTCTCCCGAGAAATGTCCATCGAAATACAAAAAATGCTTCAAGCCAATATACTCCAGGAGAGTGTCCATCCAACGGGATTCCTTTCAACTCTGTTTTTGAAAAAGAAATCGAATGGAGAAAATCGTCCCATCTTCAACCTCAAGCGGCTGAACGATTACGTTTTCACTCCAACTTTTCGGCTTATAAATCAGCAACAAATTCCTTCTCACTTGAAAAACGGAGACTACATGATGAAAATAGATATCTCACAAGCATATTTTCATATCCCGATAACACCGAGTCATCGCAGGTTTCTTTCCCTAGCCTATCAGGGAAATCTTTACGAAATGACATGTCTTCCCTTCGGCCTAGCGTCTGCCCCGTCAGCCTTTGCAAAAGTAACGAACTGGATAGCAC
The DNA here is from genome assembly GCA_920104075.1 of Melanargia galathea. Lineage (NCBI taxonomy): Eukaryota > Metazoa > Arthropoda > Insecta > Lepidoptera > Nymphalidae > Melanargia > Melanargia galathea. The sequence goes on from OV049878.1 coordinate 10,533,369, forward strand.
ATCGGTTAAGACAAAATCACCTGCAAGTCCTAGTCTACCTGGACGACTTTCTTCTCATCCACGAAAACCCTGCAACTTTGGAATCTCAAATGAAGTTTGCAGTGAATTTTCTAAGAGAGCTGGGATGGCAAGTAAACCTAGCAAAGTCATCATCAGTTGCCAAAACCAGACTAGAATACCTGGGCATTACCTGGGACACAATTCGAAATGCCAAGGGTCTTTCAGCAGTAAAAATTCAACAGTTGCGGAAACATATTTGGGATCTACAAAGGAAAGCTCGATGGAGTTGGCACGATGCCAAGGTGACTCTAGGCAAGCTAAACTTTGCATCATTCACAGTCCCATTAGGACGTCTTCATTGCCGTCCAATTCAGAAAGCAACCCGCTCACTAATACAAACTCGACCACATCAAAAACATCCAATCCCAAACATCGTTCGAGAAGAACTGAAATGGTGGCTACAAAATCTGCACAGGACATCACCGATCAATTATCCGGGACCATCAATTTTTGTCACTACAGATGCAGCAGAGAAAGGGTGGGGTGCTATAGCGAACAGTCGTCACCTATGGGGAGAGTGGTCACCTCTTCAAAGGAAATGGCACAGCAACCTGAAGGAATTGTGGGCTATATACGAAGTCCTCCAAGTGCTGGGACCAGAAATCTACCACAAGACGATAATGGTACAGTCAGACAACCGAACGAGTGTGGCTTACATAAACAAACAAGGCGGCACCAGATCAACACGGTTGTTAAATGCCTCGACACAGATCCTACAATTTTGTCATCAGAGGAATTGTCATCTGATAGCTCGATACATTCCGGGGCTATACAACGGAATAGCAGACAGGCTGTCGAGGGGAAAGGCACTACCCGAATGGCACCTCAGCCAAAGAACACTCTCAGGGATATTCCAGGAGTACGGTATACCGGAGATAGACCTTTTCGCCTCCAGAATCTCAGCGGTGGTACCGAAGTACGTCAGCGAAGACTTAACAGACACGGAAAGCCAATTCTGCGACGCCTTCAGCAGGGAATGGAAATACAACCTAGGATGGATATTTCCGCCACCAGCGTTAATTCCACGAATACTACGACACCTACAAACGTCAGAGGGGAGGTATATTCTAATAGCACCCAACTGGAACAGAGCCTTCTGGAAACCAGAACTGGACCGAATGAAGGAGAAACCACCCCTCCCGATTCCGAATCTTCGCGAGAACCTAATAGATCTCCGGACGAATTGTGCTCCTCAAGGAGTGGAACACCTGGAGTTGGCGGCCTGGCTGGTTCGGGCTGGTCCAAACAGATAGTGAACTGGTCTGAGGAAGAAGTGAATCTACTGGAATCTTCCTGGAGGCTGTCGTCTCTAAAAGTCTATAGACCAATCTGGTCAAGATGGTGCGCATGGGCCCAAGATAGGAACATCCCCGTAGATAGTCCTGGTCCTCAAGATCTGGCTAGGTACCTGTGCTATCTTTATCAAGTCAAGAAGCTAGCTCCCAGGACCATATCAGTCCACAAGTCGGTTGTGGCAAACTTTGGAAACCCTGTTAAAGCTCCCGAGCTTAGTTCCCACCCTCTTGTGAAACAAGTATTAAAAGGTATCTTTTCGAAAAATCCTCCTGTTAGAAAATACATTTCTTGGACAGTAGAGGACTTGCTGGCCTATTTACAGTCATACCACTTTGATGACAGCAGCCTTTTCGCAATATCAAGACACACTTCTGTGCTCCTTCTTTTAGCTACTGGGCGAAGAGTCCATGATTTGACTCTCCTATCGATAGGAGATGGGGACTTCGAAGATAGAGGAGATGAAATAATATTCTGGCCCAAGTTTGGTTCTAAAACTGATACAGCATCATATAGGCAATCTGGCTGGCTATTAAAAAAAAGGAGAAACAAATACACATATACAATTGGACCTAGTCTACTGGGTTAAGAAAACTATCTCCATTTCAAGAACACGCCGCAACGCGTCATGTCATGATAGTCTGTTCATCACTACAAGGGGAAAAGTCGGGAGTGCCTCCCGAACCGTAATAGCAGGGTGGATTAAAACATTGTTTAAAGAAGCGGGCATATCTGCAACTGCAGGCAGCTTTAGGGCAGTAGTTGCGACTAATAATTGGATTGGCAATCATTGCAATATCGACGAAATCCTTAAAAGGGGCAACTGGCGATCCAAAAATACTTTCTTTCAGCATTACTTTAGAGAAATGGAACCAAACTGTAGTCGCAATCCAAACATTCTAAGCGAAAACTTCTCACCAATGGTGCCGTAAATCATAAAATTAATTTAAAGAGTTACTTAGTACTCTATTGATGTTAAATGATTCAATTATGTTAATCTCGGAAATTTTTATATTTACGAAGACTGTTATAAATTGTGTTCAGTGTTGAATATTACATTTTAAATAATAAAACTATTCCACTCTTTACCTCGTTTCATTATAAAACTTAAAGAGTCACAGTACGCTTAACACTAGTCACATATCATGTATCACACTCATGCACTACGTCCAATGAGGCAGCGCCGGCAGATAATAAACACGTCTCATCTGTGGTTCAAGCGGAGGCTCGAACACCTAAATAGAACCGTTTTTCCCCCGAAGGGTAAAAAACGGATATTTAGGTTTCAGCCGTAGCTTGAACCACACCTAAGGGCCTTGCCGGCTCAGAGTACTGACGAAGATGGCCGCCGCGCGCTGCCCCGCGAGTGCTAGATAAGGACAGGTATAGTCGGGATGACGCAAGCTTACCTAGTGTGTGAAAGAGATAGGCTATGTTGATGACGAATATTGGAACGTTAATCTCATCTGTGGTTCAAGCTACGGCTGAAACCTAAATATCCGTTTTTTACCCTTCGGGGGAAAAACGGTTCTAATTCTGTTGTACACAATCTCTAAACCTAAACTAAATTGACAGGTTTAAAAATAGTGCTATCCCCTTCAGCAGGGAGGATTGTGAAGGAGACGGGAATATATTAAGACCTGTCATTTTTGTTTAGATTTAGAGATTTTGTACAACAGAATCGACCACATTGTACGATTTACAACAAATAACAAATAAAATAATGTATTTAAATAATTAATATCCGTTCTATTTTAAATGAAATTATTTTTTTAAAAATAAAAAACCTCTTTTTATTTGGGCATGTACCTATGCGTAGAATGTAATGCAAATGGCCGTCAGAATTAAACGGGAAGTTGAAAAGACGGTTTAATTCCTTTTTTATTACATTTTTTTATCGTGAAGTGTAGCATTAATAATTATTAATTTTCAAATTGTCATATATTCGTAAGATAATTTTTAATAAATTACCTTTTGTGTAAATGTTTGGGTCAGGGGTGGACATTCTCCTTTCCAGGGGATCCTTCCTAGTTTAAACGCGTCAGACTCAATTAACTCCTGAGATTAATCTGAGATCTGACCAAAGATGTATCCTTTCTTTTAATGTCATATATAAAAGGAGAATGATCACCCCTGACCCAAACATTTACACAAAATGTAATTTATTAAAAATTATCTTACGAATATATGACAATTTGAAAATTAATAATTATTAATGCTACACTTCACGATAAAAAAATGTAATAAAAAAGGAATTAAACCGTTTTTTCAACTTCCCGTTTAAGTCTGACGGCCGTTTGCATTACATTTTACGCATACCTACATGCCCAATTAAAAAGAGGTTTGTTATTTAAAAAAAATCATTTCATTTAAAATAGAACGGATATTAATTATTTAAATACATTATTTTATTTGTTATTTGTTGTAAATCGTACAATATACGCTTAAAGTAAATAAGTAATAATTAATATTATTATTTTGTTATAATATTGTTTTAACTTCGTTGCGTTTTGTGCAATGGAATATAATATAACTACAACCTTCTTGATTTTGTGTAACAAAACTTATTTCAAGATGTCAATGTGACATGTCATTGTTTTAGTTGTGTGTGACGCTAGTGACGTCTCCTATGTTTACATTTTGAATGTTTATTGTAGCGATTGTAGCGCAGCGGAGACCAATATTAATTATATTATTATGGTTTATTGTTTTTGCATTGGATATCGTTGAACAGGTATGATAAGTATAGTGCGCGCTAAACAAACAAGCAGGAACAAATCGGCAGGAACGATATACGGCTTTCCTTACTAGTTTAACAATTATAAACTACACATAACCTAGAATCATATTTAAACTTAAACTTAGATTTATTCAAAAACGACAAGTCCTAGAGGTATTAAAATGGTGTGTTTGGTTATCAGGAGTAAATCTGCAATAAATGGTGCATACAACATGCTTGTAAACGACTGGGTTATACACCGATAGATTTTTGGTCATTCTCCTTTCTTAAACACAATGGCTTACTTTTTCTTGAATCTGACCGCATCGAATTTCATTGATTCTAGTTTCGTCACTGCTTCATTTCAAAAATCAAGATGGGTTGAATTTATGGATTAATAATTACATAATTCACTACTGGAATAGCCGGAGGACTGCTAAATAAATTTTGAATAATTAAAAGGATCTCAGCAGTGAAAAGTCCATTATCAGTGTTCACAGATGGAGGATAAAAACCATGTTCTAGTTGAAGTTGTCGATATGTGATCACCTGTATTTCCAAGCTGTGGGCCACATTTTTGCTGAAGACTTGCGCATCAAGTTTCACCAGTAATGCATAGTTTTTTTTTTTTTTAGTTTCGGAGATGTTCATAGTATTTTAGTTTCGGAGATATGATTAGACCCATCGTTCCTACTTTGAAGTAAATCTTCGCGTGCAGCAGCTATTAATGAGTTTATCTCAGCAACATTTGCAGTCTTAATCTGATACTGTTGATCTCAAAAGAAATTAAAAAAATTAAAATATGAAAGAATTCAAGCATGCAAAAGAATATCTAAAACTACAAATAATGTCGGAGAACAGTGAATTAGTTTTCTTAATTTATCCCCAGATGAGAGCATAAGTACTCTCAAAAGAAGATCTGTCATAGATATCGTGAACGCGATCTGGTACTTGAGACCTATTGACTATGATGGAAATGCTACGTAATGCAGTGTAAAAAGATTGCTTTGCATCATCAATACTGGAATATTTCTTCTGGGCAGTATTTTCCGTATGATCAAGCGATCTTTCACCAAAATCGCAGGCGTTTAATGATTCTGGCCATGTATAGTGACATGAGTCTACTATTTATGTTGATTGATATATATCCCGTAAGCAGGGAAACGTCTGTTAGGTTTGATCAAATGTTTTTGTAATCCGGTGAATAAATCACGGATACCGTCACGTCCTGTGGTTGTAGTGAACCTTTAGTTCGTAGCAGCAGATATGTCGAAGAATACACTTCGATCAACATACTGGTGACTATATAGTAAGGCGTGTGTTTCGTCCCAGTTCTTATATGTCAACTGATCCACACTCATTGGGATATTCGTTTCATTTGCAGAAATAGTTGAGCTTTGAGGACGTGCGCGTACTGATGCTTTGAAATTTGTTATTGTTAATTCTAAACGATCTTTAAGTTGTGAAAGTTATTGCTCAAAACTGGTTTTCAAAGCAGTAATGTGGTCTGCAGTTTGAGCTAAAGCTTCAGCATTAGCCATTTTGAGTTTAAGTATTTCTTCTTTAGCTTTTCGTAAACACCTTTCAGCACGTTGTCTTAAATTTCGCTCCCTATTCAATTCCTCTACTGGAACCAAGGTACCAGATAAGGATAATCCTTTTGTCGCTTCTGCTAAAGTTTCACCACCGGAAGATGGTGATCCAATAGAACTAAGTACAGGTCAGCCAGAAGACGTTCGTGCGGATGGTGATAAAGGAGTTAAACTTATCTTTATTGGATAACGAGATAGTAATCTGGGTTGAGGTTCACTTGATTACGTATAAATTAAGGTTTTAATAGCTTCTTCTTTTTGAGGAGTTGATGATGGTCTTCTCTTTCTCGATATACTTCGAGATCGTGTGGATGAAGTATGACTACCTCTACTATCACTCGTAGAAGGTTGTTCACTGATACCTCTACGACTGCGTGTACGAGGCAGTTCTGAATCCGAAATTTTTAAGCCAATATCACTCTTATGATCTCTATGTATTTCTCGAAATGATCTACCCGCGCGTCAGGTGTAATATTAACTGCTGATCCTAATATAAAAGAAAGGGTGTAAAGGTTATCTTCTGAAATACTACGTCCTGATTCTAATAACGTGAATATAATGTTTAAAAGGAGAATGCCCAAAAATCTATGGGCGTGTAACCCAGTCGTTTACAAGCGTGTTGTATGCAGCATTTATTGCAGGTTTATTCCTGATAACCAAACACACCATTTTAATACCTCTAGGACTTGTAGTTTTAAATAAATCTAAGTTTAAGTTTGAAAATGATTCTAGGTTATGTGTAGTTTATAATTGTTAAAGTAGTAAGGAAAGCCGTGTATCTTTCCTGCCGATTTAAACTATTTGTTTGGCGCGCACTATACTTAACATACCTGTCCAACGATATCCAATGCAAAAACAATAAACCAAATTAATATTGGTCTCCGCTGTGCTACAATAAACATTCAAAATGTAAACAGAGTAGACGTCTCACGTCACTAGCGTCACACACAACTAAAACAATGACATGTCACATTGACATCTTGAAATAAGTTTCGTTACACAAAATCAAAAAGGTTGTAGTTATATTATATTTCATTGCACAAAACGCAACGAAGTTAAAACAATATTATTAAAAAAAATATTAATTATTACTTATTTACTTTAAGCATATATTGTACGATTTACAACAAATAACAAATAAAATAATGTATTTAAATAATTAATATCCGTTCTATTTTAAATGAAATTATTTTTTTAAAAATAACAAACCTCTTATTATTTGGGCATGTTACTATGCGTAGAATGTAATGCAAATGGCCGTCAGACTTAAACGGGAAGTTGAAAAGGCGGTTTAATTCCTTTTTATTACATTTTTTTATCGTGAAGTGTAGCATTAATAATTATTAATTTTCAAATAGTCATATATTCGTAAGATAATTTTTAATAAATTACATTCTGTGTTTGGGTCAGGGGTGGCCATTCTCCTTTCTTCACGCTCCAATTTGTCGTAAATATCTTTGTAGCAAAGTAATACTATTAATTTGTTTGTGTCCATTATAAATCTAATAAATCTCAAAACAAATCTTGACTTTAATATTGCCTTAGTCAGTTCTTTAATAATATTTTTTAGAAAGAAAGTTTTAATTCCATCTCGTACAAAATGAAATGCTATAGGTAGCTTCCAAGGTGGTAATATGCCCCGTAACATGAACACTAAAACTTTGTCAGCAACATTGTTAGTGCGTTCACCACCTCCTAGATCTTCGAACTCTTCAATAACACCAGTATGAAAATTAAAAAATATTTTTTTGTTATTTGCCATTTCGTTAAACAGTAATACACACTGTAACTGTGGGGGATAGCTCTCCCAGGGCATCGAACCTCGTCCCCAACCCCGAGGTGCAATGAAAATGCACTATTTTATTCTTCTGTGGCCAGCCGAGGCGTAGTGGAGCAGCGATTTCTTAAGAGTTTTCCTATTTTCTTGTTTGCTTGTTGCTCACTCTTGTTCGGAGATCAGTGGAATGTCGAGTCGCGACATCCACGCGTTTATATATATTTTTCATCTAAAAGTCTAGAACATTCGCTGCCTCACCCCCTCTGTGGTCAAGCCTTTATTTTTCCAATTTTTCCAATTATACATTATGTTAATTTCTTAACTATTACTTAGTCTAGTTTATATACAATACCTAGGATCATGCATGCTTACTCCGCGACGTCTATTTTCCGAATGGCGGCGGAATTTCGGAATTTGCATATTTATATGACCTCGCCCCGCACCACCGAGGCTATAAATATCACCCGCGCCGCGTCCCCGCGTTCATTCCGCGAGACGCAGTTGCAGCGAAAGCATGCATGTTACAAGCACTTATAAGTATGATTTGGTATGCTATTTTATCTATCTAGATTATAATAAGGCTCTACTTAAGTTATTTTACTAAATAATTACATGAAATTTTTACAAGATAAAAACATAACTTAAGATTATTTTTAACTCATAATGCTCGCTTCCAATTGGTCGAGAGCGCTTTTCTACTCGTTTATGTAGTTACTTTGCCGGACTTGCATCGGAATGCGGTTCGTCGTGCACAGTAACCCCATACAATTTTTACTTCTAGCAGCATCTGTCAAATGCTGAAAAATAGTCATTAATACCTGGTCTAGCCTATAGTGGATTGAGTTGGGAATCTTAATATTTTTTGCAAATATCTGTAACATCTTGGACTTAATTTATATAAAGTAAGTGCAAAAACTTTTTCACCGTTAGTGTATCTAAAACCTTTAGATTTTAGACTGGATAGTCGTAACTGTGAGTCTACTAACAACTATCTGAAATTACTCTAAAGGAATTACTTTACTTTTTGATTAAAAGTTTTACTTTATCAGAAAATGATTGCAATTTTTCCTTAAACTTATTATATCTTCTAGTGATGTTCCGCAATTTTATTTTCAGTGTTGTCAGTGTTGCTTCTGCTTACAAGAGGTTTCTTGATTTTTATTTAAACGTACTTTTAGGAATTATATCTGAATTTTTATGATGATATCTAGAATATGATATTTTACGTTTTGGTGTAGTCTGTAAATCAGACACAACTTCAGAAGGCATAGGATCAGACGATATCAAACTTGTAGCCTGTGAATTGGTTACATCCTCTGAAGACATGGGATCAAATGGAACGGGACTTAGTGTACCCAGAGCAGACACATCCTGAGAAGGCATATCTGACGGAACTTTTTTTTTTATTACTACAATGCCCATTTTTTATTACTACAGAGGCTAGTTAAATGTTTTTAAAAAGTAAGTTCGAGGTGAGTCATATTCAGGACGAACATCTCCTCCAATGTTTTGTGGAAGTTTTCTTGTGCACTGAATTGTTGGCCCCTCAAACCCGTCTTTCACAAAAATTAAGTGTTTCAGTAAAAAACTTTTGGAAATCGTCTTAAATTCTCAAATATATGTATTATGTACTTTAAAATAATGTTAATTTAAAAAAAGTGCTTCATATCATTCAATAAAAAATAAACTCAAAGGAGATTGTCCACTTTATGGGTGTTTTGGTTTGGAGTGGACAGTCACTGAGAATAATTATTACATTTTAAGATCAAGCACTAACAAGTAGGAATTAGAAAAATAGTAAAATTTTGTGTCCAGGTATTCCTATTTTTTTTTACTATTTTATATTTATTTTTTTCCTATTTTGTTTATAAGAAGGATTTTCAGATTAAAAATTCATTGTTTTTGTTTTATTATTCTGATTCGTATGTTAATAGAATGTTGTCTAGGAACTGGGCAGGTGGATTTAATGACTTGATACCTTACCCAGTTCATAAACCAAATAATTGTCATGACATGGGCACAGGAACCCACTGTCCGTCGACCCACAATGCAGTTGCAACAATATTGTTTTATGGCTTCTCTGCCTGACCTATTATTTTCATACAAAATATAAACGAAATATATTTTTCTACTTCGGTGTCTGCTGTGGATTAAGAGCCTCGCAGTAATGATGACTTCTCGGTCGAAGTAAATCCTTCCAGCAGGTTTCCGGCCATGTCTCTACATCCTTCAACAGGATACGAACAGCACCTCTAATGTGCTCCCCATAGTAGGTCCTGGCTTGATTTATTTGATAAGTTCCTCAAGCTATGAGAATTAATTCGCTTAACTCCAGCCTGGGAAAGGGTACATTGTTTATATTTACATTGATGTTTAAAAATCGTGTTCTTCTATTATACAACGTTAGTTTTACTTTGCGCTAAAACCGAAACACGTGTCAAATATTTTTACATTAACAATATTTATACAAAATTTCAAAGAAATATAATGAAAAGTAACGAAGTTATAAGCTTGTTATGTTGCGTCGTTGTCCTCGAAAAAAATGGTCACCGCAAGCCGTCGTCGCAGGGACTAGCGATCGACGCGAGTTGAATGACCGCCGCTGTGTGCCGACCGTCAGCTGATGCGCGGTAAATCGTTGTGTCTAAGCTTGTAGGATTTCAAAATATTTTTGGACAAAAATATAACACTATATAAAAATGGTTGGATTCGATTTTGTTACTGATTCTGAACAAACTACTTTCAGGTTTTGCGTAAAGTAAAACTAACGTTGTATAAATTATTTCTTAGAACATAATCTGCTAAGTCATTATTGGTGTACAGCTTTTCATTTTGTTACGTGCTGGGGTTCGAAGAATTGGAATAAAACACCTGGTGACCCTTGATCAGACTTTATTCTGCACTTCCGTATTCCACTTGGTACTCCTGATCCTCTTGTAGACTTCCTCTTCACGTTTGTTCGCTTCCAATCCTCTTCACTTCCGATCGCTTCCTTCGCTTGTATTTCGCTCGGCTCTCAGAACTGAACTGAACTGCGTCAGCTCGCCGGTCCCTTTATATACCCGTTACCGCGTGACTAAGCGTTTTCTAGAAAGTTCCACCCCTATCGATGTTTATTCCGGAAAGGTCGCGTTGTTGTTGTTTACATCATGGGTTGTTAGGTATTTATTAGGTGACGAGCGATTATGAACCTTAATGCGCTATTAATAAGGTTCATTCGTAACACTGCCCCCCTCTTAGCGATGCTCGTCCCGAGCATCACTGTTGCTTCCATAATGTTTTGCCAAGCGGTCGATGTGCACAACCTTAAATTTTCCCCTTGTTTGACGTTGAATCCTATACGTGACGTCGTTAATACGGGTAACCACTTTGTATGGACCCTCCCATCTGGTTTGCAATTTTGGAGATTTCCCTTTTCGACGAGTCGGATTATGCAGCCAGACTAAGGCACCTTCCTCGAATCCGCTCGTGTTCGATTTCCGGTCGTATCTGGTTTTCATGTTCTCACTCGATTGCAATCCGTTTTTCCGAACTGTAGCATGTATTTCCCGCATTTTCTCTCTCAGATTGGCGACGTAGTCTTGTACGGTGCAAGGTTCATCCGGTGACCCTCCCATCAATAAGTCTACTGGTAACCGTAGTTCCCTGCCATAATTGACTAACGCCGGAGTTGCCTTTGTGCTCTCATGCTCTGCAGTCCTGTAGGCGAGGAGAAACAGTGGAATGTACCTGTCCCAGTCTCTTTGGTGGGCGTCAACCAACTTTGCCAAATGCCTTTCAAGCGTCTGATTGAATCTTACAACCATTCCGTCAGACTGCGGGTCGTATGCAGTTGTGCGTGTCTTATGCAGACCTAAAATTTTGCATACTTCCTGAAACACTTGCTATTCAAAGTTCCTTCCTTGGTCTGAGTGGATTTCCAATGGTACACCAAAGCGACATATAACCTCCTCAACGAGCTTAGTTGCAACAGTTGTAGCTTCCTGGTTAGGTATCGCGAATACTTCCGGCCACTTAGTGAAGTAGTCCATAACAACCATGAAGTATTTGTTCCCTGATTCAGTCACAGGGAATGGTCCGGCTACATCAACAGCTATACGTTCCCAGGGTGCACCAACATTGTACAGCTGCAGGTTACCTCTACTCCTTGTCTGTGGTCCCTTCACGGCAGCGCAAATGGTACATTTACGGCACCAATCCTGCACATCCTCCCGACAATGGAGCCAGTAGAACCTCTCCCGTACTTTCGTTAGTGTCTTCTTGACGCCAAGATGACCTCCCGAAAGTCCGTCATGTTCCCATTTTCGGTAGAGTATTCCATTTTGTAGCGTAAGACTGCTCCACTGCGCCCAGTATGCCTTAGTGATAACGCCCATAGGTGCAACCTCACTCCATGTTGGTCTGGCGTCTCCTCTTTTCTTCCACACGATGATGTGCCGTAGATCCTCATCACCCTCTTGCGCCATCTTCATTGCATCATCCTCCCAGGGTCCTAAGGAACTCGTCCTGGTAAGTTTCAACGATAGCTCCGTCGACTCCTGTTTGATGCAATGTTTGCATTCTTCCGGGCATGGCCTCCGAGAAAGTGCATCTGCATTTCCCTGATTTTGAGGAGACCTTGCATCCTCAACTCTCTTCGCAAGCTCCTCCAACCGTTTCTCTATTTTCATTAGTCGGGACATCTGCGACTCTTTCTGTGGGCAATTCAGCTGCAAATGCCCTTTCTCACCGCATCTACAGCACACAGCACCAAAGTTCTTCCTGAATGAGGTCTTAACCTCTTTCACCTCCTCGACAACTTCACGTAGTCTGTGAGTCTGCCGAATGTCGTGTCGAACTGCTTCGACCTCTAAGGCATGCGCCAATGCTTCTTTTAATGAGGCATGGTGACGAAGCCTCACGGCAGCTCTTACCTCCAGGTCTTTAATTCCGTCGACAAAAGCTTGCACGGTGTTTGCGGTTACCATCTTATCGTCGGCCGATGGATAAGCTTTCCGCACAAGCTTATCTATTTCCAACGCCCATTGCTGGAGACCCTCTCCAGATCGCTGGACTCTATCACGCAGCTGAGCGCGGAACACATGCTCCAGATGTCGCTCCCCATACCTGGATTCGAGTGCATCCAACAGTTCCTTGTATCCACAGCCTGAAGTAGGAAAGACCTCCAGAACAGTTAGAGCCTGCCCTCTCAATGCAACAGTGAGGGCAGTCAAGCACTGTTCGCCCGTCCATCCGTTAGCAGTAGCAACAGTCTGAAACTGTTGCCGGTACGCGGGCCAGGAGGTGCTACCGTCGTATGGGGGTACCTTTACATTAGGTCCTTGAACTGCGCCCATCGCTCCACTTGACGTTAGCCTTGTCGTTTCAAGACGTATCACCTTTTTCTGTAGCTCGGTGAGGCCAGTCTTCACACCATCTATGTCCGTTCCTAGGCAGGTGACTCGCTCGTCCATGAGGTCCAACTCTTTTCGCAATTTAGCCACCATGCCGCCAACTTCGTGAACGGCCGACAAAACAGTCCTCTGCAACCCTTCAAATTTGCAATCTTGATTTTCCTGTATCGCTGCAAACTGTTGTTGCATTATCCGCATCAAACTCGACAAGTCAACGGTAGGCGTGGCTTGCTCAGTGGGCGTGGCCAGGTGGGTGGGGCCAGTGGGCGGGACATCCCACTGAGTGGGCGTGGCCTCAAGGGGCGTTGTCTGGTGGGTGTGGCCAGTGGGCGGGGCCTCCGACTGGGTGGGTGTGGTCTCAGGAGGCGTGGTCTGGTGGGTGGGGCCAGTGGGCGGGGCCAGCTGGGAAGACCCACCAGGTGCTGGTTCCTCCAGGTGCTCCTCCACAGGTGCTCGGCTAGATTCCGCTGCACGCTGGGCCCTGGTCTTGACACCCTCGCTGCCGAAGTCGTCTCTCGGAGTCAATGGCATAGCTTCCAAATCGCACTTCTGTCACCAATTGTTACGTGCTGGGGTTCGAAGAATTGGAATAAAACACCTGGTGACCCTTGATCAGACTTTATTCTGCACTTCCGTATTCCACTTGGTACTCCTGATCCTCTTGTAGACTTCCTCTTCACGTTTGTTCGCTTCCAATCCTCTTCACTTCCGATCGCTTCCTTCGCTTGTATTTCGCTCGGCTCTCAGAACTGAACTGAACTGCGTCAGCTCGCCGGTCCCTTTATATACCCGTTACCGCGTGACTAAGCGTTTTCTAGAAAGTTCCACCCCTATCGATGTTTATTCCGGAAAGGTCGCGTTGTTGTTGTTTACATCATGGGTTGTTAGGTATTTATTAGGTGACGAGCGATTATGAACCTTAATGCGCTAGTAATAAGTAATAAGGTTCATTCGTAACAATTTATTATTTCGAGGATTTGGCTTGCATCTACTGTAAAATCTGTCATGGCATGTCTTGATGCAAAGTTAAAAAATTCATGTCTTAGAAGCTTAAAGGATTTTTTGAAAATGCCATTTACTGCTTCAACAGATAGTTATCTGCAAATGGTCTCTCATTTGATATTATGTTAGCATTGGATGTAATATAAACTGTTGCAAAACATTAAAATTTACAAAAAAAAAACGATATACGTATTATTAACCTACTCCATAAAACTTTATATTACCTTCTGTGGGTACAAAGTTGCTTGGAACCCAAATGCCTCCTTTAAGTTCGTCCCATTCTTTCGTATCCGAGCTTGATAACTTCTCACTATCTTTGTCCTCAATCAATGTATCTTTTGTCTTTTTTTTAAGAGCAAATTGTAATTGCATTGGTTCATTTGAATAATTGTGAGCTGCCGTTCTTGTTGTACTTTTTTAACCGACTTTCAAAAAAGAAGGAGTTGTGTTTTTCTACCTATGTACACCGATATCTCCCAGATTTCTGAACCGATTTGCGTAATTTTTTTTTTAATCGATAGAGAAATATTGCGACACTGTCCTACAAAAAACTTGGATTCCAACTCCTCAATCCTGATGCTGTAGGGGAACTGATCCCCAAAACTAATGGGATTTAGGAACTGTCGGTTATTTAAATAGATATTGGGGGTACCAATTAAAGACTTTATCGTTGAATGAACTCGAGTAGGTACATATTCAACTCCTCAACCCTGATGTACGTATAATAGGTATAATAATGGTATAATAATTTTGAAGTCGGTTAACAAATAAGAACTATAATAGGTGTCGTGTCGCTCACGGGTACGGCGTTGTCGTCGGCTTGCGGCGGCGCGGACGGCGCGCAATGCGCGGTGGACGCCACCGTCATGATGTTGCGGAACGTGTTAAACGTCCGAAAAATGAAACCTATTTGGTGTTATTTTTATTTACGAATTTGAATTTCCACAAATAAATCTTAAAACTAAGCCTCAATCTCAAAATAAAACCGAATAACCAATTTCTCACACCTTAAATTAAAAATAAATTCCCTAAATAACCAATTTCAAATCAAATTATCAAACAATCACGTAAATAATCAATTTTATCATTTATCAATAATTATATAGCGTTTCAGCCTTCAAATGAAGTACACGTAATCACATTATAGGCATGAACGTATTATAAGTAATGCAAATTGTAGCAAGTTAGGTAATTTCTAAAGAAAGATTACGATGGAACAATGTGCTTCAAAGATTGATGTAAACAAAGATTGCATACTTTTTATTGTTCTATTGGTAAACTTTAAATAATTGTACTCTTATCAGAAAATGTATTCAAGAACTTCAACAGGTGCAATGCAACAGCTCTGTAATGTTATTTTCAGACAGATGATTTGAAATATGTATAATAATAATTGGTAATTGTTAAATAATTAAAAATGTGATTGTTTCTTTTATTAGTTAGTTTACAAAAAAATGGTTGAAGGCTAAATATGCGTGATACCTATGATATAAATACGTATACGGAACCCTACATGCCATTATAGAGAAGAACATCATATTATCCTGGTCGCTTTTGTTTTGTAAGTTGAACGTAGATTCATGAAATACTTATTCGACAAAATCCCACGCGAAGTCATTTTAAAAATATTTTATAGTAAACATTATTTAATATATCATACTACAATATCAAATAAATAATTTATAAATTAATATTTAATACAAGTACCAAAACTATAGTCATAGTCGCGCTATATCCAAGTAGTCGTCCGTGTACCTGGCCGCCCGCCTACCTGCCGTTAGATACCTAAACTTCCATAGCGTGAAACTGGGAGAGGGCTCTTAACCATTTTATTTTTACCGTCAAAGAAAGATGTTACATAGTTATAATCTTCAAGGAAACTTGTCGAGCAGTAAAAAATAAACGAGCATAAAAGCTACCTATTGGACCATTAATCCCATAGTAAGCCGTGACAATGTGGAATAAAGACAGCTCGGCTACCATTCATACGTAGCTCGAGCAAATGTCACTCGAAACGTCATCCAATTGGCAGTCAGCTGAAAAAAATTCAAAATGGCGAAAAAAAGATGGCCGCCATATAAATTTCGTCAGTCTCCATCTCGGAGGGTATAAAAGATGGAAGAACGGTTTCTTCGCAACAAAAAATAAAACTTCCGCCTGAATCGTCTGTATTTACTGGCGAATGCCTTGGTCTGCTTAAATCTGTGGAATACATTCTTCTTGCCAAACTGAAGAAATCCATTATATTCACGGATGCATCTTTTTAGGCCTGCCGCCTGTTCCCGGACTCGAACACGGGAACTAACGATCCGCAATTGAATAAGCTACCTACTAAGCCAAGGAGGGAATCGACAGCCCTTAACGATGGGTACAAACAATGCATCCACCTAACCTAACATCCCTAACCCTCACTGAAATAAAATGTGGATAGCCAATGACAAATTCAACCTTATGTGGACCGTTATAGGTCCTTATGCCTATCCAAGTGCGTCCAGGCGTTGCATGAGAAAATTTATGGGACCATTTTGCAAACATATTTAGCTGTCGATTAGAAAAAAAAAAATCACGCAAATCGGTTCAGAAATCTCGGAGAAATTGATAAAACATGTAAATTTCCATGGAAAAAATACTTTAACCCGGACGTGCTGACGTCACTCGAGTGAGAGGCGGCGATCATTTTGCGTAAACTTAAATAATTAATATCTCCGTCATTTATTGATGGATTTCAATTTTTTCACTGATGTATTAGTTTTAGTCTATATTTTAATTCCATTGTGTTAAATATGATATTTTCAACATCAGGAAACTTCCTCATTGATATCACCAGAAAAGGTCATTTCGATAGGCACCCCCATTAATTAGTAATTAACTGGGCAAAAGATGCAACTAATCAACTGGCCAGTTATAAACTAATAATAATTAGTTCCCGGATGATATTATGTTTCTTATTTAAACGGGGTTAATGATTTTTGTGGAGTAATTTTAATGACTCAAGCTGTAAATATCTTTTACAAGACTATAGTTTCTGTCGACGACTTTGTATGTGTGGATTTAGGATCTGTTTTATTGATCGAGATAGAAATCTATGTCTGTCTAAGTAACTAAAATGTATTAACTATAGGTCATTATCATATATCATATCATGTAATATAATATATTTCACATATTATGTACATTTTCGTACATAAAAAGTTATGTCAAAATTGGTTACGTTCCAAAGAAAAGCATGGATAAATAGACAGACAATTCAAATTAATCATGTGAAATTTATTATACTCATTACAGAATACAGATAGAAACATATTCAAGTCTGACACACCCTGCCACAGGCAGAAGTCTGTAGGGATTTTTTCCTCCTCCTTCAAGAAAAAAAAAAATGGAAATTTACTCAGGGAAAGAACTGCCCAAGCCCTAAATATTGACATTGCAGTCAGATAGATAGATACATTATTGCACACAAGAAAGAATAATACAAGTACAGAAATCGCTCAAAACTTAAGTCTGTTTATTCTTAGTGGACTTAAAATGTAAACACCTCCATCCTCACTGAAACGTGTAAGCGACGCGTTTTGCACGGCGCATATTACGTTTTTACCGCAAACTAACAATGAAGTTATGATTTAAGTAAAAATTCGAATACAAGAATAGCGCCCTCCACACGTAGAGTTCGGACCCACGCATCTGGGACTGCGTTCCAAACCGCGGATGAATCCGTGCGGTTTGAACAGCGGATCAAACTGTAGTGCTAATTAAGACTTAAAAATTGTCCGCGGTTTGGAACGCCGGTGAATTTAGGCAAACCATCTGAACTGTGCGTGTAAAACGATTTTCAAGAGTTTCGACTGTAGTTCGGACTGGCGCGTGGACCGTTATAAGTTTTAAAAGTTTTTTCGTGAGTTCTTTCTTAGTAGTGAGAAAAATGGATACTCGTTTGGTCGTCGCGTTAGCTGGATTTGTAGTCAGTTTAAACAACCGAAAAAAACGACGAATGTGGGTAAAAGAATACAGACGAAGATTTGGACATTTACCAATGTTAAGAGAGTTACGAGAGTGTCACCCAGAAGATTTTAAAAATTACCTAAGAATGGATAGTGACGATTTTGATTGTTTATTAGCACTTGTACGTTTCAAAATAACCAAGCAAGATACAGTTATGAGAAAATGTATAACAGCAGAAGAACGGTTGGTTGCCACGTTAAGGTTTCTAGCGACCGGACGTTCTTATGAAGATCTCAAATTTAGTACGGGCATGTCTACATCAGCCTTAAGTAAATTAATACCGGAAACGTGTAAAGCAATTTATGAAACGCTTCGACGTGATTACATGAGGGTAAGTAAAAAAAGATTATAATCAGTTGACTTATTTATTTTTAAAATCAGTTAAAATTACGAAATTACAAAAACTTACAAAAACACTTTTAAAATTTAACAATTCTTCATCTAATATTAGTTCGAAGTCGCCCTCTGCATTTTAATACAAAATAAACCCAATGTAGTCTGCAGTCTACACAAAGTTTTATACCAGATCACTAATGTAGTAATCTCTTATTATGCACTGAGACTCATCTTCTGTTACATCAGTGTTTTGTGTTACCAATGTAGGTTGAATAGGCGAATGGTAGGTAGCTTCAGTGTGTACCGATGATGCTGATGATGACGGCCTTGGCATATTTGAAGAAGATAAAATGATAGTTTTGTTGCACTGCTTATCACAAATATCTGTCGAATCAGTTAATTGATTTAATAAGCCCCTGCGTAGAACTGAATGTATTATTGTTTCAGCATGTAGGGCTTGAATACTATTCATTTTCTCCAATTTTTTGGCAATCGTTATGGACAAAGCTTCATACTCTGTCATTTCTTTCTTTTTTAATGCTTCCGTGCAAACATTCATGAATTTAATTTGAGTTTCGATCACATTTGGTTTCAATTTCCTCTTTATGCCTCTTGCAGGTTCCTGAAACAATAAAATCGATAAGACTAGGTGAAACATAATTTTATTATTTTTTTTTTTCAGTTTTCTACGAGCAAAGAAGAATGGTTGGAAATTGCTAAAGGCTTTCAAGATCGGTGGGATTTTGTTAACCCGGCGTGAATGAGGTGAGAAATTGTTACACCAGCTATGAGGTGGGTATGAGATACCCAAAATTTTGGTGTTTAATTTTTAATACTATGATTGTGTAATTAGCATTTATGCTTGAACTATATAAATAATAGTATCCATTCAACAAGATTAGTAAATAAAATACTAGCATTAAGTACAAAAAGCGTTATTTTTTATTGAAATAACAAAGTATCTAAATTTTCTTTGAAAAAATACAAGTTTAGGTAATTAACTTCTTTTCCCACAAAATCTAACAAAATTTGAATTTCTTTGGTAAATTAATATAACAATAGTGTCTTTTAATTATTATAAATCAAAAAGGAACTGAAAAGTCTTATGACATCATGTTACAGAGCACGATGTGACGTACCCCAGCCACATGTATGCACGTGTATCTACCGTCACCGCCGGCGCAACACTAAACTCGATACTGTACCTCGACCCTCGCACCCTTACCTCCAGCTACTGAAACGACAGGACTCGCATGGCAACAGTAACATTAAATAATCTGCGTTTAAAAACTTCTCGGGTATGACATACCCGACCTCACTCACGCCGGGTTAACTGTGGTGGAGCTATCGATGGAAAGCATATTAGAATTATTCCACCTGCAAATTCTGGTGCAAAATATTATAACTACAAAAATTTTTATAGCATGGTTTTATTAGCTTTGGTCAATTCAAACTACGAGTTCATTTTCGTCGATATTGGTAAAAACGGCAGAATGTCTGATGGAGGTGTAATCGAATACACACAATTTTATAAACAACTAATAAGCGATAAATTAAAATTACCCGAAAGAACTGAGAACGTTAACAGATTAAATTATGTTTTCATCGGTGATGAAGGCTTTGCTCTTAACAAAAACCTACTAACGCCTTATGCACAAAGAGAACTTGATCATGACAAACGGATTTATAATTATAGACTCTCACGTGCTCGCAACGTTGTCGAAAATGCATTTGGCATAATAGCTTCCAGATTCCAGATATTACGTACACCTATAAATATGAAACCCGAAAACATATGTTACGTAGTCCTAGCAATATGCAGCATTCACAACTTTCTAAGAAAGAGAAGCAATATGTATCTTTCAGCAACGACGGTAGACAGAGAAAATCTTGAATGTGGAACTATTAGTGAAGGAGATTGGCGAAGAGACAGCTCTGACCTAACAAGATTGGACAGAACTTCAGTTAGAAATGTTTCATCTTTGGCTAAGCAGAGCAGAGATGAATACAAAACATATTTTAACTCAACAGGTCGTGTGCCTTGGCAAGAAATTATGATTAATGCGGGCAGAGCATAACTTAAACATTTTATTTGCATGATACTAAGGAAATAAAATTGGCCCATAATATGTTTTATTTTTATTTACCACTTACCTCTACAATATTTTGTTCGAAGTTTGGCGCCTGCTGAGACGTTGGTGTTGGTGGTGTTGATGGTGGTTCTTTGGGATGCTGCTGTGATGGTGATGTGTAGTTTTCTGGGTCCTGTTCGGTTTCATCCTCCGCCATGATATTTGAAATACTTGGCGTCGGTAGTTCCTGATCTTTGGTAAATAAGAGGAGATCGAAATACCAAAGACTTGGTTTGTAGACGTCATCTTGTGAGCTCCCACTTTTATTTTGGGTATCCGTTATTTTCTTTAATTCTTTACGAAAAGCACCTCTTAGGTTTTGAATTTTTTTCGTCACAAACTCGCGATTAGCTGAGACAAAACCTACTGTCTTGCAAAAATCCACAAGTTCGTCGTAAGCCTTGTTTCTCATGTTTCTATTCGAGTAATCTTTACTTTTGATTTTCCATAAACACGGATGTTCACGGAACAAACGAATGAACTCAGTTACAGCTTCGACGCTCCAAACCGCCATTTTTTGCATCCACACGTAGATGCACGCACAAAACTGTTTTAACATGCGCTCGCGTCAACGTGCCAGATCGGACTGTCAGTCCCGCGCATCTACATGCACGTATCGGCGCGAGGGAATTGAACGGGGCGTGCTGTTTCCGCGTTCCGAACTCTACGTGTGGAGGGCGCTAATGTCTCAAGTGCCGGGGAAAGAGCGTCACTTACATGTCTTTCTGAGAAAATTTTTGCTATTTGTTTGCCTTTTAAGACAACTAAGGAAAAACAAACTGTGTATTTATGATTTAGGTACCTAGTTTAACTATTGGTACTAATTTTGTTGACCATAATCTCAATCATACCAAACTTCTAAGAAAACATGTGTCATACTTGAGTCACCCAATCCCGGTCCTAGTAGGTTCAATTGGGGGCCTCAGAATGTCATGATCCACTGGATCACCCAACATCTAGGCCACACAAATATCAATGCAAACTTTATGTAAAACAAAATCTGCTGTAGCCTGTAACGTAATTAACCACATATCAATCTCCGTCAGAGTTGTCTAGTTATTTAAATTTAAATACCTGAATATAGTTATTTATTTACGTATTATACCTATTATTATTATACCTGATGTACGTATAGTTATTTAAATTTAAATATCCTGAATATAGTCGTAAAAATGTAATAGGTCCGTTTGGACATATGTCATCGCAGCGTAACTAGATACGTAACCATACAACTCGGTACTCGATACTTACGATAAATCGATTCAAGTTTGTATCAGTATTTGATCGATTTGATTATGTATTGTAAAGTGCATTGGATTAAAGTTCTGACTAGAAAATTTAACTTAAACTTTAATATTGTAGGTATTTTGAAATGATACAATGGTACGAAAGGTCAATTTGTCTTAAGTTTAATATCTTTAGTTACAACTAGTGTTGCGCTCGGTGCGCGAGCTGCAAGCAGCTCGCGTGCCTTGTAGTCTCTTCAATATTCGTAAAATAAAGAAATGGGAGGCCATACCAAATACCAGAATATTCTGGAGAGTCTCTTGAAAGATAGAAAGAAATATTGGTATCACGTTTCGTATCTTTTCTGAAAGGACACTAATCAGTTCTATGCATGCGTTTAGTGGAATTTTTTTTTTGTTAGGCGGCCATCTTTTTTTACCGGTTCACCCAATGGCCCAAGGTTTTTAATAACATTTGTTTGGGACCATGTCTGTATGACTGGTAGTTTTAGAGGACCCATGAGGTACTCTGGTAAATTTTCCACATTCATGACGTTTCATAAGTTTCCTGAAGGAAGACCTATAAGTTCTACGCACATAAATAGTGAAGGGAAAAGTTCCATACAAAATTGTTCTGGAGAGCCTCTTGATAAGAACCCAAAAAATTTGTATGGAGAAAATTTTTTTTGTTCGGCGGCCATCTTTTTTTTACCGGTTCACCCAATGGCCCAAGGTCTTTAATAACATTTGTTTTGGACCATGTCTGTATGATTGGTAGTTTTGGAGGACCCATGGGGTACTCTGGTAAATTTTCCACATTCATGACGTTTCATAATTTTCCTGAAGGAAGACCCATAAGTCCTACGCACATAAATAGTGAAAGGAAAAAAGTTCCATACAAAATTGTTCTGGAGAGCTTCTTGAATAGAACCCAAAAAATTTGTATGGAGAAAATTTTTTTTTGTTCGGCGTCTATCTTTTTTTTACCGGTTCACCCAATGGCCCAAGGTCTTTAATAACATTTGTTTGGGACCATGTCTGTATGACTGGTAGTTTTGGAGGACCCATGAGGTACTCTGGTAAATATTCCACATTCATAACGTTTCGTATTTTTCCTGAAAGGACACTCATGAACTCTATGCATGCGCTTAGTGAGGTAAAAAAAGTTCTATAC
Organism: Melanargia galathea; assembly: GCA_920104075.1. Taxonomy (NCBI): domain Eukaryota; kingdom Metazoa; phylum Arthropoda; class Insecta; order Lepidoptera; family Nymphalidae; genus Melanargia; species Melanargia galathea. The sequence goes on from OV049878.1 coordinate 10,556,072, forward strand.
AAAAATGTTCTGGAGAGCCTCTTGAAAATTAAAAAAAAAATTGTATGGACGCGAAAATTTTTTTTGTTCGGTGCCTATCTTTTTTTTACTGGCTCACCAAAGGGCCCAAGGTTTTGAACATTTTCAGTTTCAGGACCATGTCTCTATGACTGATAGTTTTTTAGAGCCTTTGGGGTACTCTGGTAAATTTTCCACATTCATGACGTTTCATATTTTTCCTGAAGGAAGACCCATAAGTTCTACGCATATAAATAGTGAGGCGAAAAAAGTTCCATACAAAATTGTTCTGGAGAGCCTCTTGAAAATTAGCAAAATTTTTGTATGGAGACGAAATTTTTTTTTGTTTGGTGGCCATATTTTTTTCACCGGTTCACCCAATGGCCCAAGGTTTTCAACATTTTTTGTTTCGGGACGATACCTTTCCGACTGATAGTTTTCGAGATCCCTTAGGGCACCCTAGTCAGTTTTCCACGTTCAGCTCTCTCTATAATTTTGTAGACCTTATATTTTTGAATTTTACACACATGAAAATTATGGTGAAAAAGTCCCATACAAAATTGTTCAGGAGAGGTGATCAGTACCTGACTTCAAGTAGCTTTATATATATAATAAATAAATAATTCAATCGTTTTCTTCGGATGATGAGCCAAAATCTTTACTTGAGCTATCGTCACCTGTAAATATAATTATTTCATTTTCAATATTGACGTCTCTGTTCTGTCGTAATCTTGTTTTATTATTTTTCGAGTTTTTTCTACGACTTTTGCCCAGTCTTCTATTGTAATTGTGGCACAAGCTTCTTTCAGCAATGTCATCATTTTTTTAGTGGAGAATGGCGGCTTTTGTTATAGCGTGCTGCGTATCCTTTGACTTGAGCCCAAATTAACTCAATAGCATTGTACTGACAATGGTACGGCGGCGTTCTTATTACTGTGTGGCCATGCTGAAATGCCAATTCCGTATCCTTTGACTTGAGCCCAAATTAACTCAATAGCATTGTACTGACAATGGTACGGCGGCGTTCTTATTACTGTGTGGCCATGCTGAAATGCCAATTCCGTATCCTTTGACTTGAGCCCAAATTAACTCAATAGCATTGTACTGACAATGGTACGGCGGCGTTCTTATTACTGTGTGGCCATGCTGAAATGCCAATTCCGTATCCTTTGACTTGAGCCCAAATTAACTCAATAGCATTGTACTGACAATGGTACGGCGGCGTTCTTATTACTGTGTGGCCATGCTGAAATGCCAATTCCGTATCCTTTGACTTGAGCCCAAATTAACTCAATAGCATTGTACTGACAATGGTACGGCGGCGTTCTTATTACTGTGTGGCCATGCTGAAATGCCAATTCCGTATCCTTTGACTTGAGCCCAAATTAACTCAATAGCATTGTACTGACAATGGTACGGCGGCGTTCTTATTACTGTGTGGCCATGCTGAAATGCCAATTCCGTATCCTTTGACTTGAGCCCAAATTAACTCAATAGCATTGTACTGACAATGGTACGGCGGCGTTCTTATTACTGTGTGGCCATGCTGAAATGCCAATTCCGTATCCTTTGACTTGAGCCCAAATTAACTCAATAGCATTGTACTGACAATGGTACGGCGGCGTTCTTATTACTGTGTGGCCATGCTGAAATGCCAATTCGCGTGACTGGCTGTTGATTGTACGTCCTCTTTTCGACATGTTGAAACCGAGTTCGTACTTACGATATAACAACAAGCACAAAAATGGAGTCCAAATCACTATGTTTAAATCAATGTCCAAAATGGAAGAGCCAAGGTCAACGTGATAGTAAACAGAAATAGTCCAAAAGCAAAGCCGAGTCGAGAAAAAAATATCAAACATTAACGAGCGCACAGTCAATTTCACAAGATGGCGAACGAAAGACTGCGCAGTGGACGCTTCAGTCATGTGCCGCTTGGTCAGAGACAGCCCATTCTATAGAAATATCAATCTCATTCTTTTCAGTAAAGATCACACATTATTTAATTACTACTTATTAAAATCGAATGAAGCTGGTGAAATTCAATAATTAATTGGTTACAACACTATTATTAAAAAAAAAAGACTTAGAACGTAACTGTTTTCGAAACGTTTCGTAATAATTAGAAATTACATGCTACTATAAAGTAACCGCAAAAAAAAAAATACTCGAAATATATTCTTTCATATTATTTAACGCGCCAAAAAAATTTACGTATTTTTTAAAAACACTTTAATACTTAAATTATTATTTTGTTGTTCTTTCAGTTTCGTTCCAAGTTACATTCTATCGTCTTTCACAAATGTCAAAACGGGCCTATTACATTTTTACGACTATAAATGTTATAGAAATTCTTGTGTGAATGTTCTTTTCCTGAATCCTGAGAATGAAGGTCTCCTTGTGGCAACCGGGTCCATATTACCAAGACTTTTTGTGTTGCTGGATATGGGCCTATTACATCTACAATGTACGCATCGCAACACACTTTTAAAAAAGGTTTCATTAAGTTCCTATACTTATGTAAGGATTAGGTATCTTTTTGGTACATATAGTTTGAACTTTTTTGTATATATAGATAGGTACATTAGGTCATTATATTTTGTATGAGTAAGGTTTTTTCTTATTTCGATCTATGTTGCGTAGGGAAAGTTTTTTAGTATCATGGGTAATATCTGGTTAAAGAATTTTTTATCTATGGTAGTATCTACAGTTTTTAAAGGATAAGCGTATTCAAACTAACACTCAGTAGATTCACACACACGTATGATTAAAGCGGGCTCTTTATCTAAGTTTTAAATAACAACTGGCGATAATAAAACAACATAAACAAAGCGACACCGTAGTTGACACGGTCACGGCGGGCCCACGGGTATCCTTAAGAGACAAAGGAGATGTTTCAAATCTGGCTAAGTCTTGTACAGTACCATACAAATTAAGAAAAATCTGTTGTTCTCGGGAAAAATAAAATTATTGAGTTAAAACTAATACTTTAGTTGTACAAAAATATTTTTTATTCATTAATTATTGATCGATTTTTAATATGGCGTCGCTGGCGTCGTATGGTTTGACGAAAACTGACAGCTTGTCACTTCAAATAACAATTATTGTCATTGTGATTAATATTCTGTCAGTCAATGGTGGACTGGACGGACTGGTGGTCAATTGCAATCGATTTCTTTAGGCTTTCATTCTTGTGTACTTCGCTGTTTGATTTTTGAGTTCTTTTCAACAACTTCGCTTTCGTTTTCTGGATTTTGGACCGTTACTCATACCATCTGTTGACCCGGCGCGGCGTTGTGCTACACGGATAGTAGGAGATCCCACCTTAGAAATTTCTACCCTCATCTGTTATTTAAACGAATTATATGTCAAATGAAAGATTATTTTATTCTTAATCGAACCGTATTTGGTTGCCTGGTCAAAAGTGGTGCTAAATCATGGTTGCCTGGATTTTAAGATATAAAATGTTCGGTGCGAGTGTTGAAAGTGACAGAAAAGTGTTGCGCGCGCAATTTCATTTGACAGACAAAGATGCAGTGAGGCAGGCGTGCACTCGGCAGGTGCTTAGTCTATACATAGATTAAAACCATAGACTTTCTGTGCCTGTCCATTAAAGATATTTACAAAAAAATAAGTGAGTGACGTAAGGGATAAGTAATAAAACGTAAAAAAGCTGTTTTTGAAAATTTTGTCTGTTTGTCTGTATGTTTGTGCATGTATTACGCAAAAACTACTGAATGGATTGAAATGAAACTTGGCATGATTTAAGTTCATACTACATAATAGCATATAGGATACCTTTTATCCCGAAATTCAGCACAGTTCCCTTGGAAGAGGGGATGAAAGTCAAAATGTGTATTTTGACTTTCATCCTCTCTCCCAAGGGAACTCTGCTGAATTTCGGGATAAAAGGTATCCTATATGCTATTATGTAGTATGAACTTAAATCATGCCAAGTTTCATTTCAATCCATTCAGTAGTTTTTGCGTAATACATGCACAAACATACAGACAAACAGACAAAATTTTCAAAAACAGCTTTTTTACGTTTTATTACTTATCCCTTACGTCACTCACTTATTTTTTTGTAAATATCTTTAATGGACAGGCACAGAAAGTCTATGGTTTTAATCTATGTATAGACTAAGCACCTGCCGAGTGCACGCCTGCCTCACTGCATCTTTGTCTGTCAAATGAAATTGCGCGCGCAACACTTTTCTGTCACTTTCAACACTCGCACCGAACATTTTATATCTTAAAATCCAGGCAACCATGATTTAGCACCACTTTTGACCAGGCAACCAAATACGGTTCGATTAAGAATAAAATAATCTTTCATTTGACATATAATTCGTTTAAATAACAGATGAGGGTAGAAAGGAGAATGCCCAAAAATCTATGGGCGTGTAACCCAGTCGTTTACAAACGTGTTGTATGCAGCATTTATTGCAGATTTATACCTGATAACCAAACACACCATTTTAATACCTCTAGGACTTGTAGTTTTAAATAAATCTAAGTTTAAGTTTGAAAATGATTCTAGGTTATGTGTAGTTTATAATTGTTAAAGTAGTAAGGAAAGCCGTGTATCTTTCCTGCCGATTTGAACTATTAATTGTTTGGCGCGCACTATACTTAACATACCTGTCCAACGATATCCAATACAAACACAATAAACCAAATTAATATTGGTCTCCGGTGTGCTACAATAAACATTCAAAATGTAAATAGAGTAGACGTCACTAGCGTCACACACAACTAAAACAATGACATGTCATATTGACATCTTGAAATAAGTTTCTTTACACATAATCAAAAAGGTTGTAGTTATATTATATTCCATTGCACAAAACGCAACGAAGTTAAAACAATATTATAAAAAAATAATAATATTAATTATTACTTATTTACTTTAAGCATATATTGTACGATTTACAACAAATAACAAATAAAATAATGTATTTAAATAATTAATATCCGTTCTATTTTAAATGAAATTATTTTAAAAAAAATAACAAACCTCTTTTTATTTGGGCATGTACCTATGCGTAGAATGTAATGCAAATGGCGGTCAGACTTAAACGGGAAGTTAAAAAGACGGTTTAATTCCTTTTTTATTACATTTTTTTATCGTGAAGTGTAGCATTAATAATTATTAATTTTCAAATTGTCATATATTCGTAAGATAATTTTTAATAAATTACATTTTGTGTAAATGTTTGGGTCAGGGGTGATCATTCTCCTTTCTAAGGTGGGATCCTAGACCAGGACTTCGATTTTGCTTAGCGATTTGGACGGTGTTGATACGATCTAATGACATTTCTGTCAAAGTCAAATGTCAAATCGAAATGAAAGACATTTTACCGCCATGATGAAATTCTATTACGTGTTGCTATCCTAAGCAGAAATACTTGTTTTGTACAACCAGACAAAACCATTTTATAGAAAATATATAGTTAAAAACTGTTCAATGTTTTCTGGACTATATCCAAGTATACTGTACCAAGTCCTAGCCAAGGCCTCATACAGTGATGAAACATCTCCTTTGTAAGTAGTTCAAAAAATTACCTTGCTCGTAAGTTAAGAGCAGCTCAATATTTTTATCTTTGCTGTTTTTCTTGCGCGCCTTTGCCAATTCAAATATTTTTGCCTTGATTGTAGGGAAGCTTTCAGTGATTTCGGTATATTGTCCTTTGTATAGGTTGTCAAAATCTTTTTCTAGCTGTGAACAAACAAAAGAAACGTAAGTAAGTTTACAAAAGTATTTAAACTAAATCAGACAAAAAAACAAAAAAACTGGAACTCACCAGAAGATATCCTTTGGGTTTTTTAAGAGCCGCATATTCATCGAAGTATTGAGCTATGGGTAACTCTTTTGAAGCAATTAGCCTTGTCTCTGTGGTCTCTTCCCACTTTTTTTCTACAGCTGTCCAAGGCTCAGAAGAATTTTTAAGCCATAAAAGTATGTCATCTGCATCTTTCTCATCAGTCAGTCCGTCTGGTAAACGTAAGCTTGGAGATTGAGGTGAAGACCCTGATCTTGAAATTCGCCGGCGCTTCTCGACTACGCCAGTATCTCTGTATTTTCTTTTTAGGTTATGGATTTGGTCTGGTAATTTACCAGCCAATCTTGTTATGATGCCACGTGTAGATTCAACGTTGGTGTGAAATTTTGGTGTGAAAATATACAGAAGATTTTTCTTGCGGAAATAAGCTAATTATAGCACGCGCCCAATTTGCATAAACAGAAGATCTGACAATTTGTTCAGGGCTTTGTCGTAATATACATGTTCCGATAATTCTCACTAAACATAGACGTGCCGCATTATTTAGTGGAATAGTTTTATCCGTAAGTCCTGAAATACGACAATAATATAAGTTTTAGGGAAAAAAGTACAGACGCCTGCACATCAAGCTACCCGAAACTGTCAAATTTTCCCAATCAACCTTGAACATAATTTCTTCAAATATAAAGTGGAAAATCTATTAAAGAAATTTGAGTCCGCATCATGACTTCGAAATATGTTACGCCGAATAATACGACACCGAATGTTTATAATAACCTATAACGTGATGACGAAAGCACATTATAACGTTTATCGTAACAACGAAAATATGTGATAACGTATCACGCAATAACGAATGCACGTTATAACGAAAAACATCATACCGAACTACGCGCCTCGAAATAACTTAGGGATGGCCCTTTTTAGGGTGCCGTACCCAAAGGGAAAAACGGAGTCCTATTAATGTAACTCTGCTGTCTGTTTGTCCGTCTATCTGGCTATCCGCCGGTCACAGGTCTCTAGCTCGTAGACGAAATGAGTTACAAACCTGAAATTTTGGTACATATTTTGTGTAAAACGTTGACGCAAAACCAAATATTAAATTAAAAATTGAAAGAAATTATTTTTCAGGGAGCATACATGAAAAAGGAGCCGGAATTTTTTTTTGGGTTTTTCTTTCACGGTTAGCTGCCATAGGCCAGTCAAATTTGACATTAAAATCGCAAACGAACGGCTAGTTCTGATTTTTTAATATGTTGTTAGGACCACTACCAGTAGTCTAAATTCAATTTTGCAGCTTCGAAAGACCTGTGCTAATTTTGTAGCACTCGAAAAACCGCGAAATTTTTGCACTTTTTTTGGGTTTTTCAATATAAGTCCTAAAATATGCGTTTCTAAAAAAATATTTTTCTATACTTTTTTAAAGAAGACTAAAATTGCTACAATTTAAGACCAAAACTAGCTCTTTAAATTCAATATTTATTGAGATACAGCTCTCCAAAAATTGACAATTAATTCCAAAAAAGTGAAATTTTAAGATTCGGTCAATTTTAAACCCCGATATCGGGGAAAATACTCATTTTACGAGTAAAGTTAATTGAAAAGATGTTGTAGTAAATATAATTAGCTTTAATTTAAACACTAAACAACGTCTGTAGCCCATATAGTTTACTTACAAATCCTAAAAGTTTAAAAAATGCGAAAATTGCAGTTTTCTCTTTAGTTTGTTTTGAATGTAATTTGAAAGAAAAAACCATGTACATCCACAAGAAATATGTATTAAAACTATTACTAAGTATTTAAATTAAGTATTTATAATGTTATTTATTCAAGAAAAAAATTATTTATATTATTATTGATATTTATTGATTTTTATGAAACATATTAATCTGTATTAAAATGACATTATGAGTTCCGAGCAATATAAGTCGTAAATTACGCATTTTTGTTTAATATTTTCTACACATTTTTAAAGTAGACTAAAATTGCTACAGTTTGACATCAGAACCAGTTCTGTAGCTTCAATAATTGCCGAGATACAGCTCTCCTAAAATTGAACTTTTTTCAAAAAAAGTGAAAATTTAAGAGTTGGTCAATTTTAGACCGCGATCTTGGGGATAATACTCACTTTATGTGTAGAATTATAGGTAAAAATGTTATAGTAAATCTAATTAACTTTAATTTAAGGGTAATACGACATCTCTAGGACATATAGTTTACTCACAAATCTTAAAAGTCCACAAAATGGGAAAACAATTTTCGTAAATTTGCTCTGCTTAGTTTGGTTTGTGAGTACCTTGAAAGGAAAAACCATGAACATCCACAAGAAATGTACATTTAATCTATTATTATAGTATTCATAATGTTATTTATGAAAAAAAAATAATAATTATTTATCTTATTTTATTGATATTTATGAAGCATATTAACCTGCATTACAAAGATATTATTTTTGGTTATAATTGTTCATTAAGGTTTGTGAGTAAACTATATGGCCTAGAGACGTCGTTCTACCCTTAAATTAAAGCTAATTAGATTTACTACAACATTTTGACTATAATTTTACCCTTATAATGAGTATTATCCTCAAGATGGCGGTCGAAAATTGACCAAATCTTAAATTTTCACTTTTTTTGGAAAAAGTTCTTTTTTAGGAGAGCTGTATCTCGGCAAGTATTGAAGTTACAGAACTGGTTCTGGTGTCAAATTGTAGCAATTTTAGTTTACTTTAAAAATGTATAGAAAATATTTAAAAAAATGCGTAGTTTACGACTTATATTGCTCGGAACTCATAATGTCCTTTTAATACAGGTTAATATGTTTCATAAAAATCAATAAATATCAATAATAATATAAATAATTTTTTTCTTGAATAAATAACATTATAAATACTAAATATAAATACTTAGTAATAGTTTTAATACATATTTCTTGTGGGTGTACATGGTTTTTTCTTTCAAACTACATTCAAAACAAACTGAAGAGAAAACTGCAATTTTCCCATTTTTTAAACTTTTAGAATTTATAAGTAAACTATATGGGCTACAGACGTCGTTTGGTGTTTAAATTAAAGCTAATTATATTTACTACAACATCTTTTCAATTAACTTTATCTGTAAAATGAGTATTTTCCCCGATAGCGGGGTTTAAAATTGACCAAATCTTAAAATTTCACTTTTTCGGAATTAATTGTCAATTTTTGGAGAGCTGTATCTCAGCAAATATTGAATTTAAAGAACTAGTTTTGGTCTTAAATTGTAACAATTTTAATCTTCTTTAAAAACGTATAGAAAATATTTTTTTTTTAAACCCATAGTTTAGGACTTATATTGAAAAAACCAAAAGTAGTGCGAAAATTTCGCGGTTTTTCGAGTGCTGCAAAGTTAGCACAGGTCTTTCGAAGCTGCAAAATTGGATTTACACTACTGGTAGTGGTCCTAACAACATATTAAAAAATCAGAACTAGCCGTTCGTTTGCGATTTTAGCCACTTTTGGAGTCAAATTTGACTGCACTACCATATCTAGCTTGGAAATTAAATATTTCTTACACCCAAAATATTATGTTGTTCATAATTATGTACAGAACCCTAAAAGAGCGAGGCCCGATTCACACTTGGCCGGTTTTTTTTTAATTCAATGTTTGGTTTTGGGTCAATGTTCTACACCAAATACCAAAATTTCAGGTTTGCAACAATGTCTGTTGTCTACGTAATGTACGTGTATGTAACGTGATGTAGTTCGTCTAATTGCTAGACACCTGTGACCGGCGGACAGACAGACAGACAGCAGAGTTACATTAATAGGACTCCGTTTTTACCCTTTGGGTACGGCACCCTAAAAAGGGCCATCCCTAAGTTATTTCGAGGCGCGTAGTTCGGTATGATGTTTTTCGTTATAACGTGCATTCGTTATTGCGTGATACGTTATCACATATTTTCGTTGTTACGATAAACGTTATAATGTGCTTTCGTCATCACGTTATACGTTATTGTAAACATTCGGTGTCGTATTATTCGGCGTAACATATTTCGAAGTCATGATGCGGACTCAAGAAATTTGACAGATTGTTGTAGCTTGATGTGCAGGCGTCTGTACCTACATTGATATTATACGTAATACATGCACAAAAAAGTATATACAAACACATATTTCTGAGGATGTCGAATCTTCAGGTAAGTTAATAGTGACCGGTGAGTTATGTAAAGGAATAGTGACCGATGGGCTTGAAGCAGGCGTGCTTATAGAGGTAAATTCTTTGGAACTCAAAGGGTTGTCATCAAGCGGAAATGTTAGTAGGTCACCTATAGAAAAATCATCACCAATCTGCAAGCAAACCATAAATAAAATAAAATGAAGCTTGTGAAGCCAAACATACGTGCAGGTATTTTTATAACTTACACTTTGATTATTTGCATTAGGATGCATGCTAGATTTATAAACTTCCAAGTTTTTAGAAAATATTGCTCTGGGTCCGATTAATGGAATCATCTCTTTAATCATACATTCGGTAAGCATAGGAAGAGATAAAGATGTAACTGAATTTTCTGTAATTTAAGAAAGTTTGATCGCGCATTAAAAATACGGAAAACACATAAAATAGGTAGTTATGTAGGATATAGGGACACGAGGTTGCGGACAACAGGTACCTTCCTACTTTTATTTAAAAAAAAAAACCCGGCCAAGTGCGAGTCGGACTCGCGCACGAAGGGTTCCGTAAGTACCATTATCTATAAAAAACCAACAGGAATACATCATCTGTGAAAATTTCAGCTGTCTATCATGGTTCATGAAATACAGCCTGGTGACTGACGGACAGACAGACGTCGGAGTCTTAGTAATAGGGTCCAGTTTTACCCTTTGGGTACGAAACCCTAAAAAGTTGTTGTTGTGTATGTCTACTAAGATATTTAAATCGTGTCTACTTACGTTTAAAAACTTCAATATATTCTTCTAAATTCCATGCTGTGAGAAGATTTGTAACCTCTTCATCCATTTTTAGTTTTAGATATAAAATCCTTGAGTTATTACTTATTATCAGCAAATAATGTTTGTTACTAAACAACAATTACAATCCCAATTACTCTTAACAACAACCCCAATCGCCAGTACAATCCCAAAAAAGACGTACAGCTCATCCACCGTTGTTAAACGCCAAAGTTTTTAAATTTCGAACTAGCGGTTGCTGGTTTCCTTCCGCAGCCACGATTTAATATTTTTCCAACAACGTCTATAGATGAAAGTACACGCACAATAAAGATTATGAAATTACTATGGCTACTAGCAACCAAGAAAAATTATCCAAATTGTCGCTAACTCCATTATTAATAACTGTTTTCTTTCACTACGTTGTTGTTTTCTTTTTGCTCTTTACTCTGGCCGTAACCGATTGCTAACCAATTTGTGTGTATTAGCGTATCTGCCAGATTGGAAACTAAAATCTCTTTAAATACGTTATATAAGCAAGAAGAAATGTACTTAAAGTATGCCAATTACGCATACACAATTAAGCATAAAAAATATTGTCTTGGAACTAATTTGAATTGTGCTGCGTAATACCATTGCCTCTGCTCGTTCTACTTAACATATGTCAGTTACCTTATATGAAACCAATACAATGTTATTATAATCTGTTGTGTACTTAGCCATAACCTTAAGGAATTTAATAAAATACTTAATCTAAGCATTATACATCTACGTTTCCATAAACCGAATTGGTTTTTTTTATTATTCTCCCACTCCTCGAAAGTTTTTACAGTTTTGGTTTAGTCGTAGTCTCTTCTATTTCCAAAATAATTTCCAAAATAAAATAGACAAACTAGAAATCATGGTTCCCCTTCGGACCACGTTGTCAAAATTTTAACAAACTAAGCAAAAATTAGACCCATTTTATTCCAAATTATATGGAAGACCCAATCCGCTCCCATGAAATTTTTGTGAAGTCAAAACATTTTCCAGGCACGTCACCACAACTCTTTACATTAATTCACCGAATTTTCACACGGCGTTACATTTTCACGTTCCAGCCAGCGAAAATCGAACCAAAATGCAAGCTGTCACCACGTAGTCATACCAATCTCTCCTTCAAATCATCTCAAAAAAAAAAAAAAAGAAAAAACTATGGTCGAAAATAGTAACTTTTCATTTAATAATTTTTCCTGAAAGTAGACTTAAAAAATTTTAGATTTTCCTATAGTATATCCGAATACATAAGTCTTTCGTAAAAATAACTCTTAGTTATTTAGAAATCGAAAAAAATATCTCCACTCTACGTAAAAAACCCGATACTACGAAGCGCGCCATCTAGCGACGTGGCACAGAGACTAGGCAGATCATTGCCTTGAGAGTAGTTAGTACTGCTGGCTGCACCTAGGTGTCGCTGACAGTATCAAAACAAGGTAATTTAGAATAATCGGCAAACGAAACTTGTTTAGTTGCAGACAGTTTTCCAATTTTACAATAGTCATGATCGTTTTTATCGCCGATAACCGCATCTGCAGGCTTAGTGCAGGAGGGAAATTATTTTGGCCAGGCATATATGTTTCGTAGACCCTTCTTCAGTTTCTAGGCCAATACTCTGCTCTACATGTAGTCCTGATAATAACTGTTGTGAAGAAAAGGGTAGTTCAATTTGAGAGCTCTCAAGTTCAGTATCCATTACAACAGCAGATGCTCCATGATCTATTGACTTGTATTAGTGGATGATGCGGCATTTCCATTAAAAACATACCTTCTGAAACCTTATCTAAAAAAATGTCAGTGAGGGAGTTATCAAAGAGCTGTTCAACTATAGATTGTCACGAGCGAGAATGGTCGTTGAGTGTTCTTTTGGTTCAATAGCGTCTAGATTTGTATTAGTTATTATGTTAATTGAGACAGATATTGAAAATACAAACACTATAAAAGCTATAACTGTACTTCACAATATAATACGTGATATTGAGAGTAATTGCGATTTGACGTCAACGTCATCACCTCTTCTTCAAAGATCAAGAAGATATAATGCCTCAAGTCAAGCAAAGCTAACTTTAGGTAGTTAGCTTTCGTCTAGGGCTATCAACATTACTGCTACTCTTAGTAAACGTGTACACTAATGATAAGGGCTTATGATCTGTAAAAATAGTTTAAATTAATTTATGAAATAAGGTTATTTCAAAAAGCCATTTATTTTTTCTATTATTCTCGCATTTTTTTTGCTTTTAATTGATATTTGTCATTTGTGTCGTAGATTTTTATTTTACCAGTCATTATTTTATTTATATTTTTGCAATAGTTATATAACATAATTTTTATTATTAAATTTATTATAGTCTATATTTTTTCCTCGGTGTTCGTTTCAATCGGCAAATATATTAAAATCGGCTATCGTAAATATAGCCGTCTTTAAATATTCTTTAAGAAATTTCTTATAAACTTTTTTATTATTTCATGTATAATATGCTTTATATCCATTAACTAGCGGACCCGGCAGACGTCGTCCTGCCCGCTATTAGCGCCACCTACTGGGTCCAATTTTTCTACTTAATAACCTTCCTCTTGAATCACTATCTATTAAAAAAAACGCATCAAAATCCGTTGCGTAGTTTTAAAGGAGTCGTCGTTCGCGAGCCAAAGCGAGTGCACATGCGCGGCTTTCATAAAAACCGTATCGCAGAAATGAGTAACTACCGTTAATCGCGTTAACCATGTCTGACCAAGTGATTATTAACGAGTTCTTGGCATTTTGCCAGAACAAAATAGATATTATGGACGAGCTGAGTATAGTACAAATATGTGCGTCTAACTTTACGGACGAGGAAGTGGAAAGGGGGAAGGCGAATCTTTTTAATGCTCTCGCTGGTGAAGGAGTGAAGCTTATTCAACGGAAGGGGGAAGATAAGCGGAAAAAGAACATCCGTGACGTCCTCAAGGTTTTTCACGAGATCAAGCCGGAGCTGCAGCCTACCTTTGTCGCAAAAGACCTAAACCGACTCCCACCTGTGTCTTTTGACCATGTGGATGTGACACGCCTATTGAAGGATATTCTTATTTTAAAGACAGAGCTACGACAACTACGCGATGACTCAATTTCCAAGCCAGAGATTGAAAATATGAAGACGAGTATTATTTCGGAGGTATGTGCTCGCATCGGACCATCTTCCAGCGTACGAAAAGAATCCGTACATACGCGCAATAAAATCGAGAATGCCGTACAAGGGACGAAGCGGTCGACCGCTGATAAGAACCGTGAGATACCTACCTCACCGCAGCCGATGCGCAAGCGCTCGGACTCGCTGGACACTATTGTTTCGCCGCCGTCTTATCGCGCGATTGCAACGTGCCCGGTGAAGCAACGTTCGAATATCGACTCTGCGCATATAGGCGACAGAGCTGAAAATGACGACGGATTCACATTAGTAGTGAATAATAGAAAAAAGCGGCCGCTACGTAATAGTAATAAATGTGGCACTGCGACCGATCCGAGTAGATTAAAAGTAGCACAGTTACCTGAAGCTATTTACTTGTCGAGACTGGAGACTACGTGTACCGTGGAGCATGTCAAGGAGCACATAGAATCCAGGGGCGCACAAGCTATTGACGTTCAGATGTTACTTCAGAGGAAAGAATTGGATTTTAGGTCCTTTAAGATCATCGTGGCGAAACAAAATCTGGACACCTTTTTGAGTACGGAGTTCTGGCCTACAGACCTGGTTTTCAGAAGGTTTAGAGAGCGTTTTACTCCAGTGAATAAAAACAATAATGGATAGTACACCCAATAAGATAAAAATTATTACGTTTAATTGTAAAAATATAAAGACGTCAATGCAACAAGTGCGAGATTTATGTAGTGTAGCAGATCTAGTTAGTCTCCAGGAGACCTGGATTTTACCGCAAGACCTAGGTCTGTTAGACACCATAGATAAAGATTTCAGCTGCGTGGCCAGGTCCTCGATGGACCTATCTACGGGCGTCCTAAGGGGCCGTCCGTACGGTGGACTTGCGCTGCTCTGGAGGAAATCCAAGTTCCCTAACGTGTCTGTGGTGAACTGCTCTAGTGACAGGATAATAGCTATACGAGTCGCTAATGGTGCTCAGTCATTCATGGTGTTTAGTGTATACCTACCAACCGATAAGCAAGAGAATGTTGCTGAGTTTACAGACTGTCTTGCCCGTGTGAGTGCCATCATTGAAGAAAATGACACTCCACTTGTGTACATTTTAGGCGATTATAATGCTCACCCCAGTGCCAACTTTGGTAAACAACTAATGACTTTTTGCGAAGAGCAAGAGTTATTATGTGCGGATATTGACGTTTTAGGTATAAGCTCCGACACACATACGTTCGTCAGTGACGTACACGGCTCTCGTAGGTGGTTGGATCACTGCGTGACGACTCAGGCGGCGCGCGACACTATTGTGTCGGTCAGTGTTATGTACGGTGTGTACACTTCTGACCACCTGCCATTGTGCATAGAGTGTAAGATTAACCTTATAGTAAGTGCAGGTTCAATCACCACCGAGAGCCGGCCGTTGCTCAGTAATGATAAGATACGTTGGGGTAGTAGAGATGCTAGTCAAATAGATATATATTACGAATATTGTAAGCGTGCACTTGAGAATGTGTTTATGAATAAATGTATAAGTTGTATGAATGGCTGTTGTAGTTGTGTAGATAAAGATAACGACGACTGTTTTAAAACTATTGACGAATATTATGATAGGATAATTAATGTTTTACAAGTAAGTGCCATCAGAAGTTCAAAAGTGAGCCCCTTTAGAAAGAAAAATCATAAGCCTGTGACCGGATGGAATCTCCATGTTAAGGAGAGCCATCAAGCCGCTCGACTTGATTATGAATGTTGGTTGGTGGCGGGCAAGCCGTCCACGGGTGACATACATGACAAAATGGTAGGCAGCAGAAAAGTTTTTAAAAATAAAGTGAAATGGTGTGTTCGTAATGAAGACATGATCAAGATGGATATGTTAGCATTGCACAGAAGGGAGAAAAACTTTCCTAAATTTTGGAATGCCACAAAAAAGTTGCAACCAAAACAAAGTCTGCCTATATCTGTGGACGGCTTGCAGAAGCCGAGAGAAATAGCTGAACTTTTCGCCTCCAAGTTTAAAATAGACCCGCTGCCCGCTCAAAGTCCCGAGAGGACCAGCCTTGTTATTCCTGCACAACCTGTTGTGCAGTTTACTGTTGACGATGTAGGTAAGGCAGTGCGGGGAATGAAGCGGGGTAAGTCTCCTGGCCACGATGATCTCAGTATAGAGCACATACTGTTTGCGGGTGAGGTCCTATGGTCTAAGCTATGTGTGCTTTACAATCTATGTGTAAAACACACATACCTTCCTGATGCTCTCATGAAAACAGTAGTTGTGCCCATCGTCAAGTGCAAAACCGGGGACTTGAGCTCTTCCAGTAACTATAGGCCTATTTCTCTGGGTACTGTTGTGGGCAAGGTGTTTGAGCAGCTGCTGCAGCCCGAACTGTTGAAGAAGGTGTGCATTGATGAAGCGCAGTTTGGCTTCCGTCCCGGTGTCTCAACAGACTCGGCCATTGTCAGCCTTAAGTACGCGGTTGACTATTATGTCAGCCGTGATACATCTGTCTATGCATGCTTCTTAGATCTGAGCCGCGCTTTTGATCTAGTGAATTATGAAATCCTCTGGAGCAAACTGCGCGGCTCAGGAGCATCTGAATCAGTGATAGAGTTGTTGAGATACTGGTACGGTGGACAGACGAATCACGTAAGGTGGGGTGACACGGTCTCTGACGCCTATAGGTCAGAGTGCGGGGTTCGCCAGGGCGGGCTAACCTCTCCGGACCTTTTCAATGTCTATGTCAACGATCTGATTGGTGGGCTGAGAAGCACCGGAGTCGGATGCCATATTGATGGTGTTTGTTTTAACAATTTAAGTTATGCGGACGATATGGTGCTCCTCAGTCCATCTGTCAAAGGTCTTAGAAAATTACTGTCAGTCTGTGAGAGTTATGCCAACTCTCACGGGCTGAAGTATAATGTTTTGAAAACTGAGATGCTAATTTTTAAGGCAGGAAAGGGTCCGGAGAGGGTGCCCGAAGTGTGTCTGAACGGAACTGCAGTTCGGGTTGTTAGGCAGTTCAAATACCTTGGCCACATCGTCACTGACGACAGTAAAGACGACTTGGACATGGAGCGGGAAAGGCGGGCATTGTCGATCCGGTCTAACATGCTCGCGCGCAGATTTGCTAAAAGCAGTGATGAAGTGAGGGGCACCCTCTTCAGGGCCTACTGTCAGTGTTTATATACCTGTCAGTTGTGGTACCGGTACAAGAGGGTGTCCTTCAGCACCATAAGGGTGCAGTATAATAATGCATACCGCATCCTTATGAAGTTTCCTAAATACTGCAGCGCGTCGGGCATGTTTGCCGAATCGGGGGTGCCCGACTTCTTTGCTGTTATCAGGGCACGTATAGCTTCCTTCTGGGAAAGATTGCGTAACTCTGGTAACAGCATCCTACAGGTAGTGGGGCAGGACTTATGTAGTCCAATGATGGCTCATTGGATCTCGACCCATCGAGATCCAAATAGGAAATAACTCTGCACACCTTCAGTGAGCAGCGTTAACTTAATACGTATATTTTATATTTATTTATAATTATAGTATTTATATCACATATTGTATTTGGTTTTAATTTAATTTTTTGAGAATGTATATATATATATTTGTATTTTTATACTTGGGTTTTCACCTCAATAAAGAAATTTTATTATTATTATTATTATTATTATTATTAAAGATTTAAGCATACATAGGGACATGGGGACATAGGGATATAGGGACAGAGAAAGCGACTTTGTTTTATACTATGTAGTGTGTACATTAATAATTTATTAAAATCACTGCTGGGATAATAGTAATATCTCATGGCCTTCTGGTGCCGTAAGTTTGTGCATATATGACACCCCTTGAAGATTTTCTTTTCGATTTTTTCAAAAAAATAACTTTCCTTTGTTGATGTACGGTGAGATATGGGATCTTTGGGGAACATTATAGCAGAAGCGTTTACAGGCGTTTTGTATTTGCTGCACTAGTCTTTGAGTACGACTTAACAACCTTGGCTCGTAAAGTGCATCAGCATAATTCTAGACGGACGGAGGATGCGCCATCAGTTTTTCAGTATTGTATTTTCAGTGTGTACGCGCACTCAAAATGGTTAACGCCCACTGAATTTTTTGTCCCTGTCATTTGTATGGGATTACGGAAAAGGGAGAGCGCTAAACTAACCTGTCTCGGTGGACAGGGCATAATAAGGGCCGTAGAGCACCACAAAACATGTCACCTCGCATTGAAGCTCCACGTCTCTATTATTGCTTTGAAAAACTATCTGGTCTGGGCTTATTGTTGTGGTTAGGCCGACTGTTGTTGGTTTTTCCAATTTTCTTTTTTGTGGCGGCTTATATTTTGAGCCCTAAAAACACCACAAACATTTAAAAAGTAATAGGTAAGTATATTCTATAGGAACTCATAGAGGATCTCATAGATAGGAGGTTCATCTCGTGATGAAAGCTTTGTCTATGCCAAACATCAAGATTTTCGTCAACGTTATCAAATTATGATGTGCCTAGTTTAGGAGTTTTGGTTAATAAATCTAAAGCAGAAATCGTACTTTTGCCGTACTCAGAGATATTCAATAAAATAGTCTAATGAGTCATTATTTAATTATCACTAAATCTCTATAGTAAATGAGCTCTTATTTGGCTGTACCTACTAATGGAGCGTTAACCGACTCTTAAAGTAAAATTCTTTAAATCCATGATAAGGAGTTATTTAAAGTAACCATTAAATATTTGAATCTTTCTCTGACTCTACACAAACTTAAGACAGAGTTGAAATGGGACATGAATATATCCCTGACATATAATTAATCAATCTTTAATTCAAGTGAAACAGGCCCCTGGATGGGTTCGAAGTTAATCAAGCTTCTTCTTCTTTTTGTGCCTCTCCACTATTGGAGGTTGGCCGTCATCTCGTCATATAACTTCCTATCTTTCGCCAAACGAAAAAGTTGTGCTACGTTGGCTATCCCAGTCCATTCTCGGATGTTTCTAAGCCACGACTTTCTTCTTCTACCGACGCTTCTCTTTCCCTCGATTTTGCCCATCATGATAATCTGAAGGAGACGGTACCGGTCATGCTTATCTAATCAAGCTTATGTCGACTAAATACGTGAATATAGCCGTAATAACTAAATACCAATAAAGTTAAAATCAAATAAACTTTATTCTAAATTGGTACACTGTACACTTTTTGAACATCAATATAATATGAACATTGAGGTACTGGTGATAATTACTTACGAAAAATTAAAACTAA
Source organism: Melanargia galathea (assembly GCA_920104075.1). NCBI lineage: Eukaryota > Metazoa > Arthropoda > Insecta > Lepidoptera > Nymphalidae > Melanargia > Melanargia galathea. The sequence goes on from OV049878.1 coordinate 10,575,196, forward strand.
AACTACGAGGGTTCCAAACACATCCTGGTCTGAGAAGAACCCACAACAAACTCAGCCGGGGGTTCTTTTTACTATCACCATCTTACAATAATATGGTTTAAACTAGATTTGAGCTGTTGGCTTTTAGAGCAACAGAGCAACCTATGTCCATGGTTTCTTATCATTAATAAAAATATTTTACGCTATAGTAAGATTTTTGGCAGCATTTTTTGTATCCCCAGTAGGTATGTCGCAAGCACGCCATACTTTGACTGCCCCTGGTTCCGTAGTAGATGGGATTGTAATTGAATCACTTTATCAATATTTTCATTTTCGTCTGATGCATCGCGAAATAAAAAGTTTACATTCAGTAATGAAATAGTTGATTACGGAGATATCGTTATTCACTTCACAGTGTGCTAATTTTGAGTGAGGGCTCAAAAAATTTGTTAAAATTAAAGACTTGAATAAACACAGAAATGTGTTTGTGTGTAGATTGATACGTATATTTCGATAATTACATGCCCTCGAGAAGTGAGAATTTATTGTATGCAAACTATTTTGAAATACAAGTGCAAATATTGCTGCTTGATTTTGTGTTCATCAATTTTTGCCTACGGCGGTAAGACGCAAGAGTCCATCTTATTTCTGGCTACACCGATACTGCAGTCAGCAGGTTTGCTGTTTCTTACCGAGCAAATTGCTTGTAATTTTATAATTTTCATATGTGGGATCACATAGACATTTCAAATTATGCTTCTCCCATAAGTAGACATTTTTCTTGAGAACTATCCATTTACCATACTAAATACCAGATTCCTCACGGGGTCACGAATTAGATATTAGAAATTAAATATTTCAAAATAAGTCGTCTTCATGGGTGATGATGTTTCTGCAAACTTTCCATTATGGCTCTTTTCATGTTATGGGCATTATCAGTTGTGATATTATATACAACTTTATCAAAAATTGCCATTCTGCTTCAAGTAAGTATATGGCACAATAAAGCTGCTATGTTTTCCGACGTATGTGACGGCATCTCCTTCGTAGCCAATATCCGAGTTTTAGCTGTACCTTTATATATGTATGTAATGTGCTGTAACGCCCTTCTTACGATACTCGCAAGAGACGATACCTCAGATGCATGCCAGTAGAATACACGTTCGCTACTCGAGGTTCGTACATTAAGCTACCAAAAACAAAGAAAAGGAGAATGACCAAAAATCTATGGGTGTATAACCCAGTCGTTTACAAGCATGTTGTACGCACCATTTATTGCAGATTTACTCCTGATAACCAAACACACCATTTTAATACCTCTAGGACTTGTCGTTTTTGAATAAATCTAAGTTTAAGTTTAAATATGATTCTAGGTTATGTGTAGTTTATAATTGTTAAACTAGTAAGGAAAGCCGTGTATCGTTTCTGCCGATTTGTTCCTGCTTGTTTGTTTAGCGCGCACTATACTTATCATACCTGTTCAACGATATCCAATGCAAAAACAATAAACCATAATATAATTAATATTGGTCTCCGCTGCGCTACAATAAACATTCAAAATGTAAACATAGTAGACGTCACTATCGTCACACACAACTAAAACAATGACATGTCACATTGACATCTTGAAATAAGTTTTGTTACACAAAATCAAGAAGGTTGTAGTTATATTATATTCCATTGCACAAAACGCAACGAAGTTAAAACAATATTATAACAAAATAATAATATTAATTATTACTTATTTACTTTAAGCGTATATTGTACGATTTACAACAAATAACAAATAAAATAATGTATTTAAATAATTAATATCCGTTCTATTTTAAATGAAATTATTTTTTAAAAAATAACAAACCTCTTTTTAATTGGGCATGTAGGTATGCGTAAAATGTAATGCAAATGGTCGTCAGACTTAAACGGGAAGTTGAAAAAACGGTTTAATTCCTTTTTTATTACATTTTTTTATCGTGAAGTGTAGCATTAATAATTATTAATTTCCAAATTGTCATATATTCGTAAGATAATTTTTAATAAATTACATTTTGTGTAAATGTTTGGGTCAGGGGTGATCATTCTCCTTTCATCATTTGCATTTGCAGCACACACCGATCGGACGTCTGTAATTATTATGTCCAGTGATTCCAGTGACGAAGAAGCACTTGCAGTGTATATTCATTCCTTCTTAGTTTTATTTTTCTCATATATTCAGGCAATTTATAATTGTCTAGACATGAATATTTTTCTACTTCTTGAACAAATTTAATATTGAACTGCTGTGCCGCCGCCATTTTGGCGAGACTCGCAGGAGACGCGGGTCGCGGGCGACCGACACGGCGGGTATCGCGAGAAAAGTAGGAGACGCGTACGATACAGGTAGCGAAGTGTACGACTCGCCATACAAATGTATGTGAGATACTCCTCGGCGACTCGTCTTCGAGACCCGCGTAGGATACTAGCCGTCTGCAAGTATCGTAATGTAAGAAGGGCCTAAGAGTTAAGTAACTTTTATTACTATCCGATGTCCATAAGGTTGTGCATGCTATAAAATCGAGATGCTGAACTTTAGCGATTAGTGTTCTTTTAACGATGTATACGAAAAAACACTAATCGTACACATGTCGAACACTTTTCTGTAATTTGCCTTTGTCCATAGAAATTCCATGAGTTTTAGAATGCTTGAATAAATTGGACGTATTCCCACAATACTTCACAGACTTAGAACATTGTTTCCATTTTGCAATTGTTTCGTTTGTCTTGGTGAAATGTGTCCATATTATTGATTTTGGTGGTGCCATGATAACATTGGAATATTAAATGATTACAATAAATAAAATTACTCGTGGACAATCACTTTCTTTTCACTTGCATCATGTATGTTTGACAATTGACAACTTAAATAGCGGAGTGGCGGGCGGGCGCGGGCGTCTCTCCCGCTTTCGGCTCGGGCTCGGGTGAAGTCGGACGATTTCGGCTTGCCTGGCGCGAGACAACGCGACACTCACGCTGCCACGCGACGAATACCGATAACTCGGTAACCGAGCGCGATCAGCTTTTGCTCACTCATTCTGTATAAGTTCTGTATGATGGGTTCGGTTTTTTTTGAATGGTGATGCTGATTCGATTTGATACCAAATAATTTTGTTTCGATATCGAGTATGTATCACAAAATTGATTCGATGCAATAAGTACTTGGTATCGAATCAAAAGTATCGAGTACCTACTCGTATTTACTAGTATCGGAATATCCCTAAAATCGTATTGTTCGGGTAGCTTTATTATTATTATTATCAGCCTTCTTTTTTTATTATCTGAGAATAGGAAATTAACTTTGCCAGCTACGGCCCAGGCACTGGCAGCCTGTTGAAGTTCAGCCGCAATTCTCTCCCCCGTGTGGTGACCATCGAAGCCGGCACATTGAATTAGAATGCTACGAAACTCAAAGCTGTCTTTATCTATGAAATGACCAGTAATAGCCATGTTACACTCTAAGGTTCTGGAAGTCCAGCAATCTAACGTTAAGCAGATGCTTTCACATTTGCGCCCCATTTCTTGGTATTTGGAAAGTCGGCTGGTATATTCTTCGGCTAAGAGCGTTGTAGATAAAGTCTTTCGACTGGGTAGTTGGTAGCTCGGATTCAAAGCTGAAACAAACTTTCTGAATCCTTTATCTTCTACTATGCTGAAGGGCTGAAAGTCTTCCGCTACTAAGCGTACCAAACACTTGTCTATTTTTTTTTGTTCATCTGTGTTTAATTTTCTGGGCTTAGAGATCTGTCGCTGTACTTGTCTAGGAACAGATGCTTGCCTAACTTCATCTCTATCACCAATAGCGGGATTATTTCCATCACCACTATCGCCAACACCACATTCTCTCCAAGAAGATGCAACAACACCAACACCATCATTACCAGGCACATTTAAAGAGTTACCTGGCTGTGAAGATCTTGAATGGAAATCTTGATAAACACCAGTATGTTTTAATTTTAAATGTTGCTTAAGATTTGTCACGGTTGACTTGTATGATAGTAATTTTTGGCAAAAATTACACTCAGCGCGTTTAGATACTGGATCTTTTTGAAAATAGTTCCAAATATCATTAGTTATGTTACGAGACATTTTAACTCTAAAGTTTATTTACACATTTTAAATATGACATATTATTTACAAACACAAGTTAAAAGAATTAATAATATAATTTGTGAAAATCGCGAATCACGTATAGTCAAGTGACAGCAAACGGCAATGCTTTCGCCAACGCGGAAAAATCGTACTGAAAGAATAGGTAGTTTTAATATAACGAAAAATCAAAATAATAAACAAGACAAGAAAGAAGTAGGTATGCTTTGATTATCCACATGCCTATGTATGTTAGTTTCGTAAGTTTGGTTAATAATCTTGCAAAACAAATCCAACCTTACTGTTCTCATATATTTAGAGATCTGATTGGGTACGCAGTCTTTTAACGTTTAAGTTGTTAGTGGCCGAAATAAGTTGCATCACATTATTCTTGCGACATCTGCTAGTGAGTAGTGTAGTACGGATCGACGTGATTTATTGCATGGATATTGGGTAGTTTGAGGACGTGGAGAGTGACATTTTTATCCTCGGAAAATCAAAAAGTTCCAGAGGGATTTTAAAAACTAAATCAACGCGAACGAAGTCGCGGCATCATTTAGTAAATGATATTATATGAAGTTCTGACATAAGTAGGTTTCTATTTAGGGACTCAATATTCATTATATTGTAAAAACTACATCATGCCAAGCGACATCTGTGGGCTAGTAGCGGTAGGTACCTAAATTACTCTTATGTCTACTCTTATGTCTTACTCTTACGTCTTAGCTCTCGTAGAGAGTAGTATATTCTTTGCGTCTTAGTATTACTACATTGCCCTAGATGGCTCTGCTCTGCTCAAATTACAAAAAGGTTGAAAAATAAGCAAATAAGCAATGAACGCGATTAAAAAAAGCAATCCAATAATAATGGACTTTTTTTAATTAACGCGTTATTGTGCTTATATTAAAAAGCGTGATTAAATTATAATATGCTTTTGTTTAAACGCCCACCTCTAGTGATAATAATTAATCTACGGGTAAAATTATTCCTGAAATCGATCCTGTAGTTTTGTGTTTATTCGTTACAAATATAATAATATTGGTGAATTCGCGTGGCGGAATACCTTACCAAAACAATCTTGATACAAAAAGGTGGAACGTGTACTAAAATTACTGTAAATCGAAACACCTTCGAGTAAATTAACATACAATACATAATAATACTTTACGTAGAAGAAAAAAAGTAGAGGCCCTAGAACAGTTCCTTGTGGGACTCCGTATTTATTTGATTCATATTTTGATTTTATGGTTGCTATATCATTATTTTCATTTATATTTTCTATTTCCACTCACACACATTTGAGAAAGGAGTGCTTCCATTCTAGTGCTGGCTCTCTGATACCAAAATTGTCAAGTTTGTTCATTAAGATTTCGTGCGAGACGAGATCAAACGCTTTGGTCATGTCAATCATTATTGATTTTACAGTTTTTTTTTATAATTTTATACTCTTTATAATTTTACTTATCGAATCAAAGCCTGTTTGCGTTGTTGATTTTTTAGTTTGAAATCCATATTGATCATTTTTAAATATTTTAAATTTACCTAGTTGTAAGTCAGTTATGCTTAAGAGTTTATGCATCGTTTTTTAAAAGATTTTTGGCGTTACTGGCACAAGCGTAAATGGGTCGATAGTTAAAGTATCTTGCCACCTTTTTTGTAAATATTTTTAAATTCGAAAAAGTTATGTATTTCTTAGAAATCAGCCGGTAACTTGTTATATTATGGCCATTGTTCTTTGCCGACATAAAAGCATCTTAGAGCTTACCAAAACCTGCTAGCCGTTCAAATGGATAGCCTTTCTTTCTTTTTCCATTTTGCGGAATATCATATTTTAAATTATCTCTTTTTTTTCAGAGGGTGACATAAACTGTGAAGAGAAAACGAAGAAAATCGAAGAAATCATCGACAGAGTAGAGTCTGAAGCTCCCAGCATCAACAACAATAATAGTTTGTATACAGGTAAGATACATTTGTTATTATTAGTTGTTTAGTTTTAAAAATATATTAGTCAACAATAATACGTCATTATACTGATAATGTGGCTGATTCTGTTGTACACAAATCTCTAAACTAAACTAAAATGACAAGTCTAAATCTATTGCTATCCTTTTCCGCAGTGAGCACTGTGAAAGAGATAGGAATAAATTTAGACCTGTCATTTTAGTTTAATTTAGAGAATTGTGTACAACAGAATTGGCCACAATGTATTATTGTTGACCTAGGTACGGTTTTGTTTAACCTAGGTTTCTAGGTCGTTAACTGTAACGACCTAGAAACCTAGGTGAAACAAAAATAATGAAGAAAAACTTACATTTGGCAGGCTAAAACATCTCTTCAAATTTATCGACTTCAATTTAGGTACACTTTTAACATCATAAAACAAGACAAAAACTCAATAACAATTAACTTACGTAACACTTAGCTCGGTTAACATTTCACAAATAAATAAATTAAAAATACTTCACAATTTTTACATTGATTAATTATTATTTTCAATATTTAACTCATCCGATTTTTTCGGTAATAAGTAATTGAAGGTAGAACTCGGAACTATGCATTGAGTTTTTATTATTAGTAAACTTATTTAGGTTTAAGTCTTAAGTCTCTATACAAACGTATTACGCCTATTATTCTAATATTTGTAGCAATAGATCTAAAGTTAAGCCAGATATCAATTTATATCTCCATTATCTATGCCATAAAATAAAAAAAATTGTAAAATTATATTTATTTTGAAAGTTATGACGCTTGAAAAATCACTATTTTTGGGCAAATTTTGAGGCAACTTCGTGCGTAAATAAACTATATAAGAAACTAGAAAATTGAAAAACGACCGAAGTCTTATCATGCGTTGCTTCATAATAATTTCAAATGTCTTTGTAATATGAATTAACATTAAAATAAATTGCCAAATATTTGCTAAAATAGGCGGTAATTCCAAACCTAGATTTGCATCTTTTTACTTTGCCGTTTTTCACTAAAAATCATGATATCACAAGCAAAATTTATTTATTTAATTAATTTATTATTTATTCATGTATATGTTACTGTAATAGCCCGAACCACGGTAAATCCTAAAATTTTCCGGTAAAACCTAAGATTTACTAACCCTTAATGGTAAAAGTTCGTTTAAGACTACATTTGATCTAGGACCCAATAGAACCTAAGTGCCCGGCCTGCGGCCGGGCACCTGACTATTTATGTTCTAACCTAACCTAACCTAGCTTTTGTTTCTGAGCAAAAATTGAAAGAAATGATTAATAATTAATTATTCATTGTTTTATTTCGAAAACCAACATTTACCAGCCGTACCTGGTAAACCTAGCATGTGCTAAATGATGGTAATAGCCCGAAAAAATTGTCTCTTTTTTGTAAAATCCTTATATTTACCAACTCGTGTCGGTAAATCCTAAGACTTACCGGTAAAACCTAAGATTAACCAACAAACGGGCTTTTACAGTAACATATATATTTTTAGTACTCTTCTTTACTGAAGACGTCTCGCTCTCTAAATGCAGAAATCACTGTTTTAGACTCCACTCACAAACGATTTATAGCTCCCATGGAGAGGGCTCTTAAGGCCGCTCTCTTCACGCGCTTTTCCATACAAACGTATTACGCCTATTATTCTAATATTTGTCGCAATAGGTCTAAAGTTAAGCCAGATATCAATTTATATCTCCATTATCTATGCCATAAAATAAAAATATTAGTAAAATTATATTTATTTTGAAAGTTATGACGCTTGAAAAATCATTATTTTTGGGCAAATTTTGGGGCAACTTCGTGCGTAAATAAACTATATAAGAAACTAGAAAATTGAAAAACGACCGAAGTCTTATCATAGGTTACTTCATAATAATTACAAATGTCTTTAGTTCATGTAAAAAATTGCCAAATATTTGCTAAAATAGGCGAAATACCAATCCTAGATTTGCATCTTTTTACTTTGCCGTTTTTCACTAAAAATCATGATATCTCAAGCAAAATTTATTTATTTAATTAATTAATTATTTATTTATGTATATATTTTTAGTACTCTTCTTTACTGAAGACGTCTCGCTCTCTAAATGCAGATATCACTGTTTTAGACTCCACTCACCAACGATTTGTCTATGCCATGGAGAGGGCTCTTAAGGGTCGTAGAGAAAGAAAACGAAGACTTTTGCCTAAACTACTAAAAACTTACAATTACTATTGATATTTTAATTACTGTGTCGATGTGAGACCGGATAACTAATAAACAATCTTATGATCTAACCGGCGTCCGTGATTCCTGCCAAGTTTAACTTGCATCTTCAAGGCAAGACTGAATAGGCAATCAACATCTTTCTATCGGCTTTTTTATTCATTTATAATCTCACCTGATGGTGTCTAAGATGGGAGCGGGCTAACCTGGAAAAGGTATGGCAGTGCGTCGGGTTAAAGAAGTTTATTGTCTCAAAAGGAATATTATACATATTCACTTTGACGAGACTTAAAGGCTAACAGGTTTTACAAAATGAAATTATTGCAATACGGAGCGTACAAGTACAAGGAAAGTAAAATAATTTGTAATAAAAGTGGGTAGGTTTCAAATCTATATCTATCTATACATATAATAAAATCGTAGAAATGCCGTATCTGTACATTGAAGATTTTTGCAAAATAATAACTGGGGGATGTTAGGGATAAGTAATAGAACGTAAAAAAGCTATTTTTGAAATTTTTGTCTGTTTGTCTGTTTATCTGTTTGTCTGTATGTTTGTGCGCGCATCACGTAAAAACTACTGAATGGATTGAAATGAAACGCGGCATGATTTAAGTTCATACTATGGAGTAACATATAGGATACTTTTTATTCCGAAATTCAGCACGGTTCCCTTGGGAGAGGGGATGAAAGGCAAAATGTGTACTTAGCTGTAATTCGTTAACCGTACCACCCGGGTCCGATTTCATTAATTTTTTTTTTTGTTAGAAAGTAGATACTTTAAAGACTACTGGCTAATCTCTGAAAGGCTGGACCGATTTTGATGGGACTTTCACTGGCGGATGTTTACATTTTGATGTACCTAAACATCCGCCAGTGAACTTTTTAGAGTTTTTAGCAAGGTATAAGCTCAAAGGAGCTTAGGAAAAACAAAATGATTCCCACGGGATTATCAAAATCAATATCCACGCGAACGAAGTCGCTCGCGAACGCTCGTACTTATTAAACCTTACACCGGAACGCTGAATCTCTTGGCGGCACGCTTTGCCGGTAGTGCGGTAACTAGCCATGGCAGAAGGTTACCATTAGACAAACTGTTAAGGCAGTGAGGTACTTAGTACAACGACTAAAATAGCCACCGCACATACTCCAATAATAGTAGAAACTAATGTGTTATTTGTATAAAAATTTAAAATACCCCCGACATTAGCCATTTTGTGGCGGCGGCCATCTTGGATTTGCATAATGCTATTCTACTAGTCAAGCCCTTTCATTTGATACCCATATTGAGGGCGTTGTGATAAAGTATGTAATCCGCCATTTTATAGCGGCGGCCATCTTGGACCGTTTTTCATCAAACATAGCTAACAACACTCTCGACTAATTTACCTTTCAAACAAAAAAAACCGCATTCAAATCGGTCCACCCGTTTGAGCGCCACAGGGGAACAGACAGACAGACACACACACACACACACACACACACACACACACACACACACACACACACACACACACACACACACACAGACACGTCAAACTTATAACACCCCTTCGTTTTTGCGTCGGGGGTTAAAAAGTGATCTGCTAAGTCAGCACTGATTCCCTCGTGTCCTCCTTGTTGGTTCACCACCACCTCTTTATTTTCACATTGACACTTACTGCATTTCGTTCCCATTCTTCGTTATTATAATTATGTATTTCACCATTTAAAGTACGAACTTACTGCACCGAGGCACACAGGAATGTGCATAGTCCGCGGTTTTAGCCGGACACCCGACCACAGACACTCACGCGTCGTGCGGGCGCCGCATGGCAGGGTCGCCATGAGGTGAGGTGTGGTGAGGAGGAAGGGAGGCGTTTGATGGAAACGCGTCTGTGCTAGAACACGGGTTTATTAAGACTGCTCTTAATTGCAATACTACGTTATATTACGTCACAAAAAAGCTGTGATAGCCTAGTGGTTAGGACGACCGACTTCTAATCGGAGGTCGTGAGTTCGATCCCGGGCACGCACCTCTAACTTTTCGGAGTTATGTGCGTTTTAAGTATTTAAATATCACTTGCTTTAACGGTGAAGGAAAACATCGTGAGGAAACCTGCATGCCTGAGAGTTCTCCATAACGTTCTCAAAGGTGTGTGAAGTCTGCCAATCCGCTTGGCCAGCGTGGTAGACTATGGCCAAAACCCTTCTCACTCTGAGAGGAGACCCGTGCTCGGTAGTGAGCCGGTAATGGGTTGATCATGATGATTACGTCACAATACATCACAATACTTCAGCGGGGGCCAACGGCACCCTCAAAAAAACGGCTGTCAGGGGCCCATATGCTGACCGCACATTCGGTGCCGGAGACCGGCCTGGGGCTTCGTTGTACTTAATATAAGTTACGCTAGTATCGCACTTACCAGTTCCTGGCCGGGAGGGCAGACGCCTGCTCGAAGGCGGGGTACCAGCGATGTGAGGGGTCAGTGTAGGATGTAGGTGAAGTGTAGTATGTATGAGTAAAAGTGTTGGTACCAACTAGCAGCTCCCAGGTTCGGCGCGTGCCTCTTTCTTCACAACAAATGTTCTGAACCGCGAACAAACGCTTGTCAAAGTCCAGCGTCGCGATTCAATCCACAAAATTCACAAAAAAGACGTAAAAACTTTAGCAGTTGACAGAAAAGCGCGGCAAATCGCTAGGGTACGAGCGCAGATCCACCCTTCACAACGCTTTTCGGACGAGTGGATCTGTCACTAGTGACGTACGTTTTGAACCTGTGATTATAGGGAGGGGCCGCTTCGGGTGACATTACAAAAACGGTAACTGACCATATTAACGCTAATGGCCGAAACACAAACCACACACCTCCCACAAGGCATGAATGTAGTAAAGAGTAACCTAAGTTTATTTCGCAACTAGATGATGCCCACGGCTTCGCCCGTGTGGATTTAGGTTTTTAAAAATCCCGTGGGAACTTTTGATTTTACAGAACAAAAAGTAGCTTATTTGTTAAGTAACCCGTCTCCAAAACGGAAAAATCCCGTGGGATCCCCACGATTTCGGAATGCAATTCCTTACAGCATCAGGGTTGCGGAGTTGGATATGTACCTACTCGAGTTCATTCAACGATAAAGTCTTTAAATTGGTACTCCAATATCAATTTAAATAACCGACAGTTTCTGAATCCCATTAGTTTTGAGGATCAGGTCCCCTACAGCATCAGGATTGAGGAGTTGGAATCCAAATTTTTTATAGAACAGGTTCGCAAAGTTTTTTCTATCGATTAAAAAAAGAATTACTTAAATCGGTTCAGAAATCTCGGAGATATCGGTGTACATAGGTAGAAAAACACAACTCCTCCTTTTTTGAAAGTCGGTTAAAAAGTAGGCTATGTTACTCCTTGGTTAATTCTCTACTTGTCTGTGAAAGTCCCGTCAAAATCGGTTCAGCCGTTCCGAAGATTAGCCCGTTCAAACAGACAGACAGACAAACAAAAATTTTAAAAACGTGTGATTCGGTTATGGTACAGTTCAAATAACCGTATGAGCTTAATATGAGGTAGTTATTTCGATATTACAGACAGACACTTCAATTTTATTTATTAGTACAGATAAAACATAACATTTTGACTGCAGGTGACTATTACCTGCACTCGAGAGCCCTGAAGGATGTGAGTGAGCTGACGAAGCGATGCACCGAGCAGGTGACGGGAGAGGTCAACAACTATGACAAGTACGCGCTCGCGCAGAGCATTGTGAGTACCACACCACCGCTACGTACGACTGCCTTGACGTGGTTACGGTGTCATTTTTCACTTTGTTCTATTTGAGGCATTGTTATTATAATGTACTTATTATAAAACTAGATGATGCCCACGGCTACGCCCGTGTGGATTTAGGTTTTAAAAATCCCGTGGGAATTTTTGATTTTCCAGAACAAAAAGTAGCTTATCTGTAGAAACCCGTCCCCAAAACGGAAAAATCCCGTGGGATCCCCACGATTTCGGAATACAATTCCTTACAGCATCAGGGTTGAGGAGTTGGTATGTACCTACTCGAGCTTATTCAACGATAAAGTCTTTAATTGGTACCCCCAATATCAATTTAAATAACCGAAAGTTTCTAAAACCCATTAGTTTTGGGGATTAGGTCCCCTACAGCATCAGGATTGAGGAGTTGGAATCCAAATTTTTTATAGAACAGGGTTGCAATGTTTCTCTATCGATTAAAAAAAAAATTACGCAAATCGGTTCAGAAATCTCGGAGATATCGGTGTACATAGGTAGAAAAACACAACTCCTCCTTTTTTGAAAGTCGGTTAAAAAAGTAGCCTATGTTACTCCCTGGTTAATTCTCTACTTGTATGTGAAGGTCCCGTCAAAATCGGTTCAGCCGTTCCGAAGATTAGCCCGTTCAAACAGACAGACAGACAGACAGACAAAAATTTTAAAAACGTGTGATTCGGTTATGGTAGCGTTCAAATAACCATATGAGCTTAATATGAGGTAGTTATTTCGATATTACAGACAGACACTTCAATTTTATTTATTAGTATAGATAAGCTGTGATAGCCTAGTGGTTAGGACGACCGACTTCTAATCGGAGGTCGTGGGTTCGATCCCGGGCACGCACCTCTAACTTTTCGGAGTTATGTGCGTTTTAAGTATTTAAATATCACTCGCTTTAACGGTGAAGGAAAACATCGTGAGGTAACCTGCATGCCTGAGAGTTCTCCATAACGTTCTCAAAGGTGTGTGAAGTCTGCCAATCCGCTTGGCCAGCGTGGTAGACTATGGCCAAAACCATTCTCACTCTGAGAGGAGACCCGTGCTCTGTAGTGAGCCGGTAATGGGTTGATCATGATGAACATTGAACTTGTTGAATTTTGTGAATGTAGCAAACACGTCCAACATACTATGGAAGGATCAGCATATCGACTATTTTTCCCCATCCAACAGGTGGAGAATCCGGACTTCTGGGATTTCACGTTCCCATACGAAGTGCCCGCGGTGTCGTACTTGTTTGGGACATTCGCCCCGACCCCGCTCGAGGAGCGGCCCCGCGCCCCTCGCAGGAAGGTCGAGAGGCAGCGCGCCGGCGACATGAAAGCCCCTCAAAAACTTGACCAGTGAGACATTTTGCCATGTGTTTATATTATTAACCCCCGACGCAAAAACGACGGGGTGTTATAAGTTTGACGGGTCTCTGTGTGTGTTTGTCTGTTCCCCTGTGGCGCTCAAACGGGTGGACCGATTTGAATGCGGTTTTTTTGTTTGAAAGGTGAATTAGTCGAGAGTGTTGTTAGCTATGTTTGAAGAAAATCGGTCCAAGATGGACGCCGCTACAGAATGGCGGATTACATATTTTTCCACAACTCCCTTAATATGGGTATCAAATGAAAGGGCTTGACTAGTAGAATAGCACTATTGCAAATCCAAGATGGCCGCTGCCACAAAATGGCGAATGTCGGGGGTTTTTTAAATTTTTAATTTATACTCGTTTAAATAATATTATTATAAATGTGAAAGTGTGTCTGTCTGTCTGCTAGCCTTTCACGGCCCAACAGTGTTGATTTTCAAACAAAATCGGTTGATTTTGATGAAATTTGGTACAGAGGTAGCTTATATCCCGGGGAAGGACAGGCTACTTTTTGTCCCGGAAAAATAACATGTTCCCACGGGAAGACGGAAAATTTATAATGCATAATCCGTTTAACTGATTTTAATGAAATTTGGTACAGAGGTAGCATTCGTCCCTGAAATTGACAACTTCTATTCCGGAAAAGCAAATAGTTCCTACTACGCCAGTCAAATTTGACATTAAAATCGCAAACGAACGGCTAGTTCTGATTTTTTAATATGTTGTTAGGACCACTACCAGTAGTCTAAATTCAATTTTGCAGCTTCGAAAGACCTGTGCTAATTTTGTAGCACTCGAAAAACCGCGAAATTTTTGCACTTTTTTTGGGTTTTTCAATATAAGTCCTAAACTATGCGTTTCTAAAAAAATATTTTTCTATACTTTTTTAAAGTAGACTAAAATTGCTACAATTTAAGACCAAAACTAGCACTTTAAATTCAATATTTATTGAGATACAGCTCTCCAAAAATTGACAATTAATTTCAAAAAAGTGAAATTTTAAGATTCGGTCAATTTTAAACCCCGATATCGGGGAAAATACTCATTTTACGAGTAAAGTTAATTGAAAAGATGTTGTAGTAAATATAATTAGCTTTAATTTAAACACTAAACAACGTCTGTAGCCCATATAGTTTACTTACAAATCCTAAAAGTTTAAAAAATGCGAAAATTGCAGTTTTCTCTTTAGTTTTTTTTGAATGTAATTTGAAAGAAAAAACCATGTACATCCACAAGAAATATGTATTAAAACTATTACTAAGTATTTAAATTAAGTATTTATAATGTTATTTATTCAAGAAAAAAATTATTTATATTATTATTGATATTTATTGATTTTTATGAAACATATTAATCTGTATTAAAATGACATTATGAGTTCCGAGCAATATAAGTCGTAAACTACGCATTTTTGTTTAATATTTTCTACATATTTTTAAAGTAGACTAAAATTGCTACAGTTTGACATCAGAACCAGTTCTGTAACTTCAATAATTGCCGAGATACAGCTCTCCTAAAATTGAACTTTTTTTCTTAAAAAGTGAAAATTTAAGAGTTGGTCAATTTTCGACCGCGATCTTGGGGATAATACTCATTTTATGTGTAGAATTATAGGTAAAAATGTTATAGTAAATCTAATTAACTTTAATTTAAGGGTAATACGACATCTCTAGGACATATAGTTTACTCACAAATCTTAAAAGTCCAAAAAATGGGAAAACAATTTTCGTAAATTTGCTCTGCTTAGTTTGGTTTGTGAGTACCTTGAAAGGAAAAACCATGAACATCCACAAGAAATGTACATTTAATCTATTATTATAGTATTCATAATGTTATTTATGAAAAAAAAATATTTATTTATCTTATTTTATTGATATTAATGAAGCATTGATATTTATTAACCTGCATTACAAAGATATTATTTTTGGTTATAATTGTTCATTAAGGTTTGTGAGTAAACTATATGGCCTAGAGACGTCGTTCCACCCTTAAATTAAAGCTAATTAGATTTACTACAACATTTTGACTATAATTTTACCCTTATAATGAGTATTATCCTCAAGATGGCGGTCGAAAATTGACCGAATCTTAAATTTTCACTTTTTTTGGAAAAAGTTCTATTTTAGGAGAGCTGTATCTCGGCAAGTATTGAAGTTACAGAACTGGTTCTGGTGTCAAATTGTAGCAATTTTAGTTTACTTTAAAAATGTATAGAAAATATTTAAAAAAAATGCGTAGTTTACGACTTATATTGCTCGGAACTCATAATGTCCTTTTAATACAGGTTAATATGTTTCATAAAAATCAATAAATATCAATAATAATATAAATAATTTTTTTCTTGAATAAATAACATTATAAATACTAAATATAAATACTTAGTAATAGTTTTAATACATATTTCTTGTGGGTGTACATGGTTTTTTCTTTCAAACTACATTCAAAACAAACTGGAGAGAAAACTGCAATTTTCCCATTTTTTAAACTTTTAGGATTTATAAGTAAACTATATGGGCTACAGACGTCGTTTAGTGTTTAAATTAAAGCTAATTATATTTACTACAATCTTTTCAATTAACTTTATCCGTAAAATGAGTATTTTCACCGATAGCGGGGTTTAAAATTGACCAAATCTTAAAATTTCACTTTTTCGGAATTAATTGTCAATTTTTGCAGAGCTGTATCTCAGCAAATATTGAATTTAAAGAGCTAGTTTTGGTCTTAAATTGTAGCAATTTTAATCTTCTTTAAAAACGTATGGAAAATATTTTTTTTTAAACCCATAGTTTAGGACTTATATTGAAAAAACCAAAAGTAGTGCGAAAATTTCGCGGTTTTTCGAGTGCTGCAAAGTTAGCACAGGTCTTTCGAAGCTGCAAAATTGGATTTACACTACTGGTAGTGGTCCTAACAACATATTAAAAAATCAGAACTAGCCGTTCGTTTGCGATTTTAGCCACTTTTGGAGTCAAATTTGACTGCACTACTACAGGATTTTAAGAAACCTAAATCCACGCGGACACACACAGACACGTCAAACTTATAACGCCCCTTCGTTTTTGCGTCGGGGGTTAAAAAAAATTGGAAACTTGTCCATTATAACGATAGTGATAGGACATCTCTCATGTAAACAT
The DNA here is from genome assembly GCA_920104075.1 of Melanargia galathea. Taxonomy (NCBI): domain Eukaryota; kingdom Metazoa; phylum Arthropoda; class Insecta; order Lepidoptera; family Nymphalidae; genus Melanargia; species Melanargia galathea. The sequence goes on from OV049878.1 coordinate 10,591,738, forward strand.
CATCATTACAGAAGCAGGATAAGGTTTAATATTAAAACTACTTAAATCAAACTGTTATTATTAAAATATATTTATTTATCACCCGCACAAACTGAATTAATATCGAGTCACAGATTAGTTTAACTGAGATCTCTTTTCAAAATCTATTTTATACTAATTAATTTAATTACACTCAGCCAAGTACAAAATGGCAGCACTTTATTCGATTAGGGTGTGATTGCTATCGCAACCCTCAATCAAATATCACGACCTAGACGCTGAAGCATCTAATAGTCGGTTGAGTCTCTGGAGGAGACTGAATTCACGGCTTCGAAGTGCCCGTATTTATATCAATAAAATTCAAGATGGCGGTTCGGCGCCACTGAAAAGAATCAAATGTCAGTTCATTGTAACTTATTTCAATTATGAAATTAATAATATGTAAACCATTTCTAAAAATTTTAATTGATTTTCAACAATAATCTGACACTCGTGTAGCGGGGACCTAGATGCTGAAGCATCTAATAGTCGGTTGAGTCTCTGGAGGAGACTGAATTCATGGCTTCGAAGTGCCCGTATTTATACCAATAATTCAAGATGGCGGTTCGGCGCCACTGAAAAGAATCAAATGTCAGTTCATTCTAACCTATTTCAATTATGAAATTAATAATATGTAAACCATTTCTCGTGTAGGGGGTCCAAGAAGACGGATGAGGGCACGGAGCGCGTGCAGAGGATGCTGCGCGCGCTGCGCAAGGCGTGCCGCGGCGGGCCCGTCAGCTACTTCCACGCGGCGCTGCACCCCGGCTGCTTCACGCGCACCGTCGAGAACATCTACGACCTGTCGTTCCTGGCCAGGGACGGGGACATTGCCGTCACTTTGGGTACACTAGCTTTATTTTACTAGACTACTTCTTTTTCAAGTGCCGTCTCCTCTTACGGAGTTTGGCTATCATTGAGGCTGTTTTAACCCCCGACACAAGAACGACGGGGTGTTTTATTTTACTAGACTATTTCTTCTTCAAGTGCTGTCTCCTCTTACAGAGTTTGGTTATCATTGAGGGTGTTTTAACCCCCGACACAAGAACGACGGGGTGTTTTATTTTACTAGACTATTTCTTCTTCAAGTGCTGTCTCCTTTTACGGAGTTTGGCTATCATTGAGGCTGTTTTAACCCCCGACACAAGAACGACGGGGTGTTTTATTTTACTAGACTATTTCTTCTTCAAGTGCTGTCTCCTCTTACAGAGTTTGGTTATCATTGAGGGTGTTTTAACCCCCGACACAAGAACGACGGGGTGTTTTATTTTACTAGACTATTTCTTCTTCAAGTGCCGTCTCCTCTTACGGAGTTTGGCTATCATTGAGGCTGTTTTAACCCCCGACACAAGAACGACGGGGTGTTTTATTTTACTAGACTATTTCTTCTTCAAGTGCTGTCTCCTCTTACAGAGTTTGGTTATCATTGAGGGTGTTTTAACCCCCGACACAAGAACGACGGGGTGTTTTATTTTACTAGACTATTTCTTCTTCAAGTGCTGTCTCCTTTTACGGAGTTTGGCTATCATTGAGGCTGTTTTAACCCCCGACACAAGAACGACGGGGTGTTTTATTTTACTAGACTATTTCTTCTTCAAGTGCTGTCTCCTCTTACAGAGTTTGGCTATCATTGAGGGTGTTTTAACCCCCGACACAAGAACGACGGGGTGTTTTATTTTACTAGACTATTTCTTCTTCAAGTGCTGTCTCCTCTTACGGAGTTTGGCTATCATTAAGACTATTTTAACCCCCGACGCAAGAACGACGGGGTGTTAGTTTGACGTGTCTGTGTGTGTGTGTGCGTGTGTGTGTGTGTGTGTGCGTGTGTGTGTGCGTGTGTGTGTGCGTGCGTGTGTGTGCGTGCGTGTGTGTGTGTGTGTGTGAGCTACTTCCAACTACTACAGTTCCTGGCCAGGGACGGGGATACTGCCGTCACTTTGGGTACACTACCGTTCCCAGTTTAAAAAAAAATTAAAACTTCTTTAGGATCGTTGTGCATTTGAAAATTCGATGAAGCGAAAAACCGATACTAAGTATTTTGGGGTCCATACTCCATTCACGCAGACCGGTTCAGAGAGCAGAACAATTTTTGATCGTATATAAATAGAGTTTTGCTACATTAAAGTGAACTGAAATGAAATGAAATGAACCTTTCATTTTGACATTTCAAATCTTTGTGACAAGAGAATGTTCGAGACAAGCCGACCGACTTGAGCCGATCAGGTGCTTTGTGCACGTGCTCTTTCGTCTGTCACAAAGACGTCCGAAACGTTTGTGAAACAAAAAACTCTTTTACTGTGTAACTAAGTTAGAGAATAGCCCATCTGAACGGATTAGTCTGCAAAGTCAAAGCAAAAAAAAAAACGTAAAAAATCAAAAAAAAAATCTTGTATCTTTTAAAAGTTTGCAATCAGCTGACGCTAGAGGGCAACGAGCGTTGGATGAATACTTAAAGTTGTTGACGCGTTTTGCACGCTGTACATTGCCGGTTTTAAAAATACTAAACACTACATGTGGTTGTATAATAATAGCGCTAAGTTTTAGATAGCGGTCCCCGTATATAACCCCCGGCACGTAAGTCGACCGGTGACCTTCAAGTGTGCGCAGCGTCGTACGAGTGAGCGGGACACAATACGATTGGAGAGCCAATCAGCGCTTACGAGGGATCCGCGAGAGCTAATCAGTGCTTACGAACGATCCCCACGCCCTCCCCGCGACCCTCTCACACCCTGAGATACCTCATTTTCGACTTCTGCGCATTGAAGGTCAACGCTAGACTTATTCTAATACCCTGTATTATGTACTATTGTATTGTGATCGTAGATGAGAGGACCGGGCTGCCATTCATATCCGTAATGGGCATGGAGAAGAAACGGCGCGCGGAGGACAACGAAGAGAATCAGTTTGTGATCTCGATGAACATGCAGCGGTGGAGGGTGAGTTACTGGTCTATACACTGTATTATCACAGTTTAAAGAAATACTACCAGTTGTTCGACGCCTTTGAAATCGAGCGATGCCGCCGCTCGTGTAGGTATATACGTGTTCCTACGCAAACATGCAAAAGGGTTGTCACAAAATTGGGATTAAAATAATTTTCGTTATTATTATTCTCATATTATTTTTATTAACATAATATCATGTACATAGTCATATAAAAAATTACATTTTATGTGAACATTAACTTGTGTGATTTCTTTCTTGCATTGTATAATGGAATACTTCCAGCTGATTTCATTGAATACTGTAGTAAGTAACAAACTTTTACATTTTACAAGTGTTGTACGGCTAGATATTTATGTGACACTTTATTTCTAGGTGTTTTCAGTTTTCTATTATTAAATTTGATCATGTAGTGTATTCGCATTCGGATGAACAATTTAATTAAAAACATTTGAGCAAAACATGAACATGGTCGCGATTTGAATTCGACTTTATTTAGTAATTCATATCACTTATTTGAAATGTTATTTCCAACAAATGAACGGAAATTTAGTCTAAAAATAGCTTCTAGCTCACTGCAATATTCAATGAAAACAGCTGGAGGTACCTGCAATCCACCAAAGGGATCACGCAAGGTATCGTATGCGCGTTGCCGTAAATAAAAATTACTAGTTGTTGGTTCGTCGCTGTAACTAGATGCATACTTAAGAGGCCGGTACCCGGATTCGTAATTTTTTACGAACTTTTGAACACCATAGTGCTTTAGATATAATGATTACTTTAAAAAAAATTATCAAATATTAAAGATCAATCCTTTTTTAATGGAATGTTGGGAATAAAATATTAATTTTATTAAAAAATATTATTCAAATCTTAATTCTTGCGGAAGACGTTTACTGATTTTACGCTTTTGAGTGAAACTTTCGTCACACATATAAGTACTAAAAATTGTAGAAAGCGACTGAAAAAAAATACTAATAGTATGAACACACTCTCAAAATTGGAATGTTGGAATTAGTTTTTCTATGTTTTATACAAAATTAGTAAATAAAAAAATAAAAACCGCACGTACGATTTATGAAAATTTAAGCATTAGATTAACCCCAATTTCTTTAATTTATCGCAATTTCACTAATAAAAAAAATATATAGCGCGAAAGTTTAGGATTCATTTAGTTATAATTGTAAAAAAAAATAATCCAGAAACTATTTATATGACCAAAAAAAATTGTCAAAGTATCCTAAAATTTACAAATAAAATGGCACAGCAGACAGTACGAATGCCATACCGAGCTTAGCGCTCTTCGAGGGAGGACGTGTTGTTGCCCGACGCAGCTCACGCACACATGCAAAGCTGTGTAATGACTTGTCGTAAAAGTTACGTAAAAGTTATAGCGCAGCCGACTCAGTTTGATGATTTGTGCATAGGTTTTATTTCATTAGTGGTCCGATCTAAACAATGCTGAGTTAATGCTATGTTTTGGTATAAGTATGTGTTGATATAATATGTATATATTGAATTGAAATATTTTTTGTATGACATAATATTAAAATCTCATACTCGAAGTTCTTTTGGGACGAAAGAGGGGTTAATAGGGATGAGAATGAGGTGAATAGGAACGACTTATGGGTGAATAGGAACAGTTTTGTAGGGTTGTCACAAAACAGGAAACTGTTACTATAACTTAAAAAAGTCGACGCCATTTTGAAATTCTTTGTTAATTGACCGATTTCATTCAAAATCGATATTTAGAGCTCCCTGGGATCACAAAACAGGAAACTGTTACTAAAACTTAAAAAGTCGACGCCATTTTGAAATTCTTTGTTAATTGACCGATTTCATTCAAAATCGATATTTAGAGCTCCCTGGGATCACAAACCAGGAAACTGTTACCAAAATTTTAAAAAGTCGGCGTCATTTTGAAATTCTTTGTGATTGTACCGATTTCGTTCAAAATCAATATCTGAGGATCCCTCGGATCACAGAATAGGAAACCGTTACCAAAATTTTAAAAAGTCGACGCCATTTTGAAATTCTTTGTGATTGTACCGATTTCGTTCAAAATCAATATCTGAGGATCCCTAGGATCACAAAACAGGAAACTGTTACCAAAACTTAAAAAAGTCGACGCCATTTTGAAATTCTTTGTTAATTGACCGATTTCATTCAAAATCGATATTTAGAGCTCCCTGGGATCACAAAACAGGAAACTGTTACCAAAACTTAAAAAAGTCGACGCCATTTTGAAATTCTTTGTTAATTGACCGATTTCATTCAAAATCGATATTTAGAGCTCCCTGGGATCACAAAACAGGAAACTGTTACCAAAACTTAAAAAAGTCGACGCCATTTTGAAATTCTTTGTTAATTGACCGATTTCATTCAAAATCTATATTTAGAGCTCCCTGGGATCACAAAACAGGAAACTGTTACCAAAACTTAAAAAAGTCGACGCCATTTTGAAATTCTTTGTTAATTGACCGATTTCATTCAAAATCGATATTTAGAGCTCCCTGGGATCACAAAACAGGAAACTGTTGCCAAAATTTAAAAAAGTCGGCGCCATTTTGAAATTCTTTGTGATTGTACCGATTTCGTTCAAAATCAATATCTGAGGATCCCTAGGATCACAAAACAGAAAACTGTTACCAAAACTTAAAAAGTCGACGCCATTTTGAAATTCTTTGTTAATTGACCGATTTCGTTCAAAATCGATATTTAGAGCTCCCTGGGATCACAAAATAGGAAACTGTTACCAAAATTTAAAAAGTTGGCGCCATTTTGAAATATTTGTGATTGTACCGATTTCGTTCAAAATCAATATCTGAGGCTCCCTGGGATCACAAAACAGTAAACTGGTACCAAAATTTAAAAAATTCAGCGCCATTTTGAAATTCTTTATTAGTTGACCGATTTCGTTCAAAATCAATGTTTGAGGCTGCCTGGGGATCACAAAACAGGAAACTGTTAACAAAATTTTCAACAGTCAGCGCCATTTAGAAATTCTTTGTCTCAAAAAAACAATGCTTAGTACGATTTTCTAATATGATAAAAAGTGTGTATCGATTATGAACGAAATCGGTACAATAACAAAGAATTTTTTAAATGGCGCCAACTTTTTTAAATTTTGGTAACAGTTACCTATTTTGTGATCCCTGCGGAGCTCTAAATATCGATTTTGAATGAAATCGGTCAATTAACAAAGAATTTCAAAATGGCGTCGACTTTTTAAGTTTTGGTAACAGTTTCCTGTTTTGTGATTTGAGGGATCCTCAGATATTGATTTTGAACGAAATCGGTACAATCACAAAGAATTTCAAAATGGCGCCGACTTTTTTAAATTTTGGTAAGTTTCCTCTTTTGTGATCCCAGGGAGCTCTAAATATCGATTTTGAATGAAATCGGTTAATTAACAAAGAATTTCAAAATGGCGTCGACTTTTTTAAGTTTTGGTAACAGTTTCCTGTTTTGTGATCCCAGGGAGCTCTAAATATCGATTTTGAATGAAATCGGTCAATTAACAAAGAATTTCAAAATGGCGTCAACTTTTTTAAGTTTTGGTAACAATTTCCTGTTTTGTGATCCCAGGGAGCTCTAAATATCGATTTTGAATGAAATCGGTCAATTAACGAAGAATTTCAAAATGGCGTCGACTTTTTAAAATTTTGGTAACGGTTTCCTATTTTGTGATCCGAGGGATCCTCAGATATTGATTTTGAACGAAATCAGTACAATCACAAAGAATATCAAAATGGCGCCGACTTTTTTAAATTTTGGTAACAGTTTCCTCTTTTGTGATCCCAGGGAGCTCTAAATATCGATTTTGAATGAAATCGGTCAATTAACAAAGAATTTCAAAATGGCGTCGACTTTTTAAGTTTTGGTAACAGTTTCCTGTTTTGTGATCCCAGGGAGCTCTAAATATCGCTTTTGAATAAAATCGGTCAATTAACAAAGAATTTCAAAATGGCGTCGACTTTTTTAAGTTTTGGTAACAGTTTCCTATTTTGTAATCCTAGAAATCCTCAGATATTAATTTTGAATGAAATCGCTACAAATAACAAAGAAAGTTAAAGTGGCGCAAACGTTTTTTTAATTTTGGTAACAGTTTTCTGCTTTGTGATCCCAGGGAGCCCTAAATATCGATATTGAACGAAATCGGTCAATTGACAAACGAATTTCAAAATGGCGTTGGTTTTTTATTACTTACTTGAATTTTTTATAAATGATGTGCACTTTGTTTAGAGCGTTGGCTGTTGATGAACTTGAGCTTTAAAACAAGGCTATTAAGGTTCATTTTACTTTAACGATAAAGTTTGTGTCAGTCCGATTCTATCAGAGATGCAAAATCTCACCATAAGTACCATACTGAACACATTTCTCTTTCAAAAACTTTATATCTATAGCTATAGGTAGATTACTTTATCAAAGTTTCTTGAAAGTAGGTATAAAGGTTGGAAAAGGGAGCGGGGAACGGGAACCGGGAATCCACGATTCCTTCAGGATTTGTGAAAAATCGAAATTCACGCGGGCGAAGCCGCGGGCAAAAGCTAGTATATTATATAATATTGAATATTTTTTTAAATCTTGAATGTCTATTTTGATCGGACTAAATAGAGGGAGATAAGTTATCTCACAACTAAATTTAATTAAGTTAAAACAGTTAGGGACTGTTTCACCACCTTCGGATAAGTGTCAGATAGCTTATTCACAAGTTTTGTCTTTGTCACTTGACATAAAGTAAGAAAGTGACAAAACTTACGTTTAGTCTATTCGACACTTATCAGAAGGTGGTGAAACAGGCCCTTACATACCTAAATTATGTCTATATAGTAATATATATCGTAGTAATGTCTTTAATAATAAACACATAAAATAGAGTTCTATGAAAAATAAATTATTTTCCAGGATAAAAAATAGCCTTTCTCCACCTTCGGGATGTAAGCCATATGTGTACTAAATTGCATTAAAATTGGCTAACCGAACGAAATCCTGGGCGAGTCAACTAGTACAAGAAAAAAGAATATAATAAAAACATCACGGTTTGAACACGAACAAATATTAGTTTAGCACCTACTCATCAAGTCTTTGGTAATAAAATATTATAGGTACTCGGGCCATTCTTGACAATAAATAAAAATTCGGTTACAAGAAGCAAATACGAATACAACAAGTGTTCCTGCAAGAATTGAGCACGTGCAAATTTTATTTATGACCTAAGATTAACAACTGCATAGTAGATAATTGCACACCTGAGAGAACTTCTTTATCAAAACAACCTGTATACCTGAAATAATCAGATTAATCTATTGACCAATATAATAAGCATTGATCGTATAATCTTTTGTTTCGTTGCGGCGTGATTGAAGGAGAAACCAGCAAACCAATAAACTAATAAACAAACACACTTTCGGATTATAATATGGGTAGTAATATAGCTGTATATCGTTTATACTTACACATAACACCTGTAAGAATTAATTCTTACAGGTGTTATGTGTAAGTATAAACGATTACACACCATCTTGATAGTAATTAAGTATATACTTACCTAAATCGAACATTAAAAAAAAGGAAATATAAAATATACTAAGATCTAAAATTTTATTTTATTAGCGCGTTGAATTTGGAACGCAAAGTATCAATATAGGTTAGTCCGACCGCTTTTAAGTATACCGTGTCTTTGTGTGAGTGCAGCTTACGGTGCCATTGTGAGGTACACGCACACATTTAAAACTCGGGCCGAAACTGACTAGCGCGGGACGGCATACGGCCTCTTAATAATTTGTAAGCATTTGTGATTATTTACGCAACGCCGTAATAAATAACCACAAACATACATGAAACTATTCTGTTCAGGAATATCGAAATTTGCTAAAGGCGTTTGGGTGACTGGGTGGGTTACCACACTGCTGTCAATATACAGGGCTTTATTTTTTATAAAATTACCATATTGTGATAAGATATTATCAAAATCTGCAGCACAGTTTGATTGATCGCATAATTGAAAAATTTGATACAAAAAAGATTTCCGGAATGCCTGCTTGAACTGAATACAGGTTGGTTCCCTGCAATTCCCACCTGCTTGACGTATTACGCAAAAAAAATTTTCTAGGCTATCACTGTTCAGCCTACGCGTCAGCAAATAAAAATCATCTGATCCAGACTCCTTCTTTAAATCGTCATATAACCGGACAATAGCGTTTATTGTAATAGAAAATGCACGGAAAAAATAGAAAAAAATGAATTTCATTGAATTTGTAACGTCTTTGCCAGTATTTTTATGTCTCACAATAAGACTATCTAGCAAATTTTGAGCTTTAAGCAACAAATTTTGCTGCTCTTCGGAAGCCCGGAATGGCTTGTTGTAAGGCTTTGGGGAACTTACTAGGTAAATGACACTTAAAATATTTAAAACCACGCTCACGTCAACCCTCGTCCATCAATCCTGCAGACTTCGCGAGTCTGCAGGATTGATGGACGAGGGAGTGCCGCGCCGCCCGCGCTCCGCAACTAGGGATTGCAATCCGGTATCATTTTCAATCCGGCCGGATTTCACCGGATTGACGCCAATCCGACCGGATCCGGACGGATCCGGCCGGATTTTAAAGTTACTTAGGGCCTAGTATTTATTGATTTTTAGTTTTGATAGTAATAAAAAAAAAATACGTATAATTTATGGAAAATAAAATCACTTTTAATTATATTTTTTGGTATTAATTGTAATTTTTGGTACTATTTGTACTAAATGAAATTATTCTAAATAATAAAGTAAGTAATCAGTCTGACTCTCACTTATTGCTGTAAGTATCTGAAATTACTTAAGTAATAATACTATTAAACTCTTATTAATAATCTACATAGACTTAAGTTAACAAAACAGTCTTTTAAATTTGTACTTATAAAATCAACTTCAGTTCATAATCCTAAGAAACAATAAAAAAGAAGCATTTATTTTTTGCAATGCAAAATGCAAGTGAATATCTGTGTCTGAAAAAACGATCTAAGAAAACATATAGTGTTGATTGTACTGTCTCCTAATCTGCTTCTGATGGCACTACAAAATATATAACCTGCAGCAGAAAAAGCCCTTTCTGCCTCAACACTGGTTGGCCTAATCGCCATTAAGTAACTGTAGATCAGCGATAAGTGTTTTCCTTTTACTCCTTCTACTTCATACGCAGTCATTTCCTTTTTAAGTATTTTCTCATAATCTGTTTCTTTTTTAGCTTTAACTTTCCCCCTATACCCTTTTTTTTCTTGCAGGATTTGATTTTCCAGTTCCTCTTTTAATGTAATGTTTTTTTCTATTGGCAATAATGACATGGACTCAGAATCGGAATCGGAATCTATATGTTCGTCTGCTGTTTCTGTCACATTTTCATCACTTAAGAATCGGCTTATTATTTTTTTCATTTCCTGTCGCATGATATTTTTTAAACAATAAACAAAACAAGTGCAGGCAGAGCCGGTGTCGGCGGCGGCACGTCTAGCGATCTGGCAACGTCGCACGCGCGCGTTTCGTTGCATACAGTACAGTTTTTCGCGTATTGTTTGCTTTACCGGATCCGCCACCGGATCCGGCGCTGACTCACCGGATCCGGTAGGTCCAAAAACACGCCGGATCCGCCGGATTACCGGATCCGCCGGACCGGATTGCAATCCCTATCCGCAACCCACCCCACCGTTGCTCTGTACAAGTACATTCGTAATTTGACTGTATATTTCAAGGCTGTGGTATTATTCTCCAATAAAACTTGTTTTATCACTACATAGTATAAAACAAAGTCGCTTTCTCTGTCCCTATGTCCCTATGTATGCTTAAATCTTTAAAACTACGCAACGGATTTTGATGCGGTTTTTTTAAATAGATAGAGTGATTCAAGAGGATATGCTAACCACTAGAACAACGAGGCAGTTTTTGTTAACCATAGTCAAGCAAATAAAAAACTTAATCTTATAACTTTTGTTTTGTTCCAGGACTTGATAGAAGCCTTCGGAATACGAACACCGATGATGACGTCATAGTATTAGAACTAATTAATACCTTTTCATTGTGATATTAGAGTAAAACTTACATACAGGGTATAAGGAGACCGCTTCCGAAAACTTAGCGCTATTATTAATTCTACATAAACACGGTCAAATACCAATAACCATGTGCCTTATAGGGTAGGTATCGCGGGACGAGGCGCGCAACGGTAGGTATCTACTCGTAGGTAATCCAATTTTTTTTTGTAAAAACGATATATCGATGAACCGGTTACACGCACGAAAAACATGACTCATTGTCACGTACCGCATGCAAGCGTGGGCGCGGATTAAGAGACAGAGAAGGCACGATCGGCCTAAGCGTTCGGCTTGTGACGCATCTATCTCTCTTTGTTTTCTTATGACGTTATCACGTAAAATTATCATCCGGAAACCGACTTTACAGACAACCATTTTTTTTTACCCGACTACGGCAAAGCCAAAAGGAAGGGTTCTGTTTTTAGCAGTCTATGTATGTATGTATGTATGTTTGTGGCCGTTTTTTGTATAAGCTTGTATGTACCACTGTAACGCCTAAACTACTGAACCGATTTGGATGAATGAGGTGTCTATTGATTCGTTGTTATGGTCCGGGTGACATAGGCTACATTTTATTTACGAAAAAAACCGAGAAGTCACCTTTGCGCGGCTTTCTAGATTTTAAAATTAGTTTCAGATAGGCATAACAGATGGCGCCACTAGCTGCTTGCCCCGCGCTTTTGCCCACTAAATTATTATTAAATGATTAAGCGTAGTTTTCGAGAGCGTTCTCCTGATACCCTGTATACATAACCGCCCGCCGACTCCCCCCCACAAACGATTCATGTGTGCGCGGCGCACTACGAAGATGGCGGTAACCAGTACGGGCGGCAGATTATGACGTGATACAACAGCGAACCAATCACGAACGTTGGCCTGTCGCGCCCCGCTTCGCACAAATACAGACCCAATTAATAACTTCTAAAAGTATTTGTAAAAAATATTTAAATTAAAATTTCATGTATGCTATTTCATTCTGCACTTAGGATTGAGAAATGCTCAAGTGCGAAACGGGACAACGCAAATCAACGTTTGATTTTGTATACGTTACTATAGTATAAGTACGTTATTTAAAAAAAAAAATAAACATATTTGAAACTGTTCTCTCATTTATTTACATCACTCCTTTGTTTTGATTTTTCGTGTTCCTTAAAGTGTCTATCCAATCCAATCTATTTTTTTCTCGACAAATTCTTAGCTTTTACCAAAATATTTCTTGTTCTCAGAATAGTTTGTCCTCGCTTTGAATTTTTGTGCTTCGGTAATTACTTCGTTTTTCTGAATTTGTGAGTTAGTTTTCAAGCAAATTGGGCAATCAGCGTCATCATCGTCACTATCTTCGTCAATAGAAGCTAAAATTGGGTCATCATCAAGCAAATTGGGCAATTAGCGTCATCATCGTCACTATCTTCGTCAGTAGAAACTCAAATTGGGTCATCATCAAGCAAATTGGGCAATCAGTGTCATCATCGTCACTATCTTCTTCGTCAGTAGAAACTAAAATTGGGTCATCATCAAGCAAATTGGGCAATCAGCGTCATCATCGTCTCTATCTTCTTCGTCAGTAGAGACTCAAATTGGGTCATCATCAAGCAAATTAGGCAATCATTGTCGTCATCGTCACTATCTTTTTCGTTTATAGAAACTAAAATTGGGTCATCATCAAGCAAATTGGGCAATCAGCGTCATCATCGTCGCTTATCTTCTTTGTCAGTAGAAACTAAAATTGCGTCATCATCGTCACTATCTTCTTCGTCAGTGGAAAGTAAAATTGGGTCATCATCAAGCAGATTGGGCAATCAGCGTCAGCATTTTCACTATCTTCGTCAGTAGAAACTAAAATGGGGTCATCATCAAGCAAATTGGGTAATCAGCGTCATCATCGTCAGTAGAAACTAAAATTGGGTCATCATCAAGCAAATTGGGCAATCAGTGTCAGCATTTTCACTATCTTCGTCAGTAGAAACTAAAATGGGGTCATCATCAAGCAAATTGGGCAATCAGCGTCATCATCGTCAGTAGAAACTAAAATTGGGTCATTATCAAGCAAATTGGGCAATCAGCGTCATCATTGTCACTATCTTCTTCGTCAGTAGAAACTAAAATTGGGTCATCATCAGACGTGTCCTCATCGGAAAATTTATTCTTCCTTTGTTGCTTCCTGTTGCATTTTTGTTGACATTTCTAGTTCTTTTTTTTCCTGTCACAGTCGCATTCTACTTTCTTTCATCTTTTTCCCTTCTTTCCTTTTCTGCGTCAATTATCTCTTGTTTATGCGGTGAAGCCGTGACTACCATGGCTTTACCTCGCCTAGTTTGCCTCGAAGGCGTCTCAACAACTGGAATAATCTGTAGGCCATCTGGAACTATAAGCGGGGATGAAAAGTTAAACCTAAAGAACCTGGTAATGCACCAGGTTTAAGTAACTTGTTGGTGTTCTTGGTCTTAATCTTGTGGAATCCAAAGGTAAACATCATACACCAAAAATGTCGTGCTGTTTGCATCGGTTGAAAGAGGAGCATTTGGTGAGTAAGAAAATGTTTTCATTGAGTGGAAATATGTATTCCTGTTTTCCGGAAGCCATTTGCAGTCGTATCATTTTTACACGCTTTTGCAATGAGATTTCCCAAATATTTCTCTTAAGTTAGTAGTGAGTAATGACTCGCCCTGGGTGATTTGTCAACGAAATCTATTTCTTGAGCATCAATAACAAGTTGAACCCTCCATAGTCTGTCCTTTGCTTGCTCTTCTTTTTTGTTGATAGCTTGAACGCTGAGAACTTGCAGGTTCATCCTGAGGAGAAATGTATCTCGGCATAGCATTAGCGATGGAGTCGAACCTGTTGATTCCAAAAAAGTTTTATTGTAGGAAAACTGAAGCATCCCATTAGATTGTGGATGCCAAAAAACTTTTTTGTTTTCTACAGCAGTACAAACAGGCTTCATTTGATGACCAGTTTCTCTCATATGACATTGGTTGGTGGCTAGCCCAAACTGTTCTACTAATTCAGGTGTGAAGTAGCGCTCGAAGTATTGCGCTGGAGTTAAGACTGCGTAGATCAGGATCTGGTATGGCTTTGCTTAGAAATTTCTTCTTTCTTTCACCGAATAGCGCTCAGTAGCACCTCTTCATCACTACTTGTTGAGGGATCAGACAGATTCATTCATTGCCTTACTTGTTATGTCCTGCTGCTCCTCATCATCACTACTTCCATTCTTGGAGCCATTCAGGATTTCCTTAATCTCATTGTCCACAAAATAACTTTTGGGAGAATCTGCGATGCCTATACATTTCAAGGTTCATAAGAATTTCATATCTATGTCTGTTAACGACGGATCTTTTTTATTTATTTATTTATTTACAAACAAAATATAAACTATTTACAACATTTCTTGGCACCCTTAAGTCTTGACGACTTATCAGGGTGCTGCACATTCCTCTATATCTACTTACAACAAGTTACAAAAGGTATTCAGGTAATATTATCACTATTATTATATATTATATATCTGGTTCAGTGAAGTATGAACATCCTGGTTGGAGACAGTGGCAGTATAAGACATTCTCTTTTTTGTCATCATCTAAGGTGTGACCAGTGATCTATCAGCCAAAGTCCGAATTCACAAGTTAAATATTTTCCTGTATTTTTACACCCTCTGTACGGATAAATGAAAAGTAAAAATCATTTCCTATCAAGAAATCAATGGCCTCTCCCAACAGAGTCGTCATCAGCAGGGAAATCAAATGTCCCATCACTGTTGTCTGACATGAACCGAGGCAATCGGAACGCGCTAGGTAATTGTGTAAATTTTTTTTCTGTCTGTCTGTTTGTTCTGGTTTATCTCCGAAACGGCTTGACCGATTCAGACGGGCCTTTCACTGGCAGATATCTGATGTTATAAGGAGTAACTCAGGCTATTTTTATTTAAGATAAAAAAAATAGGGATTCCGCGCTAAAATTTTTAAATCCATGAAGAAAGCCTAGCCTAGCCTAGTGGTTAGAACGACCGACTTCTAATCGGAGGTCGTGGGTTCGATCCCGGGGCACGCACCTCTAAATTTTTGGAGTTATGTGCGTTTTAAGTATTTAAATATCACTTGCTGTAACGGTGAAGGAAAACGTCGTGAGGAAACCATGCAGGTTTCCTTCTCGTTGGTTGGTCTCGTAGGTTGCACGAGAAGTTCTCCATAACGTGTTCTCAAAGGTGTGTGAAGTCTGCCAATCCGCTTGGCCAACGTGGTAGACTATAGCCAAAACCCTTCTCACTCTGAGAGGAGACCCGTGCTCTGTAGTGAGCCGGTAATGGGTTGATCATGATGATGATGATGATGAAAAAAACCTTAATCATTATTGTGGTTTCATTTTAATGAGCCACTTTTTAACAGTTTTTAGTAATGTATGAGCTCAAAGGAGCTTAGGAAAAAAAAGAGTTCCCGCGTGATTTAAAAAACACCTAAATCACTAAGATGAAGTCGCGGGCATCCGCTAAAGTACAATAATATTTATGGTAAGATTCTCATTGAACGAATTTTGTTGAGTAGAGACCAGTGGCGAAGGGTGGATATTTTCAAAAGGGAAGCCGGGATAAAAAAAATCGCCACACACCAAGCTGGAAAAAAAAGCTCCCACCTTCACTATTTATTTTAGCACTGATATTTGAAAATACTTTAAATATGATAATTTGCAGCTTTGAAAAAAACCTTCCATCAATAATAACTAAATCAAAAAAACACAAAAAGTAATAAGTACACGAAACACGCCGCGCGAGTCATAAACACTTTTTGTGAAAGACAAAACGAAGCATCTCCGAAAGATAATGTTCCGAATCGTGTTATATGGAGACTTCGCCACTAGTAGAGACATATGGACGCTTCGTTATTATTTTCAATTTGTTGCTGGAGTAGGGCATACACTTAGAAGCGTAATAGTTCGATGGGCATACATATTTATTTTCCGTCTCAAGGCTTCCTCAGTCGCGGGAATTCGCTAAAGTACAATAAATATTTATGGTAAGATTCTCGTTAAACGAATTTTGTTGGTACAGAGTAGAGACATGAACAGCTTCAGTGTTATTTTGTATTTGTTGCTGGAGTAGTGCATCCATATTTATTTTCCGCCTCTAGGCTTCCTAAGTCGCGGGCATCCGCTAAAGTACAATAATATTTATGGTAAGATTCTCGTTGAACGAATTTTGTTGGTACAGAGTAGAGACATGAACAGCTTCCGTGTTGTTTTCTATTTGCTGCTGGAGTAGTGCATCCATATTTATTTTCTTCCTCAAGGCTTCCTTTTGATGCGCCCGCGATGAGTAATTAGTCTTATATACCATTTGTCAAGTATTCTGAGATGTCAGTGCCGACACTGCTTATTCAATTGTAAAGTCTCTATGCACTATAAAGGTATACTAAGAGTCAGAACTGGCTTTAAGAATGAGTGTTAAGACTGGACGGACCATGGGATCCCACTGACCGTGTTATCACAGGCCAGGCTGAATCTTGTGCCGCCTGTTTCCATCGGCTACCAGCGACTCAATTGAGATCGTCCGTCCATCTAGTGGGGGGTCTTCAAACGCTACGTTTGCTGGTGCGAGGTCGCCAGTCAATCACCTTGGGACAGCTGCTGTGGTTTTATTCAGTGGTCAACATTTGATAAATCAAGCCTTTAAATATAATCGACAGTACCCCTTGTCATAGAATCCTTGACTTTACCTTTCAACTTTTTGTAGGTAGACATCAAATTTTCTTTTTTCTTTTTTAACTCCGTGATAGGTATAGTTCCTTTTTTTAAATTAGTTTTTATCCGTAACCACGCATCGTGGTCATACTTCTTGTTTTTATGTTGTGGCGATGAGCTATTCCAAAGCGCTGTTTCATTTTCGTAGAGAATTAAAAACTCGAATATTAAATCGTTCGTCCAGTCCATCACGCGCCGCCGCAAGTGAAATAAATGAACTGCAATTGTTGGGTTTTCAGGTTGAGCTATGTCTTTTAGAGTGGAACGCTTTAGCGCTTATTCTGAAATAGCATTAATCAGGCAAATTCCTGTTCTTTTAAAAGCACTTAAGATATTCTCTGCATCCGCCATTAGAAAAGAATTAAACTGTATAGGAATTTCGACTTCTTGAGCAGTACGATAAATTAATTTTTTGACTTTAAACTCCTGCTTTCTTTTGGAGTATATGCAGGTCTTTGCACTGCTGAATGTTGTTATTTTCGTCACTTTGTCGAGACCTTTGTCGTAGAGAGGTTCCATAATGTTTCGAAATATATTTGACACCGGATCAGCTGAGTGCTTGCTTGTTGCTTTATTTCATCTACAGCTAAATAGACTGTATTTTTCGCTTCATTAGGCAAACAACCTGGTGAGTGATTTGTGAACTTTTCTATTTTATTATCCTAAAAATAGAAATTACTTAACAGATGGTCCTTTCGTAAAGACATCACAGTAGGTACACTTTTAACCGACTTCAAAAAAGGACATTATCAATTCGACACGACGTAAATAAATCGCGCACCTTCTACTAACCACACTATTTCTATCACCTCGGGAACACCGTTTGCACTCAACCATCAGGAAACGGAAAATGTCTTGTATCTCCGCGAACTCAAAGTGGAAAATGTCAATAAAAAAATATCACACTGGGAAAATACTTCACACTTTTAAAAATACAACATAAAAAAAAAATAAGTTGTAACAAGAACTAATTAGGTAGTTTGATCACACATACCATTGCCATAACTTCAATATAATATTTTTTTTAATTTTTTGGACAATGCAGATAAACTTTTGATACTTATTCCTTTTTTCCGGAAAAGTCAATATTTACTTAATCACCCTGCTTGAATATACTTTTATCCTCACGCGGTGGCGCGGCTACCCGATGATGTAACCGTCATACCCTCCTCCGTCTTTTGAAGATTTTTACCTGTAAAAATCACGATATTAACTCGTCGGAATGTATTCATCTCTTTTTAGGGAGAACTTAATGAAGAACCAAAACCCACAAGGATATTTTTTTTCTCATTATTCTATCTTTTTGTATTTAGGCTCCCTCACCAACCCCCTGTGGTTTCCGCCCAGACGTTTCTTCCCCCTTCGCCTTTTCTTCTTCGTGGTCGTCTCTGGGGAGTCTGCTGCTTCCGCGACGAATGCCTGGTATTCGCCACTCTGTGTGTCCGTCTATGTCCAGGCACTCGTCGGGTTTGGTTGCGGTTGTACTTGCTTTCTTCACTTTTTTCTTTGGGGTTAGCACGAGTGACTCCGCGGGCTCTTCGACTTTTTTCCCTTGAATTACGCGGCGGCACTAGTCCGGCGGGTTGCGCCTTGTTTTTGCCGCTCGCGAAATGATTATGCTGCGCACTTCGGTAATTCTGACCGTATTCGCCATTTTCTCTTACTTAATTGCGGCCTCTCGCCGTTGTCCGCCGTATTTATAGACTTCGAGTCGATTATATTTTCTTTTCGAGGGTAGTCGGATAAATTTTTGCCGGCGGCGAGGAATTCTTCGATTTGTATCCGACCTCTTACATATTGAGGGTAGATTGATATTTTTTTTCTTTGTTTGTTCTATTTTTGTCTTGTATCGACTCGATGTTGGCGCGTTTTTTTTATTGCGAGATAGTCTTACGCTTGACGACAATCATGCCTGAACAGCAATGATGAGGTCTAAGTTGGAACGCGCTTGCCTAGAAAATGCCTATTCAGTTATTCACACTTGCCTTGAAGGTACTTAAGTCGAACGAGGCGGGAAACACTGAAGCCGGAAGGGCGTTCCACACCTTAGCGGTTTGTATCAGAAACGTCGACCTGATATATACCCAACCATACAAATAAGTCAATGTGATATATATTAGGGGTTAAAGTATGAAATTGCCAATTTGTACTGAAAAATAAAAATTAGTTTTTTTTTAATTTAACATATTTATTTAATCAAAATAATTACCATTATTATCTATACATTGCTGCCATCTAATAGGAAGCTCATTTATGCCTTTGCGATAGAACTCTGGTGATCTAGATTCGACAAACTGTGTGAAAGCATTTTGCACTGCCTCCTGAGAAGAAAACTTTGTATCACGCAGAAAATTGTCCAAATCACGAAAAAAATGGTAGTCCGTTGGAACAAGGTCTGGCGAATACGGAGGGTGACGAATGTTTTCTAATTGCAGTTTCTGTAGAGTTAAAACGGTTTCTCGTGCTGTATGATGTCTCGCGTTATCATGGAGCAATAATGGTGAAGATCGATTCATAAGTCGGGGCTGTTTCACTGCTAGTTTCGCTATCATTGTTCGGAGTTCGGCGCAGTAGACATCTGCCGTTATTGCTTGACCAGATCGGAGAAAGCTGTGCTGAAGTGAATAACACCATGCTGAGACAACCAAACAGTTACCATTACCTTTTTATTGGTAAGCTTTGCTTTAGGACACTGTTGCGGCGTTTGACCTGGGGTCAGCCATTGCATTTTCCGCTTACGATTATCGTAAAGAATCCATTTTTCATCACATGTCACAATTCGATCCAATATTCCTTCACTTCTGTATCGATTCAACAAGGCAACGCAAGTTTCAACACGCGTTTCTTTCTGCAGATCAATCATCATGAGGCACCCATTTTTCATATTTTTTTATTTTATTGATTTGACGCAAATGATATTGTTGGTAAGGTAACGTTAAACCATGCCGCTAATTCCTGGGTAGTTTGGCTCGGATCGGCTTCCACCATCTCTTTCAAATCATTGTTATTCACCTGTGTAGGCGGTCTTCCACGTGGTTCGTTCTTCAAATCGAAGTTTCCATCACGAAAGCGTTTAAACCAAAATAGCACAATGCGTTCATTAGCAGTCCCCTCTCCAAACGCAACATTAATATTGCGAGCTGTTTCTGCCGCTTTAGTTCCGCGTTGGAATTCGTATTCAAAAATCACACGAATTTTCGAAGTATCCATCTTTATTGTCTAAGCTGAATAAAAAAAACAACTGAAAGTTGATAATCGATTGTTGCACATTATTTAAAAGAAGAACTACATAGGTGCCGTATGAAAAAAGTTTCACTCAAAAATCTCAAACCATGAAGGTTCTATGTCAATTCGAAGTACCTATTACAATAGAACGGCAATTTCATACTTTAACCCCTATTATATAGTGAGTGATCCGCAAGTAGCATAAGCTTTTATTTTTTCAAAATGTTCACCTTACTGGGAAAATACTTAACACTTTCAAAAATACAGCTTTAAAAAATAAGTTGTAACAGGAATTGATTAGGTACCTAATCGAAAACGAAACGTATTTCGTCATTTGTACTTGTTATACTTTTCCTTTTTTCCAGGAAAATCAATAATTACAGAATCACCCTGTTTTTGTCTTCATCATATAGATGATGAAGACAAAAGCAGGTCAATGATGATGATTAAAGTGAATACATAGCCAACCCTGCCAACCAACCCTAGCCAACCAATGCCACCTGATATACCCAACCATACTGATAAGTCAATCTGATATACCCAACACGATACAGTAAAAAGACATTCTAGTGAGTGACCGCAAGCAAAAGTTTTTTGTTTTTTCAAAATTTTTACCTTACTGGGAAAATACTTCACACTTTAAAAAATACAGTTTTAAAAATAAGTTGTAACAGGAATTGATTAGGTACCTAATCGACATCGAAACATATTTTGTCATTTGTACAATATTGTTCGCTCCCACATCACTACATAGTATAAAACAAAGTCGTTTTCTCTGTCCCTATATCCCTTTGTACGCTTAAATCTTTAAAACTACGCAACGGATTTTGATGCGGTTTTTTTTAATAGATAGAGTGATTCAAGAGGAAGGTTTATATGTATAATAACATCCATTAAATTGTGGAGAAATACTGTTATTTTTGAGGTTTCTAATGTGATGTCGTAAATAATTACATTTTTTCCGCTTACATTGCAAACGCAGGCTGAACCCTACGAGATTTATCAAAATAATGTACTAAGTATTGTACACATTGAAAAGGTCTACAGAAAAGTCCGCGATGGTATATGTCTATCTCTTATGGATATCCCACAATAACATTTTTTTGTCATTTACTTTTTACGACAAATAATGGCTAATTTTCGAAGCGATTTCAACCAATACAGCATTAATCCTTATCTAATTAAATACCTTAAATGCATTGTTGATTTTATATAAATCCATATGGTCCTTTACAGCATATGATTTAAATGAATACTTTCGAAGATATTACAGATTTAAAAATTGCGGCGGCGCGGGAGCGTGCCTATAAGCGCGTCGGCGGCCGCGGTTCTCCCTATAGCCCATTGTCGATAATTTTTGAAACCAAAAAAAAAATCACAGTACGTAGGATGAAACCCATTGGAAAAGGAGGAGAATATTATAAAATACAAGGAAAAATAATTTACGGGCGATCTGAGCTCGGGAAAAAAGGGGGGGAGTTTTAAGGGTAAAAAACGGTTTATCTCGATTTCCGGCAAAACTAGAAGTCCTATGGAAAAAAATTAAATGGCAAAGTTGTAGGTAATAAAAAGATCTACAACTTTTATATTTACACTTTTTTCACATAACCTCAAAATTTATGTGAAAAGTTCAAAAAACCAAGTTTTTGGTTCTTTATTTTTATCTTTTAAAATAATTTTTTTTTTTCACGGATACTGGTGAAAACTTACTTTCTTATGTCCCAAATACACTAATTTATTTGATTTGAAATATTTAGTTTTTCTCCTTATTTTTGACTTAATATCGACTTAATTCTGACAGCTGTCATTTTCATTTACAGATGAGTTATTTATATGGAGAACAGGGTTAACATCTACGAAGTACGATTTTACCCCAAACTACTTTAATTCCCTGTCAACATATAAAGCTCTAAGCCGCTTAATAATATTAATTGTTTCGCCCTAAAATAGAAATTGCTAAGAATGGAAACTAGAAAGTCATATCTACATGCAGCAGTTGATTTGTATTTGCATAAGTTTTGAATTTTTCATCTTTTTTGTGGGAATTGTTTTATCTCTGGTAACATTATGAAACGTCAGAATTCCACGGAATTAGTAATTCGGGTATAAGGTGAGATATAGTAAGTTCATTGTGGAAAATATCGTAAAAAGTCGTAAAAGCCGCCTGGGAGCTTTCATCGAAAACGCTGCCTAATCCCTGAGCGGGTAGTACCTACGCATAAAATGCTCTACTACCCGTGCGAAGCCGGGGCGGGTCGCTAGTTTTAAATAAATAAATCGAGTCATGTAGTTCATCATACAATATAGTTTTAATAACTTGAAACAGGTGTTTGAATATTTATTTATACCGCAAAAAACCCTTTTCTTTAACACATTCAGTGACCTCTTGCGGTCACTCACTAGAATGTGTTTTATCAAAAGTTTTTTTTTTTCAAATTACCCTACTGAGAAAATACTTCACACTTTTATAAATACAACTTTAAAAAAATAAGTTGTAACAGAAAATCGGCTGCATTTAGAAAATTCTCGTCGCCGCTAATGAAATGTATGGTGAGAAATACACACAGGCATTTTCTTTTTTAAATATTTTCACAATGTCATAGGCTAACTGATAAAACAGTTCACTCATGATTTTGGGATCTGGGTTATTCTTCATTTCACGGTTTAATACAATGTTGCAGAGCTATCTGTAAATGCCGAAGTGGCGGGAATAGAAAGCAGGAATGAAATTACTTTACATTCTCGTAAATAATTTCCAGTATTTTTTTAAATATGCTGCCATTTTTGCCCTGTGGTTTTTTCAGTAAACTTACTACAATCTTTTACTACTTTTACAATCTCTGCGGCACCCCTCTGCAGACACGACGTCGGAACATCTGTCCGCCGCCTCGCTCCCATATAACCTCCCGTCATATGGGATATGGGTGCGTTTCAACGAGTATCCCGGCCTCGAACTCGCAAAAGGAAGTGCCCGCTAAGACGCAGGCGGTCGCAAAGGCTACAGTGGCGTAGGCCCGGCTAATCCGGGTGGCCCTCTTCGGCCTCCGCAGAAGTTTCCTTTTTTTCCTTTTTCCCGCGTGGATGCCATTTCCGTGCATAAGTACTATGCATGATATGCGCACGCAAAGGTTTCCGCTGCGCAACTGCCCCAAAAATTGTAAGTTACAAAGAGCGTTTGCACTGTGGAAGTGTGAAATAGGTGTTTATATCGGCGGCATCCACTCGCTGTTAACAACGCGCGTCCGTCCACAGAGGTTCCTGAAGGTCAAGCAAATTTTTCTTGTAAACAAGTGTTAAACCTACATTGTTGTAAACCGCTAGAGACCTATGTAGAGGGCTTTGTTTACAACAGTCTAGCCGGGGTTTCACAAATTACCTTAAAGCATGTGCTACACGGTTTTGAACGGCGGTTAGAAACAGAAAAAAATAGATTTGCGCTTTGCCGGCTACACGGTTTAAAACCATCAGTGCTTATAGAAAGTTGCGTGAATCTCGCTGCTGACCAAGGGGTATTTCTTCCATTTTCTTGCCCACATATACTTCGAATGTATTAGTTTCCGTTCTGCTGGTTAATAAATTATTTGCTGTATCTATCAGTTTTTCTTTTTTAATTTCGATGTTGCGTTCTCTAGTCAGCTTGTTTCGTTTCGTCCCGCCTTTTTTTAATTCCTGTAACAAAAATGTACGTAATAACGTGGGTAGATTTTAAATGATATTATTTATATTTTATTTCATTACAGCTGCCGTCAATTGAGGAAGAATGAAAAGTTATTTGAAACACAATGGCACTTCGATAATTGTGTCGGTTGTATGGACGGAAAACACATTTTGATATAAAAACCGCCTGAAAGTGGATCTCTTTTCTTCAACTATAAGGGCACATTTAGCGTAGTTTTATACGCCATCGTAAATGCAAATTACGAACAAATGAAAATTAGGCAACTCTAGTTCAATGAATTCGCTGATAACTTCTTTATTCCGCGTGGACGTCATTTTCGTGCATATAGGTACTGTGCATGATATGCGCACGCAACGGTTGCCGCTGCGCAACTGCCCTAAAAATTGTAAGTAACAACAAGCGTTTGCACTGTGAAAGTGTTCAAGTGAAGATTCAAGTGTTGACATAACATATTCAAGGTATAAGATAGATATTTATAACATTAATTACCTATACTTGGATAACAGGTAATTCTAAATCTCGCTGTTGCAAAACTTTCGCCCATGACGGAAACGATTCTCTGTTCAAGGTGATTTATTTCTGTTACTGCTGCATCATCCACGCCACCGTATATTCTGGTAGACATATTTTAAATGATCCACTTTTTTCTTCGCCGTTATTTCATTTGCAGTAGGGTCAATTTCCTTCAATTTTTCAGTTAAAATTTCGAAGCCCGAGTCCTTATGTGTTTCAGAGGATAGGTCCCAAAAATTGTAAGTTACAACAAGCGTTTGCACTGTGGAAGTGTGGAATAGGTGTTTATAACGGCGGCATCCACACGCGGTGAACAAAGCGCGTCCGTCCACACAGGTTGTTGAAGGTCAAACGAATTTTTGTTGCAAACAAGTGTTTACCTACATTGTTGTAAACCGTCTGTGGAGATCGATGTGGAGGGCTTTGTTTACAGCAGTCTAGCCGGGGTTTCACAAATTACCTTAACAGCTACCAGAGGCTGAAAATACAATTATTATAGTCAAAGTCAAAGTCAAATATTTTATTCAAAGTAGGTATTCTAGATACACTTTTTGAAAGTCATTAACAACAAAAAATCAAAATTAATTAAAAATCACAATTAAAAACAATAAACAAAAAAAAAACAAAACAAATAAACAAAAAAAAAACAAAAACATATACATAAAAACAAATATTTCATTATCAAATTATTTCGCGGTCCAAGCGTCATTGTCTGACATATAATCATTTAAGTTATAGTAAGTAGACTTTTCTACATAAGCTTTTTTATATGGCGTTTAAACCTTCCCTCCGGTAAACCTAGAACTTCCGGAGGAATTTTATTGTAGTAACGGACTCCATTGCCCAAAAACGACGCGCTAACTTTCTTAAGTCTAAACCTCTGGGTTTCCAATATATTTTTATTTTTATTACGTGCGCTATTATAAAAATGTCGTTATTAAAATTATTTATATTTTTGCGAACATTATATTTTCATATACATATTGACTCGCTACTGTCATATTACTTTCTTTGAAAATATCTCTCAGCGATTCACGTGGACTTAGGTTGTAAATAGCACGAACTGCTCGTTTTTGTAGAAGAAAAATAGTCTTAATATCGGCTGCTCGCCCCCAAAGCAAGATACCGCATGACATCAGACTATGGAAGTAACTAAAATAAACAATTTTAGCAGTGGAAACATTAGTCAGCTGTCTAATTTTCCTTATATCGTAAGCTGCTGAACTCAGTTTTTTCGAAAGCTTACGGATGTGACTGCCCCACTGAAGTTTATTGTCAATACTAATTTCAAGAAACACCGTTTCCTCTACCAATTCTAATTTATCGCTGCCAAGAATAATTTCGTTATCTACCTTTATTTCCTGTTTTTTGTTAGGTATACATTTGTCGCCTGGTTGATATTATAGTGTGAACAATCGAGCGTTACGTCCACGTTACGTGGTCCATCTCTGGCGACATATTGTTATTATTGAATGAGATAAATACCTATAATGTGAGTGTTATCAGAGTCAAAGGGATAGACATAGCCTGAAACTCTGGATTGGATTAAATTCAGCACATGTTCAATAAGATAAGGTAAGATAATACTTTATTGATTAATTATGCAACAAAAACTTAATCGCGTTTATTGCTGATTTAGCAATATTGCAATGAGCCGTCAAATTATTATACACAGTTAATTTGCTAGTGTACAAACCAGGAAACGTTGGCTTTTGAAAATATATTCTCTAAGTCAAATGTAATGACAGCGGTTGCATTATTTAATTGCCTGTCTTTTTCTCTTTCCGCATTCAATTCCAATTTTCATTTTTAGCAGACAGACTTTGGTCAAGGTACTGACGTTTTGTGTTTGCCCTACAAAAGTGTGATTCTTGAGTGGGGAATGACTATATTTTATGCTGAACCATTTCATCAATTTTATTTTCGACTGTTTGTTTCTGTATGTATTTTCCTTTACAGGACGTAGGGAGCATTTTCAAAGGATGCTTTTGAATTTTCTCGTAGAGAAATAATAAAGGGTGTGTCAGACATGTTTTTCAAAACGCGTCCCACGGATTCAGTACATGATTCTAGGTTCCCCTGTGGTGAAATTTTTCGTCGAATTTTCCATGAAATTTCCGATATTTTTTACCTCTTTTTTAACTGAATACTGTATAAAATCATCATTATTATCTGTCTCAACGCAATTATAAATGAAAAAGTAATTATTTCATTATTTTCACTTAAAACGGTAATGTTATCAAATTTAAGATTTTCGTCGAACAGCTGATTGCTAGTGAACTAGTGTGAATACAGGTCGTTAACCTACATTCGTACTGGCCTTGAATTTATAATGAGGCTCGCGGCACAGTCAAAATAAGTGCCGGGCGCGCGACGTCAAGGCCACGCTTTAACTCATAAAAGTCTCATATTGTGAATTTTGCGCAGAGCGTTGCGTGCGTTGTAATCGCGTTGTATGCAATACATTGCGCGCTCAAAAATGGCAATATTTGAAACCAATCATTTCTGACATAAATGAATTCAGTATTTTCACATAACACATTAAATGCAACCTTACCTCAAAGTTTTCATTAAGATGTCATTTACACCCTGTATATTCTTTTTGGCGCAATATCTAAAGTACCACGTTCAATCGAAGCAGGCGTTACTTTGCGGAATTCCATGATATACAATGAATATAAATTTTTTTTGCAATCGTCTTGCAATCGTCCGTTGTAAAGTCAACATCTCCTGAAGATGCTCCGGTGTCGGAGCGAAACGATCGTCGAGTTCATTTTGTGGTGAATTTGTGTGGTGTTGTGCCTACAAAGTCACTGTTAGCGGATTATAGCAAAGTAATTTTATATTCATTGTATCTAAAGTGTATTGACTGGGAGGTTTAGAGGGTGCTGCCGATTCAGTTGGTGTGCCTCGAGATTGAATAGTCTCAAGAAGAGTAACGAGAGTTTTTACTTGGCCCTCCAGCTTACTGATGTAGTTGGATATCAGTGACGATTGTTCCCTCCAGGATTCTTCAGCTGAGGTGAGGGATTTCCTATATGTTGTTGTGGCGTCCGATGCAAGGGTAAGGTCGGCGGATACTATAGCCATCCGTTCCATGAGGTCAGAGAAAACCACGCGTTGAGAGACTATGGTCGAATCTATGAGCCCTTTAAGGTAAGCATAAGAGCTGTCACCAGATATCAAGCGACTATCTTCTCTATGTAGTAAGAAAAGATTGAAGAACTTCACTATTCGCTCCGGACCCAGCTGGTCCCAGTTGCTGTCAAGCAAGTCGATGATTTCTTGGGATACTAGTTGAGATGTTGTTAAACTAGTTAGGCTTCAGTCCTCATAGTTTCCACCACCTTAGTCGTGGTTTTAGGTGCATCACATTTATGACGCAGTCCTCCCCATTGCGCAACGAATACGGCTAAAGGTGATTTGAGTGAAGGCGCATGTGGAGTCTCGGACGAAGGCTGTGCGGGTGAGTTGGGGGGGAGTTGTCTGGGGCTCTTGGGGGGCGGAGCTTGGGCCGGGTATATTTATTTCTAGTGAACTTACTAGATCTCTCTCATATTCTGATGTTTCGCGGCATTCTGCTTCGGAGGTAAGTAAGCTGTGATAGCCTAGCGGTTAGGACAACTGACTTCTAATCGGAGGTCGTGGGTTCGATCCCGGGGCACGCACCTCTAACTTTTCAGAGTTATGTGCGTTTTAAGTATTTAAATATCACTTGCTTTAACGGTGAAGGAAAACATCGTGAGGAAACCTGCATGCCTGAGAGTTCTCCATAACGTTCTCAAAGGTGTGTGAAGTCTGCCAATCCGCTTGGCCAGCGTGGTAGACTATGGCCAAAACCCTTCTCACTCTGAGAGGAGACACGTGCTCTGTAGTGAGCCGGTAATGGGTTGATCATGATGATGATGTATCTAAAGTACCACAAAAAAACTTTTGCCACACGCTCTTTCTGCTCATTTCTCAAAAAAAAAGAAAGTATTGAAATGAGTCTTCTGCTTTCTTCGGCATCTGTTCTGCATTTCGTGACAATAGAACACTGTTGCGACTGCAATGCATAAATTCCTGCAATCAGATAACTATATATACAAAATATCTATTTTTATGTAGGAACACACCATACGCTGTCAATCGGTGGATCTGTGTTTGGCCGCTGAAGTTCACCTGTAGATGCCACTATAAAACGCAGGATCTCCACCATTTCTGCATCCTTGCATTCTAGAAACTTGGACTTTTCTCTGGACCACTACATTTTCCCTGACAGATAGGCAGACGACCTGTTCCACAAAGGAAATGCATTTTAAAGAAACTTCTCCCCTCGATTCCCGGGACGGATCTACTCGCATCAGCGTCTGCATGAGTCCCAGGACTGCTAATTGGTCAACAACCTCCTATCTTATTTCGGAAAACTTATTCCTTTCCAGTTCATTGTTTTTTTGCAATTTCCCTAAAGCTGGTAGGCATCCTAGAGAGTATTGATTTTGTGCACGCGTGAAGTTTATTCAGGAGGTCCTCTCTATTGATGGGTAACAAAAGGGTAGGGTCACTATTTACAGAGAAAAAGGATATTCGCTGGATCCAGGATTACGACTAATATATCTCTGTCATCTTTCTCACCTTTAAAACGCAAATGTCTTCAAAGAGTCATCAGACAAAAGTGGTCTATAGGAAAACTTGATAGAAGGGTGTTAGACTTCGCTAACTTTCGTACACCACATATCGCACACTTCCTGCAATTGTAATGTCGTCGATTTTTGTTCTCTTTGTCGTCATACGTCGTTTGTGTCGTCATACACAACCAGGGCCTGATTTACCCATAGGCTAATTAGGCTTGAGCCTAGGGCGCAAAGATCGAGGGGGCGCTGAGCTTGTCTTTGCAACCACCCATTTGAAAAATGTGGTAGGTAATTTGAAAATGTGCGCGTAATATAGCCCCATATAGCCCCAGCATAATGTACATACATCCAAGTTTGCAGCTTCGAAAGACCTGTGCTAACTTTGCTGCACTCGAAAACCCAAATGTTTGCACTTTTTTGGGTTTTTCAATATAAGTCCTAAACTATGCATTTTAAAACAAATATTTTCGATACGTTTTTAAAGTAGATTAAAATTGTTACAAGTTAACCTTTGCGTGCCGACCCCCTCCGCACCGTCAATAGCGGCAGTACCGTCGCACTTGAAATTTGACACGCGCCACTTGACACTCGACTCGATCTTAACGTATTTTTTACGACTTACACAAACAAAGCTCTACAATGTTTATATTTTCAGAACGCTAATGAAATAAACTAGCTGACTAACACAAAATAAATACGTTTTGTTTATATTTCAAGCGGAAATATGAGCTTGTTCTTAGAAGAATTGAAAAATTAACTACTTTTGTAGAAAAGATGGAATATATTAGCTACCGAATGTCATTTTCACTAAAAAACATTTTTTTATTAGATTATGCATATAATTCCCTAAACAAATTGGTAATTTTTATAAATATTGTAAATATAAAACTACAACTATTTGAAAACGCAAAAAATTCGCGACGGAAGCAATTCGCGCGGGCTGACTAACGGTTTTTTCGAAACGGTCCTGTGTCATAATTATAAGATATATCTTAGCAAATTTTCGTTTGAAATATCAGTAATTTACATATATTGAATATCACGACAAAACTGTATCGTATTATCGCAAAAAAAAAAATCACAAAAAAAATCATGGAAAATGGAAAGTCGGAAAAATTATAGGTTTTACTTTTTTTTTGTATTCGAATTATTCAAAAACTAAAGCATAGATTCGTGTACGGTTTCTTTTAAATATAAGAAAGATGTATAAAGAATTGAGAACATACCCATTTTTTAACTTCTTCGAAGGATTTCACAAACAAAAGACACTCGAAAGTCAACATGTGGTCGAGACCGCCGACAGCGCACGAGACCCGAAACTCGAATGGTGTTCACGGAATGAGTATTGTTTTATTATGTTGGCAATTTTGTTGAGTGGAAAGGTTTATTCGTTCTCATTCTTTTAGTATACGATACAAACCATTCTGATATTAATAATTTAAACTATAAGGTCGAAACTAGGACAACATAGTCTTGTCGCACCGGTCCGACAGCCGGCCCTGAGGGAGATATTTGTCTGTCGGATATGTACGACAATCCGGCACTCAAGAGTTAAGATCAGAACCAGCGCTGTAAGTTTAATATTTACTAAGATACAGCTCTCCGAAAATTGACCTTTTTCCAAAAATGTGAAATTTTAGGATTTGGTCAAAGACTCCGATATGGGGGAAAATATTTATTTTATGGGTAAAATTATAAGAAAAAAATATTGTAGTAAATGTAATTAACTTTAAATTTAAGCACAGAACGACGTCTCTAGGCGAATTAAGTTTACTGTCAAATCTGAAATAATCCAAA
Organism: Melanargia galathea; assembly: GCA_920104075.1. Lineage (NCBI taxonomy): Eukaryota > Metazoa > Arthropoda > Insecta > Lepidoptera > Nymphalidae > Melanargia > Melanargia galathea. The sequence continues at coordinate 10,622,328 of OV049878.1, forward strand.
AAATGGGAACATTGCTTTTTTCGCTTTAGTATGTTTTGGGGGTATTTTGAAAGAAAAAACCATTTGCATCCACAAGAAATATACTTATATTTTAACAATTAATATTGTATTTGTAGGTAATGTTATTTATTAAAAAAAAATATTATTGATATTTATGAAACATACGGATTAACCTGCATTACAAGGACATTATTTTTTGTTAGAATTTGAATGCTTCGTATGTCATTCAAAATTGTCCGATTCAGCCTGAAAAATCGCACGTGATTGTCGACGTTGTCTTCTCCTTACCTATTTGATGCCAGTAAAAATGAAAAAAAATTCAGGGTGATCCACTTAGTTTTTTTAAATTGTGTTTGAAATTAATCTTAATATTTATTTAAATAATCAAATATTCGAAAAATAAATGATAAATACAAAAAAAGCCTAAACTCATATGGTGCGGTGGTGGAACACAGATATAATTTTTTTTGTCCGGCAACGCGAGCCTTGCGTAGATACAAAGGATGGTAATATGTAATTGTTTATTTCTCAATAAGTAAAAATATGAATGATAATAGAGTGAGTAATGAAAATATTTATTAAAAATGTAGTACTGATGATTACTGTTAAGATAATATAAGAAAACGTGAAAAAAAATGTTTTTACAAAAAAAAATTGCATTTTTTTGTGCAATACCAGTTTTGGGTGTTAAACAGAACTGTAATTGCAAAAAATATATATATTTCCTGAATTTTTTTAAAGTTTGTAACGTAATTCAAATAAAATCAAAAAAAGTTTCCAGGGTTGCATATATCTAGTATAATATCATCCCACCCAATTTATTAGTGTGTGCCATTGAACGCAGCAGTTACGTTGAAATTTTTCTTTTCCTTGTTTCGACCGAAATCCCTTAACAAATGACTAATCCACGGACTTAAAAAAACATGTTTTACTGAGAGATAGTCAAAACGCATGAGGCACGTTGCTGGCATGTAGCAAAAACTGTGTAAAATGCAGAGGGTGCGTTGCCGGAGTCGAATGTGGTAGCTCGGTGACCTTATAGCAAGAGACACCGGAGCAAAAGCAAAGTGCCGACTGCCGAGCAATATAAATCCTAAACTATATTTATTCAAACTATATTTAAGACCAAAACCAGCTATGCAGCTTTAATACTTCTCGAGATATAGCTCTCCAAAAATGTTTTTTTTTTTTTTTTTTTTTTCAAAAAAGTAAAATTTTAAGATTTGGTAAATTTTCAACCCCAATATTGGGGATAATACTCATTTTACGGGTAAAATTATAGGAAAAAATGTTGTAGTAAATTTAATTAGCTTTAATTTAAGCACAGAACGACGACATTTCTAGGCCGTATAGTTTACTCACAAATCATAAAAATCCAAAAAATGGGAAAACTGCATTGGTTGGTTGATGACTCAAAATGGTTAACGCCCATTAAGTTTTTTGTCTTGGTCATTTATAAGGGATTACGTAACAGAGAGAGCACTAGGTATACTAACTCTCTCCATGGATAGAGTGTAGTGGTAGGAGAGCCGAAGATGCTAAATGTGGATTTACTCGAGCGTCGTCGGGATCTATTACATTTTGTAGATTAGTTGATAGAAAAAATAAAAGGTAAATAGGTACTTAAGGTTTTCCATTTCAGTGGTGAGGAAAGCTTCTAGCTGCACGCTGTCATCTTCAATAGATGATTTTTATATCTCCGGCTTGTGGAAATCGGCTGATTATATTTTTTTGTTGTTTTTGCATTATTTCCTTCAAAATAAAAAAAAATCAACCACCCTCGAGATTCGAGAAGGTCAAGATAACTTTTTTTGCAGCTTTGTAACGCTCCCACTTTCGTATGTTACGTTCAAATAGTCTGATTTTCTAAATATACTTTTCTTAGCTCGTAATTAACCCACCATATCTTAATCTGACGTTTCTGAGTATTTCTGTCCATCATTTTTTATGTTACACGCGTCTCAAGGCTTATGTATGGTAGAGGGTACTCAGCAGGATACAAGATGCCTCCCTTATCTTAATCTGATGCGCTCGAGTAAATCCAAAAATTCTCGGGCTCCCCTACTATAGTAGATAAACATATATTGTAAGACCGGCCGAGAGGGCGGATATTCATAGTAAGCCTAGGGCGGTCAGAACTCTAAATCAGGCCCTGTACACAACTAAAACATCGTCAAGGATTTGAGCAGGATGGAAAACATTGGACTGATGCCGTGCCCATCCTAGATACCATATAACTGTCATCACATGAGCACAGCATCCTACGGTTCGACGACCAACGATGCAGTTGAAGCAATATTATTTAATTGCCGTGCGACCAGTATCAGTTCTACTGATCAATATATAAACAAAATACACTTTACGACAGACGTGCCTGCTTGCAATTTTGGCTCTAATTAAAGAACAATTAGACCTAAAGTCACTGACATCTAATGACCTGCTACTGTCCCTACAAACTTCGATTCGATAACACACATTAAATCTTATCCGCCTCGATGATTGGGATGAGAGCAGATGCAGTGCATGGCCTGGGTAACTCCCTCAGTCAAGTGTGACAGCTCCGCCTCCGGCTAAGGCTTGCATCTCTTCAATTCATCCACAAGCTAGCCTTGGTGGCCTCCACCAAAATCCACCAAAATCCACCCTGGCCTGTGGACGAATGATAAGAACCTAGGTCCGCTGCCCTTATTAGGTATAACTTCGCGCTTGTAGGCAGATAGACCTACTAATGGCGGCATGAACCAGGTTCGATTGCTCAGTTGTCATAGTTGTTTTGTTTTGTTTTTTATTCCCACTGACTGAGCCGGCTACGTCCCTGTAGCTAAGGGGCGGATCAGAGCGCCCCTCAGGCGTGGGACGTTTTGGCGTCTTCTTGGGGTTATCCCTCGGAGAAACCTCTTCCGACCTATTTCTTTTTGATTAGGCCTCCCAGGCATTAGGCCTCCAAAAAAAAAAAGCTGTGATAGCCTAGTGGTTAGGACGACCGACTTCTAATCGGAGGTCGTGGATTCGATCCCGGGGCACGCACCTCTAACTTTTCGGAGTTATGTGCGGTTTAAGTATTTAAATATCACTTGCTTTAACGGTGAAGGAAAACATCGTGAGGAAACCTGCATGCCTGAGAGTTCTCCATAACGTTCTCAAAGGTGTGTGAAGTCTGCCAATCCGCTTGGCCAGCGTCTCCACGGGTCTCCTCTCACTCTGAGAGGAGACCCGTGCTCTGTAGTGAGCCGGTAATGGGTTGATCATGATGAGGCCTCCGCAGAGGTTTTCTTGCTAGTGCGAGGGCCTCGCTAAAATCCTTGCCCTCAGCTACGGCAGCTACAGCAGCTAGTGGAGGCGTTTCCACAAGATCACTCCTGAACATGCCAGGGCTATCTCTCGGAGTTTCAGAATCTCTTAGCGTCCTCTACTCCTGGGTGTTAACAGGCGTCATAGAGTCTACTAAAATCCTCTGCGCCTTTGATGTGTTAGGATGTTGTTGGCTATTATTATTATTAATCTCCATACAATTCCCACGAGTAGCTAGGGAAATAAATTGTCACGGACGGCAGAGCCCCGCTTGCCGCCTGAAGGGCAAAATTACTACCTCGATGCGCCATGGTGTCGAGGAGATAACCGTTTGGGACCGAGCACTCCCTCAGCCATGCATCCATCGACACGGTGCGTGTGACACCTTGGGGATTTTTGATGACAAGGTTTACTCCTTAGAACTGGTGGTGGAAAAGGATAGGTGTAGGATAGAGTTGTCCAAGGGGTTAGAAAGCGCGGCGTTAGGTTTCAGCTTCTCGCTTGGTCCAGATGGAATCAGACCCGAACCCTTCGCCTTGTTTAGGGGATCTACATGACTTGCATTTACTCCCTAGACCTTTGGACTGAGAACGCGTTCGACGCGGCGGCGGCGCGACGGTCGCCTGACGCTTTTTCGTTGAGGGAGCGCCGTCATAGGATCTCACTTTTTCCATTTATCCATTGATTTCATAACTTCTCCACCAACAGAGTTGAGTAGCTCTCCTAGCTCCTGCTGCAGATGGTCTGCCTTTATCCTGCCTCGAGCCCCTTGCTGGGGCCTCGCCAAATCTTGATGAGCGAGGCACCTCCGTCGTCGTCGAGCGCCTTGGGCTTGGGACTTATAGGCTTCGTGGCCTAAGCTGCTGCTGCTGCGGCGGCGGCGTATCCGAGCCAGTTCCAAATAAATAGTTATGAATATGACAAGTTCTTCTACAGCTATGTTGTTTGATGCAGCCCGCCAACCCGCATTGGAGCAGCAACTCTAAGCTATAAATCCCTCTCTCCTATGAGAGGAGGCCTGTGCCCAGCAGTGGGACGTTAAAACGCTGTTGTGGTGGTGGTTGTTTCATTAGTACGTTATTGTAAACACTTTCAGACGTTTCATTTCTTCTTTAACTTTGGAGATATTAAATATGAATTAGTCGTGAACACGTCCTCGGTATCTGGCATTTATATTTATTGTGCGGCATTCTACATCCACAACCTGTAACAACATATTTTAATCATTAACTTACTCGATTGTTCAGGTTTGTGAGATACTCTAGATCTACATAGATTGTCCTTACTAGTTGAACATTTATTGTAAATCTCCCTTTCCTGTTTTCGTACTGCACACCTGTTGGGAATGGTGGAGGAAATACGTTGACATGGGTGCAGTCAATAGCCCCAAGAATATCAGGCGAACCATGGATAAGCGGTCAAGGCACGTAAGACAGGGTGGCTTCATGGAGAAATGGCATGCCACGAAGGCAGCTCACGAGGGGTATTACTTTGCTTACTGTTATAAAATGTTATGCACAGATTTCTTTGGTTCACCTTTCGAACGCTCGCAAAAGTTGAATGATTTCGCATAGGCAGCCTATTTCGCTTGTTGTGATCATTGGAAGCGCGTCTGGGCGGCCAAATTGTATACACCAATAAACTATAAACTGAAGTTTGTAATAAAAATTAAAAATTTTCGGATATCGAACCGAATTTTTTTTTATAGGTAAATAAAATAACGCAGTGGCGCCGAATTCCGACTACTGATTGATATATGGTAAATAAATCCTTTAAAAGATAGATTAAATACTCTAGAGGTCATAAGAAAAAATGATTTTATGAAAGATTACGAACTTTTATTTGAAAATATGCACATAATTGTATTTTATAGTGGCTTTTTAATACCTAAATTTGGATTTTAACTGTTACGACTGGAAATTAACTGAAAGCACCATTTTCCGACCGACTCACTACAAATATCCGTGTATCCGACCACTGAGTAGCTAGATTCCGACCAGCCAAATATTTTCTACTAAAATCAACTTTATGACATTAGAAATAGAGTGGGTAAAAAACCAACCATTTTAAATAATATTTGAGCATTTATTAGGAATTTGGCACAGTAATAACAAAAAAAACTAACTCTATAAAATTACATAACTACTTATATACAGTTTATTTCACAAACTCTTTCCCTTAAGATCTAAGCATAGGACTTATACGTAGGTATAATGTCAATAATTCTTTATTATAACAAAAAATAATATTACTATTTTGAATGAGATCATTAAAGAACTAAACTATTATGTATGTAACTATATTTATTGGAGTGTTCACAGATTGCTTTGCTTTCGGAGTTGATTTACTTTCGGAACATCATAAGGGCGTTTGTGCACTTACTCGTTTTCGATTCGTTTTCGATTCGTGTTCGTTTTTTTAATGAACATCATAAAAACGTATACGAAATTCACGAATGACATTTGTGCACTTAATCGTGATTTCACTATACGTTTTAAGCATTTCGTAGATAAAACCGTGTTCATAATGTGTGCTGCATTTAATCGTCGTCAGCTTTTCGCACTTCTCTTATACATTCGTAGGCGATCATCACTTAATGACATGACATGACATCATGAAAAAACTTTTTTTAATTACTATCGAAAGAATGTTGCTACTTTCGATTTCATATTGTGTCATATAAAAAAAGATTCCTCGGCAAGACACACGTTTTAGAGAATGCATAACTCCAGAAAAAATGCTGGCAGTAACACTAAGGTAAGTGATTATGAATATTTCACACGGTACGGTTAGTATCAAAATTATCTAAGCATACGTCATATATTTTGTGAACATCCCAAGTGGACATTACGGTCTTGTAAGAAAACAGTAACAACTAAGTATCAGAAATGATATTTTTTATGAAATGTTCATATTTTGCTGATAGTTTTTGACTACCAACCACAGGTATGGAAATATTGATTATACTACAATATTTAGGTATTTTACTCGAAGTAAAACTAATTTGAATGAAACAAACGATTTATTTTAATGCCAAACTAAGTAGGTATTAACTTTTAATAATAATCAACTGCTTTGAATCATGTTTTGTTGGAATTCAAGAAATGCAAATACCTATGTTTTCCAAATACCTCACAACATCAGGACTCATCTCTGCCCTCTTTCCACACACCATTCCACTCGCGTCCTTATTTTAAAACGATTCGATGTGAAGAATTCACGAATATATAAACACGAAAACGAATCGAAAACGAGTAAGTGCACAAGCGCCCATACAGTTATAAGGAACCTATGTCGAATCGTGTTTTCACGAAACACGAAAACGAATCGAAAACGAATAAGTGCACAAACGCCCTAAGGGCGTTTGTGCACTTACTCTTTTTCGATTCGTTTTCGATTCGTGTTCGTTTTTTTAATGAACATCATAAAAACGTATACGAAATTCACGAATGACATTTGTGCACTTAATCGTGATTTCACTATACGTTTTAAGCATTTCGTAGATAAAACCGTGTTCATAATGTGTGCTGCATTTAATCGTTGTCTGCTTTTCGCACTTCTCTTATACATTCGTAGGCGCCAAAGAATGAAAAAATTCTGGATACATCCTCTATTGATAAACAGAAGTATTCGAGGAGCACTTATCGATCATCACTTAATGAGACATCATGAAAAAACTTTTTTTAATTACTATCGAAAGAATGTTGCTACTTTCGAATTCATATTGTGTCATATAAAAAAAAAAGATTCCTCGGCAAGACACACGTTTTAGAGAATGCATAACTCCAGAAAAAATGCTGGCAGTAACACTAAGGTAAGTGATTATGAATATTTCACACGGTACGGTTAGTATCAAAATTATCTAAGCATACATCATATATTTTGTGAACATCCCAAGTGGACATTACGCTCTTGTAAGAAAACATAAATGATATTTTTTATGAAATGTTCATATTTTGCTGATAGTTTTTACTATCAACCACAGGTATGGAAATTTTGATTATACTACAATATTTAGGTATTTTACTCGAAGTAAAACTAATTTGACTGGAACAAACGATTTATTTTAATGACAAACTACTTAAGTAGGTATTAACTTTTAATAATAATCAACTGCTTTGAATCATGTTTTGTTGGAATTCAAGAAATGAAAACGTTTTCCAAATACCTCACAACATCAGGACTCATCTCTGCCCTCTTTCCACACACCATTCCACTCGCGTCCTTATTTTAAAACGATTCGATGTGAAAAATTCACGAATATATAAACACGAAAACGAATCGAAAACGAGTAAGTGCACAAACGCCCATACAGTTATAAGGAAGGCTATGTCGAATCGTGTTTTCACGAAACACGAAAACGAATCGAAAACGAATAAGTGCACAAACGCCCTAAGTCCCACGATTAGACACGAGAGCAGGACTTTCAATTTTGCATATGACGTCTTTCATGTCATAAATTAGGATATCGTCTTTCTCTGGCCATTTCCAGAAGTTTCCGCTCATCGTCATTGTTTTTACTTTCAAATTGTATGTGGTACGTACGTACCTGGTAAGTGGTAGGTACACATTAAACATGCTCTCAGCTTCTAGATATTTTAACTGTGGACTTTTAGTTGCAACTTATAACTAATCTATCAAACCTACAAATAAAGCAGAAGTATTACTTAGGTACTCTTAGCCATTTTTCAGGGGTTTTCACGGCGCCAAACCCCGTACTATTTAAGACGTTGGCCATTTGCGCTAAAACTTTAGTTTTTTGCCTGGCTGAATCAGGCCCAGCAAACCGCCCTGTAAGTATGCCTTTATGGACTTTAACAAACTCCACCATTAACCGCCGCTGCTTGGCGGTTATTCGGCTTCGTGATGTTTCCTAAAATAAAAATAAATATTTGGCTATGTATTTAAAAGATCAACTGAACGTACTGAAATATTTAGACGATTTATATTTCGTATTTAGGTAGGTATTCATACTTCGAAACATATTGTTACATACTTTGGTACATGCTTACTTACGTACATGATTAATTGATTACTTAGGTACCAATGCCATATTTATCACAGATATTTATGTAAGTTTATGAAGAAAATAAAAACCAGCCGACAACAAATCACAATTCAAATTTTGACATTTGACATCTGTGTGGTATTTACGAGGATAGTTATAATAAAAACTTTTGTAGTATATTTCGATATTTTTCTCTCGAAATCAATAATTTTACAAGTTATCATTTTAAATGATGACTTTACTTACCTTCAAGATGATTAAAAGTTATTTTTTAATGCTTAATATGAATTTAAAAACAAGTAAAATTTTGGTAAAATAACATACTTCGTAAATGCACATATACTTGCAATGTATCTTACCGATACCGGAATCATAATCGATATCCAATCGTATGCTTTTATCGAACGATCTGAATTGTACGACAAAAAAATTTCGGAGATCGATAGCAAATCGTATCGACACGATAAGTTATCGAAGTGTTCTGAATCGCCCTGCAGGTTCGTAAGCGCTTGTTCAGACACGGCGGGAACCGCGCGATAACCGCGCGGTTATGTCTGTACGATTATAGTCTGTTCGTTTTCTTACGGTCACCTTTGATCGCGCCGCCTCGGCACGCGCGGCGTCTTGTCAAAGGGACCGCCTGCGACTTCAAAAGATGCCGCGTGGGGTGTACAGGTACAAGGGGTTTTGGCGTTTTATACTTACTCATATTTTTATATTAAAATTCTCTTTCCTTTTTATATTTTTTTATATTCGTATTTTATTACAAAATAACCATAAACATAAAATATAATATTATCATGAACACGGGTCTTCTCTCAAAATGAGAAGGATTTTAACCATAGTCTACCACGCTGGCCAAGTGTGGATTGGCAGACTATTCGGAGATTCTGTTAGAATAGAAAAAAAATTACAAACAGAAAAAAAGTAATAAAAATAAAAGCAGAATACTAAGAGCACCTGCGCCTGTACCGACACTAAGTTACTGAACGAACTATACTTTATAACTCATATAAATAAGACCTGCGCGATTTCCATGCGATTCTATAATCGCGCGGTTCCCGCCGTGTCTGAACAAGCGCTAAGTATAATGCATTGAGCCAAAACATGCTATATATACACTATACACTATTTACACCCCGGCAGTGACCAAACGCCATGCCCCGTGAATATCCCCGCACAAACCCCAGTTCGTCCCTACTCAAGCGAGGAAACCGAGCGAGGAATGCTGGTGGTAGTGGTACTAACCACCAGCCTCCTCGCCTGAGGAAAGACAAGCTCCAGCCTGACGCCGCGCACCCCTTCCACCTGAGCCCGGCTGGGTCTGTGCTCTGGCGGGCATCTAAACAGCCTGCACGGGGTCTAAAGTGGAAGATGCGGGGATACTCCGGGTGCATCCTCGTCTCACCCCCCAGGTAATTGGGGTGCACGCGCCGGAAGTGGCGGAGGATGTGCGGCTTCTGTACATTCCCAGCGCCCGCACCCACCTGCATTGGGTGAGCTCCGCGATATAATATTTACTTTTTTTACACCTGTTAACTCCACATCTGTCTGTTCAGCTAGCTGCTAGAGTCTAGACTGCAGTGCTGGGACTTGGCTAGAAGTACTAGGTATGGTAAGGTGCGATTCCGCACAACGCTGCAGACGGCAGGCGGCAGCAGCAGACGGCTGACGTCACTTGCTGTCGGACTTCAATTGCCGTCGTATCTATTCCGAAACCGGCAGCAGTTACATCGCGGCATTATTGAGTTGTGGTTGTGTCTCTGTGAATCTGAGCTATGAATAATCAATTGCTGCAAATTTTAATAGAAGAAGAAGAAGACGACGATGACTTGTTATTATTGTATTACTCAAGCAGTAGACCTATACTCCCATTCTACAGAAATAGGCTAGAAGAAGGCTCTTATGAAACTTTGATAAAGAGACACTTGAATATCAGTGAAGAACTTTTCAGGAGTTATTGCCGGCTAAATAAAAATCAGTTTAATTTTGTACTTTCTTTAATTTACGACGATCTTAAACCAAAAACACTGAAGAACACAATAACGCCAGAAGAAAAATTATTTATAACGCTGAGGTAAGTGACTTTTTATTTACTACTACGTAATGACTTTTTATTTACCAGGTGTAGGGACACCCGGATGGAACTACGTTCCATCCGGGTGTCCCTCGACACATCTCAAGTTTTTTTTTTGTTGTTGTTATGATGGTGTTAATGAAACTAATTATTAAACAAATCTGGCAATGTATGATTCGTTGGTTCCGGTTCGGAAGTACTAATTGTAGAATAATTGTTTAAAATTGTATACCGATTACCATCAGACACATTTGCTGTGTACGTATTTGCAGTAAATGTCAAATCAGTTGGTTCCGAATAAGTGCTAACTGGAGAATAATTATTTACAATTGTGTATCGACTGTCATCAGAAGTACTCGGTTCGGAGATATTAACTGTCGAAGTAGACGGTGTTGAAGGACTCGATATAATACTGTTTTCTGCTCCCAGTATCTCATACTTTGTGAGAATGGCAAAGATTTCTTGTTTTGCTTTTATTTGAAGTAATTGTGTTGGTAATTTTTTTAAAACATGTTCAATATGATTAGCAAACGAGCTGAATTCATCATCAGGTCGAGACATATTTTTCAACAGCGAATATCGAGATTTCTCTCTCTCTCTCATATATGATACAATTTCATTTCTATTGCTTCGAGGACGTTTATTAATTATTCTTGTTTGCCGGTCAGCTGAGGTAGAAGGAACAGCCATATCACGTTCGGTGTTCATGATAGCATTCTCTTGCTCGATATTTACTTCAGAATGCATTGTATCGATCTCTTGCTGGATATTATCCTGTGCTGACTCTTCGGTCCAGTTTTGTGATGACTCCGAACCTACGCTACCAATACTAGACCTTTCTTGTAAGACATTATCCAGAAAAGACATTAATCTGTATAATTTCCATTTTGTTCGATTACTTTTCGGAGCTGCTGACCCAGTGGGCAGTTTATTTTTTCGTTTGAAGCGCATGTACCCATCGCGAATTGTCTTCCATTGTTTTTTACAACCATCACCTGCAATTTAAATACAAAATCTCAAATTTTGTTATCATGTAATTATTTTGTTTCAGATTCATGGCAACAGGAGAAAGTTATGCTTCCTTATCATTTCAATATCGTATATCAAGGTCATATATATCAAGAATGGTAAAACGAGTATTACATTTGCTTCGACTTAAACTTGTTGCAATTTGTATGCCTCCCCCTACTAAAAACGATTTTCAAAGAATTGAAAGAGAATTTTGGGAAAAATGGAACATGCCAAATTGTGTCGGAAGCATCGATGGCAAACATATTCGTATAAGAGCACCGCAGCACAGTGGATCTCTTTTTTTCAACTACAAAGAATACTTCTCTATAGTGTTGTTAGCAATAGCCGACTCAAACTACAAATTCATTGCAGTTGATGTGGGGTCATATGGGAACGAAGGAGACAGTAATATATTTAAAAAGTCAGAAGTGGGAAAAAAAATACAAAATAATACATTCAATTTTCCAGAACCAAAAAAATTGCCTGGAACAAATGATATTTTGCCACATTTCTTAATTGGAGATGAGGCTTTTGCTCTCGATACATTTATGATGAAGCCATATTCTCAAAGAATTGCGAGACATGACAAGCAGAAAGATATTTTCAACTACAGGCTATGTCGTGCTCGACGTGTAGTCGAAAACGCTTTTGGCTTATTATCTCAGGTTTTTAGAGTATTTTACATACCAATACCGATTTCACCTGAAACTTGTGACGACTTAATAATGTCTGCCTGTTGTTTGCACAACATACTACGAGATGGTTATCTAGAAAACCAGCAGATTCCAAGATATCACCGTGAAGAAGAAATACCATCTGACAATATGATTAGAATGGCGAATGTTGGTGGATTTGCGAATGCCGGAGGCTTAGCAATTCGAGATACATTAAAAGAATATTTTTGTTCCCAAGCTGGTGAAGTATCGTGGCAAGAAAACATTGTAAATCGCACACAATAGTTGTAATAAAATTAATAAAAATATACTTACTAGTTTTATTGAGTGTATCGGCGATTTCTTTCCAAATATTTTCTTTTATACGTGAATCTTTATGATTTGGATCTTTGGAATCATACAAACATGGATGTTGAGATACTAAATTAATAAAAGTTTCACTTTCATCGTCAGTTAACACGTCCATCTTCGTTCGACGGCAGCGCCAGTACTGTGTATGCACGGCAGTGCCGTCTGCCGCTACGTGTCAATACAAGTTACGACCTGCCGCGCGGTAATTGCAGTCGTACATCGGAATCGGTCTCATACAAATTCATACTGTCAAGTAATGCCGTCTGCCGTCGCAGCACATGCAGTTGCCGTCTGCTGCTGCCGTCTGCCGTCTGCAGCGTTGTGCGGAATCGCGCCTTTAGGGTTAAAGACCTGTCCTCATCCTTTCCCTTTTCTCTTGAACCAACATGCTTTTACGCCGGAGTTTTCAAATTGTCCCAACATTTTTTGAGCTGAGTTTCAGACCTCTGAAAATAAAGCTATAAAGAAATAATTGTTCATGTGTTTCATTAAGTTTTCCTTAGGCTAATGTAAGGAAAAAAACATAATTTCAACTACATTAGATATTTAACTTTGAATTCGCTTCTATGGTATTGTACTCCTCTGTTAGGCAAACCCACGCATTTTTGTTAGCCACTGCGTTTCCCATAGTTGTGGACTGTGGTCATCGAGTTTAATTTATATTTTATAACTAACTCTTGCAGACAAATCTTTTCGGTTTCATTACAAAGCTGTCTTCCAGTTCCAGCCATTACAAACCAGTAAAGTTGTTACTTCGGTAATAATACAACACGCCATTATTTTTTTCTACTATTGGTGTGCAAGTAGAAACTCAACAATATTTGTTTTTTTTTTTCGTCAAATTCAACAATATTAAAAAAATACTTCTTACAAGAATTATTATTAATCAAAATATTTGCCGTTATGATCTATAGTCCTTTGCCATTTATTGGGTAGTAGATAAATGCCAAAACTTTTGAAACAAAATATATGAGTGAATATCAAAAAAATTGTAGGTACTTCACACAAAAGAAACAAACGCTGACTCCAAGCTCTGGTCAAAATCAGGGGCTCTCCGCGTCGCCCTTGTCTCCCCGGAATCTAACTCCGAGATATCTGACGCAGCTTTCACTATCCGATTCGTCACCCGAATGTGTAATTATTTCCGGACGATTTGCTTCGATCAATCGATCAATCGAACAATCGATCAGCAGAACAGCAGATTAAATATGAAATGAATTAACCTCGGAAAGGAGAATGCCCAAAAATCTATGGGCGTGTAACCCAGTCGTTTACAAGCGTGTTGTATGCAGCATTTATTGCAGGTTTATTCCTGATAACCAAACACACCATTTTAATACCTCTAGGACTTGTAGTTTTAAATAAATCCAAGTTTAAGTTTGAAAATGATTCTAGGTTATGTGTAGTTTATAATTGTTAAAGTAGTAAGGAAAGCCGTGTATCTTTCCTGCCGATTTGAACTATTTGTTTGGCGCGCACTATACTTAACATACCTGTCCAACGATATCCAATACAAAAACAATAAACCAAATTAATATTGGTCTCCGCTGTGCTACAATAAACATTCAAAATGTAAACAGAGTAGACGTCACTAGCGTCACACAACTAAAACAATGACATGTCACATTGACATCTTGAAATAAGTTTCGTTACACAAAATCAAAAAGGTTGTAGTTATATTATATTCCATTGCACAAAACGCAACGAAGTTAAAACAATATTATAAAAAAAATATATATTAATTATTACTTATTTACTTTAAGCATATATTGTACGATTTACAACAAATAACAAATAAAATAATGTATTTAAATAATTAATATCCGTTCTATTTTAAATGAAATTATTTTTTTAAAAATAACAAACCTCTTTTTTGGGCATGTACCTATGCGTAGAATGTAATGCAAATGGCCGTCAGATTTAAACGGGAAGTTGAAAAGACGGTTTAATTCCTTTTTTATTACATTTTTTTATCGTGAAGTGTAGCATTAATAATTATTAATTTTCAAATTGTCATATATTCGTAAGATAATTTTTAATAAATTACATTTTGTGTAAATGTTTGGGTCAGGGGTGACCACTCTCCTTTACTCAGATTTTGCAATTTTTGCCTGAGCACTGGAAGTAGAACATTGTCATATGCCGAACATATTCAGGAAAACACCCACAAGGTACTCTCCTTTTGTAAAGGCTAATTGAATATCTGTTGTAAGCTAAGTTGCTTGTTGCTAAGGCTGTCTGTGGTACATAAACCCTTCCGAAACCCAAATTGGGAGGAGGGAAGAATATTTTTACTTTCTATTAACCATTGCAGTGTGTTTTTAAGATGTTCTGTTATTTTAGCTAAAGTAGATAACAAAGGTCTGTAGGAATCAGATTGAAGATTTTCGTCTCTAAACATTTTGTACGGCTTCTTTATACTCAAGTCACTAGATAGGTATTTGCGTTTTTGAGAGGATGATCGACAATAGAGCGATTCGATACATTTTAGTTACATAATATAATGTAGAATGGACTCTTTCTGATCTTTAAACTTATTTATCTTACGATTATTCCCTCGTCGTTCCCTGGCAATCTCCCCTGTATAAAATAAACGTTTCAAAGCATACTCTACACGATATTTTGTTATGCCAAGTATATTCAGGAAAGCTTTTTGGCAAACAGGAACACAATCATTGCGAGCTCTGAAAACGCTATACTTTATATTAAAATCTCTACCCAATCTTATGCTTTTGGTAGGATGCCTTCTTTTTACCTTCTGCGTTTTACAGCACTTCAGTATCAAAGCGTCTTGTTCACTCCGTTTATTTGAAGAATAAAACGAACTGTGTTTATAATATCAGTCATTGTTAAACTTGAACATTTTAGATATTGTTTATTTTTATGTGAACAGATTACCAATAAACAATCATTGTTTGTTGGTAGGAAGCTTTGTTAGTGTTGGAGAGAAGGGCGGGGAGGAGTCTTAGATGAATAGGCAGGAGGAGAAAACAGTTCTTTTGCCATCTCAGCATATGATCGCCGGACAGGGGGAATCGAGATGAGGCTTCTATGTATGAAATAATGTCCTGCTACATCACTATTTTTATGGACTGCTGTCTTGAGAATTCCGGACAGTCCTTGTCAGTCGCGAAGTGTTTTCCTGAGCAATGTATAATGTATGTAATGTACCTTACAGGTATCGCCAGTATGGGCTTGTGCACACCTGTAACATCTGGGTTTGGGTCTGCAAATCGTTTTGGTGTGGTCAAAACGACAGCAGTCCAGGGTGGGAAGTTTATATTCGAAGCATAGCATATATTATAAATAGCATTCGAACAATGCTGAATGTATTGGCGAACTCAAACCTTAATACAAGCCATTTTAGGTCTATTTTACTCTGAAATCGATCAATAGTTTTCGAGTTCGTTTTCGAGTGCTCCGCTTTAGACTAAGCACACTGTCCAACAATATCCAATACAAACACAATAAACCAAATTAATATTGGTCTCCGGTGTGCTACAATAAACATTCAAAATGTAAATAGAGTAGACGTCACTAGCGTCACACACAACTAAAACAATGACATGTCATATTGACATCTTGAAATAAGTTTCTTTACACATAATCAAAAAGGTTGTAGTTATATTATATTCCATTGCACAAAACGCAACGAAGTTAAAACAATATTATAAAAAAATAATAATATTAATTATTACTTATTTACTTTAAGCATATATTGTACGATTTACAACAAATAACAAATAAAATAATGTATTTAAATAATTAATATCCGTTCTATTTTAAATGAAATTATTTAAAAAAAAATAACAAACCTCTTTTTATTTGGGCATGTACCTATGCGTAGAAGGTAATGCAAATGGCGGTCAGACTTACGGGAAGTTAAAAAGACGGTTTAATTCCTTTTTTATTACATTTTTTTATCGTGAAGTGTAGCATTAATAATTATTAATTTTCAAATTGTCATATATTCGTAAGATAATTTTTAATAAATTACATTTTGTGTAAATGTTTGGGTCAGGGGTGATCATTCTCCTTTAAATACTTACCTATATATACAGCTAACTACTATGGAAATAATACTAATGCTACAATATTTACACTATATGAAACACCAATCCTTTTCAAATTGAATTTACAAAAAATTAAAATCAAAGCGCGAAAATTTTACGTTCGTCATGTACGAAGTTTCCCGCCTTTTTTTTCGATTACACAGTTTATAGTCCAGTATATTTATTAATTAAATTAAATTATGAATGTAAAGTGTTAGGTTATAGTTCTCAGTAATTATTTTTTTAATTTAAAGAAAATACTTCTCCGATGGAACCGAGGATTATTGTCGAATTGGTATAATTGGTGAAGGCGGGAGAAGATCCTCAGGGTCTGCATCGATCGCTGGGCGATTCCGACATGTTAAATAAAACTTCTGAATTTGTATTCAAAACTAATTTATTGTTCGAAGTTTTAGTTACTTAAATAACAATTTGTAGTTATCTAAACTAAGTATTAAAACACCGTTTGACCAGAAGATTGTCTTTTTTTTAATTTTTGGAGATACAATATTATTACACAGTGGAGGAGGACATTAACGGTATGGACTAGCTAGGGGATCGCGCGTGGCACGATGCACACCAGTCATCCGCTATCAAGATCCGAATGTCTTAACACATTACAGGGAAATCTCTTATTCCGTAGGATACAAAATAGTGTGAGCGCGATTTAGAAGACAGTCCACGCCATCTAGTGGCAATCTTGGTAACTACATAGCTTGGTTATTACATCCTCCCCCTCTGTCCCTTAAGACGTCGCGGCGAAGAGGACAGGATTACGATGATCCTTTTGGTCGACCTCGTCCTCTAGGAGCTTTCGGCTTGTGTATCTTCCTTACGAGGTCGTCCTGTTTTTCTTATCGGTTGCACTGCTAGTGGACCGTGGTATGTTTTCAGTGTTTTCTGGTTTATGAAATGGCATAAGAGCTGAGGAGTGATGTATTCCTATGGCTTCTCTGGTTCTTCTGTTGTTGCTAATTGTTGCTAGTCAGTAGGAGCTTGGACCGTGTTGACTTAAAATTACGTATGGTCCATCTCTACGTGGGGCAAACGCTGAAAATCCTTTCGCTGCATTACTAATTGGATGCGTATTGACTAGCACCAAGTCACCTGTCTTGTCCCGTGGACTCTCTCATAAATTTTCCTGGCTTCTTTCTTCATTTCCTGGACTACTTTAGCTCTTAGCATCGTCTGGGCTATTAGTTTGATTTTTGGCGTATATTGTCTGAATTTTTGGCGTTTGTCTAAAGTCTTCTAAATTATCATGAGGCTTTCTAATTCTCTACCAAAGGTTAAATATTCTGAGGAGTAACTTGTCGTAGAACACACGGCTGTGTTTAATGCAAAACGAATGCTTGGTAATTGTGCACACCAATTATGTTTA
The DNA here is from genome assembly GCA_920104075.1 of Melanargia galathea. Lineage (NCBI taxonomy): Eukaryota > Metazoa > Arthropoda > Insecta > Lepidoptera > Nymphalidae > Melanargia > Melanargia galathea. The sequence goes on from OV049878.1 coordinate 10,640,173, forward strand.
TCTCCTTCCACGAGTATCGCCAATTGTGTTTTTAAATCGCGATTTTTCATTTCGACTGGATTAGCTTGAGGGTGGCAGAGTGCTGTGAATGATTGCACTTTTAACTTGCACGCAATTCAATTCGCAATTTAATTCGCACACTTGCATTGCACCATTAATTTGTTCTTTTCTTAAAGTAAATTGAAAATCATTACAATTTAAATCTTTTCATTTTTTTACAAATTTTTGAACACATTTGTCCTAGCTTTTTTGATTACATAGCCAGTTACATACTTCAAAATGTCATAGTTATTATCATCAGTTTTTTTTCTATTCCAACCAGTCATTTATTACGTCATCATATTCAATTTCAACAGGATCACTATTTGAGGTAACCCTGGTTTCAAAAATATTTTTTTAAAGAGTTTAATTACATATTTTTGGCAGAATCTGCTTCACAATTGGACCCTTTGGAGTGGCTGCCTAAATTATTCATTAATACTGCAGCAAAGGCAACTTCCTGAAGAAGAAGAAGAAGCCTAGAAGCCTGTTGAAGATTTGGCTAAAGATCCCAGAGCCAAATTGACCCGACACTATACCGAAGATATCCCGGACGTCAGCCTATACGAGATTAGTATGGCTCTCAAACAACTTAAGGACAACAAGGCGCCAGGTGATGACGGAATCACAGCGGAACTCCTGAAAGCAGGTGGAAAACCGGTACTTAAAGTCTTTCAGCGACTGTTCAATTCCGTCATCGACGAGGGCATAACGCCAGAGGCATGGCACAGGAGCGTGGTGGTTCTTTTCTTCAAAAAGGGCGATAATACCCTGCTGAAGAATTATAGACCCATCTCGCTGCTGAGCCATGTCTATAAGTCGTTCTCGAGAGTCATTACGAATCGTCTCGCTCGTAGGTTCGACGACTTCCAGCCTCCCGAACAGGCCGGGTTCCGAAAAGGCTTCAGTACCATAGACCACATCCATACGCTGCGGCAGGTTATACAGAAGACCGAAGAGTATAACCAGCCACTTTGCTTAGCGTTTGTGGACTATGAGAAAGCCTTTGATTCGGTGGAAACTTGGGCTGTATTGAGATCACTACAGAGATGCCGGATCGACTATCGGTATATCCAAGCGCTGAAGTGTTTGTACGAAAACGCCACCATGTCAGTCCGTATACAGGATCAGACTACAAGATTAATCCAATTGCAGCGAGGAGTGCGACAGGGAGACGTCATCTCCCCGAAGCTCTTTACCGCAGCATTGGAGGACGTCTTTAAGCTTCTGAACTGGAACGAACTTGGCATTAACATCAACGGCGAGTACATCACTCACCTGCGGTTTGCCGATGATATAGTCGTGATGGCAGAGTCTCTGGAAGATCTTAATACAATGCTCAACGACCTCAGCAGGGTTTCTCAACAGGTGGGCCTAAAAATGAACATGAGTAAGACGAAAATCATGTCAAATACTCATGTCCCGCTTCACCCGATAATCGTTGAGAACTCGGCGCTCGAAATTGTAGACGAGTACATATACCTGGGACACACGGTCCAGCTAGGTAGGTCCAATTTCGAGAAAGAGATCAACCGCCGAATTCAACTCGGCTGGGCAGCGTTCGGGAAACTTCGAGATGTCTTTTCGTCCAATATCCCTCAGTGTCTGAAGACGAAAGTCTTCGAACAGTGCGTGTTGCCAGTGATGACTTACGGATCTGAGACATGGTCGCTGACAATGGGCCTCATAAGAAGGCTCAGGGTCACTCAGCGGGCGATGGAGAGAGCTATGCTCGGAGTATCCCTGCGGGATCAAATCAGAAATGAGGAGATCCGCAGGAGAACCAGAGTTACCGACATAGCTCATCGAGTCGCGAAGCTGAAGTGGCAATGGGCGGGGCACATTGCTCGAAGAACCGATGGACGTTGGGGTCCCAAGGTGCTTGAATGGCGACCTCGCACCAGTAAACGAAGCGCAGGTAGACCCCCCACTCGTTGGACAGACGATCTCAAGCGAGTCGCTGGCAGCCGCTGGAGTCAGGCGGCACAAGATCGTGTGCTGTGGCGATCCTTGCAAGAGACCTATGTCCAGCAGTGGACGTCTATTGGTTGAAACGAGGTATTTGGATTTTGTACCCAGAAGTCCCTTAATGAATGACGACCTCTGACTCCTGACGTTCTCTTTCGTTCAGAGAATATTGACTTTTTGTTACGAAAGTCAGTGGCGCTACAGCTTCGTACTTTATTTAGATTTCGAACTTTTTCAGGGTCTCGTTCGTAGGATTCACGACATATCATCTGGCAACACTACACCATTTACACAAATAATAATCATTCATGAAAGTTTTACGAAATAACTCTGCCATTCGATACTAGATGGCGCTAGGCATTGTCTAAAAATGTAAAAAAATGGTTTTCTACTATTCAACGTCATCTATACAACGTTAGTTTTACTTTGCGCAAAAACCGAAACACGTGTCAAATATTTTTACATTAACCGTTGAACTGCCGGCGGCCATATTGTGCAACTTGACACATCTGGTGGGGCCGCTCGCGGGTAGTCAACGTGATTCGGCGCTTGCCAATTAAATTGATGATATCTCTAAAATTTCGTATGGGAGCTACATATAAAACTTATGTCGATCGAATTGTTATGAATAAAGCTATAATTTATATCTTATGAGTTAATGCAGTTCTACCTTTATAGGTATTATAAATCTCATGTAAAAGTAGCATGAGCGGATTTTTGCCATACTCTTGTACAAAAATGGTTAAAGTTAATAAATAAACCCATTATTTAAAAAGTTTTTTATTTTATACACATAAGAATACAGCATTTTACAATAATCTATCTATAATATAATAAAACTGTAACAGATCCAATTCTGTACATTGAAGATATTTTGAAATTTTTTATTGAAGGGCACTCTATAATCGATACTGAAGCCAAAACTGCAATTTTTTTCATTTTTGTCTGTCTGTCTGTCTGTCTTTCTGTCTGTCTGTCTGTCTGTATCTTGGCCGCGCATCACGCCGAAACTACTGAATGGATTCGAATGAAACTTGGTACGATTTGAGTTTATACTCCGAGGTAGGTTATAGAATACTTTTTATCCCGAAATTCAGCACGGTTCCCTTGGGAGAGGGGATGAAAGTTAAAACGGTATTTAGCTGTAATTCATTAACGCGTTGTTCGATTTTACTCATTCTTTTTTTGTTAGAAAGGTAGTACTTTATATATTGTTCCATAAATATTTCAAGGTCATAGGTCTTTTAGTTTAGAAATGACAGACATTATAACCCTCAGTATTGGGTTCAAATAACTTGGGACCCGGATCTTTGAACGTACGGCTTATTTTAAACTGGTGTGCGTTTAAATTTATGTTTATCGGTCTGTCTATTTCTTCCAGCTAATCTCCGAAACGGCTGGATCGATTTTAATGGAACTTTCAATGTTATAAGGAGTAACTTAGGCTACATTTAGTTTAGGTATATAAAAGAATTATGGGATCCGATCCGACCCTATATAAAAACCTATATCTACGCGAACGAAGTTGCGGGGTTCAGCTAGTAATATAATAAAACTGTAACAGATCCAATTCTGTACATTGAAGTTATTTTGAAATTTTTTATTGGGGGGCACTTTAAAATCGATACTGAAGCCAAAACTGCAATTTTTTTCATTTTTGTCTGTCTGTCTGTCTGTCTGTCTGTCTGTCTGTCTGTCTGTCTGTATCTTGGCCGCGCATCACGCCGAAACTACTGAACGGATTCGAATGAAACTTGGTACGATATGAGTTTATACTCCGAGGTAGGACATAGGATACTTTTTATCCCGAAATTCAGCACGGTTCCCTTGGGAGAGGGGAAGAAAGTTAAAACGTGTATTTAGCTCTAATTCAATAACGGGTACTTCGATTTAGCTCATTCTTTTTTTGTTAGAAAGGTAGTACTTTAAGTATTGTCCCGTAAATATTTCAAGGTCATAGGTTTTTGGTTCAGAAATGACAGACATTACAACCCTGAGTATTGGGTTCAAATAACTTGGGACCCGGATCTTTGAACGTACGGCTTATTATAAACTGGTGTGCGTTTAAATTTATGTTTGTCGGTCTGTCTATTTGTTCCAGCTAATCTCCGAAACGGCTGGATCGATTTTAATGGAACTTTCAATGTTATAAGGAGTAACTTAGGCTAAATTTAGTTTAGGTACATAAAATAATTATGGGATCCGATCCGATCCTATATAAAAACCTATATCCACGCGAACGAAGTTGCGGGGGTCAGCTAGTCAATACATAAAAACCAACCTTCCCGTGTATTTTTTTCACACCACATGCATAACAATAACTTGCCTCATTTAAGCGACCCTAAACTAGCGGCACGCTATGATGGCCGGTTTGACACATTACAATAGTGATGTGGAATGTCAATTTATTCTCGAACAAAAAACAATTAAGTTTTGTTTTTGTACCTGATTAAATAGGTTTAATAAAACAAAAATGTATATGTTTATTTAATTTATTTGAACGAACTGAATATTTGAACGAAAATGAATATACATACTTTATATGCACACAAGAAACATATGAATACAAAAGATACCAAAAAAGGTGCCACAAAAGGCCATAATTAATCAGATTCGTCCATACTACTATTTTCACTGTCGTCACTGCTATCATCACATACATTAATAATTATATGTTCGTTTTCTATAATATTATCTATTTTCACATCTCTTTCATAATCTTCCCTTATTAATTTAACAGTTCTATTCACAACCTTTTCCCAGTCTCCTTTAGTCACATGTTCACAAGCTTCTTCTAATAATTTTAGCATTTTTTTTGTGGTAAATGGGGGTTCTGTATTGTGTCTTGCAGCATATCCCTTAATTTGAGCCCACACCAACTCAATCGCATTATACTCACAATGGTAAGGCGGTAACCGTATAACTCTGTGCCCATGTTCTAATGCTATTTAGTCAATGACGTATCGGATCTTGGTTGGTTTGTTTTCTTTTAAAAGACGTACTAATTCCGCTTTTAACATATTCATGTTTGCATCTACGCCATTTTTACGAAGCCATGCGACGATATCAGCTTTCTTTTGGGATTGGGCAGGTGGCTTGTCAATTTGCATCGAGTGGTATGGGGCGTTGTCCATAATTATAATAGATGGTTCAGGGAGGCTACACAACATTGAGGTAAACCATTCAGTAAACTTTTCTCCATTCATGTCTTCATGATAGTCTCCAGTGGTTTTTGACGCCAAAGCCATGAGAGAACCTTCGACAAACCCGTTGATGGTTCCGGCGTGACAAATTATAAGTCGCGATCCTTTTCCTACAGGAACTTTGGAAGTAGATGCTGCTGTGTCATCGTTCCAAGAACGGCCTACAGTATGGTTAGCATTAAGCCATGTTTCATCCAAGAACACAACATTTTGCCAATTTTTGATTTCTTTCACTTGCCGTAAAAAAGTATACCTTGCCATCGCTATATCAAATCTTTCCATCAATATTTTGCGTTTGTTACATTTTTTGTATCGAAATCCAATGGTCTTCAAAATCTTCGTTAAAGAACTTTCCCCACCGAAGAATAATCCAGCTTCCTTCAGTGAATGCACCAACTTTTTTCTTGTTGGATACTCCTTCTGTAAATAGTAGCCGTAAACATGTCTTCGGATAGCATCGGCATCAAAGCTATCGATGCCTACGACTGGTTTTGCTCGTTTTCTCTTTTTTGGTGTGTGAAGTTTATTTTCTTCTGTGCCAGTCTCGCCATATTTTTTTTTAGTTATCCGTCTAACAGTTCGTTGTCCAATATTAAGCGCATCAGCTACGCGTTCAACCACTGACGTTATAGGTAAAATTGGCCCTCCATTTTGAGCTTCACGATCGAAATAGTTACGAAGGCGTATTACGAACTCACGTGTCTGACTATTTAGAACAGTTCTCTGCGTACGTTCTTGTAGGAGGGCTTGAACAAAGGGCTTGAACAGAGTCCAAATTAACGAGCAAGGGTCAACAGTAATGCAGTATCAATATTTGAAATCCAAAGCCAGGTCAAAACTATATCACAATCGCATTGCACTGACAGTTTATACTTTTCGAAGCAACGTCAATTCGAAACTGCTTTGTTTTGCATTGAGCATTGACGCGAGTTTGCCGGAGGTAGTAGTTGTGCTAGTCAGCGATCCTATGTGACGATCGTATTAGATTCCATTTTTAAAAATTTATTGATATTTTTTTGCGATTTCAGAGGTTTGTCCACATAGTGAAAATTGTTCATATTCACAAGTACATTCACCCCTTAAATGGTGCAAACTGATTTTTCTACACTTGTATACATTTAAGAAATCAATTTAATAAATAAATTTTGAGTCCTAAACCTAAAACTACATTCGATAAAATTTATGAATCTCTGCACATCACTATCGTCAATAAAGTAATACAATTATTTCCTTCAAAGTCGTTATCAATTAATACGGAACTTCATGAGCGGACAAACGTCAAACCGGCCATCATAGCGTGCCGCTAGAGTAGTGTAAGACAAAAAAAGGGTGAGGTTTATGGTTAAATTCCAAGAACACTGTAATTCAAGTAGTTAGGGATAAATATCCAAGTTAAAGTATGGTTCATATACTTATCTCACACAAAGCACCAGTTGTGAGAAGTATTTAGTTTATTGTTTATAAATATTAAAACAGACCACTTGAAACAGGCGCTGGAAATAGCACTCTTATACTTTGGATTACAGACATAGTTCTGTAGCACTTATTTTAAAAATTAATGAATATTCTTCAACAAGATGAAGTTTACAAATCAAATTACACAAGAAACAGACATGTCATCATACAAAAACATTTTAGAAATCAAGAAAGAAAACAGACAATTTTACTGCAAAAAAGTATCTATGCAGCAGGTACGTAGGCTATGATAGTGTGGAGAAGGCTTCCTTGATGTCTTTTTATTTTTAACCCCTTAACTGAACTTTTTATTTTTAACCTCCGAAGCAAAAACGACAGGGGTTATAAGTTTGACGTGTCTGTGTGTTTGTGTGTGTCTGTCTGTTCCCCCGTAGCGCTCAAACGGGTGAACCGATTTGAAAGCGGTTTTTTTTGTTTGAAAGATGAATTAGTCGGGAGTGTTCTTAGCTATATTTGATGAAAATTGGTCCAAGATGGCCGCCGTTACAAAATGGCGGATCACATATTTTTTCACAACTCCCTCAATATGGGTATCAAATGAAAGGGCTTGACTAATAGAATAGCACTATGCAAATCCATTATGGCCGCCACCACAAAATGGCGAATGGCAGGGGTTTTTAAATTTTTAATTTATACTTGTATTCATTATTTTGTGTTCCAACATATCATATGATTGGAATAAGATTGGTAATTTTAAAGTCAAAGTCAAAATCTTAATATATAAAACAAAGTCGGGTTTGTTCGAACACTTATAACTCGAGAACGGCTGGACCGATTTTCATAGTTTTTAATTTGTTGTATTTGTCACAGTCCCGAATAGCAGAATAAATATTATAAATATTAGAAAATTGACGAAAAATAAAGTAAAAGAAAAAACATTTTCCCATACAAAGTGTTTATGGGTTTCGTAACTGTCAAACATTTAATGTTCACCCCGTCGATACGGTAAACTTTCTCACCCGTACCTATACAGGGTATAAGGAGACCGCTACCGAAAACTTAGCGCTATTGTTATACTACCTAAACATAATCGTATAGGGTAGGTATCGGCGTCGGCGCGACCGCGGTTTCGTAGGTATCTAACGATACGTAAATAGGTCACATCAAGTTCGTTGACCTCCAGCGTCAGCTGATTTTATTTTAATCACGCAAGAATTACGTAACAAACTTTTACAAAATACAGCAAATAAGTTTTTTGCAATTACAGGGCTGTTTAAGCCTCCAAAAAAAAAAAGTATTGCATAAAAAGTGCAATTTTTTTTTTGTAAAAAAAAAATTTTTTTTCACGTTTTTTTAGTGATATCTTATTAGTAATCATCAGTACTATCACCTGTCTTCGTTTCCGAGAGCGGTCTCCTAACACCCTGTATAATTTTTCTGTACGTGTGTTTGTTACCTAACTCCTCCTAAACGGCTGGACCGAGTTGGATGAAATATTGTGTGTTTATTTCAATGTGTTCCTGGATGGTTTGAAAACACAATTACCGGGTAGGTACAGGTAACCTACCGGGTCTCGGTAGGTGGCGCTGATGTCGGTATGTCGGCGGGCAGGACGACGTCTGCCGGGTCCGCTAGTATTTAATCAAAAATAGGGTTCAGTGTTTTCACTATTGTATTTTAACATTGTACCTATTTGTGTTTGAACATAAAATGTTTTTTTTTGGATTCAACAATTAACAGAAGAATTATATCCTAACGCGAAATGAAATATTATTATAAAATAAAATATACAATAATTTCACAAGTACATTCACCCCTTAAATGGTGCAAACTGATTTTTCTACACTTGTATACATTTAAGAAATCAATTTAATAAATAAATTTTGAGTCCTAAACCTAAAACTACATTCGATAAAATTTATGAATCTCTGCACATCACTATCGTCAATAAAGTAATACAATTATTTCCTTCAAAGTCGTTATCAATTAATACGGAACTTCATGAGCGGACAAACGTCAAACCGGCCATCATAGCGTGCCGCTAGAGTAGTGTAAGACAAAAAAAGGGTGAGGTTTATGGTTAAATTCCAAGAACACTGTAATTCAAGTAGTTAGGGATAAATATCCAAGTTAAAGTATGGTTCATATACTTATCTCACACAAAGCACCAGTTGTGAGAAGTATTTAGTTTATTGTTTATAAATATTAAAACAGACCACTTGAAACAGGCGCTGGAAATAGCACTCTTATACTTTGGATTACAGACATAGTTCTGTAGCACTTATTTTAAAAATTAATGAATATTCTTCAACAAGATGAAGTTTACAAATCAAATTACACAAGAAACAGACATGTCATCATACAAAAACATTTTAGAAATCAAGAAAGAAAACAGACAATTTTACTGCAAAAAAGTATCTATGCAGCAGGTACGTAGGCTATGATAGTGTGGAGAAGGCTTCCTTGATGTCTTTTTATTTTTAACCCCTTAACTGAACTTTTTATTTTTAACCTCCGAAGCAAAAACGACAGGGGTTATAAGTTTGACGTGTCTGTGTGTTTGTGTGTGTCTGTCTGTTCCCCCGTAGCGCTCAAACGGGTGAACCGATTTGAAAGCGGTTTTTTTTGTTTGAAAGATGAATTAGTCGGGAGTGTTCTTAGCTATATTTGATGAAAATTGGTCCAAGATGGCCGCCGTTACAAAATGGCGGATCACATATTTTTTCACAACTCCCTCAATATGGGTATCAAATGAAAGGGCTTGACTAATAGAATAGCACTATGCAAATCCATTATGGCCGCCACCACAAAATGGCGAATGGCAGGGGTTTTTAAATTTTTAATTTATACTTGTATTCATTATTTTGTGTTCCAACATATCATATGATTGGAATAAGATTGGTAATTTTAAAGTCAAAGTCAAAATCTTAATATATAAAACAAAGTCGGGTTTGTTCGAACACTTATAACTCGAGAACGGCTGGACCGATTTTCATAGTTTTTAATTTGTTGTATTTGTCACAGTCCCGAATAGCAGAATAAATATTATAAATATTAGAAAATTGACGAAAAATAAAGTAAAAGAAAAAACATTTTCCCATACAAAGTGTTTATGGGTTTCGTAACTGTCAAACATTTAATGTTCACCCCGTCGATACGGTAAACTTTCTCACCCGTACCTATACAGGGTATAAGGAGACCGCTACCGAAAACTTAGCGCTATTGTTATACTACCTAAACATAATCGTATAGGGTAGGTATCGGCGTCGGCGCGACCGCGGTTTCGTAGGTATCTAACGATACGTAAATAGGTCACATCAAGTTCGTTGACCTCCAGCGTCAGCTGATTTTATTTTAATCACGCAAGAATTACGTAACAAACTTTTACAAAATACAACAAATAAGTTTTTTGCAATTACAGGGCTGTTTAAGCCTCCAAAAAAAAAAAGTATTGCATAAAAAGTGCAATTTTTTTTTTGTAAAAAAAAAATTTTTTTTCACGTTTTTTAGTGATATCTTATTAGTAATCATCAGTACTATCACCTGTCTTCGTTTCCGAGAGCGGTCTCCTAACACCCTGTATAATTTTTCTGTACGTGTGTTTGTTACCTAACTCCTCCTAAACGGCTGGACCGAGTTGGATGAAATATTGTGTGTTTATTTCAATGTGTTCCTGGATGGTTTGAAAACACAATTACCGGGTAGGTACAGGTAACCTACCGGGTCTCGGTAGGTGGCGCTGATGTCGGTATGTCGGCGGGCAGGACGACGTCTGCCGGGTCCGCTAGTATTTAATCAAAAATAGGGTTCAGTGTTTTCACTATTGTATTTTAACATTGTACCTATTTGTGTTTGAACATAAAATGTTTTTTTTTGGATTCAACAATTAACAGAAGAATTATATCCTAACGCGAAATGAAATATTATTATAAAATAAAATATACAATAATTTGTATAGTCAAAAGCACCAAGCGTAACTTTTTGATACCTAAAAAAATATCTATACTTTATTAAAAATCTGAAACAAACAAAATATAACATTCTAGATGTATTTCTACAAAAATTAACACTTTTTTACTTCTTTTATTCATTTTTTTACTCACTCATCTCTTCTAGCTAGTTTTTATCGTTGTCACAATAATCAGGACATTGATGTTGGGAACAAATCCGCTTGTAACATACGTAAAATTGATTTCTGGTGGACGTATTATGTGCTGTGCCACAAAAAGAACAATTTTCAACGCAAATCATTCATCATTCACAGTCATTCATTGTGTTTATATGTTCATTCAAATTCAAATAAACTTTATTCAAAATTGGTTCACTGTACACTCTTTGATCTTCAATATATAATGAGGATCAGTAAGGTTTTTAACTAAGAATGCAGATTTATAGAGCTAAGAAATCCTTAACATACAGTGCAAAAAATTTTGTTCTACGACAAAAATTGACGAAGTTATGAAGAAATTACTAGCGAAGTTCACTAATGTGCCGGCGCGGTAGGCTGTGACGTCACAGTGACGAACCACGCCAGTTAGCCGTTGGCAGCGATACGGCGCGCAAGTTTTTTGATTGGTTAAACAAATTAAGTGTTCGATTTGTGTCTAATTCACTTTTCTAACTATGTATAAATATTGTATAGTGCCAAAATGTACAAATACTTCTTTTAAAACGCCCGAAAAACTGTTTTTTAACGTGCCGAAAGACCCAAAACTACGAAAAAAATGGTATGCAGTTGCGAAAAGAGATGATAAAACTCCACCTTCTGCCCAGGCTACAAGACATTGTTGCGAAGATCATTTCGATGTAAGTACCTACATAACTAAACATACGTGAGTACCTACTATTTAGTTGATATGGGAATAAGTTGGTACCTACGATTACGTGTATGTGTACTTAAGTATTCTCTTATTTTAAGCCGCTGTATTAATAAAACATAACTACCTACCTACCTACTTACTTTTTCTGAGTTTTGTGGATAAACCTATGTATGTAGGTACCTACCTATTCGCTCATTCTGATTTCTATATCATATTTCAAGGTCAAAACAATGATACAGGGACGTACTTGGGGAAAAAGCGAAGAGTAAAGGAAAACATTATTTTATCATTGACACATATCACTTTTTTTAAATAATTATTGCGAGACAATTAACACAACGCCATCTAGCCCCAAGGTAAACAACTAGGCTTGTGTTATGGTAGCCAGACAACGGATATAATATAGGATAAATAGATAGGTACTTTTCTTTTGTAAATACATACATATACAAACACCCAGACCGTCACAAATATTTGTCGACGGCGGGAATCGAATATGCAACCTCCTTCGTCATAGCCGGGTGTTCGCCCGACGCGCCACTGAGGTAGTCAAATCATATCATTGACGCGGTGCATTTATGAATCTGCCTCAGCTATGCCTTATATATAACAACAAGAAGTAAATAAACTAATAATATTTTTTATACCTATTTCAGTTGGAAGAAGATATGGAAAATTACATAAAGTTTAAGTTGGTTGGAGGAAGGCTTAAACTGAAGAAGGGAGTTTTGCCTCATAAGTTTGAATGTCAAAAGCTTCAAAAAAAGAAAATTGATAGACCCGGATTCAAGAAAAGACAAGATATAGAATATTTTGAAAGAGTTTTATCTAAAGATATTGGACACGAAGACCTGTTGTTGCATTCCATTGAAGTAGTAGAGTGTGAGAATCAAGACTCAACCATCATTCAAAACAGTGATCCCCTGAACATACTTGAAGAAATAGAAGTATTATCAAAAACCAATGAAATGGGTCAAAAAACACAAGCAGTGCAGGTTAATATGAAACCAAAAATGAAAACTAAATCTAATAATACGCCAATCAAATGGAAACAACGCATAGTAAAAAAGAAAGAAATTCCTATCAATCTTGACCCAAACGTCGTTAGCTTCACAATCAGCAACTCAAACTCAAGTAACAGTACTCGTTCATTTGGTGTTAGTCATAACGAGTCAAATGATTTGGAAATAACAAAAGAGATGAACAAAAATGTCTTCAAAGAGCATATGAAACAGGGTGCTCTAATGGCTATATCTCGAGATCCAAAATTACTGATAGGGATTCCTAACCATTCATACATTTGTATTGAACATTTACAAAACTTCACGAGAGCATCATCTATTGAAATCCTAGTGACTACGAAAAATTCGATGGCATGAACCTAACTCCATGCTTGCCATACATTTTGGCCTCTCTGAGAGTTCTATAGCTAAATATTTTAACAAGACTCTCCCAAAAGTTGGACTGTGCCTGAATCAGCTTATTAGGTGGCCATCAGCAGATGATGTCAGGGAAAACTTGCCGATAGCTTTTAGGAAGCGATATTCTAAAGCAATATCAATAATCGATTGTTTCGAAATTCAAATCGAGAAACCTAGCAACGCTTTACACCAAGTGCTTACGTGGTCTCAATATAAAAACTGCAATACTATTAAGTACTTAGTTTCAATTACACCTGACGGTTTGATAAACTTCATCTCTGATGGATACGGGGGGAGGACCTCAGACTCAACTATATTTGAAGACAGCGGATTTCTTGACAAATTGCCACAAGGAAGTATTGTGTTAGCTGACAGGGGTTTCAAAAATATTGCCCATTTACTAGAACAACGTGGTTGCACACTTCTGAGGCCACCTAGTGTGAGTTCCAACTCAAAACCTACAGCAGAGGAAGTTTTCCAAACAAAGAGAATCGCTGCTATAAGAGTTCACGTTGAAAGAAGCATAGGGAAGTTAAGAGACTTTAAAATGATCGGACCTCACGCATGTGTCGATATTTCATATATCAATTTTTTGGATACTATTGTAACAATAGCCTGTGGTATAGTTAATTTACAGGATTGTCTATTTAGTAATCAAGTGTAAAATAAAAATGCTTTCGTTTCTTTTATAGAGTTTTATTTCGACAACCTTTCATAATCAAAAGCACACGTCATATTATTAATAGAATAGTAATTTCAAGTCTCAACCAGTTTCGGAAACACTGATGTTTTCCAAAAATTCGTGGACTTCTCTAAAAGATCAGTACAATAGTTTTCATCATAATCTTCTTCAAAAATTTCTACTTTGTTATTGCTTTCAAAATTTTCATTAGCTACACAAAACAGTCCCTTGACTTTATTGCAAAAAAACATTTGTAGCTGAATTTGAGCTTTAGATTTGCTTCCAAGAACATTATTCTTTACGAAACTTTCCTTTCCTTTTTTTGTCGAGGGACATTTTATTTCTACTACATATTGACTTGTTAATCCATCTGGGGAAGCACCTAGGTGAGGCCAATCAGGTTTTAAAAAGAAACCAGCATTTTCAATAACTATTTTCCTTGATTTGGCTACTTCTGCTCTAACAGCGGATTCCAATCGTTTGCCTCTTTTCATAGCCAGAGTCTCTGGTACAGAGGCACCAAATATTTGTTCAATCAAAGCACCATCTAGAGTCTTGCAATGTGCAGCTTCGTAAACTTTAGACGCGGTTATTCTACAATACCTTAACTCATGCCATAACGGTGAACTAGCTTGACAAACTGTTGCTTCTTCTGCTTTGTGACATTCTTCTATGGTGATTTTATTACAGCAATAATCAATGAAATCATCTGCACTATTTATATTTTTGCTTTCTTTTTTGTACTGATGAACGAGATTATGCAAAGACATTTTTTTTAATTCGTTCTTTGTAACATATACTGCCAGCTGATTTCTAATAGAATTTTCCTTGATACTTTTCACAACCGCTTGGAAAAACTGGTCTCCATTAATGTTATCAGTGGTATTATCTTCAATAGTAACTGAGCTGGGAACCATATCTTTAGCTTTAATAAATTTAATAGTTGAACCTATATTAGCCAGTTTTGGTTTGGCCCAGTAGCATTTTTTTTCTGTGGGAGATGGCTCTTCGCTGCGTCTATGGAGCCACGTTAAAAATGCTACGCTATGTTTGCAGCCTCCCTTTTGAGCCGCACAGTCATGACATTCCACGTTCAGAACCGTCTCCTCTGTTTCATCACATGTAAATGTGCAGCAATACGCTTTGCTTTTTATTCTATGTTCAGGCGTTATTTTTGCTTTTACAGTACAAACATTACCCAACCTCTGGACCTGGACAAATCCTACAGCATCATCTCCATAGCTTTCACGTGCCGATCTGTAATAAATAAATAAAACGGAATAAACTCTAACATCGCGCAACTCTATCAACATCAAAATGTGCCGATGCTCGATCTTTATAGCTGCAGGGTACACAATGGGCATTGAAAGTATACTACCCGTGCGCATTAACATGGCACCTGGCTCGTAAACAACCCTCCCCCCACTTCTTCGTCTTTTTGTCAAATTGTTCGTCTGTCTTCAAGGACCATGGACATGGACCATTCGAGCCAGGTGCCATGTTAACTCGCACGAGTAGTAGCGATCGCAAAGCAAAGCGAAAGCGAGGGAAGCGCTTCGAAAAGCGAGGGACAACTGGCTGAATATTCAAATAATAATAACTTTAAAACTATGCAACTTGTACCTATACTTTTCATTCATTCTTTCTCAAACCTACCTACCTACTACTTACAGCAGATTAGACCCAAAGATTACTACTATTAAGAATACACTTTATTCCTAAGTTCTGAATACGTCTCTGCTATACTTTACTTACATTAATTCTTTCTTACACCTGCCTGCTACTAACAGCTTAGACCTAAATATTGCTAATAAGCAGGTAGGTATCTATTTTACGTACGTAGATAAATAAGCAGCCTTACCTTTGCAGTTTCCATCCACGGATTTCAGCGCTGGTGAACTTACAATGATTACTAAGGTAATCAAATACCATGAAAGAATCCACTTTTGGAAGGTTATCTGATTGAGCTTGCACAAAACCAGCTTCTACTTTACTTGTACTCATATTTGGAACGTTTTATAATTAAATATTACAAAATTATACTTTAAAACAACACTTTATTTAAATAAATTGCAAATAAAATGACCTGCGGTTAGTTCCCGCGCTCCGTCGATTCGTGTACTATGAGTAGCTACCATTGAGTACATATCATGGGGATGAAACTGTCATACAAATTCGAAGACGAAAATTTTTAAATAAACGAGTGACCTCTAGCGTCCGGGGTGGTACAACTTTCAAGGAATTGTTTAAATGTGAAACTAGATGGCAGGATGTTCGCCTGATGCTTATCTAATCCGTCACTTGCCAAAGTTCAATTAAATCAAGTGTCAAAAACTGAAGTTTTACAAACTTTTTCAACGGTTATTTGCAGTGCATTATTTATTAGTTTTCTCATGTTCTTTGTTTTATTAATAGTGGTTTTTGTTTATAACGATGACTTGGACTGTTAATGGACTCTGTGATTTCTTCTCCAAACGATTTTACCCAACTTTGCAAATTGATTTCTGTTTCCTGATATATACGACATACCTGGCATCTATTTTCGTTTTCTTGACAAAATGCCTAAAAAATCGGAACTTCGGAACTATTGGAACGGAATTTTATTTTGGGTGTACTGTTGATGGTAAGTTTGTTTGTATAAATTTTATACTATATTATGTAGGTACTTAAATCCCACGTAAAAATCCAATGATATCCATATCGTCCAAGATTGTGACCAATTCTTCATTTTTTCAGGTACATTGCATAGATTTCCTAAATGGGAGTATACCCAGAAGGAAAAGTTTGAATCTTGGAAGAGTCTGTTAAGTTTAACAACTCAAGGATATAAAAGTATATTGTAATTTTGATATCTTGTCTAAATGTAAAGCGCATTTTTCTAAAATTAAACTATTCATTATTTCATTGACTATTAAACTAATACTTACTTCACAGTTGGTGTATGGGGGTAAACAAAATATTAAAAGGTAAAATTACAATGTTAAAAAAATTATTTAATAAAAGAACATGCTTACATGTATTTTAAAATTTACACAAAATATAAAACAAAATAAATACTTTGTGTTTCATTTTTACTATTTTCAATTAAAAAAACAAATAAATAATCCGTTTTAAAATTTAGAGTTATTTTCCAAAATATATTTAAAGGAAAATCGATCTAAAGGAGACTGTCCACTTTGTATGGGGGTTTTGGCTTGAAGTGGACAGTCACTGAGAATAATAATTACATTTTAAAATAATAGCACTAACAAGTAGAAATTAGAAAAATAATAAAGTTTTGTGTCCAGGTGTTCCTAATTTTTTTTATGGAGGTTTATGGGAAGGGGTTTCAAATTAAAAATCCATTTATTTTATTTTATTTATTCTGATTCATATGTTAATAGAATATTATCTAGGAACTGGGCAGGTGGATTTATTGACTCTTGATACCTTGCCCAGCTCATAAACCAAATTATTGTCATGACATGGGCACAGCAACCTACTGTCCGTCGACCCACAATGCAGTTACAACAATATTGTTTTATGGCTTCTCTGCCTGAATTATTATTTTCATATAAAATATAAACAAAATATATTTTTCTACTGATGTGCCTGCTGTGGATCTTACCTCGCAGTAATGATGAATTCTCAGTTACAGTAAAACCTTCCAATAGGTTACCGGCCATGTCTCTACATACTTCAATTGTATATGAACCATCACCTCTAATGTGCTCCCCATAGTAGGACCGGGCTTGCTTTAATTGATAGGTCCCGCAAGCTATAAGAATTAAATCGCTTAACTCCAGTCTGGGAAAGGGTACATTGTGTATGTCAACATTGATATTTAAAAATTGTGTTCGCCTTCTATTTAAATTATTTCTGATAACATAATCTGCTAGGTCATTGTTCATGTAAAGCTTTTCATTTATGATTTCAAGGATTTGGCTTGCATCATCCCTATCCCTTATCCTTTGGTGAAACTTATTTATCAACGCTGCAGCTACTGTGAAATCTGTCATGGCATGTCTTGATGCAACGTTAAAAAATTCATGTCTCAGAAGCTTAAAAGATTGTTTAAAAATGCCATTTACTGCTTCAACAACCCATCTGCAAATGGTAACCATTCTAGACTGGTTAGCTGCTAGTGTTGATAACTGGTTTTCACCTTCTTGCAAGGATGCAGGGGTGTGGACAGAATAATTGTTCTGTTCTAACAATGGCAAACAGTCTCTAAAACCCCTATCCAGTATGAAAATATCTCCAGGTTGAAAATATTGCCGTAATGGTTTTGTCTCATCGCTGAATTCATTTGAAATTATATTAGCATCAGACGTTGTTGCTGGATATGGGCCTACTACATCTACAATGTACCCATCGCAGCACACTATTATAAAAGGTTTCATTAAGTTCCTATACTTATGTAAGGAGTAGGTATCTTTTTGATACATATAGTTTGAACTCTTTTGTACATACAGATAGGTACCATCCATAATAACAATGGGTTTCCTATCTTCTGCACAAAAGAGTCCATTTGGTATTAACAAATTCCTTGCTGCAATTTCAGCCCTAGTAATATTATTTATGCCCAAGTTTCTTGTAACAAAATCTTGCTTAAGTGCATTACGTGCTTTATTCATATATCTCAATAATGTTGTTCGGGGCATATTAAACAATGTGGCGAGTCTTTCATCACTGTCACCTGTTCTTAATTTAACTAAGTATGCAGCAAGTGCTATTGACCCCTTCTGCATGTTCCTTAAGCTAGGTACATCAAAAATAAGTTGCCTAAATTGAGATTTTGTTAAGCCTACCCAAAAATGTACAAAATCTTCCGACATATCATCTATATTGGAAAAATCTAAAATCCCTTTCATTTATAAATGATGCAAAATCCTCAATATGGTCTGTAGTAAAACTTTGTATTGGTTGTGCAATATCAGATAATTGCTGCCAATTATCATTTTGCAAATGGAATGTACAAATTCTACAATTTGGTGGAACATAAAACTTAAAATCTGCAAAAAGCTTTACCCTCAACCATTTAGGAACTGTTAGTCTTTCCAGTAAGTTACAGTCTGGGAAAAAACAATGTGCTTGGGTATCTACTGCTCTTTTAAGGTTCGGTAGAATAATGGTTGATGCTCCTTGTTGAGGTGGCTCAAGCGTACGACTTGACAATCGATCACTTCTCTGCCAGCAGGGGTGGCAGATTTCATCTGATCCATGCAGCTGAAATAAAGTACTTATATGAACATATTTTTAATTCGCTTAGAATACATAATATAATATACTAAGAGTATTTTTGTATTATGAGGACAAAATGAAGTTCAAGACTTTTTAACTATGTAAACTTATCATATCAACCTCATCGCTAGTAACATTTTTTGGCCATAGCCAAATAAAAATATAGCAAACGTTTGTTTAGTAATTATTATATGAGATACAAAGCGAATTCATGTACATTAATGTTAACAATATTAAGAAGATATATGACAGCTATAAGTGACAAATACTAAATATAATAGTTACCTGACGGGGCATAATCCTCTCCATTATTATGTTCCGAATGCGTGCCTCACGTTCAGTATCAGTACGTAGCCTGTGAGATCTTGTTCTCATCAAAGAGCATCCACAACTAATACAAACACGACGATGGTGACCACCACTAGTAGAAGGTTGATCATCATTAGTCGTAGTGGAGTGGTGTGACTGGTTGAGAGCTAAAGTCCAGCAAGAGTGGCATACTATAGTGCTATGAGTCACCTGTTAAGAATGAAAATATTATATATAAAATGCTTTATTATGAATCTATACTAATATTATAAAGCTGAAGAGTTTGTTTGTTTGAACGCGCTAATCTCAGGAACTACTGGATTGATTTCAAAAATTCTTTCACCGTTGGATATGTACGTGATCCCTGAGTGCTATAGGCTATATATTATGTACCACGGGCGAAGCCGGAGCGGACCGCTAGTAATGAATAAAGATGATGTTACTGCACACAAGCACAATATACAATTGAAAATGTTACTAGTATTATCCCCTGACAATAACCATGTATTCATGCACAGCTTATGCAGCAACATAACTACGACTTTATCCTAAATAAACATTAGCGCGAAATAGCAAATAGTGCATTGAACACTTACCACTTGGGGTGCAATCCAGTGTCGTATTATGGACATAACCTCTACAAGTTCAAGGCTATGCCTTCTCCTTTGAGTTACATCAGTACCACAATTAACACATCTCAATTCAGTGAGAGTCGTGTGTTCCGTGTTCAGTCCGGGGTCAACATTAGGGCTTCGATCGGTACCGGTAGGAATGCCAGGGTCGTCGTAAATAGCGTCATCGGTGTCCATTATAAATAGCAAAAGTCGAGATAGAAAAACGGGAAACGAAACAAAAATGACAACAATTAATATTCACTATGAATCAATTAACATTCAACCACAATGAGTGAAAGCGAATGCCGAACATGCCGAATGTCGAATGCGGAATGACATTTAGTTTGTCAAAATGACAAGTCAAAAGAGTAAAGATAAGTAAAGTCTATAGCTAGGGTTGCCATAAAAGTCATTTTCGAGAAACAATAAAATAGATTATTAATGAATAATATCGATAATCGAAGTTATTACAATTAATCGAGCAATATTGATATTGCTTTTTATCTATTCAATAGCAATTTACCTAAGTAGGTACAACTGTGTGATTTTTCGCCACAAGTAAATGTTTTTTTACTAGAAGCACTTTGGGAAATAACTTTTTCTTTTTGTTTTCGATTTAAAAATATTTTATATAAATAGTCAATTAACAAATAATCGATTCAAAAATATATGTATTGAAATCGATTATTATTTGTTTTTAATAATAATATATGTTTTTTTAGACTGGCAACGCGACATAATCAAATTACCAACCGGAAATAAACCGGAACTAAATAATTAATGGATTAAAATACTTAATAAATAAACATTTTATCAGTTTATATTGATACAACTGAAAATCACAAATAATCATGATTTAATTTATGATAATTTTTGGTATAATTGTTTTTTTGTATGAATTCTGTCCACGCCAAGCCAATATTGGACAGTTCCCTTTTAAAACGGATTATTTATTTACCCTGAATAGTAATTATTTATAAGCCGAGCCCCCAAGGTCGACATGTACGAAAAGCGCCATCTATCGGTCTATTTGGTATCTAAATGTGGTTTCAATACTAACGCCATCTTTAGACGGTGGAGGAAAAACTTTTAAATACATCTCAACGTTTCGCATCTATAGCAGGTAGTAGTGTATTATCTATGGTACATATGTAGGTATAGAGCGAGTATATCGCTCACGCGCCTTTATGCCAAGTGTAAGCAGTTGTTCTATACATATTAACTTATAGATATCGCGGCAGAGTCCGTTGGATAGTGATGCGCCATGATTTTAACGTGAAGTTTTACCAATGAAGTTATCGTACCTACATTAGTAATTCCTATCTTAAGATATAAACTAAATATTTTTTTGTAAACTTACTTGTGAAAATAAAACCAAATACTTATTATATTTATTTTGCGTCCGTCGATAAATAAAATAAACGTTCTTGTTTCGGAAACTGGCATTTTTATTCGAACCCCATAAAAGTAACAAAGGGTTAATTCGAAATGCTGGCTGAGGTCTTGTTATTTTTACTTGTTAATATTATGGTAATAATTTTCTTATCATCTTATCATTAGTGATATCGTGGAAACACGTCATACCTACATATTACGCAGTGTCTACTCATAAGTGCCTAACTTTCATCTTTCATAGTGCCCTATAACTCTGCTCGTCAAGTCGGCACTGTGGACCGATATTTTCAAAATCGAAATCTGGGAAAAAGTGGCCACCATTTTGATTTTCCTCTATTTTTAGGCCGCAAAATCGATATCTGAGGCGTCCTGTGATCATAAGAGAGGAAACTGTTTTTAAAATTAGAAAAAATAGCCACCATTCAAAATGCGTATAAACTTCACTTCTGACGGGCGTCCCCAATCACCTGAATTTTTAATTAGGAGATTTATAAAACAGGAGTATGCACAGTTAGAATATAAAATAATTTTTATTAATCTTTTTTATAGCAGAATAAAACAGGGATATACTTAATATTATAATAATATACACTCATATTTATTAATCTTTTTTGTAGCAGAATAAAACACAAGGACATACTTAACTATAATACACAATAATATTTAAAAATCAAACGCAAATAAAAACTAAATCACAGTTTTACGTTCTATTGTATCCTCGCAAATTATCCTCTATTTAAATAAAATTACGAAATTTGGAAAATGAGTTGTCCAAAAATGGTTAAAAAAAATTAATAATGGTTAAAAATTATTATTATTATTATTAATATTATAAATGCGAAAGTTTGTGAGGATGGATGTATGGATGGATGGATGGATGGATGGATGGATGTTTGTTACTCTTTAACGCAACAACGCATGAACCGTTTTGGCTGAAATTTGGCACAGAGATAGATTATAGTCTGGAATAACACATAGGCTACTTTTTATCCCGGAAAATTACAGAGTTCCCACGGGAATTTAAAAAACCTTAGTCCACGCGTACGAAGTCGCGGGCATCCTCTAGTATAATATATATATTTAATATAATATATATATTTAATATTTATATATAATATTATAAATGCGAAAGTTTGTGAGGATGGATGTATGGATGTATGGATGGATGGATGGATGGATGGATTGTCGAGGTATGCAACCTCTGTTAATTCGTGTGCGCTGGCCAATTACACCAGAAGAAAAGAGTTTGTCAATGAGAACATTTTAAGAATTCGAATTACGAAGCCGCAACCGAGAATTAGCTACGAGAGCACACTTCAATTCTGTTCCTTGTACTGTGCATATACCTGAGTAATCTCCTGTCCGGACCGGAGCCCTAAAATCCTTTTGGTCCATTTATTGTTGTATTGTTTATCACAAAATATACGGAGTTATTGTATTCAAGATGTAGCCACTTGTTTGATTTCCGCTACATATTGGTGACGAATCCGACGTGATCATGATACACGGCTACGAATCCGACGTGATACGATTGTTTGGACCCACGGGCGATTTAATCCATGGAGACATAAATATTTGGAGATGTAACTAATTGGAGGAATTTTATTGGAATTATTTGGAGAACTTCATTACCTACGTACTTTGGAAGACGTGACTGAGGTTTTTCTTTTCCTTAACCAAGTGCCTCCGGAACATAACCAGTGCTAAAAAACATAAAAATCAAGAATTACGATAATTATTGCATTGGAAAATAATTATTTTTCGTTCACTGAAAAGAACGTTGTGATTGACATCTGACACGGTCAAAAAAATTTATTTTTGAATTTTTGGAATTCGTGTGAAAAAATAGAAGAACGTAAAGACATTAAGTGTCAAAGTGTAAACAAGAAATTGTTTTATTATTTTGTAATTTTTATGTTGTAATATTTTAACCTTTTCTTTCAGTTATTTCAGCAATTTAAATTTTTACTATTTTAATTTTAATTTTTTAGTTATAAATTAAATTAACTATGGATCAAAGGTTAAAGAAATTAGAGGATGAGAATGCGGTACTGATTAAAAAAATTAGAGAGTTAGAGGGAATTATAGAAGAAAATTTGTCCCTCCGTTCTCAATTAGCCGTCGCATCGGAAACCTCAACCCCTACGGAGTATCAAAGAATTCCACAGGTTTCCCCAGGCTGCATGGCACTTTCTGCCTCTTCTAGTTTGCCCGATCATTTAAAATCCCTCATTGTCAAACGCCTCGATGATCTAACAGAACAAATTGCTGCACTAAGCAGAAATAAACGTAACAGGTTTAAAAATAAAAATAATAATAATAATAATTTAAAAACTAATTCTTCCAGATCACAGAGCAATCACCAGCGGCAATCAGTGGGGGCGCTGCCTGACTGCCCAGCTGATAGTCGCCGTTTATTCATTACGGAAGCAAAATCTAAATTGCGTTTTTTAATAGATACTGGCTCTGATCTGTCTTGCTATCCGGTAACGTGGATTAATCGACCACCTAAGGTAACTGAGTATACCATGCGCGCCGCAAACGGCAGCGACATCAAAACATACGGTACGATTACCTTATTACTAGATTTAGGTCTTCGACGTGCCTTCAAATGGAACTTTATAATATGCGACGTAACTACCGCTATTATAGGGGCCGATTTCTTATCTTATTTTAATTTAATGCCAAATTGCAGGAGCGGCCGGTTGTTCGATAACACGACTGGTCTGTCCAACGTGGCGTCCGTGTCTTCAGAAGGACACGTTAGTGTAAAGTCTATTGACACTAAAAATGAAATACTATGTAAGTATCCTGCTATTTTAAGGCCACCAGGTCCTGTGCGCGAGATTAAACACAACACGGTGCACTACATCCGAACAACGGATGGTCCGCCGGTTGCTTGTCGCCCGCGCCGCCTGGGCCCACAGAAGTTAGCCATCGCAAAGAAGGAGTTCGCAAGTATGGTTGAATGCGGCTCCGCCAGACCTTCCGATAGTCCTTGGTCTTCAGCTTTGCATCTGGCTCCAAAAGGTGAATCTGATTGGCGTCCGTGCGGTGATTATCGCGCTTTAAACGCGCGGACGATTCCCGATAGGTATCCTGTGCGTCACATAGGCGATTTTAATCAAAATCTAATTGGTTCAACAGTTTTCAGCACGATCGACCTTGTAAAAGCCTATCAGCAGATTCCCGTAGCAAAGGACGACATTTGTAAGACTGCAATTATTACACCTTTTGGTTTATTTGAATTTCCATACATGACTTTCGGACTCCGTAATGCTGGTCAAACATTCCAGCGCTTCATTGACGAAGTCGTTCGGGGTCTTAATTTCTGTTTTGCTTACGTTGATGATATTTTAGTTTTTTCTAGGGATCCGCAACAACATGCGGAACACTTAAATATTTTATTTAAACGCTTAGAACAATACGGCGTTGTAATAAATGAAAATAAATGCAATTTTAATGTTTCAGAAGTTCGATTTCTGGGTTACAAAATCAACGCCGCCGGCATAAGTCCGCCGGTTGAACGCATTAAGGATCTTCAGGAGTTTCCCTTGCCGAAGACGGTACAAGGTGTTCGAAGATTCCTTGGTATGGTAAACTTTTATCGTAAGTTTTTACCTGGTATAGCCCGGTACCAGGCCCCACTCATAGATGCTCTGTCGGTCATTCAAGGTAAAGGCGCTAAGCCGTTTACTTGGACGCCTGACTTAGAGCGTTCTTTTAACTCGTGTAAAGAGAGTTTAGCTAATGCTACTTTATTAGCTCACCCAGTCGCCGACGCTCGACTCGGGTTGTTTACCGACGCGTCTAATACGCATGTCGGCGCGTGTTTACAACAATTAGTTGATAAGGGGTGGCAACCAATCGCATTTTTTAGCAAAAAGCTAACTGCAAAGCAATCCGAATGGCCTGCTTATTACAGAGAGCTTCTGGCAGTCTATGAGAGCGTGCAACATTTCAAGCACATTCTGGAAGGTCAACATGCCACTATATTCAGTGATCATAAGCCACTCTTATTCGTTTTTACTCAACGGCGTGAAAAACTTCCGCCTGTACAGTTAAATCAAATAATATTTATTTCACAGTTCACTACGGACATTCAGCACGTCAAGGGTGCTGACAACCTGGTCGCTGATGCTTTCTCACGCGTAGAGAGCATCTCGCTAGAAGACCATCTCGCTGCACTGGCGCACTCACAAGCTTCAGATGAAGAGTTGATGCGCCTGCGTGATGGAACATCCATGAAGTTAGACTTCATTACGGTACCTGGTACAACAATTAAGTTGGTATGTGATGTTTCCACGGGTAAACCCCGTCCGTACGTAACTCCACAGTTCAGGAGGAGCATTTTCGAAAAACTTCATAACCTCAGCCATCCAGGTATTCGTGCAACCGCTCGTTTAATTATGGATCGCTACGTATGGCCATCGATTCAACAAGATTGTCATATGTGGGCGCGAGCGTGTGAAGCGTGTCAACGTTCGAAAATTTCTCGTCATACAATTGCTCCGTTTACATCTTTCTCTTTGCCATCTGGGCGTTTTTCTGTAGTGCATGTAGACATTATAGGTCCTTTACCCTATTCCTCTGGCTCTAAATATTGCCTCACAGCCATTGATCGTTTTACACGTTGGCCTGAAGCATTTCCAATGCCAGATATAACTGCGGAAACGTGTGCCAGAGTCTTCTTAGATGGCTGGGTGGCGAGATTTGGGTGCCCTTCTTCTATCATTTCAGACCGAGGTTCCCAGTTCAGTTCGCATCTCTTCGCGAAAATCGTTGAGTTGACTGGTGCGCAGCATCGCATGACGACAGCTTATCACCCGCAATGCAACGGTATGGTGGAGCGTTTTCACCGACAGCTCAAGGCAGCCATTGCGTGCCACGCAAATCCGCAATGGACCGAGGTATTACCATTGGTACTCCTAGGTATCAGGAGCGCATGGAAAGAAGACCTCGGTGCGTCAAGTGCTGAACTTGTTTTCGGAGAACCTTTGCGATTACCAGGTGCGTTTTTTAACCCGCCTGCTAACGATCGCGTTTCGGACCCGGCGTATTTTGCCGATAGACTTCGCGCGCATATGGCCGAGTTAGTTCCGACTCCTTCTTCGAAACATGGTAAAACAATTTTTTACATTCCGAAGGACTTAGCCTCTGCAGATCATGTTTTCTTGCGTCGAGGGGCAGCTAAAAAACCTTTTGAACAGCCATACACTGGCCCGTTCAAGGTATTAGAGCGTAATAAAAAATTTTTTAAACTTAGTATAAAAGGCAAACAAGTAATTGTAGCAATAGATCGCCTTAAGCCGGCTTATATTTTACAGCCTCATCAAGACGATTCGCCCTTGCAATCGTCCCGTCCTTCTGTCACTACTCGCTCCGGTCGTAGAGTTCGTTTTTGTATTCCCTATCAAGCAGCTTAATGATTAACAAATTATTAATTTTTCTTTTTTCTCTTTTTTACTCCGTAGGGGGGTGATGTCGAGGTATGCAACCTCTGTTAATTCGTGTGCGCTGGCCAATTACACCAGAAGAAAAGAGTTTGTCAATGAGAACATTTTAAGAATTCGAATTACGAAGCCGCAACCGAGAATTAGCTACGAGAGCACACTTCAATTGTTGTTGTTGTTCAAAGGATGTTTGTTACTCTTTAACGCAACAACGCATGAACCGTTTTGGCTGAAATTTGGCACAGAGATAGACTATAGTCTGGAATAACACATAGGCTACTTTTTATCCCGGAAAATTACAGAATTCCCACGGGAATTTAAAAAACCTTAGTCCACGCGTACGAAGTCGCGGGCATCCTCTAGTATAATATAATGCAGTTCATTCCTAATAAACTATTGACCCTTGAAATGTGTTAATTTATTGTACATTTGCCTTTTACTTTGTTTAATTGCAGTTTTACGTACTAGATATTTTATCCTTATATCTATATATTTTTCAATCACTGCTCGCAACAAATGAATTAAGTGATTACTGCAAGGCGATTGATAAAATATGTGTTCACGAAGAGAATTAAAAATATTTTTTCCTATAAACAGTTTTAAGGTCTCAGTGACTAAACCAAGGGTCTTGAAATTACCTGTCTTTTTGAGTGATATGGTTTTCCTAATCGTCATTTCCGCTTGTATACAAATGTTTATTACATCATTTGATGGATAATGAAGTCCACCTCTGTCTTTCAATATAATAAATTTATGATAATGGCCTTTTTCGTTCGATACAAGTGCATTTTGACATTCCTTACAATTAATTTTATTTAGCAAAAATCTGACTACATAGCCAGCTATGTAAGAAATTACTTGCTTGGATGGCTCAGATAACATACTCTCAGGTAATCCAAAATCTTCTTCACAATCAGTCATAAATTGCGAGTCTGTCATATCTCTAACAATTTCATCTTCTTGAGATCTATTTCCTCTGGTTGTTAAATTTATATGGTCAACAGATGAAGAACAATGTAATAACATTATGTTTTCTAAAGGGAAGCAGTTCCCTTTAGATGTTTTTCTTAACTCCATATGAGTTAAGAGTTTTTTATAAATTGCTTTAAATTGTAGAGCAGACGGGTTGTTGTTAAATCCTCCATGTGATCGGATTGCTGAAAACAGCAATTCTATGTGATCCTGGCTTATCTTATACATGGGAATGAATTTTAAGCTTTTTTCTTCGTCGACCAGTCTCAAATATAATTGTTTCATACTAGCGATGCAAATGCAAAATCCTAAGAAACCTACTTTGTTTTTACTGTATATGAGTTTTTTATCATCAACTGTAACCAAATTTTGTAAATATTCAAATGTAGAATCTAAAAAAGCAAAGTATTTATGTCTGTTTTTTTCATTTATTGGCATTTTGTAATCTATATCAGGGAATTTGTGAGAATTAAAAATGTCAAATAAATTATTTATTATTTGTGTAAATTGAACAGTAGCCTCAGAATTTTCAAAGTTATGGAGACGTAGTTCTTTGTCGCAAAATTCCAAAGCCTTGGAAACTCTGTTGCTAAAAAGCTGAACAGCCAGTTTTACTTTCATTTTTTGAGTTTCAAATGATATGTGGCGAGACGTTAATTTATTTGAAAAATTGAACGCTTCTTGCTCCTGAAACGCATTCAAATCTAAATAATATTGCCATTTTATTTGTCCACCGTCAGCATTTTTAAAAACTTTTTTACTTTGTAAAGTGTTTCTTATTAGTTTTACCATGTGACATGGATCTAAAAATATTACCACTTTTTGGCCTGTAACAGGATGTGGAAACGACGTTACAAAATTTTCATGTTGGTCAAAGCGACATCCAAGCAGCTTTGACATGGCAATGTTGGATGGGCAACCATCAAATGTTACTGAAGCAACTTCAATGCCGGCTTCTTGACAGTTTGCTAAGCACATTTTTACTAAATTTGCTTTTTGTTCGGCTGTTACTCCGTTGACAAAAAAATAGGCTACCGGTAATTTCCAACTATCATTTATAGCCACCAATAAAAAAACTAAAGCCTGGGTGGCTAGCTCAGTGACATTACCACTTACTTTTGCGCCAAAGTCAACGTAACCATGTAAAGATTTGCCATCGTATTCTTCTAATTGTCTTATGGCCATTTCGTCGAATACGAGACTGCAGATAATTTTTTTATCCGATTTTTGAGATTTCTCTCGTAAAAATCTAAAAGCTTCCTCAGTGAAACCCGGAGAAGCATTAATATTGCTATACCATTTTCTAATCGTACTGGGATGGGGAAGACAAGTATTAAATGTATCTCGTACATAAGCATATGCCTTAGGCGAATAAAAATGCAAAGTCAGTGCAAATGCACGAAGACTGGGGGAATATTTTTTGCTTTTATGGTACATTCTTTTGAAAAGCTCGGCAGCAGATGGACTACATATTTCAAGAATATCGTTATGTTCTTGAGTTATTAATTGTTTTTCGCGAAGGTGAGTTAGCATTTGTTTCAAAGACGCTATTTTCTTTTTTAAACGACTTCGTTGGACATAGAGAGCATTGCAACGTAATCGCCGTCGTTTAGCAATTTCACTTAGATAGATGATACGACGCTTTAATTTACGCTTTCTTGGCGTGTCACCGGGGTTAAGAGTGCAGTCGTAATTAGCGCTTGCCTCTTCACCCGTAGTTTGACTGGTAGAAGGATTCTCACTCATAGCCACACAATCTTGATCCTAAAATAAGAATAAAAACGTTATATTTTATTAGGTTAAGATTCAGGTTAACTTTTGATTGACTACTAAACAAAAATGTTTTTATGTGATCAAAAATCAGTTAAAGTTTAATTTTACATAATTAGCACTTGCCTCATCACCCGTAGTTTGGCTCGTAGAAGGCACCACATTGACTTGGTCTGTAGAAAGTGTCATTTTTTCACTCATAGTCACACAATCTTGAACCTGAAACAAGAATAAAAATGTTATATTTCATTAGGTTACGATTAAGGTTAAATTTTGATTGAATACTATAAAAAAATGTTTTTTGTGTGATCAAAAATCAATTATAATTTATTTTTAGTACTTATTTGTATACACGGTGTTTTTTCCATCGTCGATCAAGAGCGGCCCCAG
This sequence comes from Melanargia galathea, assembly GCA_920104075.1. Lineage (NCBI taxonomy): Eukaryota > Metazoa > Arthropoda > Insecta > Lepidoptera > Nymphalidae > Melanargia > Melanargia galathea. Next base: position 10,669,848 of record OV049878.1, read on the forward strand.
TTAGGTATCCGATGTAAGAAATCTTTAGGTAATATTCAAAATTAGTTCCGGACAATACACATATTAGTGATAAAAAATTATTAAAATTTAAAGCATTTATGAAACAGCCTGTTTAATGTTTTAGAAACTAGGTCAAGCCATTGAACTTGGATACAAGTTCAAGGAAAGATTTATCATACAAGTGAAATTATAGCCAACCAATAGCGAAGCGTATTTTGTAAAAGTCCACGTGGACCGTCAACCAATGTCGACGCTCGCGCTTTTCTTTGATGGAAACCGACAGCCAACGATGCGCACGCGGTGTTCTTTGTTATGTAATATGCCCCGCCCCGTCTAGCCGGCCGCTTTATGCCGCTTATAAGTTATAGTGATGTCCTAAAGGACCTAATAATTGATATCGATATCGGTATGTGATCGATGAAATGGCAGCATAATATGGTCATATCGTGCTTAGGATTCCTCCATATCACTGACAATACAACGCCATAGAACTTATATGGGCACAAGTAAAAAGGCATGCTGCAAGAAACAATACAAGCCCCCGGTTCACAGCGAATAAAATGTTGCAATTAGGTACTCAAAAATGCTTGTGACGTGACGTGACGGCTGAGAACTGGGCAAGTGTGGTGGAGAGAACTAAAAGAGTCATAAAGTTTGATTTGAACCGTGATATTGCATTTGATAATTTATGCACACAAGAGCTAATCATTAATTACTGAAGACTCCTCATCGGACGAATCTAGTATAGGTAAATGACGATTCTGACGACTCGTGTGATAAAAAAATTTAAGCTATTTTACTTAGTTATTTTATTTGTATGCCTTATACTAAGAAGAAAAACTTTAATAAAACTGTAGTAAGTATGTTATCTAGTCAAGAAGACTTTTTGCTGTCTTCCTGATTAAATAACATATTATTACACCTTACTTACATCTTAGCATTTACTTATTTCTACCAATTATTTGTAATCTGTGGCACAACCGTAGTAATCTTTATGTGTGGCACATCACTAAGGGGGCGGTACCCGTCCATGAAGTACAATATTATTTGTATGAAATTTTAACTTAAACAATACGAAACTTTATGGGCGTGAGCTGTTAAAAAACTAATAATAAAATAGACAGTCTATAGGTAGGTATACTTGATGTGAATGACCTCAAATATCGGAGTCGCCGCGCCGCGGTCTGTAGTTATTATGTTCGCCATAGGGTGTTTTTAAATGAAACGTTTTCGTTTATTTTTTTTGAATATTAGTCATTCGAATGTTATTTATTTTTTATTATTATTATACTAATAGATAGTAGGCACTGGATACATTAACTGGTTTGCTTGTGGAAGACGATAAAAATTGCACCGTGTATAGTTCAGTAAAATCTTACTTCAAGGTGAAGTTCTGGTATAGCTCCTTCAACCAGCTTGCGAAGTCCACGCTTTGTTTCTGAAATGGACGAAGGACTAAAATGTATGGAGCATACGGCACTTCTGATATTAGGCTCCCAGTTACGCCTTTTTATCGCTTTGACCCATTTATTTGCCATTTCACGGCTTTTCGGAAATCTGGAATTCAAGTAATTAATCGAATTAATTGTAATTTTTAATTGATAAAGTTTGTACTTGGTACCTACAAAACCAATTCACAATCGGCCGATACTCACTCTCTTAGTATTATAATACTACTTACACACTATTACTTACAGGTAAAATAATAATACTTTCAACAAATAATAATTAATTGATGTATAAAAAATAATCTGCTTGTTTTTAATTCTAACGTAATTAATTACAATAGAATAAAAATTTAAATTATTTCTTGTTACAAGTCGATACCACGAGTCGATAAAATATTTGGATCGAGCTACGCACAACACTCGTGTCGAGGGGAAGCGGGCGGCGCGGCTTCGCAAGCGGAGTACACCTGCCCGCGCGCCTGCCCGCTACCCGTTTACACCTTGAGTAAATTCATAAAAATATTAAAGTTATACAACTTACCGATGATAAGAAATATCATTGTTTATTTTATTTTGCCTCCGTGAATCATTGCTACAACTTGGAACTGCACATCTAACCATATTTCTCGTTAAATAAAGAAAATCCGTCGGGAATCCTCGCGAGAAACATTCATCGCTCGCGACACTGTGTTACTAGTTCTGCGATCGGTGTGATTTTGAGTCCGTTCTAACGTCTGCCAACAGTTCATACTTGCGTGCGATCACTCTATACCTACATAAGTACTCAATGGTAGCTACCGACTGCCGCATGCCGACTCGCTCGGACCGTCACTGTGACGTCACACGCATCCGCGCACCTTGAATGTAGGCGGCAGATACAGCGTATGTTTAATACTTAATATCTTCGTAAGTTATTGTCCGATTTGGATAATTCAAAAAGGAATATCATTATTATGTAATAGAGAATAACGTGGATACTAGTTCTATTGAATTTGCTATAACTTTACTGATCCTCATTTAAGAACAGGTAATGGTGATAATTACTTACGGAAACTTTAAAACTACGAGTGTTCCAAACGCGCTCTGGTCTGAGAAGAGCCCACAACAAACTCAGCCGGGTTTATTTTTTTTTTAATTATCACCATCTTACAATATAGTAAATCCACATATTTCGCTATTTTACGCGGTCGACAAACTCGGTTTCTTTTGCATTTAAAAGTAGATTGTTTATAGTAAACCAGTGTGAAACTTGAGATAAAGTATTATTTACATCGTCAAAGGAGGATGGGCAAAAATGTATGAACGTTGGTCTACCTAATCAACACAAACGCCCTCTATGGAAATAAGAAGCTAATAAGTAGTTAATCAAATTACGTATAGCGTTTATGCCAAAATATATGGGAGTTTTTCAAAATTCACAAAAAAATAAATGTTTTAAAAATACTCTATATTAGTAATTCTACTATGAATTTAATTAATAGTGCGTAGCGTTCTACGTTAAACTGCCTCTTAGGTCTAATGGTTAGCATAATCGACTGCAGATCACGAGGTCCCGGGTTCGATTCCCGGGTCAGGCAAATAATTGTTAGGTATTGGGTTTTTCTGTCAAGAAATTCTCAGTGCCAGCTCGGAGTTGGTAGTTGGCGCTGTTTCATCCCCGTGCCTCAGAGAGCACGTTAGGCAGTCGGCCCCGGTTATTATTACTATCATGTGACAATAATCGTTAAAGCCCACCAACCTACATTGGAGCAGCGTGGCGGGTTTAAGCTCTAAATCCCTCTCCTATGAGAGAGGAGGCCTGTGCTCAGCAGTGGGACGTTAAAAGGCTGTAGGTGGTGGTGGCGTAGCGTCTAGAATTAAATACATTGGTCAAGTTGGAAGCAGGGGGCACAAAACCGGCCTAATGTCGGGCCCAACATAACTAATAATAGTAATAAGTCGAGATTATTAGCACACAAGTAGATAGGTACAGAGGGAAAGCTTCATACAAACGGCTCGCTGTAGGTACACTCACACAAACACTCACCAACGGTTCACGGACGCCCTCGTCCATCGATGTATGTATTAGAACTACATCGATGCCCGCATCTAACATCCAACCAGCTCAGTTAGATGACAAACGTGCGCATATGTGTACGTGTACAGCGGGCCGCTTGTAGAAGCTTCCCCTCTGTACCTATCTACTCGTGTGATTATTAACTTTATCGTTAGAAAGCTGCGAACTATTCCTATCGTTACTAGGTGGCATATTATGTCCTTCATAGCCTAATGCTTCTATATCTTGCGGTCATAAAACAGAAAATAAGGTAAGGGGCTGCATTATGTTTTTCTCGAAAATCTCTTGAACCCCAAGACTTACAGCTTTGCTTCCATATAATAAAATTAAGTACTAAAAATAAGCTTTTCATTGAAATAGGTTTCATTTGTGTTGAGTAGGTAGACCACTTTGCCCATCCTCCTTTGTCTTTAGTTCTAACGACTTTAAAAATCAAAGATGTATAGTCAGCAAATAGTACAATATCGCAAGCATTTTTGACAGAATGTGGTAAGTCATTAATATACACCAGAAACATGAATGGACCCAGAATAGAAATATAATTAAATAGAGTAAATAAAGTAAACAAAATTGGTTCAGAGATTTTGAGTTACAATCTGAAAAGCCGTACTCTTAATCTACTACGCACGTTACACTATGGATGCCAATGAAAATTGGTTCAGAAATAAATGAGCTTCAACTCGCCAGACCGGTAAAAATCTATTCAAATCAAATCAAATAAACTTTATTCAAAATTGGTACACTGTACACTTTTTGAACGTCAATTTAGGAACAGGTAATGGTGATAATTACTTACGGAAAGTTAAAACTAAAACTACGAGGGTTCCAAACGCGCCCTGGTCTGAGAAGAGCCCACAACAAATTCGGCCGGGTTTTTTTTTATTATCACCATCTTACAGTATGGTATAGCCATAAGTAGTAAGTCAGGAGTAGTAATTAAAGTAATTTGCCAGGGATGAGATAGAACCAGTCAATACATTAGTAATTGTACCTAGGGTGTGGTACAAAATTATATACTTTAATATAATAAAATATCATGGGCATTATGTAGAATAGAATAGAAAAGTTTTTTATTCAAATAAACTTTTACAAATACTTTTGAATCGTCAATTGAATCTAACACTGGTTCGGAATGCCGTTCCAAAGAATAGTCATGTAAAATGGAGAAACCTATCGTGTATGTAGAGACACATAACATGTGTTTATACAAACAGGTTTATCACAGCCAACACAGTAAAAATGCGTCCGTTTTTTGCACTGACAACATCTGCGGCGTAACCGGCACTTGTCTTTGCCAAGCGGTTGTTCCGCAAGGGGGTGAGCTTTGGCTTCAAATATGTTAGTATTTGGTGCTAATGGAGGGGCAATTCTGTTGCCAGTATTGTGTCGACTAAGCAGGGCACGGATAAGCTGCTGTCTGAAAGAGCGATGAGATAGGGAAAAAGAAGATTTTTTTGCGATTATGTATGAATTTAAGACCGAAACGTTGAGTAATCTTCTGAAAAACTTTTTGTACCACACCCTGGTACGTTTTCGCTCGATGGGGTACATTGCCAACAGTTGATCCTTCTTATCGACACCCCCCATCATTATATTATAGTCCAACACTAATATTGGTTTTATTTTGCCATCACAAACGGCAGTGGCATTGCCGTGATATGTGGAGATTGTCGCAACTCTGTTTTTATCACGCCACACCAATATGTCCACGTCACCAGACGTGTAACCAGTAATTTCTTCTGGCCGCATATCCGCTTTCGTCAATTTTGTTAGTGCCTCTGGTACAAACTGACGATTAGTGCGGGGAGTGCCTACCACGTCAGTTCCCATAGATTTTAACCGTCTGGCTAGAGCTGGCGAATTGTAGTAGTTGTCCATCCATATAGTGTGGCCTTTGTTTTCGAGACCATTGATGAGTCTCAAAACTATTGCCGGCGTAGATGCATCCAGTGGAGTCTGCTGTTCTCGGGGCACAGGCGAAGTCTTCTTATGAGCGTGAACTTCAAACCGCCACAAATATCCGGTTTGAGATTCACAGACCTCATAAGTTTTTATGCCGACTTTGGCGGCTTTATCTGAAATGTATTGGTTAATGCTTAACCAACCCTTCCATTGTAACAAGGACTCATCGAGTGCAATGTTTTGACTCAGGTTATACAAACTTTGAAACTGCTTATTTAAGTGGGTGATGATCGGCTCGATCTTAAATAGCTTAGCCTCCGACGGACTGAGCTCCTGCACATTCATATTACTATTATTATTGAAATGCAAACATGTGTTAAGTAATTGAAACCTTTTAATGGGCATGCATGCTGAAAACCCTGGAGTTGTGAATATATCAGAATCAGCCGCCCAATATTCCTCAATTCTGGTTTTAACAACCACGCCCATTGCGAGTAAAATAGCGAAATATGTGAATATTTCACTTTTGTTCGTGTCCTGCCAACTGCAGATGCGGCTGTGTGGACCAAGGGTACTGTCAAGAATTTTTTTCGTCACTAATTCTTGTGCATACCTGTTGGTCTCTTCTACTATGCGCCCCATGATTTCTTCATCCCAAATTGACGTGAAAATGTCGTATTCATTTTCAAATGACGTAGTTGGGCCGACTCCGTCATTTGAAAATGGTTCTTTTCGAGTGCGGGGAGAAATCGGAGGGTTTGGGAATTGCTTCCATTGAAAGTCGAAGAAATCATAAGGCAACATAGTATCAGCAGTTGGAGGTGGCTGGCAACTGTTAGAGGCTGTGACCGGAGTTGGAGCGTTGGAGCACAGGAGCGCAGGTTCGCATTCAGGCTCTTCGTCTAGTGGAGTGTCGAATGTTGCACAAGCCACCCTTGGCACGATCAGTGGAACCAAAGACTCTTCGTCATCACTGTCTTCTGAAGCTGTCTAAAGGGTATTGATTGAAATGCCTCATACAAAAGGCCCTCAAACCGTGATCGTTAAGTAACTTCTCTTTCATCTATTCAACATTTTCAATCCAACCCAATCCAATCCATTAGCCCGTACACGTCCACTGCTGAACATAGGCCTTTTCAAGTGCGCGCCACCAAACACAGTCCTCCGCCTTCCTCATCCACCCGCCGCTTCCCGTCGCCTTCTTAAGGTCATCGGTCCAGCGGGCTGGAGGTCGTCCTACACTGCGCTTGCCAGTGCGTGGTCTCCACTCTAGAACACGTCTGCCCCATCGGCTGTCGGTTCTGTGACAGACATGACCTGCCCACTGCCACTTCAGCATGCTTATCCTCTGATTTTCAATTGTCCAAATCAAATTATTAATAGAAGGCACACCGCAATTTTTCCCATGTCTATCTATCCACGAATTTCATAGATTTCAGGACTTCTCTTGCTTCTTTCCAAATTTCTTGATGACAAGATGTATGCGTAACTGGCCCGAGCAATGGTTGCCCTGCGATTTTTACTGAATTTCCGTAGCTTCCATTAAGCGAATCAAATAGCTCATCAAAAAATTTGATTACGTCAGCAGTTTTCTTGTTCTAATTCCTTGCGGAGAACAGCATCGGGGCTACTGTTGTCCAGTTCTCCTTCACCTTCATCTTCGCTCGATGAATCTAACATCATGGCAAGATCGCTTTTTAAGCATTCATTTCATAGGTTTAATTACAACGGATTGTACGAACGAAGTGAAAATCGAGTCTTATTTACAACGAGCGGACACCCGCGACTTCGTTCGCGTGGATATTGGTTTTTGAAAATCCCGTGAGAATCATTTTGTTTTTCCTAAGCTCCTTTGAGCTCATACCTTGCTAAAAACTGTTAAAAGTTCACTGGCGGATGTTTATGTAGATCAAAATGTAAACATTGAAAACCAGTGAAAGTCCCATCAAAATCGGTCCAGCCTTTCAGAGATAAGCTAGTAATCTTTAAAGTATTTCCATTCTAACAAAAAAAGAATGAATGAAATCGGACCACCCGTTAACGAATTACAGCTAAGTATACGTTTTGACTTTCATCCCCTCTCTCAAGGGAACCATGCTGAATTTCGGGATAAAAAGTATCCTATATGTTACTCCATAGTATGAACTTAAATCATGCCGGGTTTCATTTCAATCCATTCAGGAGTTTTTACGTGATGCGCGCACAAACATACAGACAAACAGACAAACAGACAAACAAACAAAAATTTCAAAAATAGTTTTTTTGCGTTCTATTACATATCCCTAACATCCCCCAGTTATTATTTCGCAAAAATATTCAATGTTCAGATACGGCAATTCTACGATTTTATTATATGTAATATAGAAGATGGACGAAAAGCTGACGATCGCCCACGATAACCAGACGACAGCTTTTTTTCGGATGGAGTATGCTCCTGGCCCTACTGGCCGTTACGTTTGTGGCGAGCTGGGAGCTCTGCCAGGGGGAGATCTGTCTCGGTTCTATATAGGTATACCCTTCAATTGTCGGGCATTCGGGTTATCGTTATATCCACCATGCATGCGTATCACTCCAAAAAATAATTCAATGTGGTCTTTGGTTGTGCGATATGTGGTTGAATATTACATTTTATGTGATTCAATTAAAAATTTATTTATTCGTTATTTATGTCAATTTATTTATTAAAATTGCATATTACGCTTTTCTATTAATATAAATTAGAACTCCAAGAAATCCGGTGAACGAGTTTGATTTCAGCACCGATGTGTAGCTTTTTAGTTATCTTTTCATGTAAGTAATTATGATTTGGCGGCGGATAAAAGACTTCTTAAAAATTTAATTTAATTTCATAGTATAATATATTCACATAATAAAATACAAAATTCAATGAAAATATCGTAACATTTTTGTTGAAAGAGAAAGCGGAAAACCTCGACTGGCCTCCTTTCCTATTGTTTCGACGGTGGTCCAAACTGCAACGCAAGCATTTCCATTGTTTCCAGAATTGCTGGTTTCGTGGAAAGCCGGCGTTGCGACATGGTATCTAAGTGTATGTGTAAGTTCTTTTTCGAGACTCAAATTTGGATTCAAAATCAAATTATTTACTTCTTCTCGTACTGCAAATAACTTGTCGTTATTTTTTAAGATTCAAGGGCCGTATATAGTCATATGCTTGCAAGTTTCTGGAATTAAAAACATCAAAAACATTGTTCATTGCCATTATGAACTTTTCTGTCGCCTCGCTGTCTTCAATACCAGACAATTTCAGCTCCTGTCGGCAAAAATATATTACCTTAGAAACACATCCTGCATTTGACATTCACTATAGAATTTTGGAATTGGATATGTTTTTTTGTCAAGCGATTCGCTAGATGAAGCCCAATTTCTGAATTTAATGAAATTTAAAAAATTATCATCAAGCATAATTATTATAGGTACGCCTTTTTAATTGACTTCACTACTATGTAGTTATGAAAATCCTTGAACTAAGTAGTTAATTTCTTGATGTTACTCGGAATAAGTGCTGCGTGAACTATGTGCTCTCTGCTGATGGCAATGAATCATACAAATCTGAAGGAGTCTTAGGCATTCAGTCGGCCACGACGCTGAAACATCGATCTTATAAATATTTCACATGTTAAAGTCTCTGTTTCATCTTTGGATAATTTTCTCAATAATTTGGCAATTGTTTTACCGTGAAGGTCACATTCATCGTCTTCCTGTGATTTTAATGTTTTTTTGAGTTTAGAAAGAGCATCCTTAACTGTTTGATGCTCTTTCTGATAGTCAGATGCCAAGCCCCGATACAAAAAATTAAATTTTTACAAATTAATTTTTGCATGCGATGGTATGATTATTTTGTTCGATTGCTGTTTAAGTCATTTCAGTCTCTAACTCTTCAGTCAAGTTATTACCAATTGTGTGACCATATCTGTTGAGTATCGTGAGAACTTGTCGTATTAGTCAGACTTTATAGCCAATACAGGCTTTAGATTTTTTCAGTCTTCAGTCGAGTAACAAGGGTCGAGCCTTTGTTATCATGTAAATTATGTCGCTACATAGTGAGTTCATTTTATTTAGAGTAAGGAGGGAGTTCAATTTAATTTCACTTCTTTGTTGTCACTTTCTAGCGCATATACTCTACAATACACAATTGTTTTTATACCAATAATTAGATAAACTCTTCTACTAATAAATTATCACGAGATAAACTCATAACTTTTCTTTATTTCCTCACAAAAACAAAAGATTTGTAAATACGTAATAAGTGTTTTTCGCGCCATTTCACCCTTAACTAGGCGCATTAAAAAATCACCCAATTAGGCGCATGGGGTGTTCCCATGGTGGGAGTGACCCCAACAAAACATTGGGAAAGGAGTGTCAAAAATAAATAAAACTTAATGTATTTTATAGTAATTACTAAAGTTCTTTAATATAATGAACTTTAAGAAACAAAAACATTACTGGAACATTATACTTAGTAAAAAAAAATGTAAACTAATATTTTTTGACATTGCTGAGATCAACATAAAAAAAAAATAATCAGTCTCATCAGCGGATTCTTCTGTTCTGCATCCTACGCAGTAAACCCTCGAGTGTTGCTGACAAATAAATTTACGACTCTTGAAGCATTTTGTTGGCACTTTTTTGTCGTCCTTTCTAGGACATGATGAACAGCGCCAACGCTTAGCTGTCGATTGCTGGACCGTCTCGTCCACATCATGAACTTCACGGAGTCGTTTCTTTGTTGTTGTTGGTACAGCACGTAGCTGTACACGACGTTTCTGGTGATTTTCCACAAGTGCTGCTGCTAGTTTCATCAAAAAAAATCCGTCTTGTATGTGTGATACTCTTATCAGTATTCGCTTTGTGTATGACAAATGCGGTGATGCCAGATATGTTTAGAATATGAAAAAATACAGCCAGTGGCCATCTTTTTGTTCTTCTTCCAACATTATAATTACTGCAAAGTTGGTCATTACAATCTACACCACCTTTGGTGCTATTGTAATAAGTAATAATTTCTGGTTTCTGAACTATGGCTGTTGTTTCGTCTATGGCGTTATCATTGTGCATGGTGGAAAGTAAAACTACAGCTTTCTTTGGCTTAGGGACATATGAGACTATAGTGATTTGACTATGAAATCCGAAACTGAACTACATGGTGGTCTATTTTTGTTAGGCAAAAATTCTGTTGGGATGTCAGGCTTCCTTTTATTCAATGTACCAACAAGAGTCAATTTATATTCAGGTGTTAGCAACTTCTTAGCCAGTTTTGTACTTGTGTACCAATTGTCAGTTGTTATGAAATGAAATGAAATGTAATGAAATGAAATGAAATGAAATGAAATTTATTTGCTCAAAACATGGGTAACAACAACATGGATAAGGCTATAATATAGTTCCGTACATGATGCTTTGCCTCAATTTTTATGATTTCTTAAAACTAGTTTTTATTCTAATTTAATAATTGCTTTTAATAAAATGTCCGATTCGTACATAAGAAAAAATATATAAAATAAGGAGATGTCATAAAGATAATAATAAAAAAGCACCATAACAATAATAATAATAGCACGCATACAATGGCTGCAAGTGGCGATGTCAATTAATAAATAAATAAAAAAGAACATGACATGACATTACACTGGTGTCATTTTAAAAAAATCATTAATATTGTACAATGGCTCTTTTAATAGCGCATTGAAAAGATGAGTTTTAAAGGACATGACCAGTGGCACTATGGGCACTTGCCTAGGTGTCAAAAATCAATGTGCAGCAAAGATTGTTTTATTTTTGGAATTCTTATATTCTCTAATTTTCAGATAAAAAACTTTCAGGGATCTAAAGGCTCAGAAAACTGAGAAAAATAAAGAAAAGTTTTACGAAGAACTCTGCCTTTCGATGCTAGATGGCGCTTAACATTGTGGAATATCAAGTATAAATGTAAAAAAAAAAATGGTTTTCTACTATTCAACGTCATCTATATAGGTGGAACTTTGCTATAAAAAGTAAAGCTTTCTATTATTTGTTCAGAATAATTTAAATTATTGAGATTTGCTTGAAACGCCTAGCGCCATCTAGTATCGAGGGGCAGAGTTATTTCATAAAACTTTAAAACGAAATAACTCTGCTTTTCGATACTAGATGGCGCTAGGCGTTTCAAGCAAATCTGAATAATTTAAATTATTCTGAACAAATCGCACCTTTAAAGTAAAACCGTTACTAAACGAAATTATAAAATTTTACAGGAGAGCCAATATTAGAAAAAAGTCACAGTTTTATGCATAGAGATAATAATAATAAATAGAGTTGGCATAACTACCTTAAAAACGTGCCAAAAATACACTTACACACGCACAATCCTGTAACATAAAATGGCGCGTGTTCATTGTGATGTCTCAAGTTGTGCGTGTGTGAGTGTTCATGTATACATTTTAGGGAGGCCATCTTAAGTCACGAGTCTGCCGCAAACTGTTTTATTATTATGTCAAAAATGTAATGTTGTCTCTTTCACACTTATGAAAATTTTGATAAGCTTGAGCTATTTTCCGATCCACTAATTTCTATAGGACATTATGCCAGCTCTATTTATTATTATTATCTCTATGGTTTTATGTCAATATAAAATCTGAGTGCAGGGTTCTTTAAGACATTTAATGAGGTCTTATTATAGATCTCTGTTTACATTATGACACGTGATTTACGAAAGTAATTTTTTTTTATTTACAGTATTATTTATTTTGATTTATATTATTATAGTAACACTTTACCATTAATAATTTGTTCATTATGTTATATTACTATGAAATTACAGTGCAACTGATGTTACTAAATAGAAAACTATTAAAATTTCATAAATACAATAATATTATTTAACATTTAAATTAAAAATCATAAAGTTGGCATTTGTTGTGGTGTTATAATATAACCAAATAAAAAAACATTCCAAAATTAATAGTATTTTATTATAATTTAAAGAGAGATCCATACAATCATTTGGCATAGTTATTTATTAATCAGTCTTGAGAAATTTGTACATTTAAATCACAGCATGTAAGTATCTTACTATATTAACTACTTGTTATGTATCTTTTTAATTATTTATTCATTAACAATCAGTTTGACGAGGAACAAACCAATTGGAAATAGCATTTTTCTTAATTTAACAAAGTTACAATCACAGCATTATTTCCCTATCCACGAAAGCTGCTCAGGGCTAATCAAAGTTATGTTGACTTGTATCACTTAATTAGAATAATGAGGCAAACCTATTGCCATATATAATGTTATATAAAAAATCTCGTAAAAAACTTAAAAATAATGTTAAGTACGAGCATTGTTTTTCTAAATCAATAATCATCAATAATAAGTTGTCTTATTACAATAACATCCCGTTTTAGTATTGCTAAAACAAGATGCTGTTGTAATATGACAATGCGTAACTCTGTGGTATTATATTACTGTTAATTAAACTCTTTAGGTCGCTGTTTTTTCTATCACTCAATTTTAATCTGGACTGATATAAAGGCTTCAACTGGAAATCTTGAAGATCAGTGCTAGTACGTGTTCGAGACGAACGATTGTTACGGAATTGTATTTCTTTGAAATCTGTATCTGAGTAGGAAGTTTTATAATAAATGCCAATGTGGTTGGAATCTTGATGTTTTTCAAATTTCATTATTTTAATGTCACTCATTCTAACTGTTTCGCCTTCAGTATTTTTTGAAAATTGAGCACCGCATATCTCTGTAAGATTTTTTATATCAACAAAGTCTGAATAGCACATTTCGGTAACATTGTAAGGATTGCCTTTCTTTCGTGCAGTTCTGATAATGGCCACGTATTGATCTGGTGTGTACACAGGACCAGAACGTAAGCACTTTTTAACGGCTTTTTCTATCACAGAGTGAACGGAATCGTTTTCATTTTGTGTGTGCCCACTAATTAAATATTTGTGCGTAATAGACTTAATTTTCAGAACAGATAAGGCATATAAATACATAGAAAACATAAACTTATTCTTTTGCTGACCACAGCAATTATCAGAATAAAATGTGATTCGTAAATTATTGTCATTTACTTCTGATGCCCTCTTTGTCAAATACTTCCAAACACACGTTGCTATTTCATTAGCTCCTCTTAATGCCTCGACCTCGCTCCAGACAAAACAATCACAATAGTCTTTCGCTAATTCACTTATAGTAAAATTACAAACATTGAGCTTACACTTGTAATATAAAGTAGAAACATCTCCTTTTGGAAGAGGCAACACTGCCTGGAGGTCATAACAGGCAACAATGTAGTTTTCCTGAACCATTGTTTTGTCATATGACTTTTCCTGGCGACATAATTCTTTTTCAAGCTGGTGTTGGTCGTGTCTGTTCTGTAATTCTATTGTTTTATCAACAGCGTTTTTAAAGCTAATGCATAGTTCGCACTGGTCTTTTTTAGGTGTGTGAAAGCCAATGTTGTAATCTTCATTAAACACTTTTCTATATGTATGAATTTTAGCAGCTTCAACACCATCACTCAAGCATTGTGTTTGGTAGTCGGTATAAAGATCTGTAAGGTTTTTACCCCCATCAATAAATTCACGAGTTGTTTGTTGTCTTAGGTAATGAGATTCAATTCTGGGGATTGAGTCTATGTGGTTTTTTATTCCTTTAATTATATCTGAGCTTATTTTGTACTGTTTTCCATGTTTACCCCTTTTTTCTTCTTCAATCGTTCCCGCTTGGTTCTTTTTTGCTATCACAGTTGCAATAGGTCGATTATTAATGGCCAACGTGTTCTTGAAGAATGTTTTACAGATACGATGCTTAACCTTTAAGTACCGACGTACTATTTTAGTCACATAAGTACCGACGTGAGGTCTGCCAGACCACCATAGTTTTCCAATCGAAAACTTTTGTGTTTCTTATTATTCTTCTAAAAAAAATGTTTCTATGTATTGTTAAATATCTACTTATTGTATAAGTAAAACAAAATGTAGAAGTTTTACATTTATTACTGATTATAAGCATTAATATAGCATTCATAGATTCTTCGTTTGAAAAAATTAACTTTTATCTTAATAATTCATATGTATCAGTAATACTATTATTTTTTCTTAAACACAATTTTTTCTTAAAGATTAATAGCTACATAAATAATAAAAAAATAAAAAACCGTAATAACCAACCGTTTTCTCAAAAATCACAGGGTATCAAATTGCAGGAACTATCAAAGTTTACAAGCAGTCTTTGCATAGGCTTACTGCATTATAGGCACACGTGTTTCATACAAGTATCACAGTCTGTTCAGGTGCTGAATTATGGTCACTCTCCAGCAGTAAAATTTGGGTAGATATCCTTAGATTCGGACTCTGAACTCTCATTTAGCTATTCCATTAAATGTTCTTGGTGGTCTTTATATTGAAGCAGTGTTTGATATCTTTTCTCACCTACAGGAACACTTTTATTTTTATTTATGGCTGCCCGTTTCATGTCTGAAGAACCTGGCTAATCCATTGTCATAACTGACTGAAAATAAAAGAGAAAACAATATAATCTGAAAAAAGTCGCATCCAAAAAAAGTTACATAAGTACCGACGAGTGGTCTGACAGACCACTCGTGATTTTATAAAAATCAAAACTTACCGAAATCGTACGCGCCGACGCTGCCACTCTGCAGGAACGCTGCTGGGCGACTTCCCGAGGGGTAGAGAGAAGCACAGTAGGATAGTTTTTCGCTAACATAGGTAATCAGACTTTTCGACCTCTCGAGGTGTCTGTCAGACCACACGTCGGTACTTAAAGGTTAATATTGTTAATCTCGAATGAAAATGAATGCTTGGGTCCTCTATTGCTATTATGAACTTTATATTGATACTTAGGTGTAATAACATTAATACACTTTGCAATATAATCTCTTTGTCTAGATAAATCTCCCATTTTCCAATAATTGTCAAAAATAATTTCTCTGTCTTCTTGTTTGATCAATTCGCTGCACTTTAGTCTACATTTTTCCCCACATGGGGGTCCTATCTGCTTCTTTGGCATGACTTTTTTAAACTGGGACACAGAAGTATATTGTTGCCCACTATTACGAAGTCTTTTAGCATCTTGCCTCACGGATGCTTTTGGAAATCCTTTACGTCTTCGTTTGTTCGGAGTTCTGTTATCTTCTGGAGGACCCAAATTATTTTCTTCAACTAGTTGTACAGAAATACTATTTTGAGGAGTTGGGCTAAATAATACACGCCTAGGTGGGGTTGCTGGTACATAATCAGGATCGCAATCTGCCTCATCAGGGGAAAAGTCCTTACCTAATTCAGACGCACTAGATGAAGATGATGAAGATGAACTTGTTGATGATGAACTTGAAGATGATTTTGAGCTAGTTGAATTGGATCTTGCTCTACTGCTAGGACCTGGTCTGGTAAGGTCTTCTTCTGGAGTTAATTCTGGAAAACCAGTACCGCTCAAATATGGATTTGGTATTCCGTCATCAACTGGTTGAACATCAGCTTCCATAGTATCACTAACGGACTGTGATAGTGCTTGTTCTTGCAATAAAGAAGGAGATCTACAAGTATCGACAATAATCGGATTTGCATCGCGTGAAAAATTATAATCCAGGTCGTCCATGGATATTAGTTTGGGGTTTTCAGTACTTACGGAATCTTTCTTAGATTCCATAGCCTCCAAAATGCGTGACAAACGTGGGTTCCGTAAATGCGCCATGACCTGAAGCAAGTGGTTTTAATATTATTATCGAATATTTACTATAATTGACATTTTAACTTAAATAAATTTAGTTACTTTAAGTACAGCTTTTATATATATTAGTAGTAAAGTGATACTAAAAGAAATGTGTAACGTTATTATTAACTGTTTCATAAATTATGAAGTAAATTTTAATACTAGACGGAATTTAAACAAAATGTAATATTTTACTTCTAAAATTTTTATGCAAATGTACGTTGCGTAAAGAAATAAACTGTGACTAACATAAATGTCCCACTATTGTAAATAAGGATTTGATTTAATTTACTCTTTACTTATTGTAAAACTGTAACTAAACAAATGGTTACTCTTTATAGATGAACGTTATTGGATTAATACCTAAAAAAATAAAAGGCAAACTGTGACTATACAAATAGTAACATTTTATCAATGAAATTTTATTATGAATTGCGTAATTTCATAACACAAAAACTGTGTTTAAACAAATTGAAACACTTTTCCTTTTAAAACAAATTAACAACTTACCTTTTCTGTGACATACAGCCGTGTTTATCCAAATAATTACACTGTTACTTTAAACTTCCGTTATCACTCTTCTACGAACATGTTCTTACTGGTATAGACACAATATTGTATTTCGCGAGGCGATCATAACTCGGTTTAGTAACGCTTTAATTTACCGCTAGATGGCGTAAAATACAATATTTTACAAAAATGACAAGTTTATGTTGTAATTTACGTTAATTTGACCTAGATGGCATTGATAACTCAATTCATGAAAATTTTCGTTTAGTAACGGTTTTACTTTAAAGGTGCGAAATAATAAATAGGTGTAGTGTTGCCAGATGGTATGTCGTGAATCCTACGAACGAGACCCTGAAAAAGTTCGAAAGCTAGATAAAGTACGAAGCTGTAGTGCCACTGACTTTCGTAACAAAAAGTCAATATTCTCGGAACGAAAGAGAACGTCAGGAGTCAGAGGTCGTCATTCATTAAGGGACTTCCAGGTACAAAATCCAATACTAAGTTTTTATTCTGTTAATAATAATGGTTTGTTGTTGTTTGCTCGCTATTTTTATTAAAAAAAAGACTCATAATATTTGACACCTTTCTAAAGTTACTCATATAGCTACTGTAGCAACCGAGCTAGTGATTCATATCAATCTCTTTTTGTCCCCAGCAATATTTATTTTTATAAAAATCTGGTAGCAATGAAAACGTCAAAGAATGTATAAATAAAAGTTAAATTGAAAATAAGACCGAAGGTCACCTAAAAAGTACCAATTTCGTACATTTCATACCTTTCTGGCAATTCTGATGGAGTAGTAAATAAAAGGAAAAAGCGGAATCAATAAACATACTGTTTTTTTAGATATTTTAAACCATGGCCTTTTTCGAAATAATAAATCCATATTAAATTAAGCTTTAATTTTTGAATCTTACTGTAAAAGCAGAAATCCTGCACATTTTTCCTAATCGGTAGGCAGGCACTGGTCATGTCCTTTGTTATTGACATTTCCTTAGTCTCATCTTTCAAATGGTTGAAGACTCTAACGGCCATACAATACACATTTTTTCTTATAAGTTGGAGTCTTTGTGGGGGTATTACGAGCTCAATTCCGCGACGTCGATTACGATCGTTACTTTTTAAAGGAAACAAAGATTTTTTTTTACGAATAAGCATAATTCAAAGATATAGAGAGCTGGCAGCGGCAAAATTTTTTTCTTTTTAAAAAGCGGTCTGCAGCTATCTAAATAAGCTGCCCCACACATAGCTCTAATGCAGCTTTTTTGTGCTGTAAATGCTCTTATTACGTCTACAGAATTTCCCCATAGTATAAGCCCATACCGTAACACCGAAGATACATATCCATGGTAGGCTAAAGTTGCTGCTGCTTCAGAGACAGTTTTCCTTAGTCCGCTTAAAACATATACAAATCTGTCTATTTTAGAGCATACTTTGTTAACATGTTCTTTCCAATTACAGTGTTGATCTATTACAATACCTAGGAATGTTGCCGATCCAGTTTCCCTTATTTGTACTTGATTATGTGATACATTCAATTGGGCTACTTTTTTTTGGTATGTCTTAAAATTAATAAATTGCGTTTTGTTTAAGTTGACCGTCAGGTTATTATGACTTAGCCAGTTAACAACATTTCCTAAAGCCTGGTTAATTTGAGCTTGGAATGCTTGTTGATCATTTCCCTGTTATCAATAATTAATGTCGTATCATCTGCGAATAGAATAGTTTTGTGTTCGGTGCAGTTAGGTAAGTCATTTATACAACGTTAGTTTTACTTTACGCAAAACCTGAAAGTAGTTTGTTCAGAATCAGTAACAAAATCGAATCCAACCATTTTTATATAGTGTTATATTTTTGTCCAAAAATATTTTGAAGTCCTACAAGCTTAGACACAATGATTTACCGCGCATCAGCTGACGGTCGGCACACAGCGGCGGTCATTCAACTCGCGTCGATCGCAAGTCGCTGCGGCGACGGCTTGCGGTGACCATTTTTTTCGAGGACAACGACGCAACATAACAAGCTTATAACTTCGTTACTTTTCATTATATTTTTTTGAAATTTTGTATAAATATTTTTAATGTAAAAATATTTGACACGTGTTTCGGTTTTTGCGCAAAGTAAAACTAACGTTGTATATATTTAGGTAAGTCATTTATATATGTTTCGACCGCTGCGTTTTATTGGTTCAACTAGACGTTTCACAATCTCATCTGGAGAATTAGATATTTGATATTCTCCATCTGGTTGTTTTCCAGAATAAACTTCAAACTTGCACAAGTAATATGTTTTTGAGTCTACCATGGCTTGAACTTTTATTCCGTACTTGTTTGGTTTATTAGGCATGTAAACCTTCCCTCTAAAGCGACCACGAAATCCAATCAACTGTTCATCGATAGTGACATTCTCGCCGGGGCAATAAGCAGCTAAAAACTTATCTTCTTTAATTTGACACAAATATCTTATCGCTGCCATATTATCAAGTTTTAGTCTTTCCTCTCGATCTGAAGTATTGTCAAACCGCAGACATCTCAACAAAAATAGAAAACTTTTATAAGACATTGTTAGCCGAAACATTTCTACGCCTGAATCATCTTGTGCCCATAAATCAATAAAATTCAAGTGCGACCCTTTTAGGACTCCAGCCATAATCAGTAAGCCCAAAAATGCTTCTATTTCCGTACCATCAGTAGGGAGTGCATCACGATCTCTTCCGAACTTTGCCTTTATTTTATCAATATATAAATTGATATTTGTGACCAAAAGTTCAATAACATCACTGTCAAAGAACAATAGGAAGCATTTAAGAGGAGATTTGGCGTTTCTTGCATACTCTTTGACTCCCTGTAAATGAAGGATAATACACTCGGCGTCACAAAAATCGCACCTTTTGAAAAAATTAATTTAAATCAGTTTTAAGCCCAGTTAATCAAGGTACATGGTATTGTAATGATATTTATTCAAAATGTTGACAAAGGTTGGTAAATATTGACCACAAAAAACTTTTATCAGTTTAAGAAAACAAGTTGATTGTGAAAAATTAAAAGAACTTTATTAAGGGAAAAATGACAACACAGGAATAATAAAAAGAACCTTTATTAAATTAAACTCAAAACTTAGTGTTACCCCCTCTTGCCCTAATTACAGCTTCCATTCGGTCTTTCATTGATCGAATGAGCCGCACGACGCATTCTTGAGGAATTCTAGCCCATTCCGCTATGACAGCATCCTGAAGCTCTTGGAGGGTCGTTGGGGCAGGATCACGTGACCGTACTCGACGTTTTAACTCGTCCCAGAGGTGCTCTATTGGATTGAGATCGGGACTTCTGGGCGGCCACTGCATAATTGGAATCCCAACCTCTTGTAGGTAATCGCATACAATCAATGCGGTGTGACAGCGAGCGTTGTCATGCATTAAGATGAACCCATCGCCAATAAAACCTGCATATGGGACCACATGCTCGTCCAGAACTTCCGTTATGTACCGATGAGTAGTCAGCGATCCTTGTCCACGAGCTCCTCCAGTCCGGGAAACACACACAAGTTCGGTTTTTCCGTCGATTGCCATGCCACCCCAGAACATGCAGGATCCCCCTCCATATTCTACTGTTTCTTTTATGCAAGCCTGAGCAAATCGTTCGCCTCGTCTTCTGTATACTCTCTTTCGCCCGTCATTACAAAATAAGGATACTCTTGTCTCATCCGAGAAGAGTACATCCCTTCATTGGTCGAGGGTCCAGTTGACGTGCTCACGGGCAAATTGCAACCTTTCCCTGCGATGCTGAGCGGTTAATTTCGGACCCCTAGCAGGTACGCGGGCCGCAATTTTCTTCTCTCGCAACCTTCTAATCGTAGACGTGCTCACTGTAGTTCTGCGAACTTCTCTAAGCTGCTGTTGCAGCTCAACGGCATTAAGGAATCGATTGCGCAAAGAAGACGTCACAATAAAACGGTCGTCTCTTTCAGATGTGCAGCGTCGTCGTCCTGATCCATGCCTCCGGATGTAGTCTCCAGTCTCTTGAAACCGTTGGAATACACGCCGTACGGCAAAACGACTTAAATTAAGTTGCCGTGCCACATCGCATTGTCGCATCCCTGATCGTAGTAGTGCAACCACTTGAGCAGCTTCTTCAGCAGTAGTGTCCATCTTGAGGGGTAGTTTTCTTGCGGTTGTGTTCAAGTGTGTTCTCTTCAACGTCTGGATAGCGAATGACCTTAATTTTTTTGTACTGGCCCTTTTGTAGCCCAGGAAAGTCATACAAGTCGTCATACCTATTGTTCAGCGCGTTAAGGTTCACTTTTGCTTGTATGGATTTTGAACTATGAACGAGTTAAACTTTTTGCAAATAAAACGCGTGCGGCTTCTTCAATAATTTATTGCAGACTGACGTTGACATTTGACATTGACATTGACATTGACAACGACTTAATAGATAATTTAAACCTTCGACACTTGACAAACTGTAAAGTAATACAGATAATAATTTAGACATTCCGCCCGCCAAAAGACGCAGTTCTTTTACAATACAACAAAATTTATAAATACCAAAAGATTAAACATCAAAAAAAAACAAGTAAGTATCTATGTAGACGGACGGTATATCAATGGTTTACAAGGTAAGTATATATGTGGACTGTATATCAATGGTAAGTATAAGTTTATACAATTTTACATTTCCTGGGTAGACATTTCACTAAATTTTTTACAGTTAAATATGTAGTGATCGCCACTACATAGTGCACATTTCACCTTGGCTCCTTTATCCTCTTTAGTTATATTAGTATGAAACACTTTAGTCTTCGGCTTGGTTGGAGGTGTCGATCGCACCTTATCACTCTCTATCATTTCTAAAGATCTAAATCTTGCCTCTAAAAAGTCTCTGAATTGCCACCAGGTCGGTAATTCGTCATCACCTTTGCTGAGGTCTTGCTCCCATTGTTTTATACTTTCATTATCCAATTTTGTTATTACTAAATAATTTATAAATAGGTCCCAATTTTCAGTACTAATTCCCATATTTTCTAAAGCTTTTATACATGTTGATGTTGTGTCGACTAAGTTTTTTAATGCACTGGCAGACTCTGTATGAATAGGTTTTTGACTAAATAAAAGTTTCAAAATGGCATTAGAGTTATATCGCTTGTTGGCATACCTTTTTATTAATTGCGCCCACGCCTCTACATAGTTCGCGTCCGTAGTGGGGAAATTGCGCAGCAGCAGCTCTGGTTCTCCTTTTATATTCGTTTTAAGGTACTGTAATTTTTGCGCTGGTGACAACCTTTTGTTTTCATGTATTACGGAGGTAAATAATTAATCGTAAAAGGTTTGCCAGTCTTCGTATCTCCCACTAAAAATCGGCAACTGTATAGTAGGCAGCTTGACTTCATTGATCGATTTTTCTACCGGTAGCAGTGAACTTTGACCTGTGGTTGTTTCGGTCCGCAAAGCATCTTTTAGCATAGTTTTATATTGAACGTACAGCTCTTCAAATGTTTCGTTGATTTTGTTCACAAAATATGGATCCGTTTTGTTTTCCGCGGTGGCTTTGCTTATAATTGTTTTATGGCCCTCGTTGAAGCCCGCCCATAGCTTCTCAAGCAGCTCCAAGCGGGTCTCCACATATGCACGCTTTATCCTATCTTTTGGCGATTTTCTAAAGTTGGCTTCTGAGCGCTTAATATTCTCCACAAGCTCGTACTGATAGGCATATAACTCGTTCCATTTTTTTTTTGTAGATGAAAAAATACGGATTAACTACATACAAATTTTTATCGGTCTTGTTTTAACATGAAATTGTATAGGAATTATCCTGAATTTATTATCGACAAGCGGACACCCGCGACTTCGTTCGCGTGGATATATATTGGTTTTTAAAAATCCCGTAGGACTCATTTTGTTTTTTCTAAGTTCCTTTGAGCTCATATCATGCTAAAAACTGTTAAAAGTTCACTGGCGGATGTTTAGGTAGATCAAAATGTAAACATCCGCCAGTGAAAGTCCCATCAAAATCGATCCAGCCTTCTAGAGATTAGTCGGTAATCTTTAAAGTATCTACTTTCTAACAAAAAAAGAATGAATAAAATCGGACCACGCGTTATTGAATTACAGCTAAATACACGTTTTAACTTTGATCCCCTCTCCCTAGGGAACCATGCTGAATTTCGGGATAAAAAGTATCCTATATGTTACTCCGTAGTATGAACTTAAATCGTACCAAGTTTCGTTTCAATCCATTCAGTAGATTTGCGTGATGCGCGCACAAACATACAGACAAACAGACAAAAATTTCAAAAATAGCCTTTTTACGTTCTATTACTTATTCCTAACATCCCCCAGTTATTATTTTGCAAAAATCTTCAATGTACAGATACGGCAAGTCTACGGTTTTATTATATGTATAGATGTATAGATGTATAGATAGATAGATTTCAAAGAAAACACAAGCCATTTGGCGTCAGATAGCCTTTTCTTGATACATAGAAAACACTGAAATTTTGTGAAAATCGAAAATTTTGTCATACATTTTTCAAACTTATTCACAATCCTGTCTCGCATCTCTCATAACTTGTTCGATTAAGATTTTAGTTATTTACCGGTTGTTTCATAGGTTCCTCCGATTTTAACAGTTTTGCTTTCATCACCTGTAAATAGGAATAAAAAACCATGGTTATTTACAAAAATTCTTTTCAAAAGCCGACCTTAAACGCCATTAGTAACAAAGTAACTAAATTAAGTAAGTACCTATATTTAAAATAATTTTTGATTATAAGTACACTTACCTACTGTGACTGTACCTACCTATAACACTGAGAAATTTCTGAGAGCGTTCTCCCTAATCCTACTAATATTATAAATTACGCAAATCGGTTCAGAAATCTCGGAGATATCGGTGTACATAGGTAGAAAAACAACTCCTCCTTTTTTGAAAGTCGGTTAAAAAAGCCGACTTTCAAAGCCTATGTCACTCCCTGGTTAATTCTCTATTTGTATGTGAAAGTCCCGTCAAAATCGGTTCAGCCGTTCCGAAGATTAGCCCGTTCAGACAGAGAGACAGACAAAAATTTTAACGTGTGATTCGGTTATGGTACCGTTCAAATAACCATATGAGCTTAATATGAGGTATTTATTTCGATATTACAGACAGACACTTCAATTTTATTTATTAGTATAGATAAGTATAGATTATATAGTTGGTTTAATTTTTCTTAAATTATAGGTTGTTATTTTATTATATTAAGACTGATTATTATTAATTAAAAAGGATGTTTTAAATTTTTTTAAATGGTTTTATTTATAAAAAATCTATAAAACTATAATTATTATCTATATTATATTGTATCTACACTTAAATACCTAAACTTCAAGTTTCAATTAATTCTTCTGACTAATTGGTCTCTCAATATTCTACCTCTAATTAAATCGGAGCTAGCTTCTCTCTCTGTGTAGCTGTTACCATGACTAATTGTTCTTTTAAATTCATGACCTAAAAATAATTTATTAAAAAAAATATTAATGTAAGCAAATTATGAACATACATGTTTAAATTACAATACCTACCCATATCTTCTATGTCCTCAATGGCAAAACTAATTATTATATTATGTAGCACAGAGCATGCTAATATTATCCTAGAACATTTCAGGGGTCTGTAATGGAGAACTCTATCCTTGTGAAGACAACGCCACCGATTTTTTAGCCTCGATAATGTGTTTTCGATGACTACCCTGGCTCTCATATGCTTTTCATTGTAATTTGCTTCTGGTGTGCCAGGCATAGCATCTAAAATGGGTGTCATTAACCATGGGCGTTGTGGATATCCAGAGTCCCCTAGAAATTATAAAAATATGCATTAAATATGAACTAAATAATATCTGCGCACATTTTCATAAAGACAGGTTCAGTGGTTATATACCTTATAAAGATAATAATAACAAACGCACTGCATTTCTGTCTCGACCCCTTATTACAGGCCAGTACTGGCTGCCACCACTACTCAGGCCGAATGTGGGTTGGCAGGTTTCCAACATTTCGGAGAGCATTACAAAGATCGACATAAACGCAGATATAACTTTATAAATATCATTGAGATAACTCCGAAAAGTTAGAGGTGCCTGCCTGAGATTCTAATCCCCGACCACCGATTAGAAGGCAGACATCTAAACCGCTAAGAAATCACTGCTTTTGTTTTGCTTTCATTAGGTCATATCTTTTAATAAATATTAAACCAAATAATTTAATAATTTAGTTATGGATACTTTACCTAAAAGCCAGACCACTTCTCCATTTTGATGCAATGTTTGCATATAGGTGTTTAAATTGTTAGAATATTGCTCCATCTATCTATGTTGTTATCGATGTCTCTGACATAAGACGTTACATCTATTTTGTTTATTACTCTTTGACAATTCTAATTCTTCAATTAGGACTGGGTCCATAGATAAATGAATAAGAGGAGATATGGCAAGGGGGCGTGGTTCGTGCGAACTCTTCTGGTGTTAAATACACCTGAGAATCGTTTCTGTCTTTAGTCGAATGTCGTCCAACGATCGCTTCACCGCTCTCGATTTTTAACAAAATGTCGTGTTGTTTAGTGTTTGTTTGCAAAAAATCAAACAAAAAAGTGAATCACACGAAAGATGGCATCTCATTTCACACTTAAGTACAAGTTATTGATGTTATTTTCCATAAAAAACAAGAAAACATTATTTTGTATATTTACATTATTGCTCATACGTGTGGGAACTTCTTGCACCAGACGCTTTGGCACACAATTTGGCATATCAAGTATCTGTGCCTTTAATAGCTTCTCCAGCGCTGTTTTAAAAATCCGAACAATTTTTTTTACTTTATCCACTGTTTGTGCTAATGGTCGCAAGGCATCTTGGACAATCAAATTAATGGTATGGCCATAACACCCATAGTGCTTCCAGCCTAAGTTATTTACAGCTTTTGTAATGTTTGCGGCATTGTCCGTCACCATGAAATTATTTTTTTCTATAATTGACCATTCCTCGGCCAACTCTAATAAGGCACGCTGGATATTGTCTCTAGTGTGCGCATTTTCGAAATGGCAACAATCTAGCAACACTGTTTTTAAATCTAAGTCCGCCGTTAAATAATGACACGTAACAGCCAGGTATGAGTCATTAATTTTTGATGTCCACAAATCAGCCGTAGGACAAATCTTTTCAATGTTTGTGGACATGAACTCCGTTTTCATTTTTTCTTTAGTTATATTGTAAAGATTCGGGATCAACGTACGGGATATACATTTGCGGCTTGGAAGCTGATATCCCGGAATCCAGCTCGCAAATTTTTAAAAGATTTTTCTTCTACAAGGGAAAATGGCTGATAGCTTATCACGAATAAATCTAATTGATCACCGTCGATTTTTCTTTTTAGTTCCCCAGATATTTTTTTTGGCTGAAACGTATCTTTCCATGGTTGACTGTTTAGGAAACTGTAGCCTTACTACTGTAAGGCTTCTACTGAAGTCGATGGCATTGCAGCTGTGGACGTGGTGGAGGTGGACGGTCCCCCTGCGGTACACGTCACTGCTGTTGCTGTAGCGGCAGATGTTGAACACAGAAACAGGCATATCAGTATGGACCACTTGCGATGTAGACTTTGTTAGCTGCTGAGCAGTTACGACCTGAAAGTATGCGTCTATGTGTCTCTTCTGAGATGGGCTTTTAAATTTCCCGTCAATCCTTTGAAACTGTATAGGTCACCACAAACACGACATTTTGCCTTTTTATCGATTTCATTAAACTTATCAAAATATTCCCATATCATATGGGACAATTTTGATAACATTAATTCGAGACATTTTTTATAAAACTGTTACCTAACACACAACACAAGTTTTATTGTTTATTTACCTACAGCACTACTTTATTTACACTTTATTAAACACTTTACTTACAACATTTATATTTACAAAAATCGTTTAAATCTAGTAGATTGGTATTATTTAGTAAACAATAATTTAAAAAATATATGAAGTCAACCAAAACTAAACTTTAAAATCAAAGGAATAAGATTTATAACAAGAATAAAATTAAGATTGGTGATGGTATAAAAATTTACAACATTACGTTTACATAATATTAGTTCTTAAAATTATTAGAGATTAGGTTCAAATTATTTCTTTTAATATGATTAAGCGACTAAAACCGCTGTAACTAATGTACGTACCTATTGGCCTCGGACGGTTTATATCACTCGTGCAGCGTGCTCTGTCGCACGCAGCGAGATGTGATATGGAGCGAGCGGTTATCCGATAACGTACCTATTTACTCTAATATCATGTTTGTTAAAATATCTGATTCTGTAGTGTATTCTGTGGAATTTGTGGTGTGTGCGGTACGGTAGATATTCTACAATATATGATTTCGAAGTCGCAATTCGCGAACGAGTCAGTAGGTAACGTCAGTCAAGCGGATTTTCTGTTTAAGCGGTACGCGAATATCAGATATTGTAATAAATAGATTTCGAACGTGTCAGTAAGCGGATTTTAGATATTGTACCAATATATAGATTTTGTAACTATATACGATTTGTATCGCGCACCTCTATCTTCAATGTTGTAGTGTGTGCTGGAATAATGGCGGACGTTTAATTATAATGTGAAATTAAAAATGTGTTTTATTAATTAGTGAGTTGCGTGGAGGCCTAACAGCCTAAATAAAAAGTCAATTCTCACATCCACGGACCTCTGTGCATCTGTGTTATGCGTTGTGTTATTTTATGTAATGAAAAAGTTGATGGGAAAAATTACGACGCCACGCCAAGGCCCCACATAAAGTTCAGAAAAGCTTTTTGTTTTACTGTGTAATTCATACTTAATACTTATGAAAAATGATGTCTAACGAGATTTATCCACAACTCAATGAAAAGAGTAAGTTTAGTAATTGGAAAGGAGAATGTCCAAAAATCTTTGGGCGTGTAACCCAGTCGTTTACAAGCGTGTTGTATGCAGCATTTATTGGAGGTTTATTCCTGATAACCAAACACACCATTTTAATACCTCTAGGACTTGTAGTTTTAAATAAATCTAAGTTTAAGTTTGAAAATGATTCTAGGTTATGTGTAGTTTATAATTGTTAAAGTAGTAAGGAAAGCCGTGTATCTTTCCTGCCGATTTGAACTATTAATTGTTTGGCGCGCACTATACTTAACATACCTGTCCAACGATATCCAATACAAAAACAATAAACCAAATTAATATTGGTCTCCGCTGTGCTGCAATAAACATTCAAAATGTAAATAGAGTAGACGTCACTAGCGTCACACACAACTAAAACAATGACATGTCATATTGACATCTTGAAATAAGTTTCTTTACACAAAATCAAAAAGGTTGTAGTTATATTATATTCCATTGCACAAAACGCAACGAAGTTAAAACAATATTATAAAAAAATAATAATATTAATTATTACTTATTTACTTTAAGCATATATTGTACGATTTACAACAAATAACAAATAAAATAATGTATTTAAATAATTAATATCCGTTCTATTTTTAATGAAATTATTTTAAAAAAGATAACAAACCTCTTTTTATTTGGGCATGTATGCGTAGAATGTAATGCAAATGGCCGTCAGACTTAAACGGGAAGTTGAAAAGACGGTTTAATTCCTTTTTTATTACATTTTTTTATCGTGAAGTGTAACATTAATGATTATTAATTTTCAAATTGTCATATATTCGTAAGATAATTTTTAATAAATTACATTTTGTGTAAATGTTTGGGTCAGGGGTGGCCATTCTCCTTTAGATTAAACATTTTGTTCGAAGAAAAGGGCATAGACTACGTAATACAGAAGGATGATGTTAAAGGAAGATCGATGATAATTAACTGTTTAAACGATAAATTTTTTGAAATTATAAAGCCTGCCACCAGCACGTTAGAAATGCTGAAATTGTTAAGTGCAGTGTTTGAGAGAAAAAGTACATACAATAAGGTCCAACTGAAAAAGAAACTAATTACATTAAAACATAACTTTTCGGAGAAACTTCAGGATCATTTTATAAATTTTGAAAACATTATCAATGAATTGGAATGTGGTGGCACAAAGATGGAAGAAGTTGACAAGGTAGAACATTTATTCATAACATTACCAACTGAATATGACGCTGTTAATACTTTAGAAACATTAGACAAAGAATTACAATATGAGTTTGTGAAGAGTCGAATGCTGGATCTGGAAAGAAAATGGCATAATTTACCTATCGTTTCCACCACATACATCTCATCGCCTACAACCACTTGATGTGGGAGTCTTTGGAACATTTAAATCAAAGTTGAAAATTGCTTTCAATAATTGGCATATAATGAACCCAGGCAAAGCATTGACAATTTACAATATTCCAAAGCTTGTGAAAATTGCATTTTTCGAGTCATTCACAGCAAAAAATATCACAAGCGGGTTTAACAAACCCGGAATATGGCCTCTTAATGAATTAGTCTTTAGTGACGAAGATTTTGCTCCAACTGAGGTGTATACATCCGGTAACTTAGAACATATGCCTCCTACTCAAAACGTCGTTGAAGATTTGTCTGCACCTACTCTGCAGCCAATAGTCTCTGATATCTGCCAACCCTCTATTTCTGGAACACAGGATTTCTTGGAGGTTCCGCGAGAATCTACAGAACAAGCTATTAACTCACCATTGATAACAACTTATGATGATGAACTACAAAGGTTTAATTTAGATGCTTGTGAACCAGATGCTTTGAACAATTCACCAATCCATCAAATAGTAGCTCCTTTGAATACAGTTTTGACACCAGAGGCAATTCGACCCTATCCGACTGTTGTAAGAAGTAATAAAACAAAAAAAGGACGAGGACCAGGAAAATCACGTATTTATACTGACACACCCGAAAAAAAGCTAATTGAAGAGAAACACAATGAAAAGCAATTGAAAAAGCTAGAACAGGAAAGAAGGGCGAGGGCATGAAACGTAGTTTAGCTGATTTTAATTTAAAAACGAAGAACAAGAAAGCTGAAACCAAAGAAAGTGATGAATCTGATTGTAATGGATCTGATATAAGCTTTCAAGAGAGTTCAACTTCTATCACAGATGAAGATGAAACCGAGCATGAAAATTTTGAAATGAACAGAAGCCAATTGGCAGTTGATGTAATACCAGAAAATATTAAAGACGGTTCGTTTATTTTAGTGAGGTTCCCTAAGAAAAAAAGTATTGTTTACTATGTAGGAAAAGTTATCGGCCACTATAGTCAGACTGAATTTAAAGTATCTTATCTAAGAAAGAAGCCAGGCTGTTCGTGGACGTTTGTTTTCCCTAATGTTGAAGATATTCATACTGTTTATATAACTGATGTTGAAATGATTCTTCCTGAACCAAAGCCTCCAACAGTTTCTACTTCTATAATAGAACATCAAAACTTTTCACTTTTTCAGTAAATTTTTCTAATTTTACTGTTCAATAGTTTTTATTATCTTGTTAATTAACAACAACTTTTTGCAGTGCTAATCCGCACCAAAGATTGAAAAATGTGATTCTAAATTTAAGATAACTAATTTACATAGAAAATGAAGCAATTTTATGTTTAATGGTTAGAGGGAAGTAATATAATTTTGGTTAATTTTAAGAAAAGTCATTCAAGTTTTGTTTTACATAAGAAAAGCTATGTAATTTTTGTTGACTATAAGAAAAGTATTTTATTTTTGTTTAATAGAAGTTAAATCTTTATTTGTGTGTTTAATTTCATTGCTAATAAAAGAATTTTGATTTACATATATGTGTCGTTTTAATCGCACGTACGGAACTACCCCACAGCGTACGAAGGTACCCCCAACACTGTATATCGGTGCCCCGTTGTTATTTATTTATTTATTTATTTGACACACAAAACAGCTAGCAACCAAACAAAAATAGCAAATAACAGAACAGAGACCTCAAAACCGGCTGCTCGCCAAAATATGTGTGTACAACTACTTAAAATAAAGAAACAATAAAAATATTCAAGTTAGCTAAATAAAAATAATTGAAATACTTAAGTTTAACCCTTAGTTGCATGATTTAATTTTATTTTGTAAAAAAAATCATACACATTCAATTAGACCTCTAGATAATGGGAAAAATAATAAAAAAAATCTTAGAGTTTTGGAAGTTTTTTATTTTAATAAAAAATGCTTTGATGGAAATATCCATCATTGTGCAGAATGCACTCATGAGCTTAGTACAAAACTAAAATAATATTTGAGGTAATTAATACTTTCAATTTTGGTGAAAATTTACAAAACAGTTGTTATTTTTGTTGAGACACAAGTTAACCCTACATTTATTGCAGCTTATTGTGGAGTATCCTTTACAATGTGGGTATTTGCATCGCAGAGAAACGCCAACTTGTGGCCAATGGTCACTACTATCTATTCTTATGTCTTTTGGTGGAGGAACAACTGTAGGTCCTCTCTTCCTTTTTGCTTGGATTTCATTTTCCAAAGAGCTGGAACTAGGTTGTCCTCTTCTGGCTTCATTGTTGAGTTCTATTGAGCACAAAACTTGAGCTAATTCATTACGAAATTGCCCCATGGAAAGTATATCCTTTTTTGGTACATTTCGATTGATTGAATTTTTTGTAAATGATCCATGAATTTATGACCGTAAGATCAAGTAGATAGTATAGTAGAAAATTTGGTTTTGAGGTGCTCAATAACTGGATGTATTTTGAATAACCTGTCGTGATTGGCATGGCCTACAGGTTTGTGATTATCATTATTTTGAAAGTGCAATGAAAGCTTGATTCTTTCAAATTTGTTGACTGGCATTGTGGATGAAACTGGACTATAACCAAAAGCAGGAGACCAATATGATCTGGTACTTGGAAATATTTGCACGGACATAAATAGTAATATCCCAAAAAACTTTTTGATATCTAATGCGGTATAAATTATTCTGTTAGTAGTATCCTTTTGCATGATATATAAATTAGTCTGATCAACAATTTCCTGTATGAAATGTTCATCAACAAAATATTTGAAACATTGGTAAGGAGTTTCAAGCTGAGATATTTCTAAAGGAAAAGCTGAGCTGCCTAAGAAAGTAACTTTATCCTCATCAAATTCCAAGTTTTCTTTTGTCCAATAATGTGCTGAAAATATTACCAGAAGGAACTCAGTTTTGGCTTTCTTGTTCTTCCAACATTTCTTCAACAAGAGGGTCATTTTCATTTACATCTTGACAGTCTTCATCATCATTTTCATCTTCTAATAATATATTTAGAAGTTCATCTCTAGTAAAGTGGGAATTTGGTGAGTAATCATCGTCAGAATCTTCAGACTCCAGTCCGTCTTCCGACAGCCAACCATCCTCCAGGTGTGCTAGATAGTCTTCTATGTCTTTTTCTTTCATAATAATCTGAAAAAGCAAAAAAATAAGTAAACAAAGTGAAATTACATGAACTAAAATTCTCCATACTTCAAGGATGACAGTACTGCATAATGATGTAAATTTACACCATACATATTTGACGTTATTTCAGTTATAATTCACATTTTTTTTCACAAATTTTAGCAGTTTCCACAACACTTACCTTATTTCTATGCATAATAAATATTTTCAGCGACTTCTGTAGACAAAATCAAATAAAACTTGATATATAAATGCACCGATACAACAAAACAAACAACCTAACCTTGACCAAATTTTTGATCGACGTTTGACAGATGACGTTTGTTTTTTTTTTTACTAGGTGCGTTCAGTTTCATAGAGACATGTTTCGAAAAGTTACCACAGACAAAAATTTTTGACCAGCAACCGGTTTTGGGTGTATTTTTTCCATTCGAATGGTTTGATGGAAATATCCATCACTATGCAAAGAAGGGTTAAAACATATTTCAACAATAATATTTTAGTAAGGGGAATTAGTACTTGCTACGCGAAACAACGCATTTTTTATTTTATTCTTGTAGGGTCCCTCACGAGGGTCAAAAATATCTAGCTCCTCCTGAGCCTTGGATGCCAGATCGTTGTACAATCTGCACATTCTAACTAAAGGATTATAAAAAGATGTGTTGTTTCTGTATGTATGTAATATGAAAACATTCGAACGCCTACATTGATGCCTGGTGTTTATATTTATGTTTTCTAATAATGCTGAACAGTCCAATTTAAAATGTATAATTTTATGTAATGTCATTAAAAAGCTCATATTACGTCTTAGATAAAGAGGTGTGACTTTAAAGTACTTCGATTTCTCAAAGTAGCCTTGGAGAACCCGAGAAAAACCAAATCGCCAACTAAGTACACTAAGGCAACGTCTCTGAACAGATTCAATGCGGTTCATGTGTATCTTATAGTATGGAGACCAAATTACAGAACCGTATTCAAGTCTACTTCTGACTAAGCTGTAATAAAGACACAGTAAGCTTTGGGGATTTTTAAATTCTTTAGTATTTCTCATTAAGAAACCTAGCATCTGGTTC
This sequence comes from Melanargia galathea, assembly GCA_920104075.1. NCBI lineage: Eukaryota > Metazoa > Arthropoda > Insecta > Lepidoptera > Nymphalidae > Melanargia > Melanargia galathea. The sequence goes on from OV049878.1 coordinate 10,702,977, forward strand.
GCTTTATTGATCATAGCTTCATAATGTTCCTTAAATGTTAATTTTATATCTAAAAATATACCAAGATCTTTTACACATTCCTTACGGTTAATTAATAACATATTTATTAATATTATATTCGAAAATTAATTGTTTCTTCTTAGCTGTATAAGAAATAGTCGTCGTTGTCAACCGATTGACGTCCACTGCTGGACATAGGTCTCTTGAAGGGACTTCCACTTGCCACGGTCTTGTGCCGCTTGTATCCAGCGGCTCCCTGCGACTCGTTTGATGTCGTCGGTCCACCTAGTGGGGGGTCTACCAACACTGCGCTTCCCGGTGCGAGGTCGCCACTCCAGCACCTTGGGACCCCAACGTCCATCGGTTCTCCGAACTATGTGCCCCGCCCATTGCCACTTCAGTTTCGCAACCCGTTGAGCTATGTCGGCGACTTTGGTTCTTCTACGGATCTCCTCATTTCTGATTTGATCGCGTAGAGAAACTCCGAGCATAGCTCTCTCCATCGCTCTCTGAGCGACTCTGAGCTTTCTTATGAGGCCCATAGTTAGCGACCATGTCTCGGATCCGTATGTCATCACTGGCAACACGCACTGTTCGAAGACTTTCGTCTTCAGGCATTGAGGAATTTTGGACGAGAAGACATCGCGAAGCTTCCCGAACGCTGCCCATCCGAGTTGGATTCGGCGGTTAACCTCTTTCTCGAAATTGGACCTACCTAGCTGGACTGTGTGTCCTAGGTATATATACTCGTCTACAATTTCGAGCGCCGAGTTCTCAACGATTATCGGGTGAAGCGGGACATCTTCGATCACGGAAAAAAAAGTGGATACAGCAAGTTCGCCCGATTCGTGTCCCACTAAAATTCCGCTCAATTCAAAAATTCCGCGCATCGCCCGTTAGTCTGCATTCGACCGTTGGCGCGAGAGCAACTAGCGATAAGCGTCGAACAATATTGCAAAATGCCGTCTTGCGTGATTAAATCGTGTAAAAGTGATACTAGGAAGCATACTAAAGCGACTGGTATTACATTTCATGAGTGAGTACCTCTTCAAATACAATATTTTATATGAAAACAAAAACAATAATAATTTCATACATTTAATCGGGTTGGATTAAGTGGAGACGGCTTCTTTGAAATTATAAATATTTTTACGTACTTTGAATATGGAAACACCCGATTCACAAGAATTTATTTTAATTCTTCTAAGAATTTTACATTAGTAGGTAATTTAAGTTGCAACTAAAATCAATAATATACTAAAACCCCTTAATATTAATAAATTGAATTTATAGATTTTTTCTTTTCCTCTAGATTTCCACAATCCGCAGAGAGACGAGAAAAATGGATTAATGCTATCCTTTTTACGAGAAATCCCGATTGGAGACCGTCTAAACGTTCCTCTATTTGTTCATTACATTTTCATGAATCTGATTTTTACACCACTAATAAAGGTTACCGGAGATTAAAGAAAACTGCTATACCTAAATTTAAATTACTGGTAAGTATATCATTTGTATTGTAAGCATTGCTACCAACTTGCGTCATATCGGTTCGTCATCGGGCTTTTACATAAAAATAAATTCAAAATGAGTCGTATATGGTATTATGTTTAAAACTGTGTCATTTTTAAAAATCCATACTAATATTATAAATTCTAAAGTTTGTATGTCTATCTGTCTGTCTATCTATCCGTCCTTCTGCCTGTCCGTCTATCTATTTGTTACACTTTTAACCAATTTTGGCGAAATATATATTTTGAGATATTTTGCATATCGGAGACGGACATAGGCTACTTTTTATCCCGAAATATCAACGAGTTTCTTCAGGAATCTAAGTCCACGCGAATTAAGTCGCGGGCATTATCAGTAATAAACACGTATGCACGTGAAAAAGAGCTTACAAACTAAGAGTATCTAAATGAAATTCAGACTATCAAAATAACAAATACAATGACTGCAAGCTGGAACTTTCTTTAAGTATACTAAACTAAAGTTTTATCTGAATAATTAACTAAACATTCTTTATAGATTCACTCTGGCCGGCCACAAGATCTTGAGACATTTGAAATGAATGAAGTGACCTGCAGGGTTATTTTGTAACTCAGTGGCTATCAAAAGTTTCCAACAAATAGTTGTCAAACGCGTAATTGTTATTCTGTAACATCAGTGTACAACCGAGATGACGTCATAGCCACTGAAACAGTTTCAGTGAAACTTGGTGCTATCCACTTTAGGGATGTGATAGCCACCGGAAGTCAATTTTTCGCGTATGTTTTCTTATCGATAGTTTAAAATAGTTATTCAGTAAGCAAAGTGACAGCTAATAGTTGGTAACTTTATAGACACGGTGCTATGCTAAATGTCAAATCATAGAAACTACTCCACAGCAGTTTTTAGTGATATCCACTATTATTCGACCGTGTTATATAGGATGATGATTATAATTGCAACCATAACAAAATAAATGCTCACAATTTTAGTCGCATAATAATCTTAATATTCGATTCGAAGATTTATTAATTACTATTTATTAACAAATAACAATGTCTTCTAAACATAATTAATGCTGGAACGAATATTCTTAGTTATTTTTAAAACGTGATAGTGTCAATTTATCACGTAAAATATTAAACTCACCTAATAATATAGGTAATAAGGACTACATAGCTGCTGAAACAAAATTAGGTGGGAGTGGACTTTTGCAGTTGCTTCAGCTGGTGAATTTGTGTGGATTTATAACTACATAAAGTTAACTCAGTGTTTTAAAGTTTGCTAAAAACGAATACACGTACCAACGTAATCCCTAGGTACCTACAGAAGTTCTCATTAGATCAAATGAAATAAGTGGATCGTGAATAGGTACCATAGAGGTGTGATGCTACAGACAGCATCACACCCTTATGGTACCTATTGATCAATTTTGAAGTTATCATCTAAGGAAGTGGAATAACGGCTGATAAATCTTTACAATTGGTATAGGATCATTAGAGGATCCTAGCTAGCATCCGACCGGTTGCATCACGATTCACAAATTAAGATTCCCTGATGTTTCTAGGTAAGTACACGAGTAACAATACAAAGACTTTCTTAAGTAGTATCTAATAATATTAATTTCTTGTAAGTTTGGCTCTAGTGACATGTGAAGCCTGAGTGAGATCTATAGAGCATACTCTGACTCTACATAAGACTGAAGAAAGAGTTAAAACAGGACATAAACATGTCCCTGACATAAATCTACCTCTTTTTAACTCCAACTTGAGTCTTGAGTACACCATAAGTAGGTAGATCTCAGCCTGAGACTATCACTGTTTGGGATAGTATTGTAGGTACAGATTCTACTGTAGCTGACAAGAATTCAGCAGTTACTATTTTCAAAAAGCATTTAGCAATTATACAGTATATTGCTAGATATCTCAACAAATTATTATGTAGGTACTATATTTAATCATTAAGTTGGTACTATAATGTGGTATTATTGCATGATATATTCATGCAATATTATTATAGAATTTCAATAATTGTATAGTAATTACCTACCTCTATTTTTAGGGCTCTGTACCCAAAGGGAGTCCTATTAATATCACTGCTGTCTGTCTCTAGCTCGTAGATGAAATGAGTTACAATCCTGAAATTTTGTTATTTGGTGTACAATATTGACCCAAAATCAAATATGGAATTAAAAATTGAATTACATTATTTTTCAGGGGGGCTTCCATATATGAAAAAGGAGCTTGTGGGATATCATTATTTAGAGCTCATTGAGTAGAGTAGGTACCAATATATATTTTTTAATTTTTTGCTTTAATAAATAAGGAAATGGCCATCAAATTTGTCAGTTTTAGACTATTCTTGTGAGGAGGGCTATCTCAAAAACTAAACCAGTTAGGAATATGAAATTTCAGTAAGTATATTATGTACCATATACTGTATTTAAACAACAAATAATGAAAACAACCATTCATAAAGTAGTTTGTATGCTGTAACCAAAACAAATGAACATTTTTTGGGTTTTTCTTTAAGAGTTGTTGCAATGTCTAGCTCGTAAATTAACTATTTTTACACACAAAATATTATTTTGTTCATGTATGGAACCCTAAAACGCGAAGCCCGACTCGCACTTGGCCGATTTTTTAATAAATTGATTTCACAAAGTATGTTGATTGTATGTATCACTTTACCTACCTAAATGTAAAGGTAAAAAAATCTGTACAATAGGACAGTGTACCTAATAATTCTTTGTATTTTCAAATAAGACCGCTAAAAAGACCCCATTTACCACACCTTTTCTCTTTCAGAACATTCCTCTGATCCCTTCCAACAGCATTGGGATCCTTGATGTCCAACATTTTGAACGAAGTCCAATTCTGGTATCACTTGGAAGGTAAAGCAAATTAGCTTCCAAAAAGCATGGGGTACTCTACAGAGCAAAGCGCTACTTTGCGGCCGAACACAGGCTCTTGCTCTATAAATCTCAAATCTGGCAGCATATGGAGTACTGTTCACACCTGTGGGCTGGGGCACTGCAATACTAACCCTTCCATTTGACCAGATTCAAAAGCGGGCAGTTGGACTTCTGGACAATCCCAAACTAATCAGCTCATTGGAGGGCTTAGAGATTCGCAGGGACATTAGCTCCCTTTGCGTATTCTACCGTCTCTACAATGGGGAATGTTCTGAGGAGTTGTTTGACCTAATTTCACCTACTATTTTCCAGCACCGCATCGCACGCCACCGAAAATGCTATCATCCTCACCACTTGGATCACTGACATACCTACATCAACCAGGCATTGCGCGAGGTCATTCCTTCCGCGCACTCAAAATTTATGGAACCGACTGCCTTTGGAGGTGTTTCCACATCGGGTTGTTCGAGGGGCGGATCAACAAACTCCTAAAGCCGGCAACGCATTAGTGGTTTCTCTGGTGCTGCAAATGTTCATGGGCGGTGGTAATCACTTAACATCAGGCGATCCGCTTGCTCGTTTGCCCGCAATCCTACTATATATAATATTATAAATGTGAAAGTGTGGATGTTTGTTACTCAATCACGCCGCAACCACTAAACCGATTTGGCTGAAATTTTGAATGAAGATAGATTATACCCTGACTTAAAACATAGGCTTTTTATCCCGGAAAAATCCACAGTTCCCACGGGATTTTGAAAAAACCGAAATCTCTAGCTACAGCTATAGGTAGATTACTATAGCAAACTTCCTTAAAAGTATCTAGGTATAAATGTTAGCAAAGGGAGCGGGAACCGGAAATCCACGATTCCCTCGGGATTTGTGAAAAACCGAAATTCACGCGGGCGAAGCCGCGGGCATTCTCTAGTGAAAAATAAAAATAAAAAATTGTAACAACAGGTACTTAAATAAAACAAAATATAGTAAGTGTTTTAATTTTATTTTTAAAGTAAACCTTACATCATAATTCTTATGACTATAGCTTATACAATAAACTGCAGTCATAAGAATTATGACCACCTCCACCACCACTACAGCCTTTTAACATCCCACGGCTGGGCACAGGCCTCCTCTGTCATAGGAGATAGGGATTTAGAGCTTAGACCCGCCACGCTGCTCCAATGCGGGTTGGCGGGCTTTTATTGTCACATGATAGTGATAATAACCGGGACCGGGAGTGCTTATCAGCCTTTTTCGTGTCCCACTGCTGGGCACAGGCCTCCTACGATTATTGTCACGGGATGCACGGGGGTGAAACACTGCTACCAACTCCAGGCTCGCACTGAGAATTTCTTGCTAGAAAAACCCAATACCTAACAATTATTTGCCAGACCCGGGAATCGAACCCGGGACCTTGTGATCTGCAGTCGAATATTAGACCAACGAGGCAATTTATAAGAATTATGACAGCCTAATAATACTAGACAAAAACTACAAAAATAAATGACCTAACCTAACAACCTTTTTAATTACCTAAGTATGATTTATACCCTATTACTAATATTCCCCTAATCCACAAATAAGTACATATACTAATTTAATACTAACTGTATTAGGTGTTGTCCTAACAACTTAGGTATTAATAATATTGTATATACCTACACCTGCATCCTATATTTATTTGGAAGCCCTATCATAAAATATGTGAATACATAGCTGTTCCAGTAATATGTGTTGAATTGATAACCTCCTTTTTTGAAGTCTATGAGCAATAATACCTACTATTAATAAGAAGGTTGTATTGGTCATTTATTATTATAGTTTTTTTGTATCATCCTACATGTTATATACTTCTGAAAACTTTATTAGTTACTATGCAAATACAAAGCATCCTTTATGGGTTTGAATAAGCAAGACAAAAATTTATATTTTAAAATATTTTTATTTTTGCTATAAGTAAGTACAGGATATAGGTAAAGAAGGTAGTTCTCTTGTATTATGCTTGATCCAATCTTTTAGTTGACATGTTACATTGTATACCTTCTGTGAGACATCTTGACAAACTGAAATTAATAAAAATATAATATATTATTATCAGAATCTGCAAACTACCTATGTACGAAAGTACCACAATCGTTAATATATAAAACAAAGTTAAGTTTGTTCAAGAACGGCTGGACCGATTTTCATGGTTTTTGATTTGTTATTGAATAACTATTAAAAGCATTGAAAAATTTACAAAAAAATAAAAGAAAAGACATTTTCCCATACAAAATATTCATTGGTTTGGCAACTCTCAAACATTTAATGTTCATCCCATCAATACGGAACTTTCTCACAGTCTCAACCATACCTATATAATTCTTTTGTACGTGTGTTTGTCACCTAACTCCTAAATGGCTGGATCAATAATTTGGATGAAATTTTGTGTGTTTCAATGCGTTCGGATAGTTTAAAAACACAATTATCAAGTAGGTACAGGTAACCTACTGGGTTCGTCGTTGGATCTGTGGGTGTGGCGTACACTGGACGATGTCTGCTGGGTCCCCTAGTGAATAAATAAATCCTCATGAAATGAAATATTTTCGCAATATGTAGGTAGGTACATCCTATGTCTTGTTGTTAAAGCTTTGTGCCAAACATTGAAATTGGTAGAGAATTGAGAAGTTAAGCTTACTGGCTCACCAAAAGCAAATAAGAAAGTAACAAACATACATTTAAACTCACTATACTTAACTATTAAGTACCTACCTAATATTGCGAATGAATGAATTTTACTCACTGTATAATCTTGAATGTTACCAAATTTTCTGTAAATGCAATGACATCTACAAAGTTCTCAATAATACAGTGGAGTAGGTATCTGACAATTGTTTTAAGCGGGGTTTAGATTAGCAAGTAAACTTGCAGAAAATGACTTCCGCAAGCTATTTCTAGTGTAAACAGTCACGGCAAGTCACAAGTGTAAACACCATTTTGAAACTTGTGGCAAGAACTTGCCATTTATTCTGCTTGCAAAATAAAGTTAATACTTGCTAAGCAAGTACAGGGAGTTATGAGACACAAAGAAATTTTACGCTGCATATTAATATATATATAGCTGTTCGTTCTGATTCACTGACTCATTCATCGCCCCTCCTGTAAAATTTTGTATGAAAAATTTTTTTTTCACTAATGGTTTCGTATAGAGGACAAAAATTGAAGTAGAACAAAAATATGGAGAGAGCTGATGATTGAGGATTTCGGAGACGGGTGAAGAGCACGCTTAAGGTATTGAAGATAGGTGGGGGGTGCTCGATCAAATGTCACTCGAAACGTCATCCAATTGGCAGTCAGCTGAAAAAAAATTCAAAATGGCGAAAAAAAGATGGCTGCCATACAAATTTCGTCGGTCTCCATCTCGGAGGGTATAAAAGATGGAAGAGTGGTTTCTTTGCAAAAGATGATGAGAATCCAAAGGTCTACTTGATGAATTGAAAAAAAATTCAAAATGGCGGAATTTATTTTTCCATAGAAAATGTATGGCGAATATTGAAGAGACTACAAGTTGTGAACTATGCAAGGCTTTAATGCGGTTTTTTGGAGAACTCTCAAAGAAAAATATCGGAAGACATGATGATTGAGGGTTTGGAAGTTGGTTGAGGAGCCCGGGCAGGGTATTGAAGATAGGTAGGAGGTGCTCAAACAAAAATTATTCGAAACATCATCCAATTGGCAGTGAGCTGAAAAAAAGTTCAAAATGGCGGATTCAAGATGGCGGCCATACAAACATCGGTGTCTATCTCACCAAGTATAAAAGATGGAAGAGTAGTTTTGGCCAAAAGATGATTAAGACCTTAAGTTCTACTTGATGAGCAGAATGATTCGAAGAAAAAATATGGAGAGTGATAATGATCGAGGATTAGGAATAGGGGAGAGATAAAGGATATGGAGGCTGCTCAAACCAAAATACCCGAAAGCGAAACCTCGCGGTCCGCTTGCGGGCCGCGCACCCACGCGCCCTACTAGTTCCATATATTATAACTTGGAACCCGGATTACACAGGAATCTTTTGACGTCCGGATTATCATCTGGGGTACATTAAAAGTTGTGTTTGTCTGTCTCCGAAATGCTGGACCAATTTTGATGGGACTTTAATTGGGAAAACTTTAGTGATGGGAAAGAGACTCATTATTGTAGTTCCATTTTAATGCGCGACTTTTAATTGTATGAGCTCAAGGGAGCTTAGGAAAGACAAAGAGTTCCCTCGGGATTATTAAAAACCAATATACACGCGAACAAAGTCGCGGGCATCCGCTTGTTTTTAATACTATGTACTTAAGGCCGCGTTTCCACCTCCAAGATAACTTCCGCGAGAAATGTCCGACAGTCTGTCTGACAGCAGCTTGCAAGTGTAAACCCTGTAGCAAGTGCTGTCGCGACAGTTTGTCAAGCGCTTCCTGCGAGTACTTGCGAAAGCAAGTCTAAACATGTACGCGTCGACTCGCGACAGATCTCGCTGCTTATCGGTCTAGTTTCGTATATCTCGCAGCAAGTATCGCACGCACGGCAAATATTTTTTTAATACAGTTGCATGAAAATTGGCATTTAAGGGCGTTATCTGTGAAATTGAGAAGAATGAGTCAAAGACAAAGTCGTGAATGGTCGCGTGAAGAAACTATACAGTTAATAGGATTTTATGAATGTAATCCTTGTTTGTGAGACAATCGGCATGCGGATTATAAAAACCGAAAAAAAAAAAGCTCTGTACTCAATTCCATCGCACAAGAATTCTCTACAACTGAGAATGAAATATCCCGAAAACTGCATAATTTAAGAAGTCAGTGGCAGAATGAATTAAAGAAATTAAAGATCAAGAAAAGTGGAAGTGGCCAAGATGATCTTTATAAATCTAATTGGGGTTATTTCGAGGCCCTTAAGTTTTTGGATGTGGGCAGCGCACCCAGTACTGATGCCTTGGTAAGTACCTACCTATAGATATGGGTATTTATTAATAATTATAATATTATATTATATATTAAAGGGTATTTATTAATATTCTAAATGAAACAATACTATATACACTGATTCGTATATTTACTTTTAATTAATAATTTAAGTTTTACATAATAATAATTAAATATGCTGATATTGCCATGGTACTTCACCTTCCGGAGAAACAAAATAATCCTTGAATGCTTCACGAATTTGCTGGGCTACATTTCCTGAGTTATTATTAGGGCCTCTTTCCAAGTTTATCAAATTATGTTCAGGTAAACTTTCGCTGTCATTTGTATTTTCAATGTATCGCTGACGTGTCGACTCACTTCGAGATATTATAATAGTAGTTTATGAAACGGTTGCATAATAGAGGTTATTAAAACACGAGTGTTAGTTTAAAAAACGAGCCGCAGGCGAGTTTTTTAATAGTATTACACGAGTGTTTTAATAACTAATTATGTAGAGTTTCATACACTACTTTATCTAAGCTCATCAATAGGTATCTTACGTATAAAAGAAAAGACTAAGAAATTAACAAAATTATTTATTATAATAAGTATTCATGTTTTGGATATTGCAATTTATAAATGTACTCAATTCTTCAGGGGAGAACTTTTTTGCATTTTTTCCCTTAAAGCCCTGCAATTTTCTTTTTAAAACAGCAATCAGTCTTGTGTATTTAATAATATCGATTTGGTTGTAGATACTCAATATACTTTTCGTCCAATATCCCTCAGTGTCTGAAGACGAAAGTCTTCGAACAGTGCGTGTTGCCAGTGATGACTTACGGATCTGAGACATGGTCGCTGACAATGGGCCTCATAAGAAGGCTCAGGGTCACTCAGCGGGCGATGGAGAGAGCTATGCTCGGAGTATCCCTGCGGGATCAAATCAGAAATGAGGAGATCCGCAGGAGAACCAGAGTTACCGACATAGCTCATCGAGTCGCAAAGCTGAAGTGGCAATGGGCGGGGCACATTGCTCGAAGAACCGATGGACGTTGGGGTCCCAAGGTGCTTGAATGGCGACCTCGCACCAGTAAACGCAGCGCAGGTAGACCCCCCACTCGTTGGACAGACGATCTCAAGCGAGTCGCTGGCAGCCGCTGGAATCAGGCGGCACAAGATCGTGTGCTGTGGCGATCCTTGCAAGAGACCTATGTCCAGCAGTGGACGTCCATTGGTTGAAACGAACGAACGAATATACTTTTGAGCATTGAGTATTTAGCCCATAAGGACAAAGACTTAAATTTATTTGATAATTCTTGGAAATATGCTAGCATTACATTTTCTGAAAATGAAGTGGTTTTTTTCAAAATTTTCCAACTCATAAAATCTTGGTAACATTTATCGTAAATTTTCTTTGATTTTGCTGGCAAAAGATTATTTGTCATTCCCGATGCTATTTCCAGAATGTCTGGTGGAGTTAAATTCTCTTCAGTATCACTGCTAGACATTTTTCCGCGCAACAAAAATCACTTGCAAAATTTTGAGTTACAAAAACTGAATATTCCAAAAATATTTATTTCTTACCACAGTTAATAAGCTTTTAAAACAATAAATACTTAAAAATAAAAATAAAAAATTACAAATCAAATAAAACATCCAAATCACTGTAACGAGGCAAGGTGCCCAGAACGCTGGCTGCGTTACCTCGTTGAATGGCCAGACTAATATGCTGACCGAGGTAACTGCCAGCCCTCCGGTCACCCGTGGATAGTAAATAAATAATAAATTAAAAATTTAAATAATAGGCGCCAAAATTCAATTGTCAATTTCGAATGTGCGGTGCGTGCAGTGCGTCTATGGTCAATTATGGTAGCACTACACTCTGTCCTCTGGCCGCATCTTGCTACCGCCACACTTTCGCAGTAGTAGTAATAGGGTAACTTTGATAGCGGGATAATCATTGTAAGTAACAAAATTAAACTAACTAACTATTGTAAACTAACTATTGTACCTATTTCTTTTAAAATGTTTCTTTTGTTTAATTTATGTTTTTTTGGTGTACAATAAAGTATTAAATAATAATAATAATAATAATAAACACCCGGCATGGCTCAAAAATACCAGAACCCAGTGCCTGTACTATAATGTAGAAAAAAATATTTTTTAACATTGTTTTGCAATAATTTCCTAACAAAGTAGTGTAATAATGAACTTTTTTAATTTTTTTTTTAAATATTATAGATGTATGTGAATAAAGTAGTCCAATATATGACACATTTTGATTTCATATTCGGAATTTTATGATATGAGAGTAGATAAAATTATGTAATGCACAGGCAGCCATAGTCACATACTTTGTTTTTTCGGGGTTGAGTTCAATTGCCCTTCGAAATATACGGAATTTACTAGCAATAATACCAAAGACGCTTTCTACCATTCTCCTTGCCCTTGACAGCCGATAGTTGTAAACTCTATTAGGTGCGGGTTGGTTTCTAAATGGGAATGGTTTCATTAAGTATGGCTTTAGTGCAAATGCATCATCAGCTACAATAACAAATGGAATCGGTACTGAACTTCCCGGCAATGGACATGCTCTTGGAATGTTCATCCAATTATTTTCCAGTGCTGAATATAATGATGATTGAAAAAAAACTCCTCCATCAGAAACTCTTCCATTGCATCCCACGTTCATATAAATAATTTTATAACATGGGTCTGCCACTATCATCAGTACAATACTATGTGAACCTTTATAGTTAAAATAGAAACTTCCACTGTTGTCTGGTGCCTTAAAAACCACATGTTTGCCATCCAACGATCCAATGCAATGCGGAAAATTCCATCTTTTATTGTAAATCTCAGCTATGTGCGACCATTCCGATTCAGTTGATGGGACCTGAAACAAATTTATCTTATTACAGGATAATTCTGCGGCTAGCTGTAGCAGTGAGACAACAGGATCACAACAACCAAGTGTAGCACAAGATAATGACAAGGAAAATATTGAATTTCCAAGGCCAAATCGAGCGGCAAACAAAAGAAAGGACGAGGATATTTTGCGTAAATGCAACAAAATTTTATCAGAACCAAATGACGATGACCAGATATTCGGCGAATATGTTAGCTCCGTGCTTAGGAGCTTCAGTAGTGCAGGCAATAAAAAACTTCGCCGAATCATACAAAGAGCTATTGTTGATATTCAAGATGAGGAGGACGGTATATCCTCACGTGAATGTTCAAATCAGTCGACTTATTTAACCCTTCCAATTTATTCTCCGGTGTCTACACTTTCTGAAAATGACGTAGTCATCAGTGCCAATCAAGAAAACACCGCTGAACAAACTTATGCTGTCGAAGTCCAACCTTTTAATTGAAGCAGCAATTTTTAATTTTATTTATTATTAATAATAAATTAGTTTTCAGTAATATTTAATGTACTTACTTTTAAATATTCCTCATGTAGAGTATCGTATAACGCCTTGCAAACTTCCGGAACAATTTTTGATATAGTACATACAGGAATCCTAAATAAATACATCAATGAATGGTATGAGTCTCCTGAAAAAGAAACAGAAATGTTCATTAAAAAGTCCACCTACTACATCACACTAATATTATAAAGAAGAAAGATTTGTTTGTTTGTTTGTAACTAGTAATATTATAAATCGCATGTAATATTGTTACGTGCTGGGGTTCGAAGATTTGGAATAAAACACCTGGTGACCCTTGATCAGACTTTATTCTGCACTTCCGTATTCCACTTGGTACTCCTGATCTTCTTGTAGACTTCCCCTTCACGCTTGTTCGCTTCCAATCCTCTTCACTTCCGATCGCTTCCTTCGCTTGTATTTCGCTCGGCTCTCAGAACTGAACTGCCTGCGTCTGGTCGCCGGTCCCTTTATATACCCGTCACCGCGTGACTAATTGTTTTCTCGAAAGTTCCACCCCTATCGTTGTTTATTTCCGGAAAAATCGTGTTGTTTACATTATGGGTTGTTTACATCGATGGGTGATTAGGTATTTATTAGGTGACGAGCAATTATGAACCTTAATGCTCTAGAAATAAGGTTCATTCGTAACACTGCCCCCCTCTTAGCGATGCTCGTCCCGAGCATCACTGTTGCTTCCGTAATGTTTTGCCAAGCGGTCGATGTGCACAACCTTAAATTTTCCCCTTGGTTGACGTTGAATCCTATACGTGACGTCGTTAATACGGGTAACCACTTTGTATGGACCCTCCCATCTGGTTTGCAATTTTGGAGATTTCCCTTTTCGACGAGTCGGATTATGCAGCCAGACTAAGGCACCTTCCTCGAATCCGCTCGTGTTCGATTTCCGGTCGTATCTGGTTTTCATGTTCTCACTCGATTGCAATCCGTTTTCCCGAACTGTAGCATGTATTTCTCGCATTTTCTCTCTCAGATTGGCGACGTAGTCTTGTACGGTGCAAGGTTCATCCGGTGACCCTCCCATCAATAAGTCTACTGGTAACCGTAGTTCCCTGCCATAATTGACTAACGCCGGAGTTGCCTTTGTGCTCTCATGCTCTGCAGTCCTGTAGGCGAGGAGAAACAGTGGAATGTACCTGTCCCAGTCTCTTTGGTGGGCGTCAACCAACTTTGCCAAATGCCTTTCAATCGTCTGATTGAATCTTTCAACCATTCCGTCAGACTGCGGGTGGTATGCAGTTGTGCGTGTCTTATGCAGACCCAAAATTTTGCATACTTCCTGAAACACTTGTGATTCAAAGTTCCTTCCTTGGTCTGAGTGGATTTCCAATGGTACACCAAAGCGACATATAACCTCCTCAACGAGCTTAGTTGCAACAGTGGTAGCTTCCTGGTTAGGTATCGCGAATACTTCCGGCCACTTAGTGAAGTAGTCCATAACAACCATGAAGTATTTGTTCCCTGATTCAGTCACAGGGAATGGCCCGGCTACATCAACAGCTATACGTTCCCAGGGTGCACCAACATTGTACAGCTGCAGGTTACCTCTACTCCTTGTCTGTGGTCCCTTCACGGCAGCGCAAATGGTACATTTACGGCACCAATCCTGCACATCCTCCCGACAATGGAGCCAGTAGAACCTCTCCCGTACTTTCGTTAGTGTCTTCTTGACGCCAAGATGACCTCCCGAAAGTCCGTCATGCATTTCACGTAGGACATCGGGTACCTTGGCTCTCGGAACGACTACCTGAAGATGGAACTCCCTGCCGTTAGTCTTTTCCCATTTTCGGTAGAGTATTCCATTTTGTAGCGTAAGACTGCTCCACTGTGCCCAGTATGCCTTAGTGATAACGCTCATAGGTGCAACCTCACTCCATTTTGGTCTGGCGTCTCCTCTTTTCTTCCACACGATGATGTGCCGTAGATCCTCATCACCCTCTTGAGCCATCTTCATTGCATCATCCTCCCAGGGTCCTAAGGAACTCGTCCTGGTAAGTTTCAATGATAGCTCCGTCGACTCCTGTTTGATGCAATGTTTGCATTCTTCCGGGCATGGCCTCCGAGAAAGTGCATCTGCATTTCCATGTGACTTCCCGCTGCGATGTTGAGTCTCGAAGTCATATTCCTGGAGCTGTTCAATCCACCGAGCAACTTGACCTTCGGGATTCTTAAATTGCAGTAGCCATTTCAATGCTGCATGATCCGTACGTAGTAAAAACTTTCGGCCGATTAGGTACTTGCTGAAGTGTTGCAATGTTTTTACCACGGCAAAAAGTTCCCTCCGTGTCACGCAGTAGTTCCGTTCCGGTCTTGACAGTGATTTGCTGAAATACCCCATAACGACTTCTCTATCTCCCTGCTTTTGGGATAGCACTCCTCCAATCGCGGTGTTGCTCGCGTCGGTATCGACGATAAACTGGCCTTCCGGTTGTGGGTATCCCAAAATTGGTGTTTCACACAGGTATTTCTTCAGTTTTGAAAAGGAATCCTCACAGGCTTCATCCCAACAAAATGGTCTTTTCTCTTCCGTCAGTCTATGTAACGGTTTTGCGATCTCAGAAAACCCCTTGACGAAACGCCTGTAGTAAGAGCACAAACCCAAAAATGCCCTTACCTCTGTCTTGTCTTTAGGGGTAGGCCATTTTTTAACCACTTCAATTTTCGCCGGGTCAGTCTGGATGCCCTCACTTGTGATGACATGGCCGAGATAATTCACTTCTTTCCTGAATAGCTGACACTTCTTCGGGTTAAGTTTTAAGTTTGCCCCATGTATTTTGGCGAAGACTCGCTCCATGTTTTGCAAATGGTCCTCGAAGTCTCGACCCATGATAACGACGTCATCTAGATACACCAAGCAGGCATCTCCTACTAAACCTGCTAGCACACATTCCATGAGTCGTTCGAAGGTGGCAGGTGCGTTGCACAATCCAAAAGGCATAACATTAAACTGCCATAATCCTTTTCCCGTTGAAAACGCTGTCTTCTCCTTGTCTTTTGGATGTATTTCTACTTGCCAGTAACCTGATTTTAGGTCTAGAGTCGAAAACCATTTCATGCCACTCAAAGTATCCAGAGTGTCATCGATTCTAGGTAACGGGTAACTATCCTTCTTTGTGATGTCATTGAGCCGCCTATAGTCCACGCAGAACCGTGTGCTTCCATCTTTCTTCTTCACAAGCACAACCGGTGAGCACCAGGGACTTGCGGATGGTTCTATTATTTTGTTCCTTTCCATTTCTTTCAGCATATCCTCGACTTCTTTTTCCTTCGCGATTGGTAGCCGTCTCGCTCGCTGACGGATGGGTCCCTCATTTCCGGTATCGATTCTATGCTGCACTAACGATGTTCTCCCTGGGTTTCTTTCTTGAGTAGAAAAGATGTCCGCGTAGCGTAATAGAAACTTCTTTGCCTTGATGCTTTGTGAATAAGTCAGGTTGCTTTTGCAGTCTTTAAGAAGCTCATAGACTGTAGGATCCTTCCAAGAACCTGATTTATCCATGCTTGGCATTGCTAAATTGTTCCCATCGCATACCTGTGAGATAACCGTTGCTGGGGCTCCCTCCGTGCCAGCCAGTACTCGCCCCTTAGTCCTGGCTGTTACTAGTTTCCCTGATTTTGAGGAGACCTTGCATCCTCACCTCTCTTCGCAAGCTCCTCCAACCGTTTCTCTATTTTCATTAGTCGGGACATCTGCGACTCTTTCTGTGGGCAATTCAACTGCAAATGCCCTTTCTCACCGCATCTATAGCACACAGCGCCAAAGTTCTTCCTGAATGAGGTCTTAACCTCTTTCACCTCCTCGACAACTTCACGTAGTCTGTGAGTCTGCCGAATGTCGTGTCGAACTGCTTCGACCTCTAAGGCATGCGCCAATGCTTCTTTTAATGAGGCATGGTGACCAAGCCTCACGGCAGCTCTTACCTCCAGGTCTTTAATTCCATCGACAAAAGCTTGCACGATGTTTGCGGTTACCATCTTATCGTCGGCCGATGGATAAGCTTTCCGCACAAGCTTATCTATTTCCAACGCCCATTGCTGGAGACCCTCTCCAGACCGCTGGACTCTATCGCGCAGCTGGGCGCGGAACACATGCTCCAGATGTCGCTCCCCATACCTGGATTCGAGTGCATCCAACAGTTCCTTGT
Organism: Melanargia galathea; assembly: GCA_920104075.1. Taxonomy (NCBI): domain Eukaryota; kingdom Metazoa; phylum Arthropoda; class Insecta; order Lepidoptera; family Nymphalidae; genus Melanargia; species Melanargia galathea. The sequence continues at coordinate 10,719,901 of OV049878.1, forward strand.
ATCCACAGCCTGAAGTAGGAAAGGCCTCCAGAACAGTTAGAGCCTGCCCTCTCAATGCGACAGTGAGGGCAGTCAAGCACTGTTCGTCCGTCCATCCGTTGGCAGTAGCAACAGTCTGAAACTGTTGCCGGTACGCGGGCCAGGAGGTGCTACCGTCGTATGGGGGTACCTTAACATTAGGTCCCTGAACTGCGCCCATCGCTCCACTTGACGTTAGTCTTGTCGTTTCAAGACGTATCACCTTTTTCTGTAGCTCGTTGAGGCCAGTCTTCACACCATCTATGTCCGTTCCTAGGCAGGTGACTCGCTCGTCCATGAGGTCCAACTCTTTTCGCAATTTAGCCACCATGCCGCCGACTTCGTGAACGGCCGACAAAACAGTCCGCTGCACCCCTTCAAATTTGCAATCTTGATTTTCCTGTATCGCTGCTTGATTTTCCTGTATCGCTGCAAATTTGCAATCTTGATTTTCCTGTATCGCTGCAAATTTGCAATCTTGATTTTCCTGTATCGCTGCAAACTGTTGTTGCATTATCCGCATCAAACTCGACAAGTCAACGGTGGGCGTGGCTTGCTCAGTGGGCGTGGCCAGGTGGGTGTGGCCAGTGGGCGGGGCCTCCGGCTGAGTGGGCGTGGCCTCAAGGGGCGTGGTCTGGTGGGCGTGGCCAGTGGGCGGGGCCTCCGATTGGGTGGGCGTGGTCAGGTGGGTGTGGCCAGTGGGCGGGGCCTCCGATTGGGTGGGCGTGGTCTCAAGGGGCGTGGCCTGGTGGGTGTGGCCAGTGGGCGGGGCCAGCTGGGGGGACCCACCAGGTGCTGGTTCCTCCAGGTACTCCTCCACAGGTGCTCGGCTGGATTCCGCTGCACGCTGGGCCCTGGTCTTGACACCCTCGCTGCCGAAGTCGTCTCTCGGAGTCAATGGCATAGCTTCCAAATCGCACTTCTGTCACCAATTGTTACGTGCTGGGGTTCGAAGATTTGGAATAAAACACCTGGTGACCCTTGATCAGACTTTATTCTGCACTTCCGTATTCCACTTGGTACTCCTGATCTTCTTGTAGACTTCCCCTTCACGCTTGTTCGCTTCCAATCCTCTTCACTTCCGATCGCTTCCTTCGCTTGTATTTCGCTCGGCTCTCAGAACTGAACTGCCTGCGTCTGGTCGCCGGTCCCTTTATATACCCGTCACCGCGTGACTAATTGTTTTCTCGAAAGTTCCACCCCTATCGTTGTTTATTTCCGGAAAAATCGTGTTGTTTACATTATGGGTTGTTTACATCGATGGGTGATTAGGTATTTATTAGGTGACGAGCAATTATGAACCTTAATGCTCTAGAAATAAGGTTCATTCGTAACAATATTATTAAATTATTTATATTTACCAGATGCTAAAAATCGCAGCGTTAAGACGAGTCTTTCCTTCGGTGATATCGAATCTCTGAAACGTGTGTCTTGTTTTTTTATAGCGTGACCAACTTTAACTAATAACGCTTCTAAATCGACTGCGGTCATACGAATAAAATTAAAATACTGCTGTCCATCTTCCAGTTGTATTTCGCGTAGTAAATTATGGTAAACACCAGCTTCTCGTCTCCTAGAAATCCATTCTCGAACCCAAATTGATCTTTTTTTCTTTTTCAACAACAAAATAGTTAACGCAGCTGCTACACGTACGCGTCTTGACGTCATGCCTCAGAGTACAGAATAGAATAAATTGCGATAGTTCTGATAGCGACACACGTGAGCTTTCGTGTGTAAATACCTGTACGATAAGTTGCGACAGTATGAACCGCGAGCTTCTCGCACGACAATGATTGCAGAAATAAATTGCAGGAAAATGTAAACGGTATATCAAGAAACTTCTGCAAGACGCGAGTTTGCTTGCAGATGGAAACGCGGCCTAATAACACTACTATAGCAGCAGCACATATTTTTCTACAGCTTGGCATAATTTATTACAACTGTCTCAATCTGAGTCCTCTGTCAAATGACTTGCAAGCAATAATTATGTAATAATGTAAACACTTTTCCAAGTACTTGCACAAGTTATTTTGCACGCTGCATGCAGAAGCAACTTGCGATAGAAATATTGCGCGTAGTGTAAACAGCTCTGCAAGTACTTGCGGAATAACTTGCGAGAAGTTCTTGCTGGTCTAAGCACCGCTAAAGTTATGTGAAATTACAATTTATAATTAAGTACCTATGTGATCCTTGAGACTTCGTCCACTTGACATGATTTTGCGGGATATGTAGTACTCTTTGTATATCTAGTACACAAAGCTCTAACTGTGCCCAATTTCGTCAAATTCGGTTGAATCGTGAAAAGGATACCTACAGACACTTTCACATTACTACCTATTGGAAGTAAGTTTGAGGTTAGCATAACACTTTCACATAAAACCACTAATAATGTCCTCCTACGTACTTAATCGTCATTTTCAGTAATACAAAAACCACTTTTGTATAGATTTTAGGTTAAAAAACTAAATAGTTCATCTTTAATTTTATTATTGTTGCAATATTTATAAAACCTATGTAGTTTTATATATAGGTAGGTAGTGATTATGTGTGACCATCTCAAAAATGGTGAATCTCCCCGACACTGCCAAAAAAATCTGCCAACTCGATTCCGGAAAATGCTAAAAATATGCCATCATATTAATACTTCATATGGGGACTGGAATGAATAAATAAAATAAGTGCTAAAAAATTCTTAAACCAACCTAAAATATATTTATTTTTTTATTGTATTGTTTCGCTTATTATTATAATATTGCGTCAACATTTATTTATAATTCTTCATTTTGTTTATTTTCATTTAGTGCAGTCAAATTTGACTCCAAAAGTGGCTAAAATCGCAAACGAACGGCTAGTTCTGATTTTTTAATATGTTGTTAGGACCACTACCAGTAGTGTAAATCCAATTTTGCAGCTTCGAAAGACCTGTGCTAACTTTGCAGCACTCGAAAAACCGCGAAATTTTCGCACTACTTTTGGTTTTTTCAATATAAGTCCTAAACTATGGGTTTAAAAAAAAATATTTTCTATACGTTTTTAAAGAAGATTAAAATTGCTACAATTTAAGACCAAAACTAGCTCTTTAAATTCAATATTTGCTGAGATACAGCTCTCCAAAAATTGACAATTAATTCCGAAAAAGTGAAATTTTAAGATTTGGTCAATTTTAACCCCGCTATCGGGGAAAATACTCATTTTACGGATAAAGTTAATTGAAAAGATGTTATAGTAAATATAATTAGCTTTAATTTAAATACCAAACGACGTCTGTAGCCTATATAGTTTACTTATAAATCCTAAAAGTTTAAAAAATGGGAAAATTGCAGTTTTCTCTTCAGTTTGTTTTGAATGTAGTTTGAAAGAAAAAACCATGTACACCCACAAGAAATATGTATTAAAACTATTACTAAGTATTTATATTTAGTATTTATAATGAGATTTATTCAAGAAAAAAAATATTTATATTATTATTGATATTTATTGATTTTTATGAAACATATTAACCTGTATTAAAAGGACATTATGAGTTCCGAGCAATATAAGTCGTAAACTACGCATTTTTTTAAAATATTTTCTATACATTTTTAAAGTAAACTAAAATTGCTACAATTTGACACCAGAACCAGTTCTGTAACTTCAATACTTGCCGAGATACAGCTCTCCTAAAATATTACTTTTTCCAAAAAAAGTGAAAATTTAAGATTTGGACAATTTTCGACCGCCATCTTGAGGATAATACTCATTATAAGGGTAAAATTATAGTCAAAATCTTGTAGTAAATCTAATTAGCTTTAATTTAAGGGTGGAACGACGTCTCTAGGCCATATAGTTTACTCACAAACCTTAATGAACAATTATAACCAAAAATAATATCTTTGTAATGCAGGTTAATATGCTTCATAAATATCAATAAAATAAGATAAATAAATATTTTTTTTTTCATAAATAACATTATGAATACTATAATAATAGATTAAATGTACATTTCTTGTGGATGTTCATGGTTTTTCCTTTCAAGGTACTCACAAACCAAACTAAACAGAGCAAATTTACGAAAATTGTTTTCCCATTTTTTGGACTTTTAAGATTTGTGAGTAAACTATAAATGTCCTAGAGATGTCGTATTACCCTTAAATTAAAGTTAATTAGATTTACTATAACATTTTTACCTATAATTCTACACATAAAATGAGTATTATCTTTATCCCCAAGATCGCGGTCGAAAATTGACCAACTCTTAAATTTTCACTTTTTTTTGAAAAAAGTTCAATTTTAGGAGAGCTGTATCTCGGCAATTATTGAAGCTACAGAACTGGTTCTGATGTCAAACTGTAGCAATTTTAGTCTACTTTAAAAATGTATAGAAAATATTAAACAAAAATGCGTAGTTTACGACTTATATTGCTCGGAACTCATAATGTCATTTTAATACAGATTAATATGTTTCATAAAAATCAATAAATATCAATAATAATATAAATAATTTTTTTCTTGAATAAATAACATTATAAATACTTAACTTAAATACTTAGTAATAGTTTTAATACATATTTCTTGTGGATGTACATGGTTTTTTCTTTCAAATTACATTCAAAACAAACTAAAGAGAAAACTGCAATTTTCGCATTTTTTAAACTTTTAGGATTTGTAAGTAAACTATATGGGCTACAGACGTTGTTTAGTGTTTAAATTAAAGCTAATTATATTTACTACAACTAGAGATGGGCGTTTTCGTTAAATTTTGTCATCGATGCGCATCGTTATTAAGTAAGCCGCATCCGATGCCGGCATCGTTTTTTTTAGCATCGATTCGATTATGGAATTAGCCAAAATTAGGTGCCGGATGAAGTCTGCGTATAGAGATAGGTACTCGGTAACGACTAACTAACGATGCAATAATGATAACATTTGTTGCATATAACTATTTAACGAAACTACTTCTACTCTTAAATATCTATAACAGCTAGGAGACGCCTAAACTAAATATTGCCAATGTCCTTCCCCACGCTTCTAACTATGACGGTACCAAATTTCATTACAATATATCCTACGCTGTGCGTAATGCAGTGATTTGACCGTGAAATCGTAGCAAACAAACTCACTTTCGCAATAATTATAATATTTATTTGGGATAAAAGTGTGAAGGTTAAAAAAGAAACAAAAGGTAGTTAAAATTAGTCTTTATTTTTAACGAAATTGGAGTTTACATTAAGAAAAACCAATTTTTCTAATTTTGAACTCGACAGACGAGTTCTGCGTTCATTCAAAATATACCCAGCTTTGGAGAATATCCGTTCGCATGGCACAGAAGTTATCACAATATTGCACCTGGAACGGTATATTTCTGCCAACGTTGGATATATTTTGGAATGACGAAACCACCATTCAGTGGGATCGTTCCACGTTCCGTCAACGGCTTGCCGGGGCAAAATTTCGTCTTCCATGTACAACCGCATCTCCCTGATTGCTTTGGATAATGGCGTCCCTGGCACTCTAGTTTTGCTTAACTGACTGTCTACTTTATTCCATACACTCGATCCAGAAACAGTTGCATTAGGGGCTACTTGTATTGTAGTAGGGACTGGGACCTGTCTTGACAAAATGCCTGCCATTAACTCGTGGCAATATTCTTTAATGGCATTTTTGTTGGTATCAGATTTAAACATCTCTAACTTAAAGCGAGGGTCCAACAGCGTGCACAAGGCTAGAGACTTGCTCTGTTCAATATTCTGGAACCGCGTATCGAGGCCTCTTTTCAATTTTAATAAAACATTTTGTATCACCTCAGCGTCTATATAGCGTCTGTTTTGTAACATTTCTTGGCAAATATCTTGAAGGCTATTACTCAAAACTATTGCTAGACCCCCAGTGACATAGATCTGACCACTCAAAGTGGAAGTAATTTCTTCAAATGGTGCTAAAACACTTACCAACAACTCAAGGTTTGTCCACTCTTCTTCCGTCACGATTGGCCACTCTCTATTTATCACTGCTGTAGTGGCTTTGACTGCCTCACTGAGCTCAATAAATCTTTTTACCATGAGGTAAGTCGAGTTCCACCTTGTGGCTATTTCCATGACCAGTTTTTTTGGCTGTTCCATTTCCAGGTGGTTGCTTTGGTACTTCATCAGTTTCTCGGTGGCTTGGGTGCTACGTTTAAAATGTGCGACAATTTTTTTTACTTTTTCAATCGTGCCTTGGATTGGTATGATGGCTTCTTTGACGATCAAATTAAGAGAGTGTGCGAAACAGCCATAATGCTTCCAATTTAATTGTGTTGTTATTGCATTGCAAACATTGTGTGCATTATCAGACACTGCGAAATTTACTTTGTTTAGTAGGTTCCATTCTAGTATAATGCCTTTAATTTGCTGTGCAAGGAGTTCACTTGTGTGACTGCCGGGACATCCTTTACATTCTAATAAGATGGACTTAAATTTAAACTTTGGCGAAATGTAGTGGGCAGTTACTGCAATGAAGCTATCATTATTATTAGAGGTCCAACAGTCAGTTGTTATACATACAGTTACCGCTTCTGTATTTAATATTTCTCGACATTCATTAGATGTTCTTTCATGTAATGCCGGTATTAAAGAGTTCGATATCGTCTTTCTTGATGGCGGTATGTAACCAGGAATCCATGATAATAACTTTTGGAATCCTTTATCATTCACGATACTAAACGGCTGCATGTCGTCGATAAACAGATCGAGCAAATCTCTGTCAATTTTTTTTTTCATCTCTTGTGTTATGGGCTTAGGTATATAGGAATGTATTGTCCTTTGTCGGCGTTGTCGAGCAAGAACCACAGTAGGAACAGTGCGTGTACCGGAAGTTGAAGATGATGGCAGCTCTGCGGTCGCATTCGTTGAAGTTGTAGTAGGGAAGTCCGCTATTGCTTCTGTTGTAGCGATTTCCTGTGGCTGTGGAGGTTGAGGTAGCATTTGTTGTGGAGGCGGTGCTGATGGATTTACGGAAATATCATTTGCCAGAATATGTGGGTGCTTTTTTTTTAAATGAGACCTTAAGTTACCTGTCGTAGATTTATAACTAATACACTGACTACAATATTTACAAATCCCGATAATATCGTCTTTTCTATCAAAATGGTCCCAATACGGGTTTGCTTCCCGTCGTGGCATGATCGATAGTCGATTACAAAAGAAACAAAATAGCAGAGAAAATTGCGAACCTCCTCGTAGGTGTAATAACTGTTACTCTCATCTGAACTTCACGCGTAATGCGATGACAAAAATCAAAACATAAACAAATTTAAACAATTAGTCGCACCTTTAAAATAAAAGAGACAAATTTCGAAATTTTGTGATTTCGATAATAATGGCTATCTTAAGTAGTTATATGACTCAAAATCGAAATCTCAAAATTTTTAAATACGTCTCTTTATTTTTAAAAGTGCGATAGTGGTGCTCTTTCTACACCATAGATGTTGCGTTCACAAGAAGAGTCTTGAGCGCAATGAAATATAGTAAGTACCTACATCAATGCGCGAGTGCAGTTAAAAAAAATAAGTAAATAGGTACATTTTATGCATCTTGCAAGAATAACTTGAGGATACAAAAAGATAAGTACTTACTTCAGTCATATTTTATGCACTCCCTATCCCATCAATCGTCCTTGTGAGATAACTACCTATATGAAATTAGGTCATAGAAAATAATTAAAAACGCATAGCTATTGTACTACTTAGGTACTTACATAGTACCTACATACTGAAAAATAATCAAACATAACATGATATGAAAGTTACGTAATAGATGCTGTTGTGTAAGGTGGATAGAGTAGATAGGTAAACCTAGTCTTTCCACATTAAATTTGATGTCGCATCTAGTAATGTAATATTTAAGTCTCATGACAATTCGGCACGCCGCACGCGCAATCCATTACCACTCGAGACCGAGAGTGAGCGAGCGAGCGATACGTTCGGTCATCTTCGGTTTGTGGTTGCCGAGTGCCGATGCGCCGCCCGCTTTCCGTTGCGTGGTCACTGGTCAACTATCTCGTTCGCACCGCACTCGGTGATGTTTCCATCGGGTATCGTATCGTATCGTATTATTCGTATGATGATTCGTTGCGGGCATCCGTTTTTCGTTAGATTGGCATCGGATGCCGTCATCGTATACTCGCATCGTTGTTCAAAAACGTTTTTACAAAAACGACCATCTCTAACTACAACATCTTTTCAATTAACTTTACTCGTAAAATGAGTATTTTTCCCGATATCGGGGTTTAAAATTGACCAAATCTTAACTCTCACTTTTTTGGAATTAATTGTCAATTTTTGGAGAGCTGTATCTCAATAAATATTGAATTTAAAGAGCTAGTTTTGGTCTTAAATTGTAGCAATTTTAGTCTACTTTAAAAAAGTATAGAAAAATATTTTTTTAGAAACGCATAGTTTAGGACTTATATTGAAAAACCTAAAAAAAGTGCAAAAATTTCGCGGTTTTTCGAGTGCTACAAAATTAGCACAGGTCTTTCGAAGCTGCAAAATTGAATTTAGACTACTGGTAGTGGTCCTAACAACATATTAAAAAATCAGAACTAGCCGTTCGTTTGCGATTTTAATGTCAAATTTGACTGGCGTAATTATCTATACAATGATTTTAACAACATCTTTTTAATCATTTCTTTCGTAGGAAGAAATACAGTCCCTGTGTTCTATAATTAATATCTTCGGCAGTACATAGTTTGTAGATAGTACATGTTTATTTGGGAATCTGTTTATTATTTTTGATTTAAGTGCTTGTGAGAATATTTTCTCACATCAGGCATTTGACATTGGCAAACATAAGGGACCGTTCAGATAGACCGGCGCGGAGAGCAGAGCAAATTTTAATCGCATTTAAAATAGAATCTTAAGACATTGAAATAGGCTTTATTTTTACATGTTAACTCTTTTATGATAAGAGGATGCTCGAGGATGTTATCAATACGCTCTGTGTGAAATATATGAGAGCAGCCGCTCGGCTACTCGTCGAGCCGGTCGGCTGCTCCATGCTCGTGCCCTTTCGCGCTCGAGCAACCGACCGGCTCCGTTCGCGTGCTCTGAGTCCGCATCATGACTTCGAAATATGTTACGCCGAATAATAGGACACCGAATGTTTATAATAACGTATAACGTGATGACGAAAGCACATTATAACGTTTATCGTAACAACGAAAATATGTGATAACGTATCACGCAATAACGAATGCACGTTATAACGAAAAACATCATACCGAACTACGTGCCTCGAAATAACTTAGGGATGGCCCTTTTTAGGATGCCGTACCCACAGGGTAATAACGGGGCTCTATTAATGTCACCCTGCTGTCCGTCTGTATTCCTCTTAGGGTACGGGACCCTAAAAAGGGCCATTCCTAAGTTATTTCGAGGCGCGTAGTTCGGTATGATGTTTTTCGTTATAACGTGTGTTGGATGACCTTGAAGAATAACAACACGTAGACTGATTTTACAAGTTTATTCACCAATTTTTGTGGGACGATTGATTCCCTCTTTACAACTACCGTGCTTTATATAATCTCGTCATGGATAAAACTAAGCTATTTCATAACAATGTCATGATATTAGTTCATTCATTAAAATTCATCATTGGAACAACTTAATTATTTAAAATATAACCAAGCAAACTAAAATAATACTTTGATAAACATTTTACGGAATTTCAACTATTATCGATCTTAATAATTATATTATATTAAATTATTATACATTTTACGGTTACGCATTTGATTGAATGGTTGACTTAAGCATTAATACAATGTTATACATTAAATCAATATGTTTTCTTAATATAATATTTCATAAACTCTGTTAATTATCTATATTAGTGTACAATTCATTTACATTATTCATCATTATTTACCTAATCTCTAACATTCGGCCTTCCTGACAACTATAGTTTGTCCTCAAACTTAAATACATATAAAGAAGGCATTATTAATCGATAACTTGAATATCACATTCATTTAAAAACATTATAAGTTACATCATTGCGGTATGTGTATCAATCTTATTTCTAACATTCGGCCTTCCTGACAACTACAGTTTGTCCGCAAACTTAAATACATATAAAAAAGGCATTATTAATCGATAACTAGAATATCGCATTCATTTAAAAACATTAAAAGTTACATCATTGCGGTATGTGTACAATTACATCATCATAGGTTTTAGTATCAATCATTCGATTTTAGAATAAACTAATCTTAATCTTAATGCATTTATCTCTTATGTAAAAATCATTTATCATGTCTCTTTTATCATTTAGATTAAACTAATCTTAATCTAAATTCATTTATCTCTAATGTAAAAATCATTTCTCATGTCTTTTTTTTATCATTTCTCTTTTATATAGTTTCTCTTTTATCTTCTCTTTTAAGTAATTTATCATCTATACAGCTTATCGTCTATACAGTTTCGGTTTAAATAAATTTACTGTCTCAAAAGAATATTATACAAATATATTCACTTAGAAGACGAGACAAAGGCAAACAGATTTTACAAAATTAAATTATTGCAATACGGAGCGTACTTGTACTTGACAAGAAAAGTAAAATAATTTGTAATAAAAGTGGGTAGGTTTCAAATACTTGGTACCATCACAACAGAATCGATTCAAGCCGCGGCTATGTTACTGAATCGTCACGTCAATTCATAGATAGCTCATAACTAGATGTGACCCAATAAAGTAAATTCAATATTCTTAATTCGTAAAAAAATATTATGTATTAAGTAAATAAGTTTCACAAAATAGTTTAAGCATTTTTTAAAAAGGATGTACACTTTTACATTCTTTTATATTTTTAGGCAGTTTATTATATATCTGAGCACTTTCAAACGTAATATTTCTCTTACCATAGTTAGTAATTCTTGGTGGGCGTAAGATTATGTTATTAGCACTTCTCAAAATTTGTAAATGCGGATATTTGTTTTTTCTGGTAAAGGTTATGTTTGAATGTATTTCTTTTGACAAAATTTTTCGTATTAAAATGCAAGTGTAATATTTGTAAGTATTTGTTATATTCATTTTTTTTTCTTTATACATTTTTTTTCTGTTGATGTTAAAAAAAATCATAATGAAATAGTACTTTTATTAATTTATTTTGAGCCGTTTAATTTAGCCAGGCAGTTGTAGATTATGTAGCGGACTTGTGGTAGCCAACGGACTATGCTGTGGAGAGCTCCTGTTAAAGATACTAGCTTATTTCTGATATTTAAAATATGTGATTTCCATGTGAGTTTATTGTCGATTTTTAAACCTAAATACTTCTCGCAATCTGACCTATTGATGATAATGCTATTAATTTTTGGTGGTTCAAGATCATTAATTTTTTTTTTTATATTTTTAGCTGCAAATATATAATGAGTTTTATTTACGTTGAGGGTTAGCAAGTTACATTGAAACCAGATATTAAGTAAATTAAGATCATTTTGGGCATCTTTAATTAGGTTTTCAATTTTATTCCCATGATAAAATAAGGTGGTATCATCAGCATATGGTGATAATTCGTCTTTTAGTTCATGTTTTATTCATATTATTTACTAGCTGACCCCTGCGACTTCGTTCGCGTGTTTATAGATTTTATATACGATCGGATCGGATCCCATAGTTCTTTTATGTAGGTACCTAAACTAAATGTAGCCTAAGTTACTCCTTATAACATTGAAAGTTCCATTAAAATCGATCCAGCCGTTTCGGAGATTAGCTGGAATAAATAGACAGACCGACAAACATAAATTTAAACGCACACCAGTTTAAAATAAGCCGTACATTCAAAGATCCGGGTCCTAAGTTATTTGAACCCAATACTGAGGATTGTAATGTCTGTCATTTCTAAACTAAAAAACCTATGACCTTGAAATATTTACGGGACAATACTTAAAGTACTACCTTTCTAACAGAAAAAGAATGAGTGAAATCGAATAACGCGTTAATGAATTACAGCTAAATACACGTTTTAACTTTCATCCCCTCTCCCAAGGGAACCGTGCTGAATTTCGGGATAAAAAGTATCCTATAACCTACCTCGGAGTATAAACTCAAATCGTACCAAGTTTCATTCGAATCCATTCAGTAGTTTCGGCGTGATGCGCGGCCAAGATACAGACAGACAGACAGACAGACAGACAGACAGACAGACAGACAGACAGACAGACAGACAGACAGACAGACAGACAAAAATGAAACAAATTGCAGTTTTGGCTTCAGTATCGATTATAGAGTGCCCTCCAACAAAAATTTTCAAAATATCTTCAATGTACAGAATTGGATCTGTTACAGTTTTATTATATTATAGATATAGATCAGAAACATTATGAATCGAAGTATCGAGGCTTGAGGAACTCCGTAAGTTATTAGTTTAGGACTGCTGATTATTTAAATAAGATTCAAAAATTTTATGAGCGTTACCAGTAATATCTATGTCCTTTAATTTATTAAGAAGTATCTTGTGGCTAACCGTATCAAACGCTTTTTTTTTTTTTTTTTGATTTATGAATATTCCAAGAACAATTTTTTTTTCGTCTATATTGTTTATTTTATTTTATTTTAGATACTAGGTCAACAGTTGTTGATAACGTATTTAATTTTGCTCTAAATCCATATTGTTTTTGATACAGAAAATCATTAGAAATGAAATAGGATTCAAGTCGATTATAAATAATTTTATTTTTTTCAAAAAATTTTCATAATACAGGAAGTGCTGAAATGGAACGATAATTGCTCGGGTCCGATTTTGTTCCAGAATTATAGATAGGCGTTACTTTAGCTATTTTTAGAGACGCAGGAAAAGTACCATTTTCTAAACAGGAATTTATACATCTAGTTAGTTCCTCAGCTATGGAGTTTTTGATGAACTTTATTACCTTCTAATGTTTATGCTATCGATACCTGAACTAGTGTTAGTATGTAAGTTATCTATTACTTGAATTATTTCTTTCATCTTTGTTAGTTTTAACTTATTAAGCCCACAGTTAGGATTGTCGTTTATGTCATTTGTACGTATATAGTTTATCGTTTATTGTTCATATTGTTTATCGTTTTAAATCGTTTATTGTTTATGTCGTTTATTCATATATGTCTTTTATAGTTAACGTCAATTATTATTTATCATTTATCTTTAATTTCAATTATTATTTGTCATATTTTATCTTTAATGTCAAGTCAATTATCGTTTATGTTAATTTTCGTTTATGTCAATTATAATAAAAATCCACTTCACTACATAGTTATAAAACAAAGTCGTTTTCTCTGTCCCTATATCTCTATGTATGCTTAAATCTTTAAAACTACGCAACGGATTTTGATGCGGTTTTTTTTTTTAATAACCTCCATTAAATACTTAGTGGAGAAATACTGTTATTTATGAAGATTCTAATGTGATGTCGTAAATAATTTCATTTTTTCCGCTTACATTGCAAACGCAGGCTGAACCCTACGAGATTTATCAAAATAATGTACTAAGTATTGTACATATTGAAAAGGTCTACAGAAAACTGCACTATGGTATATGTCTATCTCTTATGGATATCCCACAATAATTTTTTTTTTGTCATTTACGTTTTACAACAAATAATGGCTAATTTTCGAAGCGATTTTGACCAATACAACATTAATCCTTATCTAATTAAATACCTTAAATACATTGTTTATTTAATATAGATTTATATGGCCCTTCACAGCATATGATTTAAATGAATATTTTCGAAGATATTACAGATAAACCAGATATCCACGATTCCTTCAGGATTTGTGAAAAATCGAAATTCACGTGGGCGAAGTATGTATATAATTTCCTTTAATTATTATTATTTCATTCTCTTATACAATTTTACATTTTATTAGTCTTTCCAAACATTCCCTTTTTTTATTTACATCTCATGTCTGCCATTTCAATTCCTATCTAAAGCTCTTTTTTTTTCGAATTGTTAGATCAATAATCATAAAAATACCTTAATTCAACAAAAGGAGGTCATATTGCAATATTAAATTCACAACGAACCTAATACAACTACAGTTTATATCAATTGTCGTTTATATATTTTTTTTTTATTATTTTATTTAAATTGATGTTTATATTTCGAACTATCACGGTCAATGAATGTACCAATCCAAGTTTGTATCTGATCTACAAGCCAATGTATTGCAATGACACTTCATATATCATTTTCTTATATCTTTATAAGGCCCTGAATAGACTTAACAGTTTCTTATTTTACCTATTTAGGAGCATTGAGCATCAAATATTATTCGGTTATAATGCTTCACCTGTCCTTTGGGATCTAAACATAGCAACCGCATTCAACAATGTGTTTAATATGTGAAATATTACAAAATGTTTCAAACTCAATGATGTAAACCGTCAACACAAAGTCAGAGAAACTTCATTCAAAATTGTTCTACTGTCACAACACTGGTTCTTTTGTATCATCAATTTAATAAGTACATAAAAGTGAGGTAATGGTGATAATTACTTAAGACTTAAAATTAAAACTACGAGATTATCACCACCTCACAATATGGTTCAGTATAAATGATTTGAACTATTGGCTTATTTAAAACTATCTAAGTCCATGGCTTTTTTTTTGTCGTTAAAATAATATCCCTCACGCACTATCTTTATCATTAAAATTTAATAAGATTTTTCAATTAGTTTGCGTAATATGTAATATGTATGTGCGAAAATATAATTTTCAAATTTTCAAACTGTTGTCAAATATACATTGTGAAGCTATATACAGTGTGTCCGGGATCGAACTAGCGATATTTTAGGAGCATATTCTACAACTCATTACCAATCTGAAAATACCACATAATAGGGCCTGCCCCCCTCCCCCTCCCAGGGACAGCCATTTCAATTTGTTGTGCGTTTTTGTAGGTGTGTGCGCACAAAAAATGTAATAACTCAAAAGTCTGTTGCTGCACAGGTCTACAAATGACCTTATTCGATTGGACACAATATTCTCCATCACTAAACACCAAACAATAATGTAAAATGTTAAAATAACATGATTAAAAATGCTTTGGAATAAAAAGAAATTGCTCAAAAATATTTAAAATTCTAAGTTTTTGCTGCATTTTGCAAAAACGAGGTCGTTAAGACCACATTGTTAAGTATTAAATCGACAGATTTTGAGATAAGCAATAAAACAACATCATAATTTTGACTATAAGTTACTTACTTTTAGAGATATCGGTAATTGTAAGTACTTTTTCCCCAAGCATGAATTACGAGTATTGAACCCAAATTTAAGATTCATCATTTTTTTACTACAAATAAGGTAAAAAAATCTTAACTTTATAATTTACTTTTTGTTAGCTATAAACTCAATCACATACACAAATCAGATATCCTAAAAACTAGATTATTTCCGCCACAAACAGAAATTACCACCTCTGCTCTGTTAGCTAATTGCTACAAGTTTAGAGGATCGTCTGATCATGTCCAAATACAATCTTATTTTATCTGCAATGGACAGAATCCTCTCCAATAATTATTTTCTGGTATTTGGTACCGCATAAAAGACCTGCTTCATATGTCCTCATAAACAGAAGTCCAGAAGAAGTAACGTCTGGAGAACAAAGTTACCATTCCATTGAATTGCTACCACGTCCGATCCAAGGCGAATGGTTGGCATACAATTAATGCTCTCTTATGGCTATAATAATACCGAGTAGGCATGTCTTTAAACTTAGTAAATTCATAGACCTGGATCACAAACATAAATTAGTAATAACTTAACTAGCGATCATAACGCGTGGCGAGGAACAGCAACAAAATAAAATTTCACATATTTTAATTTTTACCGTACGAATTTTTGATCAGTTGAAGTAGGGGTCCGATCCTTAGTTTCGACTTTATTCACTGATTAATCAAAAACAATATTATTATTAGCTGATCGCCCGAGGTATGCGATGGAAACCCACATTCGAATAACATAAGAATTTACGCGATCGCGGTTAAGTTATGTTTAAACAATAATATCTCCAAAAGTAAGTAACTTACAGTCAAAATTTTTATGTTGTTTTATTGCTTATCTCAAAAACTGTCGATTTAATACTTAACAATGTGGTCTTAACGACCTCGTTTTTGCAAAATGTAGCAAAAACTTACAATTTTAAATATTTTTGAGCAATTTCTTTTTATTCCAAAGCATTTTTGATCATATTATTTTAACATTTTACACTATTGTTTAGTGTTTAGTGATGGAGAATATTGTGTCCAATCGAATAAGGTCATTTGTAGACCTGTGCAGCAACAGACTTTCGAGTTATTACATTTTTTGTGCGCACACACCTACAAAAACGCACAACAAATTGAAATAGCTGTCCCTGGGAGGGGGAGGGGGGCAGGCCCTATTAAGTGGTATTTTCAGATTGGTAATGAGTTGTAGAATATGCTCCTAAAATATCGCTAGTTCCATCCCGGACACACTGTATATTTCAATTCATTTAGGTAAAATCTCTATAAGTCTTGCCAATGTTACAGAAAAATAACCGTTAACAATTCCGAGTCTTTGCAGTAACTTCTAACTAACTTATAAAAACAATCACCTGTTTTATCGGAAATGTTACAAGCATTTAGCCATATAACCATTTTGTAATAATATTCATTACTTTCTAAATGAAAGGCTCGTTTTAAGATTACTCTGCTACTAACATTACCTTCATACCATTTTTAGTAGGACCTTTTTTAATCTGAGAAGTGCAATATGGGACGTCTGTTGATCATTCTAACTATACGTCTTAGCACACTTACTAAACTCGTAAATCCAGAAACTTTAACATAACTATTCAACATACCAGACTTGCGCATTACGTGTGGAATCCTGGCTGTGTCGTTGACTGATAGGCCACTCCCGGCTGCATCGTCACATGCACTCTCGGCTGCGTCGATTTTGTAGGCAGCCGCGACTGTGATGAGGGCTGGTCAGTGCACCGTAAGCGCACTCACCCTCTGCAGCTTGTAGTCTCTCGTCAGGCCGTGGTGTGCAAAGATAAAATGGTTTATGGTTAGAATTTGAACAACTAAAAGTACTTGGAAATCGAATTAATGCGAGTAGATAAAAAATATTTATCATGGTAAATTAAGATTACGAATTATTATTGCATTATTATTAAAATTATTTTAATTTGATTCTCTGCTTTTATCACAGACATATATAGGGTAGATCGGCGATTACCACTTTTTACTAATAATAATTCACGCGTGCCAAAAAAAACGGTTACGTGTGATACCAAATAACCTCCTTTTTTGAGATTTATTTCTAAACTTCTGTGTTTACAGTTCAAAATAGTGCAAGATGACACTTGTACGGTTATTTTTATGCACTAAAACTATTAATTACATCGAAATATCTATGTGTAACGAGTGTTATTTTGAAAACTTGTGTAAGTACAAGTGTAAATAACTTTGGCACACGTTTCCACCGATAATATATTTCTGTGTACTTTCATGATAAGTATCACAAGCACTTAGATTTTAAATCACTTTAGAATTTACACAAGCACAGCAAAATAATACATAAATAAATGAATAAATCACTTGTTACCTGCGTTCAGCGTATCCCGCTTCTGATTGTTGGATGACCTTGAAGAATAACAACACGTAGACTGATTTTACAAGTTTATTCACCAATTTTTGTGGGACGATTGATTCCCTCTTTACAACTACCGTGCTTTATATAATCTCGTCATGGATAAAACTAAGCTATTTCCATAGATAATACACTACTACCTGCTATAGATGCGAAACGTTAAGATGTATTTAAAAGTTTTTTCTCCACCGTCTAAAGATGGCGTTAGTATTGAAACCACATTTAGATTCCAAATAGACCGATAGATGGCGCTTTTCGTACATGTCGACCTTGGGGGCTCGGCTTATAAATAATTACTATTCAGGGTAAATAAATAATCCGTTTTAAAATTCAGATCGATTTTCCTTTAAATATATTTTGGAAAATAACTCTAAATTTTAAAACGGATTATTTATTTGTTTTTTAATTGAAAATAGTAAAAATGAAACACAAAGTATTTATTTTGTTTTATATTTTGTATGAATGTTATAAATACATATAAGCATGTTCTTTTATTAAATCATTTTTTTAACATTGTAATTTTATCTTTTAATATTTTGTTTACCCCCATACACCAACTGTGAAGTAAGTATTAGTTTAATAGTCAATGATATAATGAATAGTTTAAGTTTAGAAAAATTCGCTTTACATTTAGACAAGATATCAAAATTACAATATATTGTTATATCCTTGAGTTGTTAAACTTAACACACTCTTCCAAGTTTCAAACTTTTCCTTGTGGGAATACTCCCATTTAGGAAATCTATGCAATGTACCTGAAAAAATGAAGAATTGGTCACAATCTTAGATGATATGGATATCATTGGATTTTTACGTGGGATTTAAGTACCTACAAAATATAGTATAAACTTTATAGAAACAAACTTACCATCAACAGTACACCCAAAATAAAATTCCGTTCCAATAGTTCCGAAGTTCCGATTTTTTAGGCATTTTGTCAAGAAACCGAAAATAGATGCCAGGTTTGTCGTATATATCAGGAAACAGAAATCAATTTGCAAAGTCGGGTAAAATCGTTTGGAGAAGAAATCACAGAGTCCATTAACAGTCCAAGTCGTCGTTATAAACAAAAACCACTATTAATAAAACAAAGAAAATGATAAAACTAAGAAATAATGCACTGCAAATAACCGTTGTAAAAGTTTGTAAAACTTCAGTTTTTGACACTTGATTTAATTGAACTTTGACAAGTGACGGATTAGATAAGCATTAGGCGAACATCCTGCCATCTAGTTTCACATTTAAACAATTTCTTGAAAGTTGTACCACCCCGGACGCTAGAGGTCACTCGTATATTTGAAAATTTTCGACTTCGAATTTGTATGACGGTTTCATCCCCATGGCTATTTCATAACAATGTCATGATATTAGTTCATTCATTAAAATTCATCATTGGAACAACTTAATTATTTAAAATATAACCAAGCAAACTAAAATAATACTTTGATAAACATTTTACGGAATTTCAACTATTATCGATCTTAATAATTATATTAAATTAAATTATTATACATTTTACGGTTACGCATTTGATTGAATGGTTGACTTAAGCATTAATACAATGTTATACATTAAATCAATATGTTTTCTTAATATAATATTTCATAAACTCTGTTAATTATCTATATTAGTGTACAATTCATTTACATTATTCATCATTATTTACCTAATCTCTAACACGTGCATTCGTTATTGCGTGATACGTTATCACATATTTTCGTTGTTACGATAAACGTTATAATGTGCTTTCGTCATCACGTTATACGTTATTATAAACATTCGGTGTCCTATTATTCGGCGTAACATATTTCGAAGTCATGATGCGGACTCGCAGCCGACCGTAGGCCGCATTGCTCTGCCGTCCGGCCCAAGAGCGTACGCTCGGCTCCGAGCGCATCCGCGTGTCCGTTCACACAGACCGGCGCGGAGAGCAGAGCAAAATTGAACGGCTGGTCTGTGTGAAAAAAAATATGCTCTCCGACGCTCTCCGCGCCGGTCTGTCTGAAAGGTCCCTAAGAGAGCTAAATTGCAAAGTTTGCAACATTATGATATTTTGGAGCTTCATTTGCATCCTACATTTTCCCAATTGCTCTCCAGAATTTATCTACACTTAAACTTGTATTGGTGCCACCTCCGCCAGTTTTTAAAAAATCGCTTACCTACACTTTTATCGAATTTCATTTGACGAAATTCGTCGTCTACTTTTTGAAGACTTTTCATCTACTCTATTGGGAAATTCATTTGAAGTGTTTATAACATGTTGTTTACAAATTCTTTGTAAACAACATGTTTGTGGATCTAAAATCTGTAAATCTTTAAAAACACTGCTCAGTGATAAACGTGTAATTGATTGCAAAGTTTAGTCAAAAATGTTTGCATTCTTTGAAGGAAAGATGGAATTCGAGGTTTGAGATTCACATCTGCAGATTTCTCATAGAGGTAAAAAAATTACATTACAAAAATAAAATTTCCTAGTAACTACTTAAATCATACAAAAATTTAGTAAATAAACATATAATCATGAGTTTTTTCTTTTAATTTCAAAAATAATAAGGATTTCCTTGAAACCTGCCATAACCTGCTTTTTTTTCGCGGGTAGGCGCGCAAACAACGCACACGCGTTTTTTCGGCTCTAATATTATTTTGTTAAATTATAATTATTAATGGCATATAAATACACATGAAATAAGTGTTTCCATACCTGCCAGCCTTGTTCCAGTCAAGAGGTTCATTAATAGCAGCTGAATTAAGGTATTAATCAGGCACATCACTAAGTCACCATACAGTCAACATATAAACAGCATAATGGAGGCTATACAAAAGTCCATCCAAACATTAACGGATCACTTTAACACCCAAATGGCGGAATTCCAGAAGAACCTACAGGGAGCTATTCCAGCAACGAGTCCCACCTCCAACATTGCTGGACAATTCACTGCATTCCGTGACTTTGTATTGTCTGCACTAGCCGGCCTTCAACAGCAAGTTGAAATACTGGGTAAACAGACGGATCAATTGGAGATGCGGAGTCGGAGGAAAATGCTGCTGGTCCATGGCATCTCTGAGAGTAACAATCGCAATCTCTCTGCAACGGTGAGCTCTTTACTGTCCAATCATCTTAAGCTACCCGATCTGAATGAAAACTGTTTTAGCCGCTGTCAGCGCCTAGGTCAGCCTAAGGGTGACAAGTCCCGAGTTATACTTCTCAAGTTTAAGGACTCAACGATGAGGAATCAAGTCTGGTTTGCGAAAACGGCTCTCAAGAGTACAGGTATAACTCTGTCTGAATTCTTGACAAAAGACAGGCATGATGCCTTCATGGCTGCAAGGCAGAAGTTTGGAGTCTCTAAGTGTTGGACAAGAGAAGGTCTCATTTTCATTATCGGTCATGACGGTACACGCCACCGGGTCACTTCCAAGGCTGAAGTTGACTCCATCCAGTCTCGTAGTGACGTCCGGGAACCAGCTCCATCAGCTGCTGGTGCTGCTGCCACATCCAGTGCTAAGACCATTCCACAGACCTCAAAGGTCGTTAAATCTTCAGTGCACGAGCCTACGAGATTGAGAAGGGACGTTAGGAAGTAAAGTATGGGTTTATTTTCGCCTTTTTGTTATGAATAGTGTGTTAAATGTTGATTTGTTAACTTATAAGTAGTTAACTCGTAGTGCCTGTACTGTAACGCACTATTTGTAGGTATATGATTGCTTGCTGTATCTCCGAGTAAAAACTAACACCCTCGTAATAAATTATTTCTTAAGTTAATTGTCGAATCTCGGATTACTAGCCTACCTACACAAAACTTTTAAAATCAAAACATATCAATGTCACTTAATGTCAATTGTCAGTGACAAATTCAACTTAGACAATTTTTTTTTTTTTTTTTTTAACTGGTTTTACGGCTCTGGGTTCTAGAACTTAGACAAAGATTCACTTGCTTTACAGATTAATGAAAAGTTGTGTTGTGCTATGGCGGGAGTGGGTAACTTTGGGACACATCAAGTGCGTAACTTTGGTAGACATTCGACGTGGATGTGCGGTGAAACGTTAATTAGACTATTAAACCAATGTTACCCACCTCCATCGCATTTACCATTTACCAGATAGCTTTTTTTTTACTATTTTTGTTGATTGTTATTTTGTATTCTAGTAGGTATGCATGTGTTAATTTTTCTTTTTTCTTTTATTTTGCTTCATTTTTAATGCTAATTATATTATATTCTTGCTTTTAAAGGCCTCTGCACGAGCAGGTTTATAGGATTAATACAATGTTCTTAGTCTTATCTATAGATAGTGCTTTATTTTATTTTATTTTACTGGTTTTTTTTTTCTTTCCACATTTTAATAATTTTTTCTTATTGTTTGATCATTATTATTATACTTTCTTCTTGATTTTTCGCTGCAATATGTTGTAAAACGATCTCTCACGACCCGCTGGTGGGTAATGGGGAACAGGAAAATTTAGGTCTATTGTGCAATTATAATTTTTATTGATTAGTTGTATTTATATACATACTTTTTATATTATATTTTATATATATTATATTTACATTACAATTATTTATTATGTCTTCAAACGACACGTATTACGGAAGTGACCCAGATAATGACATCAATCTTTCCGATTCTTCTGATGATAGTTACTATAGTGTTTCGCAGCCGCTTTGCTCTCTTTTAGATACCACATTTTCCTCTTTTCCAAAAAACTTTAATGTCATACACATCAATGCGCAGAGTATTCCTTCCCATTACACAGATCTCCTATCCTCTTTTGACAGTACAAACATTCATGCAATCCTTGTGTCAGAAACATTCCTAAAACCAAGCTTACCTTCCGCCGCCTATTGCTTGCCCGGTTTTCACCTCATCCGGAATGATCGGACGGGCAAGGGAGGCGGAGGGGTGGCAATCTATCTTCGTAGCCATATCCCTTTTAATATTCTCGATAAATCTCCTACAGTATACTCAGAATCTTCTGAACACCTTTTAATAGAGGTATTGTTTGGCCATCTAAAGTTGTTATTGGGTGTATTCTATAGTCCCTCGCTACAGATTGATTACTTTGATACATTTGAAAGCTTACTTGAGCAATTCACGGTGTCGGCTGACCATACAATCATTATGGGAGACTTTAACACCTGTCTTATAAAAAACGATCGCCGAAGTAAAAAACTCAGAAACATTGTTGATAGCTCAAACCTTCACATACTACCTACGAACGCTACCCACTACTTTCCTAACTGCGCGCCCTCTTTACTGGATCTAATGATTGTTTCGTCCCCAAATCTCATTGATACTCACGGCCAGTATGCTGCCGAAGCGTTTTCCTATCACGATTTAGTTTTCACCTCGTATAGAATCCGACCGCCTAGAGCTAAGCCAACTGTCGTCATGCGTCGCAGTTTCAGAAATTTCAATAATACATCTTTTATGTCTGACTTGAATAAAATAGATTGGAGTCCTATTTTTAACGCAAATTCAATAGACGACAAGATCAGCATTTTTAATTCTATTTTAATAGAGCTTTTTGATGTGCACGCTCCTTTAAGACGGGTTAAATTAAAACATTTACCAGCACCATGGCTAACTCCTGACATTAAAGTGCTTATGACCAAACGCAATTCTGCCAAAAGTAAATACAAATTGTTTCCAACTGATGCCAATCTTGAAAAATATAAGAAATTACGTAATCATTGCAGTAAAGTCTGTCGCGATGCCCAACGTAAATTTATATGTAACTCCATTGAAAACTCCGACTCGTCAAGAGTTTGGAGATTCTTAAACTCGTTGGGCATCGGAAAACAACAAAAAATGGCACAGCAAAATCTAGATCTTGACTTACTTAATCGGCACTTTACCCATACATCTCTACTAGATGGGCAAACGAAAACAAGAACGCTCAGTCATTTAAGGGCTATACCGATGCCTGATCATCCTGTTTTTCATTTCAGTGATGTGAGCTTGGCTGACCTAAAAAAACACATTATGGCCATTAAGTCGGATGCCGTTGGAGGAGACGGAATTAGTCGCAGGATGATCCTTCTGTTGTTTGATACAATCGCACCTATATTAGGTCACTTGGTCAATTTCTCACTCTCCTCTTGTACTTTTCCTTCTGAGTGGCGTAAAGCCTATGTTATCCCTATTCCCAAAATCTCAAATCCTACGACTCCTTCACACTTTCGACCTATATCTATCCTTCCTTTTCTTTCCAAGGTCTTAGAACGTATTGTAAATGAACAACTAAGTCTTTTCCTTTCTAAAAATAATGCTTTAACTCCTTTTCAATCCGGCTTTAGACAAGGTCATAGCACAGTCACAGCGCTGATAAAAGTATGTGATGACATTCGGCAGGGCATGGACAACAAACTAGTTACTGTTCTAGTTCTCCTTGACTTCAGCAACGCCTTCAATATGGTAGATTTTGACTTGCTCCTTGCGCTGCTGGAGTCACTAAGTATCTCACCTGGTGTTGTAGACTGGTTCCGCTCATACCTGTATGGCAGACAGCAATGTATTAAAGTTGAGGGCAAAAGCTCTACGTTTCTTCCTCTCTGTGCTGGGGTTCCCCAGGGTGGTGTTCTCTCTCCTCTTCTTTTTTCTATTTTCATTAATACTATCTCTTCGATTATCACTTCTTCCTTTCATTTTTATGCCGACGATCTACAGATCTATGCCTCAGATACTGTGGATAGAATTTCCACTACTATCAATTTAATAAATACAGATCTGAATAAAATTTATGAATGGTGTAAATCGTACGGCCTTTCAGTAAATCCCAGTAAATCGCAGGTTATTATTATAGGTAGTCCTAAATTAACGATAAGACTGACCAACCTGCCTGCTGTTCGCTTCAATGATGTAGTTTTGCCATTCAACAGCACGGTTAAAAATCTTGGTCTTATCATTGACAACTCTCTCTCCTGGGGTCCACAGGTGGCTCAGGTGGCAAGAAAAACATTTGCGACTACTGGCTACCTAAGACGTTGGAAAAATCTCTTGCCAATTAAAACTAAAATTTCGCTGGCCAATACATTGTTGCTGCCAGTCTTAGACTACGCCGACTCCTGTTATCCAGACATTACAAAAGAACTCCTCAACAAGCTTGAGAGGTTGCAGAACCTGTGCATCCGATACATCTTTGGCCTGCGAAAGTTTGACCACATATCGCAGTATAGAGCGCAGCTAAAGTGGTTGTCGGTCGAGCGGCGGAGGGATATGCATGCATTGTCCCTTCTATACAGTATCCTTTATCACCCGCAAACTCCGATGTATTTAAAGGAAAGATTTACCTTCCTTGGAGCAGGCAGTGCATTCTCCCTTCGCTCCTCAGTTGACAATATACTCAGGGTGCCCTATTTTTGCACGGACTATTATGGTAACTCGTACACGGTTAATTGTGTCAGACTCTGGAATTCCCTTCCTGCAGATATTCGACATTCCAAGTCACTGCAAATTTTCAAAAATCGTTTGAAAGATTATTACCTATCTATGTAACTGTAGAGTGTAGAAAGTATATATATATATATATATATTTATATTTATATATATAATATTTATATTATATTTACATAATCATATTATTTATTTATTTTTAATGTACCTACACTTTAGTCTAAGTATATATTATGTAATATTAGAATGTAAATATTATGTAGTGTATTTTATTATAATTATATTGTAGAAAATTTTTATTTAGTGCACCATCCCGTTCTTTCACCTTACTCCTCTCGCCAAAGGTTGTCTGTGAGAGATCGCTCTAAGCGATAAGACCGCCTTTGCATACAAATCTGTAGTGCCTCTATTCAACTGTACCTTTTTTTTTCTTTTTTGTGTGCAATAAAGACATATTCTATTCTATTCTATTCTAACCTGCCACTCTCTTAAATCGTCAGTTTATTCTCCCAGAGTTAAAATTTAGGAGCCAAATCTGCCCAAATGAAAGAAATCTTCCACAAATGGTCACACTGGATTATATTTCTTGATAAACACTGCCACAGACGAACTAATAATACCTACGTATACCGTCCAAATTAAAGAGTCTTTAAAATGTTCGTATGCTATTGCTCGGACGGTTATATTTAATTTGGTCGCATAATATCGATAGTTTTTATTCTATTGTTTATGGTTTCACATAGCCACTAGGCACCAAGGCGTTACTGAATAACGTTTTCGGTTAGCAACTTTCGCCGGTGTCGTACCGGTGTACAACTGAAACTCAGTTAGCAACTGTAGCTGTCAAAAATACAGAATAACCCAGCTGTACAGTAACACCGACTGATGTTGCTATGGATGTTGATCTTTCTAATACACTGACAAACGAACCATCGATGGAAAACTCTACAGTGTCATCTTTACCATTTTGCGGCCATCCGGAACCTAAACATATATCTCCGCGGAACTCATTGCAGACAGATATCACTTCTCCAATTTCGTCTTATTCGGATATACAACGTGTTGGGTAAGTCCCATAACATCCCGGCAGGCTGAGGTTAGGACTGATGTGTGTATGCCCGAAAAAATATAACGACCCTCGTAGCGTGATACCAGTGGAAGTTATGAGGACATTCAGAAATTTCTTAAAACTCCTCGGTGACAACCCTTAAACAGCTGCTAGAGTCATTGATGACATTGAACCTGACCTAATTTGAGTAAAACCTGACCTACTTTGACTGTAAGGTCAAAGACCACCTTTAATTTTACGTGATTGGTGAACCGTTTTCCCGCCAAAAAATTATCGACCAATGAAAAATCTTTACCTATGAAATAATAATAATGCCTACAAAATGGGCGTCGCTGTAACTGTGTAAAGCTGCGTACACATTCAATTTTTTTTCTTGTACATTACCTAGTTTCAAATACGTGCATGCTATCTACCACCCCACTACAGCCCATTAACGTCCCACAGCTGGGCACAGGCTTAACGTGCTAACCATGCTAACCGCTAGATCAACGAGGCCGTACTTGCACGTAAATTATGTTTACTCCTTTTATTGCACCCGAATTTGTTACTGTATGTCGGATAAATCGTAAGATTTTTGTGCCTCATTATGCTTCGACATTCTTCACATTTTCTAGTGTAAGCCCTGAAAGCCCACCGCATAATAATCTCAAAAAAACCCCTACCATGGATCACGACCCTCAGCAATGAGTATGACATTAAGAAATTGTCGTGCATGATAGATTGCATGCGATGGGGCAATGGTACATGGGAATAAAAAGGACTTGAGAAAAAAAAACCACCAAGGCAGCAGCAGTGTTGAACGTTTATCGAATTTTGATCAGTGTAGACACAGCTTAGCTTTAGGATAGGTGTAATAATTCCGAAACGATATTATTTTCTATTCATTCTATTGCTACCTACTTCAAGCTAAAGATAAAGATATGACTACAGTACAGAAGCGAAAATATCGAGTCGATGTAATTTTTAAATAGCTATTCAATTATTGCATTGAAATTGATAAGAATGGAGAGATAAATCGAAAATGTGAAATTCTTCTTAAATCTTGATTTTGTTTCTGCGAATGACTCTTTTCTTTTATGAGATGTGGTCTGCTGTAGAAATGAATTGTGAGCCGCTTTTTACTAGAGTCAAATTCGAGCCGTTTATCGTCAAAGTCGAGCCTAACGCTAAAAGATTTAACATTCTGGACTGTAATGGATTATGATCATGGTACACAATATCCAAAAAGATCAGCTCAGCGCGTTCCATCTTTTAATTGCATTATTACCGCTGATGCCGCCCGTCTTACTACCGAGAGATAAAAAGTCGATAGCAGACTTATTAAAATTATTAAATACTTAATACATTTCAAATGCATTGGTCTATGTTATGCGCTGTTTTGTCGTTACTAGAATATTTTATAGCATCGCTGTCGCATAGCTATTATTTGAGTCGTAGCCTAAATACCAGGGTCAGCATAAACTGGTATACCTAAACACAGCGTTTTAGGTACGAACATTGAGGAAGCTTCGTATGACTTAAGGTCGTTTTACACTTTGTTTAGTGATTATTGCTAGTGATCAGTGATTACTGATTAGCGAAGTAGAATTTTTATTCTTTTATTCTTTTATTCTTATAAGAGCGTATTCTTATTCCACGTATTCTTCGATTTCCAACAGCACCACATTTGATATTTCTTTCATTACTTTCTGCAGATCCAAATGCGATTAGACCCGTTTGCAGAAACGCCAGGTTATCCTTTTAACCCAGACTTAGCTGCTACTTATAAGAATTCGTATAAAACTACAACATTTCATAAAACGGGGTAGTAACCCGTTTTAGCCAATTTTAATCGATAATCGAGAATCGATCTAGTGGATTTCAGCCTAGAAAATCAATTCAGTACTACATTTCGATTTAAAAAATCGATTTTTTTTTTCAATAAATCGCGATCGCGAATAGAGGTCTTTGAGAAATCGATCAAAAATTTTTTTTTCAAAAATCGATCTTCTTTTATGAATCGTTTCATCAGACTTCGATTCAAATCAAGTTAAAAATCGATCTTTTTTGGAAAGAATCGCCATTCCTTAGTCCTTATAAACTGACTTACATACGTTAGTAAATCATCAGTCGAGTCAGACCGAGCGCACTAAATCACTGAATAAGCACTAGTCAAAGTGTAAACGGGTCTTAACTTCGTTTTGTTCTTTGAAGACTTCCGAAATCCGAAGTTCATATTAGCTATTTTAATTGTTATTTTTTAGTTTCTCATTGAAGTTTGAACTGTGAAGTCGTCATACAAGGGTGAAATAATGAGTTACACTAACGCGCAATATTATGACATGATTATGTGTGTGGGTGCTTGTAATGGTGTATTGATGGACGCCCGAAGGTTGTACGATGAACAGTATGTTTCCGGTAGACCAAATAACCCAAGAGTTCGAGTTTCGTCGCATACGTGTTTCCGGAATTTAGTCCATAGACTTCACACCACCGGTTCCTTTACCGGCGCGATGGTGAAGGACGGCCTTCAACATCGACTACTCGTTTGGAAGAAGAAATTCTGCAGCATTTCGAGGAAAACCCAACCACTAGTAGGTACTCGCCGTGCTGGAGCAGTTCTTGATGTCAGTCATTGGACGGTGTGGCGAACGTTGAACAGAGATGGAGTTTGCACGATGGTTTTGCGAGCGAGCTGGCTTTGTTTGTTGGCACTGTACGCATCGCTCGTATTCCAGCACACTTTTCGCGGCCGTGCAGGGACTACCTTAACCAGTGATTCGGCCTACCTAGGTAGGTACCTACCTACTACCTAGCCCGAGTTTTTTTCGCCAGTTAGTTAGTTTATTTATGAGTACCTACCTAGGTACCTAGGTAGGGAATACTCGTACACAGGCCAGTAAACCTTGAACCTACTTCGTAAAATACAATAATTACAACTTTCCGTTGAGTATTGGCATCTTGGCGGCATTTGTCAAAGGCGGCGCGCCGCCTTACAACGTTTGTAAAGAGTCTTTTTATGGGTAGGTAGTCGGTACTAGGCTAACATAAAAATTGGTACCTACGTAAGTTTTCTAGTGATTTTCGGTTGCGAATCTCGGGTTCTCGGTTTGAGTTCTGCGTCGGTCATTCATATCGTAAGATTTTCAGGTTTGAGTTTTATGTAGGTAAAGAAACTCTCAGTAAGGACCTACGTAGGTGTACCTACCAGCCAAGAGATCGATCTCGTTTCACCCTGGTGTTTCGGCAAGTAGGTACCTAAGTAGTTGACGTTAAGCCGTCGGTCCTGGTTATTACTTATTACCAATAGCATGAAATGATAATAATCGAAATAACCACCGCAACCCGCATTTTCTAAGTTTTGAACCGAACCAGGAATCGAACCCACAACCTCGTTATCATCCATGACAAGTTGCACTACTTGACGTGTTCGTCAGTGTCGTCACTTAGGTACCTACTTATTAAGGAAAGACGGCGCGCCAGCCACACGACACCACACGAGTAGTTAGGTACTCTGTGCGCCAGCCGCGGCATAGTACCTACCTATTCGTTTTCACGTCTTGTAGTTTGTACTAGGATATCAGGAATTTAAATGGAATTGATGTTGCGCGGGTTGTAAGGGTTGCCAAAATTAATTTTCCTTAATTAAGTAATTAATTTTGTATGGAAATTTTTAATAATTAATTTTGACTTTTTAATACCACCAATATGTTTACAAGGTCAAAATTACATGGGTAGCCGCGGGCATGTTATACCACTTACCTAACACGTTGTATAGTGCGACCATTCTATCTGTGACCTGAGGGAGGTCGCTAGTATCGCCTTAGTATTGCCATACAATCGTTTATTCGACAAAGGAGAATGACCACCCCTGACCCAAACATTTACACAAAATGTAATTTATTAAAAATTATCTTACGAATATATGACAATTTGAAAATTAATAATTATTAATGCTACACTTCACGATAAAAAAATGTAATAAAAAAGGAATTAAACCGTCTTTTCAACTTCCCGTTTAAGTCTGACGGCCATTTGCATTACATTCTACGCATAGGTACATGCCCAAATAAAAAGAGGTTTGTTATTTTAAAAAAAATAATTTCATTTAAAATAGAACGGATATTAATTATTTAAATACATTATTTTATTTGTTATTTGTTGTAAATCGTACAATATATGCTTAAAGTAAATAAGTAATAATTAATATATATTTTTTTTATAATATTGTTTTAACTTCGTTGCGTTTTGTGCAATGGAATATAATATAACTACAACCTTTTTGATTTTGTGTAACGAAACTTATTTCAAGATGTCAATGTGACATGTCATTGTTTTAGTTGTGTGTGACGCTAGTGACGTCTACTCTGTTTACATTTTGAATGTTTATTGTAGCACAGCGGAGACCAATATTAATTTGGTTTATTGTTTTTGTATTGGATATCGTTGGACAGGTATGTTAAGTATAGTGCGCGCCAAACAAATAGTTCAAATCGGCAGGAAAGATACACGGCTTTCCTTACTACTTTAACAATTATAAACTACACATAACCTAGAATCATTTTCAAACTTAAACTTAGATTTATTTAAAACTACAAGTCCTAGAGGTATTAAAATGGTGTGTTTGGTTATCAGGAATAAACCTGCAATAAATGCTGCATACAACACGCTTGTAAACGACTGGGTTACACGCCCATAGATTTTTGGGCATTCTCCTTTACGAAAATCCCATAACAGTACGTACTATGAGAAGTCGCCCGCGACTAGTAATCCTAATCTGGGATTCACTACGACTCATCGCATCACATGCACTCCCGCCAAGACGCATTAATATATTATCGTTACTTTAATGTGTATATTTTACATATTACGTAAGTATACTGATGATAAATTTAGTCTGTTTTTAAATGGGTTTTAACAGCTCTCAAACCGGTTGCACTTGATAATACTGTACCAGCAGATACTCGCTTGTATTTATTCGATTTTATTATGAAATAATCGGAGCCTGATTCTGCAAAAAATGTCTTTATTTTCAGAATTCTATTCCAGACATCACTTTTAATAGCTTTTGGCATCATTAATGCTAAGAAATAATTACGGATTCTATATTAATTTCCGAAAAGATTTTTCTTATTATAATTAATTAGGTAGGTATTTTATGTTTAAGGAACGGACAACACTAACCTGTAGTCAAATTGTATGAAATTCTAAGATGACAGCCGTAGTTTCATTTTTTGCCATTTCACAGAAAATGTGGTCTATCTATAAATTCATATTTGGAAACTCCAAAACACATGCTCTTAAAACCAAATTAAGGAAAAAATCTATTCTCGCGGATCTTCGGTTGAAAAAATTGAAAAAAAGTACAAAGAATAAATAGAAGATTAATCAAACAGAACTGCTCTTTAAAAGAAATGATAAATAATCTCAAAGAAAAAAGATATATTACTTCTGACGTTAAAGAAAAACTTTCTAAGAATAATGTGTTGGTAGCTGAAATTTTTAATAGAATGCATTCTAAGATGAATAAACGTAAGCGAATGACATTGAAATTTCCTCCATCCATAAGGAAATTTGCCCTTACCTTAGATTTTCTTTCACCAGCTGGCTACAAATATGTTAGAAGGGTATTTGACTCATGTTTACCACATTCATCAACGCTTAATAAGTGGTATCAAAATATAGATGGGAATCCAGGTTTCTCGGAGGAAGCATTCCGTGCTTTAAAAGATAAAGTGGTTGCAACAACGGACAGAAAATTAAGGTTTTGCTTAATAGTCGATGAAATGGCCATTAGGCAAAAAAAAATTTTCAATGGAAAATTTATGGAAGGATTAGTCTCTTTTGGAGAAAATACAGAAGAAATAGCAACTCAAGCTTATTGTTTAATCTTAGTGCCAATAAATGATTCATTTAAATTACCTTTGGGCTATTTTTTAGTAAATGGGTTTTCCGGTGAACAAAGGGCAAACATTATCAATAGAGCATTAGAAAAATGCCATGAGGTTGGAGCCATTGTAGTGACGCTCACTTTCGATGGATGCAGCTCAAATTTGGCTGCTGCCAATGATTTGGGGTGTGAATTAGATGATATGAACAACTTAAAAACGCACTTTCCACATCCAAGTGATAACGAGCAAAAAGTTTGGTTGATACTGGATCCTTGCCACATGGTCAAGTTGATCAGAAATACACTGGAATCCAAAAAGGAATTTATCGATTCAGACGGGAAAGGTATAAACTGGCAATACCTCGTTGAATTGCAAAAATTTCAGGATAACATAGGTCTGCATTTTGCAAATAAAATTACTGAACAGCACATCAAATTTCGGAACCAAATCATGAAAGTAAAACTCGCTACCCAGCTGTTCAGTAATAGCGTTGCAAGCGCTCTAGACCTCTGTGAAAACGAACTTAAATTACCTATATTTAATGAAGCCTCAGCCACTGCTAAACTAGTACAAACAATAAACGACCTATTCGATGTACTAAATTCCAGATCAATCAGAGATCTCGGTTTTAAACAGCCAATCTGTGCTGAAAATAAAGAACGATATTTTAAGTTACTAGATGAAGCTGAAGAATACCTAAAGACATTAAAATTGAAAGTACCAATTAAGAAAGTTAAGACGCACAAAAAAAAGAAAATAACTTTAACCAGTATTATTGAAAAACCAATTATTGAGACCAGGAATAAAACAGGATTTATCGGATTAATTATTTGCATCAATAGCCTAAGAAATTTATATGAAGAATTAGTCGAGAATACCAAAGTAATAAAGTACCTTCCATCATACAAATACTCACAAGATCATATAGAATTATTTTTCAGAATTATTTAATATCCGAAGCCACGGGGGACACAATAATAACCCAGATGCTCGTCAACTACGCGGTGCTTTCCGAAAACTTTTAAGCCACATGGAACTGAAATCGAGTTTTGCTGGAAACTGCATCCCTCTTGAAAATTATCCAATTTTAAATTGTTTATCAGCTGTATCAATAATTAATCGAACTGTACCTGGTTATCGATTCGAAGAAGATATAGATTCACAGGATATAGGATTTGAAAAAGATACGCAGGAAGGCAGAAACTGTAACATATTTAACGAAATATTGGATACTTCAGTTGCACCGGAAAGTATCGGACAAATAGTGGGATACATATCAGGTTTTGTGTCTAAAAAAATTGACCGAAAAATTAAATGTCGAATATGCAATAATAGTCTTTTTGCATCAGACAGGTTATATTTTCATAAATTAATTGACAAGAAAAATTTTGGTGGATTGATTTATCCGTCAGTCGATGTTTACAAAGTGTGCATCAATAGTGAAAATGTACTTCGAAAAATTCTTAAAGAACATGTCAAATCTTCAGATAAAAACTATTTTGCTCGTGTTAGCACACAATGCTTCAAAAGTTGTATTTATACATATAAAGAAATATTTCAGTGTCTTGATAAGCATTCGTTAGAGCAACCGGCTACATATAATCATAAGCTTTTTTTGGTAAGAAGTGTGATTGAAGAGTACGTTAGCTTACGTCTCCATTATAATTAGAAAAAGGAGTCGTATATTAAAACTAAAAGACAAGTTTTTAATAAACTGACACTTTTTAGTGGAACATAATTTGTGCCAATAATACTTAAATTATTGCCAAATTTATATTCCTGATAATTTCTACGTTTTTAGTTTATACATATATGTATATTATATATAGTATATTATATATAGTATATTATATATACATATATTGTGTTTAACAAAAGTGAGTGCGCAATCCAGTTAGTTTAAGAGTGAAATTATTGATTGTATCAAGTTTCACCAAATTATTGTTCAATAGGGATTTATAAAAACTTCCAAATTTTACGAACCACTGGTAGATTTTTGATGTGAAAATCCCTACCTCTACCCCCGAGCCGTTTTAGTACACCTATAATAAAATACTGGAAAATAAATAATAACAAACGAATAAATAAAAATTTACTAGTAATATTGTTATCTTTTATTTTATCTTGTGTTTGGTTTAACATTGATAAACAAACCCTTGCACAGTGGAAATTACAAAATGTCTACTATACTACAGTCTGTTTTTCCTTAGTTATCTTAAAAGGTAAACCAGTCCATTCTCGCAAAAAAAGGCGTAAGCGACGTGCTTTGCACGGTGCATAGGACGTTCTTACCGCGAAGTAACAATAAAGTCATAATTAAGGTGAAAATTCAAATACAAGAACGTCTAAAGCACCGGGGAAAGAGCAACACTTACGGGTTTCTCCGAGAAGATTTTGCAATTTGTTTATCTTTTAAGACAAGTAAGGAAAAATAGATATAAGTAGATAATAGTTACTTGAGATACAAATGACATATTGTTGCAATAAAAAAAACTAGAGTATAGACGGCTTATACTTTTTGGATAATTCATTCAATATGAGTTATATTGATTAATGAATTCTCATACATACATACATTCATAAATCCATATACCCAAACATCTATACATCCATCATGCCTCAATACGTTCGTCGTCCATACGAACATCTATTCACCCTCATGTCCGTATATTCATACATCAGTAAATCCATATATCCCCATACACACATCTATCTTAGTTAAATAAAAATAAAATAACTATTTATCTATGATAATATATCAGATTAAGTTGGCATTTTTGATTTCAAATTACTAACAAAATAATGAACGCGCGCGTGATTCCAGTCTTGTAAATGAGTCAGCGTAAGGTTTTTATTATTTTATGTAATTAATATGAAATCAAGTTAATATTAAACAAATAAAGGTAAATTTTATTAAAGTAAAAAAAAAATAAGAAGCCGCTATCCATACTTTGGAGCCGGGCGGAATACGCCACGAGAACCACAAGTATTCGACTACGCTCGTCGGCGTTAAGCTGTGTGTATAAACGCAAATGTGTGCGTGAACGTCCACGCAAGCGATACAGGGTTACTACAAGTGTGAAAAGGATGGCACAACAGCGCTACATGGCGCTACCGAAGGCTACCGATCTCTTGTCGTGAACAGCGAGCTACACACACTACTATAGTCGCGGCGTCGCATTTGATAATAGTTTAAGTATGAAGTGCTGTATCCACTTTTTTTTCCGTGATCGAAGCGGGACATGAGTATTTGACATGATTTTCGTCTTACTCATGTTCATTTTTAGGCCCACCTGTTGAGAAACTCTGCTGAGGTCGTTGAGCATTGTATTGAGATCTTCCAGAGACTCTGCTATCACGACTATATCATCGGCAAACCGCAGGTGAGTGATGTACTCGCCGTTGATGTTGATGCCAAGTTCGTTCCAATTCAGAAGCTTAAAGACGTCCTCCAATGCTGCGGTAAAGAGCTTCGGGGAGATGACGTCTCCCTGTCGCACTCCTCGCTGCAATTGGATTGATCTTGTAGTCTGATCCTGTATACGGACTGACATAGTGGCGTTTTCGTACAAACACTTCAGCGCTTGGATATACCGATAGTCGATCCGGCATCTCTGTAGTGATCTCAATACAGCCCAAGTTTCCACCGAATCAAAGGCTTTCTCATAGTCCACAAACGCTAAGCAAAGTGGCTTGTTATACTCTTCGGTCTTCTGTATAACCTGCCGCAGCGTATGGATGTGGTCTATGGTACTGAAGCCTTTTCGGAACCCGGCCTGTTCGGGAGGCTGGAAGTCGTCGAACCTACGAGCGAGACGATTCGTAATGACTCTCGAGAACAACTTATAGACATGGCTCAGCAGCGAGATGGGTCTATAATTCTTCAGCAAGGTATTATCACCCTTTTTGAAGAAAAGAACCACCACGCTCCTGTGCCATGCCTCTGGCGTTATACCCTCGTCGATGACGGAATTGAACAATCGCTGAAAGATCTTAAGAACTGGTTTGCCACCTGCTTTCAGGAGTTCCGCTGTGATTCCGTCATCGCCTGGCGCCTTGTTGTTCTTCAGTTGTTTGAGAGCCATACTAATCTCGTATAGGCTGACGTCCGGGATATCTTCGGTATAGTGTCGGGTCAATTTGGCTCTGGGATCTTTAGCCAAATCTTCAACAGGCTTCTGAGTTGAGGTGTACAACTGTCCGTAAAAGTTCTCTACCTCTCTCAAGATCTCAGGCTTTGATGAAATGAGACTACCGTTGTCGGTCTTCAGTCGCGTCAGCTGGCTCTGTCCGATAGACAGATCTCTTGCGAAGACTTTTGAGCCCTTGTTTCGCTCGATCGTATCTTTAATACATTCTGTATTAAAGTTACGCAAGTCTCGCGTTTGCGCCTTAGAGATCTGCCTATTAATCTGCCGGTAAGCAAACGCATCTGCTGAAGACTGCAGTCTCATTTCTTGCCTCTTATTCATTAGCTTGAGAGTCTGGTCTGAGAACTTTTTGGTTCTGATTGCACGGTGGGTCTTAAAGTACTTGGACCCAACCGTATGGACAGTTTCCACCAGCCTGTTGTTTAGATCGTCCACAGAGTCGCAATCTGCTAGGCAATCGAATCGGTTCTGCAGTTCGAGCTGAAAGCTTTCGGGGTTTTGGATATGAGCACGAGAAGGTCGGAGTGTAGACTTCACCAGTTTGGCCCTTTCCAGCTTTATGTTGATATTCAATGTGCCTCTTACCATACGGTGATCACTTCCGGTTTTCACCCTGTTGATCACTGAGACATCATTGAATATATGCCGTTTGGTCGACATGATGAAGTCAATCTCGTTTCTCGTGGAACCATCTGGACTCATCCACGTCCACTTTCTGTGTGGCCGCTTCTTGAAGAAGGAGTTCATCATAAAGAGGCCCTCCTTCTCCATGAAGTTGGCCAGCATGTGGCCCCTATGGTTCCTTCGCCCATATCCAAATTGCCCCACTCTCACCTCTGCACCGATTCGTTCACCCAGCCTTGCGTTAAAATCCCCCATCACAACACTGTAGTGAGTGTTGGAGGCATGTATGGCTTTAGAAATATCCTCATACAGTACCTCCACCTCCTCGTCGGGTTGTGTCGATGTCGGTGCGTAAACCTGTATGACCTTCAGCGAATACCGTTTGGTGATTCTGAGTATAAGGTACGCTACCCTGCTTGACACACTCTCGACTTGAACAATGCTGTTGACGAGGGACTTGTGGACGATGAATCCGACACCACCCTGGGACTGTTGGTCGCCCTCCCGGTAGTAGAACAAGTTGCCGGAATTGAGAATCATCGAGTCCTCCCCCTCTCTTCGGACTTCAGACAATCCTATAATAGAATAGAATAGAATAGAATAGAAAAGTTTTTTATTCAAATAAACTTTTACAAGTGCTTTCCCAATATCAATATCAATGCAATATCCCAGTGCAACTTGCTCACTGCTTCCTCCAGCTCGATGATCTTCTCGTCAGTCCTCAATGTGCGTGCGTTGTATGTTGCCAGGTCTAGTCGTCGGGGTTGGCAGCGGAATCTCTTCCGGAGATTCTTAGCACCCCCTGCCCCGCCGTTACCATAACCGCTGCCAGAGCCAGGAATAGCGGGGCCGCCGGGGACTAGGGGCCTTGGCAATGTGAATCTGTCCATTTCAAGGAATTGCCCAAATAATGACCACGCTGGGCAGGCGTGTTGGTCATCGCAGGGCTAGACTGTTCGCACCGGTGTCGCTGCTGCCCGACACCGGCCTCTGTCATTTACTCAGTCTAGCTAGTTTTGGATGGTTATACCGCCATCGGTCGGTCGTCAGGGCCTCGTTGGTAAATCAACAGGGGGCACCGCGTGCAGGTGAGGTTGACAATTGGAGCTCTAGATGGAGATGAGCTCCCTTACCCCCCACATAGAAATAGTACAACATTTATTTTCATTTAAAGGTAGACCGTTATTGATGCTCCACTGAGTAATAGTATCAAGATCTTTCTGTAGTTCTAGACAGTCATTAATGTTTATTACAGTTTTATAAATTTCATGTTGTTGGGGCAGATTCGTACATATTCCAGATTTAGTTCAAACAAGCGGATACCCGCGACTTCGTTCGCGTGGATATCGGTTTTTAAAAATCCCGCGGGAACTTTTTGTTTTTCTTAAGCTCTTTTGAGCTCATACCTTGCTAAAAACTGTTAAAAGTTCACTGGTGGATGTTTAGGTAGATAAAAATGTAAACATCCACCACTGAAAGTCCCATCAAAATCGATCCAGCCTTTCAGAGATTACCCGGTAATCTTTAAACTATCTCCTTTCTAATAAAAAAAGAATGAATGAAATCGGACCACGCGTTAATGAATTACAGCTAAGTACACATTTTGACTTTCATCCCTTCTCCCAAGGGAACCGTGCTGAATTTCGGGATAAAAAGTATCCTATATGTTACTCCGTAGTATGAACTTAAATCATGCCAAGTTTCATTTGATGATGATGATGATGATGAACTTAAATCATCATGATGATCATGATGATGAACTTAAATCATGCCAAGTTTCATTTCAATCCGTTCAGTAGTTTTTGCGTGATGCGCGCACAAACATACAGACAAACAGATAAACAGACAAAAATTTCAAAAATAGCTTTTTTACGTTCTATTACTAATCCCTAACATCCCCCAGTTATTATTTTGCAAAAATATTTAATGTACAGATACGGCAAGTCTACGAATTTATTATATGTATAGATCATAGTTATGGTTGAAACATCAGATGAAATCATCTGTCATTTTTGTATAAATGAATCTCAGATAGTTAGACTATAAATTTAAGCTGTCAGGCGATTGATTCATGAAAAAATAAAAAAAATAAAATGTGGAAACCGTACAAAGGGTCCCCTCCCCCCTTCCTACTCTTCCTTCCTACTCTTTGACAATTCAAATTCTTCAATGTTGTAGTGTGTGCTGGAATAATGGCGGACGTTTAATTATAATGTGAAATTAAAAATGTGTTTTATTTATTAGTGAGTTGCGTGGAGGCCTACCAGCCTAAATAAAAAGTCAATTCTCACATATATCACTATTTTCCCAAACAAATGAGTCATAGTTTGCACCTCCAAACTTGGGATTTACACTTAAAATCCTGTATTCATCATCACATACCTAAAAAAAAGACAATTAGTTTTATTGCCCATCTTTAAAATGAGTTAGGTTTATGACAACAATATATTTAATCATAATTACATAGCATTTGCCCATTAAGAGAGTGGTAATGTTTGCGGCTGTAATACAAATGTTCCTCTTCTTTGTGTGGAACTATTTTAAAATGGCTTCCATCAATGCACCCAACCACTCCAGGCATTCCATATTTTCTATGAAACCTAAATCATCAAAATGGCATTATTTACTGAATCAAATAATTCTAATTATCATAGGTAATATTATGATACGAGCGGATACCCGCGACTTCGTTCGCGTGGATATTGATTTTAATAATCCCGTGGGAATCATTTTGTTTTTCCTATGCTCCTTTGAGCTTAAACCTTGCTAAAAACTGTTAAAAGTTCACTGGCGGATGTTTAGGTACATCAAAATGTAAACATCCGCCAGTGAAAGTCCCATCAAAATCGGTCCAGCCTTTCGGAGATTAGCCAGTAGTCTTTAAAGTATCTACTTTCTAACAAAAAAAGAATGAATGAAATCGGACCACCCGTTAACGAATTACAGCTAAGTACACATTTTGCCTTTCATCCCCTCTCCCAAGGGAACCGTGCTGAATTTCGGGATAAAAAGTATCCTATATGTTACTCCATAGTACTAACTTAAATCATGCCGAGTTTCATTTCAATCCATTCAGTAGTTTTTACGTGATGCGCGCACAAACATACAGACAAACAGACAAACAGATAAACAGACAAACAGACAAAAATTTCAAAAATAGCTTTTTTACGTTCTATTACTTATCCCTAACACCCCCCAGTTATTATTTTGCAAAAATCTTCAATGTACAGATACGGCAATTCTACGATTTTATTATATGTATAGATTTTACCGTTGAGTAATTGCCTGTCTGGCAGCAGAAGTTTCAGGAAAGCTGATATATTTATTAAATATATTTTTGTGTGTTATTTCCTCTATGTAGACACTGCACATTTTTTGTGAGAGGTGCTTTGTAACCCCCACTGGCCTTTGATAGGTCCCAGTAGCAAAATGAAATAGCGCAGTGAGAACCTGCAAATAAAAAAAGAAGTTTAGGAATATTTACCTAGCAAAAATGCAAACACTAGGTTAATACCATGATATACGTAGGTATGTCATTCCTCGCCTGTCAGTGGTAGCGGTTAGACGTATCAGCTGTCAGATTTATTTACTTTCTATATTCATTACGATAAATAAGAAGTTAATAGTGAATATACAGTTGCAAAATGACTAAGTGTTCTCAGTGTTCAAGGCTTATTACGAAAAAGTCTCCAGGTCTTGAGTGTAACAAATGCAGTATTATAGTGCATGCCACGAACGCATGTACGGGCCTCACAAACAAACAGCTAAGTTCTCTTCGATCCGCGGACAATTTGGAGTGGACCTGCAACGACTGCTCCAGGAGATCACCAAGAAGAAGCACTTTCATCACGGCCGATGACCTAGACTCTAGAGGATGACGAAGATGCATCATCCAACAACTACCCTATAGATATGAAAAAGCTACTCAAGGATCTCACAGAAGAAATTAATAAAATAATCAAAAGGGAGCTCAAAGAAACTAATATTGCCCTTCAATACTGCAGTGACAAGGTGGACGATTGTTTGGAGTGTATGGAAGCGTTTAAGGAAAAGATTAAAAACTTAGAAAAGAAGAATAATGATTTGGAGAACAAAAATAGGTCAATGGAAAACAAAATGGCTGCTCTTCGACAACGCTTGAATGAGCTAGAACAAAAAGACCTCCGATGCAACATCGAAATCGCAGGAATTCCATACCTAGAAAAAGAAAATATAAGGGAAATAGCGGGTAAGATAGCTACGAAACTTAACAGGGAAGCGACGGAAATCAAAAATATAAAACGCGTATCGTCATCGCAAGCTAAAGTAGGTATAATTAAAATGGAATTGAAAGACGAAGTAACAAAGAATAAATGGATTCAAGAAGCAAAATCCAAAACTATTACCACACGAGTAGATATTATACAGAGAGAAAGCTACCTAGAAGCGGCCCGCTGTAGGTACACGCACACATAGCGCCGCTCACGCACACACGAGCTCTCACCAACGGTTCACGTACGCTCCGCTGGTAGGACAGTTGGTAGACAAACGACAGGGCTGTGGGTCGTGCGCACTTTTCCAATCTCTTTTTTTGTGTACCCTAGAGATCAAGTGAAGTAAGTATACCTACCTTTACATATCTATACAATAAAATTAATGAAATGAAATTAATTGAAATGACATGAATTTATTTATTGTAGGATAGTATGTGCCACTTATGATACTATGTCAAGACTCTACTACTGGTTCAAAAAGCAGATTCTACTGAATAGAATTGAGTAATAACATTGCCAGGTACAACCCGATTACTAAAAGATTGGACCTGGCGTCGATGACGCCACTGCGACGCATAAGTAGGGTGTGCAAAAAAGCATCATTAAGAATATTTAGGTATTGTATGAAACTTAAATGTTTGTGAAAAACTGACAATACTAACACAGCATACCCAGGTATGCTGTGTTAGTATTGTCTTGCGAGCGAGCGAGTCAAAGCAACTTGTCAGCGAGGTCCTATCTTTTAGTAAACGGGTTGTAAGTTAAAATGTGTTATAGATCCTCTATGCAATGGGCCTATCTAAGGTACCTATCTAAGTAAATAATTAAATAAATAAATAAATACTCACACATACGCACACGGCCGTCTATTCCTAAAGTAGGCAACTTCATGCCTGTGTTATCCTACTAATATTATAAATGTGAAAGTGTGGATGTTTGGATGTTTAGATGTTTGTATGTTTGTATGTTTGGATGTTTGGATGTTTGTTACTCAATCACGCCGCAACTACTGAACCGATTTGGCTGAAATTTTGAATGGAGATAGCTTATGCCCTGACTTAAAACATAGGCTACTTTTTATCCCGGAAAAGTATTCCTGTGGGACTAAAATAGATATAATCTTCCAAAAACGCCATAGAGGGCGCTGACTGTTCTTAGGTAAATCACGTTCACATAACACATTATTGCAATAGTTTGCTGTGTTGCATGCATTGGCAACACATAGGCTACTTTTTATCCTGGAAAAAATGCACAGTTCCCATGGGATTTTGAAAAACCCGAAGTCTATATCTACAACTATAGGTAGATTATTATAGCGAACTTCCTTGATAGAAAGTATAAAGGTTGGAAAAGGGATCGGGAACGGGAACCGGGAATCAGCGATTCCCTCGGGATTTGTTCAAAACCGAAATTTACGCGAGCGAAGCTGCGGGCAGAAGCTATCACACATAATCACAATACCAATCCTACTAATCCTACTAATCCTCCTACTATCCTACTAATCCTACTAATATTATAAATGTGAAAGTGTGGATGTTTGGATGTTTAGATGTTTGTATGTTTGTATGTTTGGATGTTTGGATGTTTGTTACTCAATCACGCCGCAACTACTGAACCGATTTGGCTGAAATTTTGAATGGAGATAGCTTATGCCCTGACTTAAAACATAGGCTACTTTTTATCCCGGAAAAGTATTCCTGTGGGACTAAAATAGATATAATCTTCCAAAAACGCCATAGAGGGCGCTGACTGTTCTTAGGTAAATCACGTTCACATAACACATTATTGCAATAGTTTGCTGTGTTGCATGCATTGGCAACACATAGGCTACTTTTTATCCTGGAAAAAATGCACAGTTCCCATGGGATTTTGAAAAACCCGAAGTCTATATCTACAACTATAGGTAGATTATTATAGCGAACTTCCTTGATAGAAAGTATAAAGGTTGGAAAAGGGATCGGGAACGGGAACCGGGAATCAACGATTCCCTCGGGATTTGTTCAAAACCGAAATTTACGCGAGCGAAGCTGCGGGCAGAAGCTATCACACATAATCACAATACCAATCCTACTAATCCTACTATCCTACTAATCCTCCTACTATCCTACTAATATCATAAATGTGAAAGTGTGGATGTTTGGATGTTTAGATGTTTGGATGTTTGGATGTTTGTTACTCAATCACGCCGCAATTACTAAACCGATTTGGCTGAAATTTTGAAAGGAGATAGATTATACCCTGACTTAAAACATAGGCTACTTTTTATCCCGGAAAAATCTACAGTTCCCACGGGATTTTGAAAAAAACCGAAATCTCTAGCTACAACTATAGGTAGATTACTATAGCAAACTTCCTTGAAAGTAGGTGTAAAGGTTAGAAAAGGGAGCGGGAATGGGAACCGGAAATCCACGACTCCCTCGGGATTTGTGAAAAACCAAAATTCTCGCGGGCGAAGCCGCGGGTATTCTCTAGTAGGTAATAGCTGACTGATAGACATATTTACATATAAATACATATATATATTTTATATAAAGGTATATATACATTATACATACATATTATAAATACACCCAGACTCGGAGCGGGAATCGAACCCGCGACCCTGGAGCGGAAGGCAGGGTCACTGCCAACCGCGCTAACGGGTCATTCTAAGTAACTAGGTACTTAATTCATTCAATTTACTAAAGTAAGTAAGTATCTAGATTCTAGGTACTGTCACTAGGGATATCTACGCATGTGCTATCACACTTATTTTTAGTAGGTATCTGTTCATAAAAATGTCTACGGTTTTATAATCTACTACCTACCTAAGTAATTAGGTATTTAATTCATTTATTTTACTAAAGTACCTAAGTATCTAAATACTATCACTGGGACATCTACGCATGTGCTATTACACTGACTTTTAGTAGGTACCTACTACCTACCTAAGTAACTAGGTACTCAATTCATTCATTTTACTAAATTAAGTAAGTATCTAGTTCTGTCACTAGGGATATCTATGCATGTGCTATCAGTATCACACTTAGTTTTAGTAAGTACCTACTACCTACCTAAGTAACTATATAACTTATACAGGGTTAAATAAAAAATACCAGAAAGCTCTCGGCACGTAATTGTTATCATTAAAACTAACAACTTTTGTTCTACGACTTTTTAAAATTCCGCATTAATTTTTTGCATACAAAAAAATTAATAAATTATGTTATTTCTCTAAAGTGACATTACTCTGTGCGCACAGAGTCGAGACTCGAGACCAAGACACGTGCGTGTGGTTCATGCGGCGTTGCGGATGTTACAGAGTAGTTACAAGGAGAGAATCTACGTAAAATATTGAATATCAAATATTTCACAAAATATCGAGTTAAAAAAAAAGTCGTAGAACAAAAGTTGTTAGTTTT
Source organism: Melanargia galathea (assembly GCA_920104075.1). Classification (NCBI taxonomy): domain Eukaryota; kingdom Metazoa; phylum Arthropoda; class Insecta; order Lepidoptera; family Nymphalidae; genus Melanargia; species Melanargia galathea. The sequence continues at coordinate 10,764,297 of OV049878.1, forward strand.
AATGATAACAATTACGTGCCGAGAGCTTTCTGGTATTTTTTATTTAACCCTGTATATAGTATAGTAATGTAATATAAAAAACATATTTTTCCAATCATTATTACATATCTTGCTATATTATGTATACTAGTATATAATATTTTTATTTTTACCCATAATTTTTCACATGCAACAGGTGACAACCCTATCAGAATAGGTATAAATTTTGGACGTTCTTAGGTAGCTTTTCCTCTGTATAATATTTACTCGTGTGCTATTACCATAGCAAACATAATAGAAGGAATGGACGCCACTATTGCGAAAGAAAAAATCTATGTACGCGAGGAACTTACACATTTTAATAAAAATCTTCTCTGGAAAACGAAACAGGCCTGCAAAGATAAGTATAAATACGTGTGGTGCAAAGAAGGAAAAATTATGGTACGGAAATCAGAAAAAGAGAAGGTATTTATTATAAGAACTGACGAAGATATTAAGCAGCTCGCCGTTTAAATAAACATTGTAAACGCCTCCTTGAATTTTTCGTATTATTAATCTTTAATGGCCGATATCTCAGTGCCAAGTAATATCACCGAATTATATAACTGTAATGACTTATCCGAATATTTTAACCAGATTCCTAATAGTAATAAATTAACTTGTATTCATATTAACATACGCTCCATAGTTAAAAACTTTCATTATATAGAATTACTCGTTTCCAGTTCCATAAAAGATCTCGATGTAATCATTTTATCAGAGGTGGGTATTACTGAAAGAGTGAGCTCTTTATTTCACCTAAATGGTTATAGTATGCACACAAGATTGCGAAGTGAGCGTAAAGGTGGTGGAGTAATTATTTACGTACACAATAAACACAAATTCCATGAAAACAAACAAACTATGCAATATTGTGAATGTATGTATAACTGGAAAATTGATAACCTCCGGAAACCACTCCGTCTACCTGTGTGCAATCTATAGGCCACCGTCACTCAGTATATTAGCATGCGAACAATACGGCTTTCAACCAAATAAGAGCACATCACAGCTGTTGTCAAAACTAACCGATTATATACATACAATTTATAGATATAATAGGACTAAAAATTATTTATTTAACTTCAAAACTGAGTTGAGTGACTTCTTAGGCAATAATTCAGTTTCTGAAGTTATACATGTAGGACTATAAGCAGGTGCAGTTGCTATATAATCTAGTTTGGGATATACAGATTCTAAAAGTGAATCTAGAACCAGATAAGAAGTCTGAGAACAGCTTTCCATAGGTTTATTTGTCCATGTGATAAACCCTTCTCTCGCATCTGTACATCCACCATCCGAATATCTGCATCTAGTTACTATCAAGCAGGTGCAGTTGCTATATAATCTAGTTTGGGATATACAGATTCACTTTTAATTGATGGCTGTTCTTGGTCAATTATCTCAGGTTTATTAGAAGCTGGTTCCTGTGATTTCCTATGTTTATCCACTCTGGCGGGAGATAGGAAATATGTAGTTGCTGCGTCCCAGATAGCTGCTACCATAGTCCATCCACAACCATAAACTTCATATAGACCTCTTGAATGCACAATTGTATCAAACATCCATTTGATTAATTTTGCAAGCAACATTAATCCAAATATACCTGAGAACAAATTGCCAAATGTCAAGAAACTGTCCCAAGTATCATGCATGAATGACTTGAATGTTGATCCAACAGCTTCTTTAGTTATTAAATTGTTGAACAATGAAGTGTCTGAGATGTAAGTATCCTGGTTTACAACCTTACAGGGTTTTAGTAAGGATATTGAAGTAATGTTCATGTCATTTCCAGCACAGTCATAGCCAATCATACCCCTGGTATAATCAAGATAGATGATTATAAGTAGTATTATCAGACGTACCATCTTGATGATATACATGAAAAGTCAGACGACTACACACTAAGACCAAAACAAAGAAACAAAGTCTATAAAAAGTAGCTCTTTAGAGAAGATTTTATAGTTGTATCTTCGATTCTTATATAAACAAGTGTCTCGATGAGAAAAAACATGTCCTAATGGTCTTTATTGATTATAGTAAGGCCTTCGATATCCTACAACACAAGACGCTCATTGAAAAACTAGACGTTTCCGGTATTAGGGGGCCGCTACTACAGTGGTGCGAAAACTATTTATCTAATAGAACATATGCTGTATAGGTTGGTGGACATATGAGCGATAAAATCCAAGTGACAGAAGGCACAGCGCAGGGTTCCGTGTTAGGGCCTTTACACTACTTAGCATATGTAAACGATGCGAAAAACATTATCCAAAAGTGTAAACTGTTTCAATACGCCGATGATACCTGTATTGTAGCTGCTGACAGAAGTGTTAGTACAGCCATGAAAGACTTACAAACAGACTTCGACATGTTATGCAAGTGGTCCCACGACGTAGGTCTAGTGGTAAACGCACAAAAAACCAAACTCTTGCACATTAGATCAAGCCACAATAAAAATACCGTCGCGCCCCAGCTCATATCCCACACCCATCACTGCATGCACACCAACAATTCAGTAGGATGTAATTGCGAAAGTATTGAAAAAGTAACAGAGCATACATACCTAGGGCTAATAATCGACTGTCGGTTCAATTGGAATAAGCATGTTGAGACTGTATGCAATAAGCTTCGTTTAATTATGTCAAAGTTTTACATCATTAAAAACAAAATTGGCTTTAGAACATTGCTATTACTGTACACGGCTCTAATAGAAAGCATTATTGCATATGGGCTGAGCAGCTATGGCCGTACATTCAAAACTTACCTAAATAAAATTTACAACCTGCAAATAAGAACTTTAAAGATGATTTTACCGCCTAAAATAAGAAATGAATTTCATAACGACGAAGAGGAAATCTTTAAATATTGTAAAATTTTACCTATCCATCGAAGAGTTAAACTGGTTCTAATAACGCAAAACTTTTTTGACTCACATCAAAATTTCATAACCCATAAGACCGTCACGAGACGTAACGCTCGTTTACGGTACGAACATAAACTACAAACAGTTAGATCTAACAATTTCTACGGAAAGCGAACCACTCAATATCTTCTACCCCGACTATTAAACGAATTACCCTATGAAATTCGCAGTAAATTAACTAAGAATAATATAAAATACAAAATAAAGGAATTCTTTATCAAAAACCCAAATAGTTTCCAAAATTAATTCATTAAGTTTTACTTGAAACAACCTGTATAGGTGAACCATATTTGGTTACGCTTTGTATGCAATGCGTGGAACATAACTCGTTTGCCTGCAAAAATTTTCAAAACTACCTACAAGTTACATGAAGTATTACGTGTATACATACGAATACGAGTGTTGAATACACGAAAGATGTAAAAACATACCTACCCATTTACATTACACCGTTAATACATTTCTAAGTGTTACTGTTTTGTCTATGTTCTCTATTGTTTTTATAATACCTATTAAGCATTTTATGTGATTGTGATTCGTCTACAACTCGCTATTGTATCTGAACTAGTATTTAAGAGGAATGCAGTGCTCAGACAAACCGTCAAGCTCTTACGAGCACGAAGAACCCAATATTATGTTTTCACTAAATTAAATAAATAAATAAAATGTATCTACTTTGTGTTCCAAGGAAACACGTTGGGAGGACCTTAGATTTGTCAAACGCCTTAGTTCTTTGCACAAGAACTTGAATCCATGTTTGGAAAAGCGATATCTATCTCTAAACTGCCTTTCCGTCAATTCTATTAGTGGCTTGGAAGATGCGCGAGCTCTAGCCTCCTTCCGGGCGTTATAATTTCGGTTATCTTGCGCTTTGGCCGCCGCAAACATCCTCCAAGTGAAAAAAAAAACGTGCAGCCATGATTTCACATAAATTAATTCTTAATTACTTTCAAACAAAACTTAATAAAATCTTAAAAATTCACTCCACTTTCACGTTAAAAATCCAAGTGACAACTTTTCGATCGCGTAATACCTACTCACTTTACGTCTCAAAATGCCAAAATTTTATACACGCACTCACATCATATTCGCAATGTCTTTGAAACAACCAATCAAATGCGCTAATTCTCTCACTTGCGAATGTTTGTCGATTGTCACTAGTCGGTTACGAGCGAGTAAAAATCTCACACTCACATATTTTGTTTCTCAACGTTGTAACTAGATGGAACTTTTTCACGACCGAATAAGTAGAAAATCTCCCACTAGGCACTCGGTTCCGGAGTGACTCATACTAAAGGGTGAGGACCGATGGAAGTGTTTCGAGTGCTAGCTTGCTGCTATTTACAAAAGTTTGAAACACTACATCAGAGTAAGTGCACATCTGTAATCACACTTAATATTATAAAAAAGACAAAAGCAGAGCATGTCTCTGGAATCATTTTGGACATCAATTGCGGCGATATTGCAGCACTAAATTTTAAATCTTCATAGCTTTGTCCAGTAGCCAGGAAACGTAAAGTACAATTATAAGTCGTTCTCTTGGACTTATGGATTCTCGCATTAAGGTATTCTGTTTTTGTATTAGTGGTGTCACCAAATTGAGGAGTTCTTCAAAATGTTCAATGTGCATTCTTAAATTTTTTTTCAAATCAGCTGGGTCTAAATGTCTCATCACATTCATATGACTCAATTCATGGCGTTTCATCAACCACCTCTTAACCCAAGTCTTCCTCTTTTGTTTTTGGTTTGGTCGCACCGTAGCAAGTGCCAGAGCGATGGCTATTTTTTGTTGTTTTGAAAGTGTAGGCGGCATCTTGGATCAACGAGCGCTTTGCTGCAGGGTCGATTACGTACTAACTGGCAGGGACGTGTGTAGCGTAGTAGCCGATTTCATCCCCACCATCACTCTCCCGATATTGCCTCTGATTTTAGGGCCGTGTGTAGACACTTTAATCAAATGCACTCTATGGTTAAACCATCGAACTATTACGCTTAGAAGGTAAGTTTCTAACAAATTTCCGCTCGAAACGTAAGCTATAAACCAACCCATGTGTGCCCTGTAATTACATTTGCCGACACGCACACAAGCGCATGAGTACCTTGAGCACTGACGCGACGATAGCCTTTTAGGCTTGCTAAAAACGGCTTATCGTCGCGTCGACGACTGCCTTTCTTTACCTATTTATTCTAAGGGTTAGGGGACGATGGGGGAATTGCGGACGCTGAAACGGAATAACGTACAAAATCTTTACTATTAGACATAATCACTATGACTTTATTAATTACTAGCCGACCCCCGCGACTTCGTTCGCCTGGATATAGGTTTTTATATAGAATCAGATCGGACCCCATAATTCTTTTTTGTACCTAAACTAAATGTATCCTAAGTTACTCCTTAACATCACCTATCTGCCATTGAAAGTTCCATCAAAATCGATCCAGCCGTTTCGGAGATTAGCTGGAACAAATAGACAGGCCAACAAACATAAATTTAAACGCACACCAGTTTAAAATAAGCCGTACGTACAAACATCCGCGTCCCAAGTTATTGGAACCCACTAAATGCCTGTCATTTCTGAACTAAAAAACCTATGACCTTGAAATATTTACGGGACAATATATAAAGTACTACCTTTCTAACAAAAAAAGAATGAGTGAAATCGAACAACGCGTTAATGAATTACAGCTAAATACACGTTTTAATTTCATCCCTTCTCCCAAGGGAACCATGCTGAATTTCGGGATAAAAAGTATCCTATAACCTACCTCGGAGTATAAACTTAAATCGTACCAAGTTTCATTCGAATCCATTCAGTAGTTTCGGCGTGATGCGCGGCCAAGATACAGACAGACAGACAGACAGACAGACAGACAGACAGACAGACAGACAAAAATGAAATAAATTGCAGTTTTGGCTTCAGTATCGATTATAGAGTGCCCTCCAATAAAAATTTTCAAAATATCTTCAATGTACAGAATTGGATCTGTTACAGTTTTATTATATTATAGATAGATGAAACTTTAGTCATACACTTACAAAATCAACATAAGCTATAATACCAAATCAATCAATTATTATAATTGTTTTTATCACAAACAAAACATTGTCTGTGTAGGGGACATGTGCCGACGTAGGCATTTCTCAAATTGGGTCGCTATATAAACCGCCGTGGCACGCGGCACGGCAGTCGCTCCCCGCCCGCCGTGGTACGCTAGCCTAAGCTTTCTTTGTTTAATGTAGAATCAAAGTAAAATATTAATTATTTGAAGTTTGAAGCGTGTCATTTCACAACCTTGTAGACTCACGAACACCGCGCTACTCTTGGCGTATCAGGTACGTGGACAGAAGCTTCTTCGAGGCCCCATCATAATCCGTACATAAACTTGGTGGCGTGAACCCCATTCGCCAAACTGGTGACCCGCGCGCGTACAGTCTACAAGGTAACACGTGTACGCGAATTGAGGTCGTGCATTTTTGAGGCGGCGTGGCAAGAAAAAAGGGGGCAACTCACAAAGGTAAGGCAGTGTACGCACGACTTCTATTTAAATATTAAAAATGGCGCAACCTACGATAGTCAAATTAGAAGACGCAGGATTGTCGGCGATTTCATTGGCAGCCAAGATCCCCGAATTTTGGATGGACCAGCCGAGGGTCTGGTTTATTCAGTTAGAGGCCATATTGGCACCGCAAAAACTGGGGGATGCAAGCAGATTCAACATGGTCGTCGCGAAGCTGGGAAAAGAGGTGATCCAACAAGTGACGGAGATCCTCATCAACCCGCCAGACGAAGGAAAGTACGAGCTGCTCAAAGGTAAACTGCTCGCAATTTATGAGGAATCGGAAAACCGACAGGTGCAGAAGTTGATCGGAGAGATGGAGCTGGGAGACCAGAAACCCAGCCATCTGCTCCGCCGCATGCAGGACCTTGCGAGAGGAAAAATTAACGACGAGACCTTGAGCGTACTCTGGTTGAAACTACTGCCAGCAGCTGCCCGAGGAGTTTTGGCAGCGACAGAAACGAAAAGCTTGGAAAGGTTAGCAGTGATAGCGGATAAGATCATGGAAAATTTGAAACCGCAACCCGTCGCTGAGGTAGTTACACGAGACACAGCGTCGAGCACTACGTCAGTATTAGCGGAGATAGCGAAGCTCAGCGCAAGGCTGGACGAAATGGGCCGTGCAAGACCCGGTTGGAGAGGCAATCAAGGTCGCGGAAGGTTCCGCGGACGTTCGCGCTCCCGGGAGAGAAACGGAAACAGGCCGAGACGGACGCCGGATAGCCCAGATTGGCTATGTGTACACCACTACAGGTATCGAGAAAAAGCGAATCGTTGTGTGCAGCCGTGTACCTGGAAGACCCAGGGAAACTAGTGCAAATGCAGGTAAATCCGGTGGGTACCTGCATCGACTTAGGAAACCACCGCTTATGTGTTACGGACAAGGACAATGGTATGCGATATTTGATCGATACAGGAGCAAACATTTCAGTGTTACCTAAAAGTTATAAATCCGTGTGTGATAGTCCAGTGAACGATAAATATAAACTTTATGCCGCAAATGGTAGCGAAATACAGACTTATGGAACAAAAACATTGGTGTTAAATTTAAGATTACGTCGCGCGTTTAAATGGACTTTTGTGATAGCCGACGTTAGACAACCTATTTTAGGAGCGGATTTTTTGTCTAAGTATAATTTGTTAGTAGATTTAAGGAACAAACGATTGTTAGATCAAGAAACTAATTTGTACGTCATTTCTACGATTGTAAACACAGAGCATACGTCAATTTTCACTATAGCTGAGTCTCACCCGTGTTATTATCTCCTAAGTAGATTTCCTGAATTGACTAAGCCGACGTCATTCAAAGAGCCGCCACGTCACAATGTGAGACATCATATCGAGACTACAGGTCCACCAGTACATGCGCGCCCGAGACCGCTACCGCCAGACCGATTTAAAAAGGTAAGAGAAGAATTCCGTCTTATGCAGGAAATGGGTATTTGCCGCCCGTCTAAAAGTGCGTGGGCGAGTCCACTACACGTAGTACCTAAGAAAGATGGAAATATAAGGCCGTGTGGAGACTATAGAGCGCTAAACGCTATTACGAAGCCTGATAGATACCCAATTCCTCACATAAGGGATTTCACGTTTATTTTAGCTGATAAGAAAGTATTTAGCAGGATCGATATCAATAGGGCGTATCATTTTATTCCAATTGCAGAGGAAGACGTAGAAAAAACTGCAATTATAACAAGTTTTGGCTTATTCGAATGGCCATGTATGTCTTTCGGTTTAAAAAACGCAGCGCAGACATTTCAGCGTTTTATGAATAATTGTGTTTTACAGGATTTAGAGGCAAATTTTCGTCAAAATAACCCGGAATATACGAAATATAAACCGGAATTTGTTTTCTCATATTTAGATGATTTAATAGTAGCGAGTGAAAATAGTACGTTGCACGAAAAACATTTAGAGGCCGTTTTTCAAAGATTGCAGGAAGTAGGGCTAACTATCAACCTAGCAAAGTGTGCGTTTTCGCAGGATAAAGTTGAGTTTCTAGGTCACGAAGTCTCAGCCAACGGATTAAAACCCCTACCAAGTAAGGTCCAAGCCATTGTAAACTTCCCCAGACCGAAAACGGTAGAAGAACTGCGTAGATTTCTGGGCATGGTAAATTTCTATAGAAGTCATTTACGTCACGCAGCCGAATGTCAGGCAGAATTGAATAAGTATCTGCACGGGGCAAAGAAACGCGATAAAAGTAGTATAGTATGGACAGAAAGTGCTGTTCAAGCGTTCGAACAATGTAAGTTGAATTTACAGAACGCTGCTTTGTTAGCGTATCCGATTTCAGGTCAGGCGCTTGCCATTATGGCAGACGCATCAAATAATTGCGTCGGTGGAACGTTGCAACAAAAAGTGAATAACGAATGGGTACCGTTAGGTTATTTTTCGAAGAGGTTGACTGACGCACAACAAAAGTACAGTACCTACGATAGGGAGTTACTTTCGCTTTATTTGTCAGTACAATATTTTAGAAACATGTTCGAAGGGAGAGATCTTATTTTGTATACAGACCACAGACCCTTAACATTCTCGTTTAAAAAGTTAGGCAGCAACAAAGAAACACCGCGCAGAACACGTCAGTTATTATTTATTAGTGAATTTACGACGGACATACGTTATATGAAAGGCATAGAGAACGCGCCCGCAGACGCGTTATCGCGAGTCGAAACAATTTCGTGCCCGACAGTACTTGATTTCGCAGAGGTAGCTTTCGCGCAATCGAGCGATAAGCAGCTCGCCGAGATGCTTAGAGCAGGAAACGGTAATGTGAGACTAATAAAAATAGACTTACCAAGCGTACCTAAACCTATTGTATGTAGTTTGCAAGGCGATAAAGCCAGGCCTTACCTACCCGAACAGTTTAGGCGTACCGCATACGAAGCAATACATAATCTTAGCCACCCAGGTATTCGAACAACGAGAAAAATGGTAACTAATAATTATTTTTGGCCCGGGATGAATAAGGATATAGGTATTTGGGCTAGGTCGTGCATAGAGTGTCAAAAAGCAAAAGTTCAGAGACACACTATGTCACCGTTAGGACAGTTTGCCAAAGTGGATAGAATGTGTCACTTACACATCGATATTACAGGTCCCTTCACTACGTCAGAGGAAGGATATAGATATTGTCTTACGATGATAGACAGAGAAACGGGTTGGCCGGAAGCATTTCCGATTAAAGACATTTGTGCAAAAACGGTAGCTAAACTTGTATATGAGGGTTGGATTACAAGGTACGGTTGTTTTATAAATCTAACTTCGGACCAGGGATCGCAATTTGAAAGCAGTCTCTTTAGGCATTTGATGAAATATCTAGGTGTTAATAAGTTTAGGACTACACCGTATCACCCACAGAGCAACGGAGCGATCGAGCGTTGGCATCGTAGTTTTAAGGCAGCCTTAATAGCGAGATTAACGGACAATAGGTCGTGGATCGACGAGATGCACACCGTCATGATGGGCCTACGCGCAGCGCCGCGTAGCGACACAGGGGTAAGTGCCGCAGAGCTAACCTTCGGGCGAACTCTCCGACTACCAGGTGAATTTTTCGAACCGTCAGATATCAAGATAACGGATGGCGAAGAGTACGTGAAAAAGCTGAAACAGGTAATTAGCAATCTAAGGCCAAAACCTGTAGCACAAAGAGACTCCCGCACCATTTTTGTGCATCCGGCATTGAAGGAGTGTAAAAAGGTCTTCGTGAGATGTGACGTAATGCGAAAGTGTCTGCAGCCGCCTTACGATGGTCCGTACGACGTCATAAAGCGGTTGGACAAGGCATATTTGATTCAGTTACCTAACAGACAAGCACTCGTTTCCATAGACAGACTGAAACCGGCGTTTGTTCTTGACGTGGAAAAGCCACAACAAACGCCGGGTGAAATTGTAGTTAAAGAAAAACGTAAAGTTAGCGACACAGATATTTTGCCGATGCCACCAGCTACTCGTACGACACGAAGTGGTCGCATAAGCAAAATGCCAGTTAGATTTAAGTAGAACACTAAGGTAGCAACTAAGCAAAACAATATTGTGAAATGTATCCGATCCACAATTTTTTCTCATTCGAAGATAGAACTAGACTTCACTATTGGGAAGTAAATTTTGTTCATTCCGAGTTCAACAAGCAGTTGTGCAAGATGGGTAAACAACAAAGTAAAACCAACACGGTTGAGGAGCAAGTGATTATAGCTCAAAACGCTTCAGCAGGAAGTCAGGAACTGGAAAGCAGTATCAAATTTGTTGGAAGTATTTCGATTGGGATAATAGCGTTGTTAACGCTTATCATAGTGTACTGGATATTACGTAAGTGCAACCAACACTCAAAACGTTGGGTTCAGCGAAGGTTGGACGGCGCAGGCGTAGCTTCAGTTGAACGTGGTCTCGCCACGGCAAACCTGCCGCCACAACCAGCACAAGTAGTAGTGACGTCAGCCAGTGTATAATGCATTACCTATAGGTACGTCGAAGCGAAATGAACAATGTGTTATTGTTATCGCGTCCGGACTTTAATTGTCAACATGAGTGGATCGGGTATATTGTTAGGGCTGGCACAAATAAAAAACAGTGTGATTGTGAAATTGTGAAATTTTATTAATGTATTGTATACAGATTTGAGTTTTGTAACACAATTTATTTTCGTATTTGTTGTTGTTTGTAATGTTAACTGATAATTTGAATTTTGTAAACTTTTTTAATTTTTTTTTTGTTTTGTAATTTGTTAATTTTTACCGACGTAAAAATTTGGGGCGGTGTGATGTAGGGGACATGTGCCGACGTAGGCATTTCTCAAATTGGGTCGCTATATAAACCGCCGTGGCACGCGGCACGGCAGTCGCTCCCCGCCCGCCGTGGTACGCTAGCCTAAGCTTTCTTTGTTTAATGTAGAATCAAAGTAAAATATTAATTATTTGAAGTTTGAAGCGTGTCATTTCACAACCTTGTAGACTCACGAACACCGCGCTACTCTTGGCGTATCAGGTACGTGGACAGAAGCTTCTTCGAGGCCCCATCATAATCCGTACATAAACTTGGTGGCGTGAACCCCATTCGCCAAAGTCTGTCCGTAATTACCCGTAGCTCTAGGGGTAAATACGGACGGTTGTTGGGGTAATTATGGACACCATGTGGTATTTACGGCCAAGGTTCCACATCATTCACAAAACTCACAAATAAAGCCTCTGGAAGAAGTTCCAGCAGTGCAGTTCTCATGAGCCCACTTTGTACATTTTAGACACATAATCCAGTCTTCACTGGGTGGGTCACGATACTTTTCCTGACAATAAATGCAAAAATAATCATCATTTTCTTGGTCCTTTTCAAAATTCTTTAAGTTTCTAACACCTTTTAATTGTTTTTCTTTAGGGGTTTTCAGTTTCCTTTGTTTGTTAGTATTTTCCTTTTGTTGTGTTAGATTTTTCATTTTTCTTACTATTTTCTTTTGTTCTTTTTCTTCTAGGTTAACTTTTTCCGGTGTGCTGGTAAAAATGACAGAATGTTTTTTTCTAACTGACCGCTGGTTACGATGAAGCTTTAGAGTTGGTACCTTTACTAAGTCTCTAAGTGGCACTGCGGGAGATTGACTTGTTTGACTAGTCATACATTGGCTTAAATCAGCATCATTGATAACATTATCCATGCATACTTCATTCATAGTTATTATTTGGCTTGAATTAACAACATTAGCAACGTTGCCAGAGGGTTGAGATGCTTCTTGAGATCCTGTTTGACTTAAAATACTATCATTAGCTGCATCACATATGAGTTGAGATTCATTCTGGGGTTCTCTTTGGCTGGAATGATCAAAATTGGTGTTTCTGTTGTCGAGTGGAGTTTCTGGAGTAATAATATCACCAAAAGTTGCGAAAGTGCCTTTGAATTTATCTGGATCCACTGGGTAAATTCCAGCAGACTTGAAGCCATTTATAGCTTTATCTATACTCGTTGTCCGGTTAAAAGCTTTTGTATAAAGTCCTACGACATCATATGCTGTAATTTTAGCTCCCGGGTTATTGACCATCATGGATTCACACTCTCTGTTGTATGCCGTTTTTAGTGGCCCATGGAAAGTTAGATCCAGAGGCTGCATCCTATGCGATGTGTGAGGAGGCAATGTCAAAACATGGACAAAATGCTTTCGACAAAACTCGTACGCTTTTAGACTCACATGGCTCTCGTGATTGTCCAATATGAGCAAAATGGGATTATCAGCCGATGATTTCGCAAATTGTTTGAAATGTTGGAGCCATTCAATGAATATTTGTTCAGATATCCAACCAGAGTCAGAAACGCAAGCTACCATATTACTATTACTATCTCTCATAAGCAGTGAATTCATTCTTTTTCTCTTAAATATAAAAAATGGTGGAATATAAGTACCTCCAGCACTAAAACAATTAACAACTGTCGTTAAAGAACCACGTTCTGCACTGGTACATTTACCAACTTGTTTTAATCCTTTTGGCGCAAGAATCCTGGAATTTCGTTGTACAGTGCTGATTCCTGTTTCATCTACATTGTAGATTGAGTCTGATTTGAATTGATGCTTAATCATGAGTGTTTTCAAGTTTTCAAAAAATATGTCTGTTTCTTCAGGGTTAAATGCTGTGATTCTGTTTAATGAAGTCGCTTCTGGCCTTCGAAGTGATATATTAGGGTGTCTAGCCATAAAATTATAATACCAATCCATGCCTGCCATTTGTGTATTTTTGTTGAAATTATGTTTTATGTTGTTAGCTGTGGCAAAATCGAACGCTATTTTTCGTAAAGTAGGTATTGTTATCCCAAAGAAGGCTTTACAGGATTTTAAAATGAAATCGACCAGTTCGTTTTCTTGAGTTTCATTAAAAACTGACTTTTTACCTCTCTTTGGAATAGTAGTAACACCCTTTTTCACCTGATCAAAAAGTGTAGTCCTGGGAATGCCATATTTCTCTTCCACCTGACGAAAAGTTGACTTTTTATCCTTTATTTCTTGTACGGCTCTTTTTAAGGTTTCGATGGTGTAAGTTGGTTCTTTTTTTCTAATATATTTTCGAGGCATCTGAAAATGCACAATGAAATTTACTCTTTGACAAATAATCGAATCAGGGGTAATTACGGACGTCCGTATTTTCCCCAGGGAGCTTGTCCGCAATTAACCCAACGAGTTACAAAAAGAAAAAACAACAATAATTTGTAGATTAACAAAATTTCTCATCGAATGTTATTGCGCATATTATTCTCCATTTACGAGGCAATCGACAGAAAATATCACTTTTTATTGTGACTTACTTTATAGACATAACACTCAAAATAGTAAATGCTAAAATATTGATCAAAATTCACAAAAATGTTTGTTTTTATTTACCTTGAAAATCGTGCGCAGCCGTCCGTCGTGAATGTTTACTCGGCACTGAAGATGGCGGAAAGTAACACGTGATCGCGACGGCCGGGCACAGGGGGAAGGAATTGAGTAGATATTTGTTAGTCCGTATTTACCCCGCGTCCGCAATTCCCCCATCGTCCCCTAAACGTTGCTGGCTGGTCATAGGAGTGCGTTTCTAATACAGAAAATGTATCCCTGGCTATGAAACTTTTTAAAGTCATTATAGTCCTGTGTTATAGTCAGACGTTTATAATCATTTTTTTGTAATAATTTTGGCCTTTTAAAAATTCTTATATTTTTTTCAGTTTCTGCACAGACTTCAAAAATATCCATGGAAGGGAAACATAGTCCACCCATGTTTTTTAATTGTATCAGTTTGTGAAACGACAATTTTTCGCTACTAAGCATGCTATCGATACACATTTCGCAACTTAAGTAATTTTTTCGCCAATGATTTAGCTACACAGCAATATATCCTACTATCAACTGAATGTCGTATGTCAGATAATGGAAAATGTTGCCTGTTGAAGTCTAGTTGAAGTTGAGTCCATAGTTTGGGATAGATAGTGACAATTATTGTCAATATACAATTGTATATATTAAATATACAATATACAAATAAATATACAATAAACTATTGAGAAACAAATTTCCAAGGATTGCTCATCAATCAAGCACAAGCCAAAATAGGTCTAATGTGACTGACTTGGAAACAGTTGTAGTGGAAAACCATGGAAGCGCCATTACGAGCCAAGACAGGTCTAATGCGATTAACTATGAAACTGTTGTGGTGGAAGATCATGGAAGTACCATTACGAGCCAAGACAGGTCTAACGCGAACTATGAAACTGTTGTGATGGTCAATAATTTAGATAACAGTATTGTACTCGTCAAAGATTCCAATAACAAATACACAATTAAAGGGTTCTATAATTCTTTCAATATCTAAGTTAATATAAAATAGTTTGATAATATTTTTTTGGTTTTATTGACATATACCTTAAACAGACTGCTAGACGTTCCCTTGGTGGTATAGCTTTTCTCCAATGAGTATCTTGTTTTCTTAACTTTTCAGTAAGTTTGGATAGAAGTATGTCGAAACAATGTTTTGACATTCTGAAATACTCAAAAAACTTTGT
The DNA here is from genome assembly GCA_920104075.1 of Melanargia galathea. NCBI lineage: Eukaryota > Metazoa > Arthropoda > Insecta > Lepidoptera > Nymphalidae > Melanargia > Melanargia galathea. The sequence continues at coordinate 10,779,310 of OV049878.1, forward strand.
TTCATCATCTATCAGATGTTTATATAGAGTGGCAAACTCTCCTTCTTCTTCTCTTTTCCTCCACGCTTTATGAACCCATTGCCTTCTTCTCACGTAAATTTCTTCATCTTCATCTAATATTAAAGCAATCGCTGCTAATTGTGATTTTGAATATCGAGGCATTTTGACGCGAAACTGCTGTGGTACAAGGGAAAAATTACTGCACCTGTCGACACGGTACTGACATATATGAATAGCACGTCACGGAACTGTACGGTACGGAACTGTCGGTCACGTGTCGGCACTGTTGTGTGCGGATAGGCCTTTAATTAGGCGAACATCAACAGAATGACTTATGCGTGTGTGCTTATTTATGTGTGTGGTTGCTGACGGAGTTTGACCGCAGTCGGTGACCTGATAATACTCTACTACCTGCTAACGTGAGACACGCGCAACGGTGTGACACGGAACGTGTTTCGGCCAGGCGTAAGGCCTAGGCCGCACTGCGAAATTTATTCGCGCGAATTTTTTCGCAAAATTCTGTGTCATATGGGAATGTATGAAGCTGCACGCACATGAGATTTAAAATTCGCGAGAAAAATATATCAAAATGCGGAATATAAACCGCGCGAATAATTTTCGCAGTGCGGCCCAGCTCTAAGTAATTTAATAACCTCACTTTTAACGTCTTTTTTTGATAAAAGCTGCTCTCTAGATTATTCAGTTCTATTTTATTTAAAAGATAATAGTGTCAAATTCGTGAACTGATCTGTGAATAATTCTATACAACGTTTTTTTTTCTAGCAATATTTTGATTCCATTATCTTGTGATGGGGTCGGTTAATACAGAAGTGTACGGGGCACATTCATACTGTATGAATGTGCCAGTTTTTTTTTTAATTTTAGCTTGTAAAATTGAAGTGATATAATTTTGTTTTGCAGAACGATTATGGTCAGAAATTACGAGAAAAAGAGAACTAGGAGTGGAGAGGTGGACGAACAGGCAATGTTAAAAGCTGTCGATGAAGTTTTGGAAAACAAACTTACGGAAATCAGCAGCCAAATACGGAGTTAATGCACAAACACTGCAAAGCCGTATCAAGAAATTATGCAAAACACAAGATCTTGGTAACGAAACTCGTATATTTGCGTCTAAATTTGCATTATAGCAAGTTTTTGATGATGATTGTGATAATTTTTGAAATTGTTGATTATTGTTATTGATAGCATACTAAATAAGAACTAAGCAATAGGACGTAGATATTCAACGACGTAGTGACGTGACTGATCAGAAAGACTGTTAGGTTAATTTAGTTATATCGGTGCCATAATAAGAAAAACTATCTATATTTATGTTATTTTCTTTTTATAATATGAATAAGTATTGTAAGTAGTGAATAATTTGGTCATAGAGATTATTATTGCTTTTGTTTTCATGAACGTTGTGTGTTCTACTTTGATTTTGATAAATAAATTTCATGCACAATTTGTGTATTTTTTCACATGTATGAATCTGCCCCATGGCTTGTATGAAAGTGCCCCGCGTGTGGGGTACATTCATACGTTTTTAATTTTTTTTGTAAAGTGTTACAAAAAGCCGTATAAGTGTATTTACACAAATTTCATGTTTCTGATATAAAGTCAGATAATAAGATTATTGATTTCTGATGAATCGATATAGATATATATATACCCGAGAGAATTCTATAAGACGAAATATAAAAACTGTATGAAGCTGCCCCACCTTCCCCTACTCAAGCTAAATTTATTAATTTAATTAATTTATTGTTTATTTATTTATTTCTTGTACTCTTCTTTACTGAAAACGTCTCGCTCTCTAAATGCAGAAATCACTGTTTTAGACTCCACCCACCAACGATTTATCGCTCCCATGAAGAGCACTCTTAAATGCACTTGTTACGTATTTACAAATCTTTTGTTTTTGTGCGGAAATAAAGAAAAGTTATGAGTTTACCTCGTAATAATTTATTAGTAGAAGAGTTTATCTAATTATTGGTATGAAAACAATTGTGTATTGTAGAGTATATATATGTACTAGAAAGTGACAACAAAGAAGTGAAATAAAACTGAACTCCCTCCTTACTCTGTTATCAATACTGAATTTAACTTATACATACTTAAAACTTAACTTACTTAATCCCTGGACACCTCACCGGGAGATGACAATTGATGCGTACTTTACAATCCGGTTATTTCCTTATTAATATTAGTCCTCTCTTATGTATTCAATTTTATGTTTAGACTAGCTGACCCCCGCGACTTTGTCTGCGTGGTTATATAGGTTTTTATATAGGATCGGATTGGATCCCATAATCCTTTTTTGTACCTAAACTAAATGTAGCCTAAGTTATTCCATATAACATCACCTATCTGCCATTGAAAGTTCCATCAAAATCGATCCAGCCGTTTCGGAAATTAGCTGGAACAAATAGACAGATCGACAAACATAACTCTAAATGCACACCAGTTTAAAATAAGCCGTACGTTCAAAGATCCGGGTCCCAAGTTATTTGAACCCATTAAATGTCTGTCATTTCTGAACTAAAAAACCTATGACCTTGAAATATTTACGGGACAATAAATAAAGTATTACCTTTCTAACAAAAAAAGAATGAGTGAAATCGAACAACGCGTTAATGAATTACAGCTAAGTACACGTTTTAACTTTCATCCCTTCTCCCAAGGGAACCGTGCTGAATTTCGGGATAAAAAGTATCCTATGTCCTACCTCGGAGTATAAACTCAAATCGTACCAAGTTTCATTCGAATCCATTCAGTAGTTTCGGCGTGATGCGCGGCCAAGATACAGACAGACAGACAGACAGACAGACAGACAGACAGACAGACAGACAAAAATGAAAAAAATTGCAGTTTTGGATTCAGTATCGATTATAGAGTGCCCTCCAATAAAAATTTTCAAAATATCTTCAATGTACAGAATTGGATCTGTTACAGTTTTATTATATTAATAGTAGCCTAAGTTATTCCATATAACATCACCTATCTGCCATTGAAAGTTCCATCAAAATCGATCCAGCCGTTTCGGAAATTAGCTGGAACAAATAGACAGATCGACAAACCTAACTCTAAATGCACACCAGTTTAAAATAAGCCGTACGTTCAAAGATCCGGGTCCCAAGTTATTTGAACCCATTAAATGTCTGTCATTTCTGAACTAAAAAACCTATGACCTTGAAATATTTACGGGACAATAAATAAAGTATTACCTTTCTAACAAAAAAAGAATGAGTGAAATCGAACAACGCGTTAATGAATTACAGCTAAGTACACGTTTTAACTTTCATCCCTTCTCCCAAGGGAACCGTGCTGAATTTCGGGATAAAAAGTATCCTATGTCCTACCTCGGAGTATAAACTCAAATCGTACCAAGTTTCATTCGAATCCATTCAGTAGTTTCGGCGTGATGCGCGGCCAAGGTACAGACAGACAGACAGACAGACAGACAGACAAAAATGAAAAAAATTGCAGTTTTGGATTCAGTATCGATTATAGAGTGCCCTCCAATAAAAATTTTCAAAATATCTTCAATGTACAGAATTGGATCTGTTACAGTTTTATTATATTACTAGCTGACCCCCGCAACTTCGTTCGCGTGTTTATAGGTTTTATATAGGATCGGAACGGATCCCATAATTCTTTTATGTACCAAAACTAAATGTAGCCTAAGTTACTCCTTATAACATCACCTATCTGCCATTGAAAGTTCCATTAAAATCGGTCCAGCCGTTTCTGAGATTAGTTGAAACAAATAGACAGACCGATAAACATTTTAAACGCACACCAGTTTAAAATAAGCCGTACGTACAAAGATCCGGGTCCCAAGTTATTTGAACCCAATAAATGTCTGTCATTTCTGAACTAAAAAATCTATGGCCTTGAAATATTTACGGAACAATATATAAAGTACTACCTTTCTAACAAAAAAAGAATGAGTGAAATCGAACAACGCGTTAATGAATTACAGCTAAATACACGTTTTAACTTTCATCCCCTCTCCCAAGGGAACCGTGCTGAATTTCGGGATAAAAAGTATCCTATGTCCTACCTCGGAGTATAAACTCAAATCGTACCAAGTTTCATTCGAATCCATTCAGTAGTTTCGGCGTGATGCGCGGCCAAGATACAGACAGACAGACAGACAGACAGACAGACAGACAGACAGACAGACAAAAATGAAAAAAATTGCAGTTTTGGCTTCAGTATCGATTATATAGTGCCCTCCAATAAAAATTTTCAAAATATCTTCAATGTACAGAATTGGTTCTGTTACAGTCTTATTATATTATAGATAGATAGATAGTCTATGTTTATTAATAAGAATTTTAATCGTCGGACCAAATAAAATGAACTCACTATGTAGTGACATAATTTACATAATGACAAAGGCTTGTTACTCGACTGAAAAAATCGAAGTCTTGGATTGGCTATAAAGTCTGACTAATACGACAAGTTCTCACGATACTCAACAGAAATGGTCACACAATTGGTAATAACTTGACTGAAGAGTTAGAGACTGAAATGACTTAAACAGCAATCGAACAAAATAAAGTCATCGGGCATTTGTAAAAAAAAAAGATTATGAATTTAATTTTTTGTATCGGGGCTCGGCATGTGACTACTCTATGCCGTCAACACTCAACAACAATTAAGAACAATTAAATATTCGTCTCACATAAAAGCTGTGATAGCCTAGTGGTTAGGACTTCTAATCGGAGATCGTGGGTTCGATCCCGGGCATGCACCTCTAACTTTTCGGAGTTATGTGCGTTTTAAGTATTTAAATATCACTTGCTTTAACGGTGAAGGAAAACATCGTGAGGAAACCTGCATGCCTGAGAGTTCTCCATACCGTTCTCAAAGGTGTGTGAAGTCTGCCAATCCGCTTGGCCAGCGTGGGAGACTATGGCCAAAACCCTTCTCACTCTGAGAGGAGACCCGTGCTCTGTAGTGAGCCGGTAATGGGTTGATCATGATGATGATGATGATGAAATATTCGTCGCCGCAAAATCCCCTCTGAGCTTATTGCTTGCTCAGACATCCTCATCCTCATGCTCATGATCAGAAAGAGCATCCTTAACAGTTAAGGATGCTCTTTCTAAACTCAAAAAAAAAAAAACAATAAAATCACAGGAAGGCGATAAATGTGACCTTCACGGTAAAACAACTGCCAAATTATTGAGAAAATTATCCGAAGATGAAAAGGAGAATTTAACATGTGAAAAATACACCAGATATATCGGCGTCGTGCCCGACTCAATGCCTAAAACTTTTGTAGATTTGTATGTTTCATCGCCATCACTAATGTATCAGCAGAGAGCACATAGTTCACGCAGCACTTATTCCGAGCAACATCAAGAAGAAATTAGTTCAAGAATTTTCATAACTAGTAATGAAGTCAATCAGCAATGGATGATTCTACAGATTATGAAAATATTGTTGAAAAGGCATACAATTATGCTTGATGATAATTTTTTTAAATTTCATTCAATTCAGAAATTGGGCTTCATCTAGCGAATCGCTTGACAAAAAAACATATTTAATTCCGAAATTATATAATGAATGTCAAATGCAAGAGTCCTTCTAAGGCAATACAATTTTGCCACAAGGAACTGAAATTATCTGGTTTTGAAGAAAGCGAGGCGACAGAAAAGTTCATAATGGCAATGAACAATGTTTTTAATTCCAAAAAATTGCAAGCATATACTATATACGGCCCTTGAATCTTGAAAAATAAAGATGAGTTATTTGCAGTACTAGAAGAAGTAAATGATTTCATTTTGAATCTCGAAAAAAAACTTACACATACACTTAGTTACCATGTCGTAACGCCGGCTTTCCACGAAACCACCAATCTGGAAACAATGGAAATGCTTGCGTTGCAGTTTGGACAACCGTCGAAACAATGGGAAAGGAAGCCATTTGAAGTTTTCCGCGCTCTTTTTCAACAAAAATGTTACGATATTTTCATTGAATTTTGTATTTTATTATTTGAATATATTATACTGTGAAATTAAATTAAATTTTTAAGAAGTCTTTTATCCACCACCAAATCATAATTACTTATACATGAAAAGATAACTAAAAAGCTACACATCGGTGCTGAAATCAAACTCTTTCACCGGATTTCTTGGAGTTCTAATTTCTATTTATAGAAAAGTATTACATGCAATTTTAATAAATAAATTGACATAAATAACGAATAAATATATTTTTTTATTTTTAATAGAATTACATAAAATGTAATATTCAACCACATATCGCACAACCAAGACCACATTGAATTATTTTTTGGGATTTAAAGCAAGTGATATTTAAAACGCACATAACTCCGAAAAGTTAGAGGTGCGTGCCCGGGATCGAACCCACGACCTCCGATTAGAAGTTGGTCGTTCTAACCACTAGGCTATCACACCTTAACCAGGTAGGTACCAACCTATGTAATCTTCAGAAAAATAAGTCGGTAGGTATTCTTATTTTTATAGATAACTAATATCCATCTTTAATGTATTCATTTTACAGAAATCATGGAGTTTCACCACTCCATCAACTGCTGCTAACATTAAGATTCTATGCATTAGGCACAATGTTAATCTCTGTAGCTTTGTTGGTGTTTCTACATCAACAGCAGGCCGAATTGTACGCGATATATCATCAGCAATTGCCAGCCTTGTATGTTGAATATGTTGTGCAACAAAGTGCAGAAAAATTCTACAGAATTGCGCAGTTTCCTCGTGTTCTTGCTGCGATCGATTGCACTCATATACGTATTCAGTCACCATGTAAGTTTTTGATAGCTTATTACACTTGAATTTGTTAATATTTAGTTACTAACCTATGGTTTTTTGCAGGTCATATAATAGGAGAAGAATTTAGGAATCGCAAGGGTTACTTTTCCTCAAATGTGCAAGCAATCTGTGATGCTGATCTAAGATTCATGAATGAATTTTTATTAATTATATTTACAAAAAAGAATTATGAGATCCGATCCGATCCCATAGGAAAATAAGGAAGAGTTTAAACAATCGATAAAGTCGATTGCGGACGGCCCAACTACAGTCCTTTGTACGTATTGTCATGTAGAAATTGCTGCTAATTATGATTTGCGTAAACAGAATCTAAAAAACATAAAGCGAAATGTGAATTAATCACAAAAAATCCAGTTTACTGCAACACCAGGTAGTTCAAAGACCAGCCAAAAATCTGCAGGCCAGCTTGTCTTGTTTATTGCTGAACATACTTCCAAATCCAACATTGACCACCTTACAGATCTTTGTAAAGAATTTTTTTGTGATTCTCAGTGTGGTGAAAATATAAAAATGCATAGAACTAAATGTACACAAGTTATAAATCAAGTGTTGGCACCACATTTTTAAGGAGACTCTTTTTAAAGATATCGGCACACAGAGTCTCAGTGTGTCGTTATTTCTGTCTCTGGGGCCTATTGAAAGAGCTGACGTGAGTGGAATAGTCTCATCTTTAATAAAATGTTTGGAGTCACATACATAGTCCTCCAATACGAAACATGATTGGGATCGCCACCAACAATAAGCTAGATGTGACACAGAAGTTTTCTATATCTCGCAGAGTAAGCAACGGAACGTCAAGCCTTAGTTGTCTTAGGCGTATTCGGCAGCAGAGATTGGCTGGGATTTTCTTATAAATGTGTCAACTGTCGGATGCTTAAAACATGGAGGTGAAACTGACATGGACTTTTGAAATAGATATCGTGGCGCAAATACGTTGAACTAACTTAAAAACCGACTTCGCCGCGGTCCGAACTTCTATGGGCATCCGTTCGTATCCTAGTCGCGTGTGCATATTTAAATGTGATTGTGCAGTGATTCGTTGTAGGGTTGTTACGGATGCAAAAATTTAGACATCCGCGGATGCAGATGCGGATGCGGATTATTAGAAGTTCACATCCGCGGATGCGGATTTGATGCGGATGTGGATTTTAAGATTAAAAAAAATACAATTATTTAAATTTTAGGTGCATAAATAAATGGAAATCAATTTAAAATTAACTTTTTATTTATGTAATCATATTTCTAGAATAAAATCACACAAGTTTGTTTTACTTATGACACAACAGAATTTAAAGCTTCAAGTTTCATAATAAAAAATCTTTGTTTAGATAATTAAACTTAAAAATTGGTGAATTATATTTAATAAATAACTATATTGCAGCCTTCTCAGCTTCCAACCTGTTTCTTAGTGGATATATAATCCATGGGATGACAAGTAAAAGTCATAATTTGTATTTTTAGTTAATTAGAGCTAAATGAGGTTTTAAACTTATTTTGTTATTAAAAATTAGTTTTTAATGATAGATCTTTGAATTTGTGGTGACTATTAGAATAACGGGAATCTTACAAAACCTAAACTAAATTTTATTAAAAAATGTTAAATTTTATTAGTTATTTTTATTAGTTACTAGCTGACCCCCGCGACTTCGTTCGCGTGTTTTTAGGTTTTATATAGGATCGGATCGGATCCCATAATTCTTTTATGTACCTAAACTAAATGTAGCCTGTTACTCCTTATAACATTGAAAGTTCCATTAAAATCGATCCAGCCGTTTCGGAGATTAGCTGGAACAAATAGACAGAACGACAAACATAAATTTAAACGCACGCCAGTTTAAAATAAGCCGTACGTACAGAGATCCGGGACCCAAGTTATTGGAACCCAATAAATGCCTGTCATTTCTAAACTAAAAAACGTATGACCTTGAAATATTTACGGGACAATACTTAAAGTACTACCTTTCTAACAAAAAAAAAATGAGTGAAATCGAATAACGCGTTAATGAATTACAGCTATATACACGTTTTAACTTTCATCCCCTCTCCCAAGGGAACCGTGCTGAATTTCGGGATAAAAAGTATCCTATAACCTACCTCGGAGTATAAACTCAAATCGTACCAAGTTTCATTCGAATCCATTCAGTAGTTTCGGCGTGATGCGCGGCCAAGATACAGACAGACAGACAGACAGACAGACAGACAGACAGACAGACAGACAAAAATGAAAAAAATTGCAGTTTTGGATTCAGTATCGATTATAGAGTGCCCTCCGATAAAAATTTTCAAAATATCTTCAATGTACAGAATTGGATCTGTTACAGTTTTATTATATTATAGATTTTACCTGCCTTTGAGTATGCTCATGTATAGCTATTAAATGAAACAATAAATGCTATTGTATAAAAAAAGACATTTACTTATATTTTAATTTTCATCACTTTCATCACTATCATCAAATGAGGGTTCTGGCACGCAATCTGAGCCACGGGCCACCACTTGCTGATGGCAAACTTTTGTACCATGGAATCAGTTCCTCTGGTATTTGACCAGCATTGCACAATTTTATAAGGTCTCCTTTTTTTTAATAAATTTTGATAAGCTGGATTCAGATTCACAGTCTGTGTACGTCGGCGTCCCCTTCCTGCACTGACATTGATCTCGTTATAATCACTTGTATGATCATACCTATAAAGTAAAGTGCCAGGAAAGTCTTTCTCAACTTTAATGCATTTAATTTTAGCCAAGATACCTTATTACCCTCTTTATATTTATTTCGATTTTTAATTGTAGATGCAGCCAAATCCTGTAGGTTATAAAAATCTTTGTAAGTTAAAACATGTACTTTATATTTATCATTGCTCTTTTTTTTTTACCTCGTTTATTCCTAGCAGATTTAAAAATCTCAATCCAATCGTTCATGCAGAAGACACTTTTGTGTTTCTTGGCTGCTTCTATGGCTGAGTGCATGGAGTCACATTCCATGTACGTATGACCAGACTCCAAAAACTTGAGTTCTGTCTTAATCAAATGTTCAATATTTTGAACAGCATAAAGTAACATGGCCGCTACTTGCTGATTTCTATTCTGTCCCCCCACAAGTATCACAAAATAATGACTTCAGATACCGTAGAGGGCAAGTTTTTAAAAAAATTGTACAGTATTGATCCTATTTCACTACTTCCACGTTTTCCATGAAGTTCATTCCATGTATAGCAGTGGGCTTCTTTCCCATCTCCAACGTAAATTGTCAAATTATAAACACAGATTTTTCGTGAGTAATAAAATAAAGAAACATTCGAGCAGGATATTTGCAGCACAGCGCGGGAGCCCCGGCAGGTGGCCGGGGCGGCTGACAGACGCCTGGGACGTATACAACGGGTTCCCCAGGCGTCCAGCACAGTCAGCGAGAGGGAACAGCCGTGGTGGTTTTAGTTAGGGTATACCCATATGGGGAGTCCCACATAACCCCCGTTCTGCCCAAAGAACGGGGGTAGCCATAAAGCTTTCCACCACGACAAAAAAAAAAAAAGGATATTTGCAGCACACTCTGTAAGTCAAATGTGCAAGTAACAAACGAAGGATCCTCTTGACATCTTAATTTGTCTTGGGCCTTAGCTTCATTACATTGACCTTTTCTTATTAAATGTAAACAATATTCCACTTCAAGGTTTTTTTCTCATCAGAAGATGCATTCTCATATTTATAGCATAAGGCACAGAGATCTTTTTTTGGCTTGAAGAAGGAAAAATTGAAACCTGCTTTAGAAAAACAGAACATATGACAGTTTTAAATGCCTCATCAGTTCCAACACTGTTCATACACGTAAATAAATTAACCAAGTTTTGCTTTATATATGAACGAGCTTTTTTCCCCGGCTTCGCTCACTTTAAGTTCTATTTTTCAATCCCGTATTTTACCCCCTTAGAGGTCGAATTTTCAAAAATCCTTAGCGGACGCCTACGTCATAATAGTTATCTGTATGCCAATTTTCAGCCCGATCTGTCCAGTAGTTTAAGTTGTGCGTTGATAAATCAGTCAATCAATCAGTCAGTCACCTTTTCCTTTTATATATTTAGGTACTCATTCATAGTTAAGGAAAGAGTACCTATACATGTTTAAATAAAATTTTGTTCCAGAGGATTCCAATATGTAGTGACGGCAATCAAAGGGTGGACATCCCTCCTACTACCACGGGCCCTGTAATACAACATTTTGATTATATTGGCAAACCTTCTACATCCACGAAGAGTATAGAAATGGATAATGTGAATATTTATTTTGTAAATGCTATGTATGTACAAATATATTAATTCAATGTAAAAAAACATTTTTTCGATTCAAAGAATATACTTTATTCATAGATAAAATATCTAAAATGAATAAAATATATTAAAATTAAATAAAACGAATTTATATGAGGGTTTTATTCACTTTGGCGATCCGTACAATAAAGAAACAATTCATCAAATCATAGGTTGTGACCGAAAATGCATGACGTGAAGTAGGTGACTTACGTTCACGCATATTCATTTACCCTCACTTTAAATTCATTTTAGTCAAGTTTCTTTCCTATTTTCACGAAATACAAACAAATCAATATCGTAGTAAATATTTAGTAATTTTAATTGTATACATTATTTTATAATATAGTTATTTATAAATTAAAGTCAAATCTAATAATATATAAATGACATCTAACAAATATTTCAGTTTGGTTTGATTATACTTAATTGTAGTTATTGTTTTAGACAAGAAACCTAACCTACGAAGTTTTAACAACTAACAACTCCGACAATGACTCTCGAAAGAAGAAACTAGTAAAAAAAATTGAATCGACAAACATTTTTTGAAGAATCTTATAAATCAAGAGACAGCAGATATTTTGTCTTCAATGGATCCACAAAAAAAAAAAAAGATTTTTTTAAATCAAAATTTTCACCAGAAGTTCGTAAATTCGCGTTAAATTTACATTTCATAAGTCCACGTGCTTACAATTTTGTAAGAAAATCGTTTAACACATGTTTTCCACATGCTCGTACATTGGCACGTTGGTACGAAACTATTAAAGGAGAACCCGGCTTTTGCGACGAATCACTTGAAGCCCTTAAACTGCTAGTCAAAAATTCCAAATCAGACCGAAAATGGATATGCAGCTTATGTTTCGATGAAATGGCTATCCGAAAATCTATTCAATGGAATGGAAAAAATTACATTGGTTATGTCGATTGTGGCAGCCAACTGGTAAGTGATGCTCTACCTATGGGTAAAGGTCTTCATGCTGACTAGTATTAACGGAAGCTGGAAACTTCCAGTGGGTTACTTTTTTATCAATACAATTACTGCAGAACAGAAAGCAGCGCTCGTAAAAACATGTATAGATTTACTAAGCGAATGTGGCCTTGATATTGCATCAGTAACTTTTGACGGTTGCCCATCAAAATTCGCAATGTCTAAATTGTTGGGGTGTGATATTGAAAGTGATACAATTAACCCGGTATTATTTACACACAACGGAAAAAAAGTCGCCATATTCCCCGATCCATCACACATGCTAAAATTAGTAAGAAATACTTTAGCAAACAAAGTCAGAGGTGCCCACATAAATTACAGAAAGCAAGTGATGAAAGTGAGGCTGGCATCGCAGCTATTTAGCGAATCACTCGCTGATGCAATCATGTTGCGAGGATCTTCGTCTTGAACAGTTCAGTAAATGTGAAGCGACGGTAGATTTTATCCGCAAAATACATTATTTGAGATACTGAACTCACGCAATTTAAAGAGTTATGGGTACAAAAAACCAATATCGTCAAAAAACTTTGAGGGTGTAAAAGAATATTTGGAAAATACATATAGTTACATAAAATCTTTGAAACTGGGATCAGATAATGTACTGAAAACTAACAGAAAGACTGGATTTCTAGGGGTTTTATCTGTATCAAGAGACCATAGAAGAAGAAGACCATTTTATTTTTGTATGTGGAAACAGAAAAAAATTGATTTTTTATCAACTTACAAGCTCAGTCAAGACCACATAGAATTTTTTTTGAGTGCCATAAGAGCAAAGGGTGGTTTCAGTAACAATCCCACGGCAACTCAGTTTAAATCAGCCTTTAAGAGACTATTAGTTCACGGTGAACTTAAACACCTTACTACAGAATACCGCGTGCCCTTAAAGTAATTTTATTGCGATTTAGATTTTCAATGTCATGCTCTGTGTCTGAAGAAGAATAAATTCTTAAGCGTTTCGATGGAATAAACCTGTTTATAAATGCGTACATATTGTCTACTTCAGATGCTGTACTGTCCTGCTCGTTTTCTGTACTATCACTATATTCTACAAGTCGGTTGGTAGTCTGTAAGCCGCTAGGCCCGGGAAGATTTTCGAGACAATTTTGGTCATTAATATCCGTTCGAGGTGATGCACTGCGTTCTACGGGGGAAGCAAATGAAAATACTCGAAGATCAGGTGTGCTGGGAGATACTGACAAGACTTTTTCAGCAGTCACGCTCTTTGCCCAGACCTTAGATAGAATTATGTTAAATTGTGTTTTATTGACCTGTTTAGTATGTGTTTCGTACATATATTGCAGAACTTCTTGATCCCAGTAAGATTCAAACGGCTTGTAACAAGCTTTGTCAAGAGGCTGTAATTCATGTGACGTATTAGATGGTAAACAATAGATCACAATGTTATTTTTTTCAGCTATTTCAGCAATACGAAAATCTAGATGACATTTGGCACCGTCAAAGATAAGGAGGCAATTTCCAAGGGGTTTATAGTTTGATAAGTATTCAATAAAGACAATAAACAATTCCGTTGTCATACTCCCATTTGGTGCCATGTGGACAATTGATCCTGCAGGCAAATTATCGTCATACTCTGGTTTCTTCCTTATTCCCTTAAAAAGAATCATGGGTGGTATCGCATTCCCTATAGCGTTAGCACATCCAACTACAGTGACATTCTCACCATGCTCAGAGCCTTGCATGTGCACTCTTTTAGCACCCTTCTGAGCAATCACTGTTTGTTGGTGATGTAATGAAAGCCGACAGCCCTTCTCGTCCATATTAAAATCATTTTTTTCAGGACGGTAATGAAGATCTAATTCGTCATATACCTTCCGAATTTCATTGAAATGGTGGGCAACAATTGCTTTATTCAATTTTTGGGCTCGAGCTGGATTTAAAAATTGAGCTTTACGTTTCGCTAGTTCTGGATTTCGTTGTAAAAACAATTTCAACCAGCCTTTTCCTGTAAGTCTTGCTTCTTTGTTGAAATTATTGACAATGTTATTTAAGTCACGAAAAGCAAACGCTTGAACCCGAATCATTTTTGGCGTCAAAGGTATTCCTATTTCAGAAAATTTTATTATCCGGCTAAAGAAATCTTTTTCTCGCTCTTTTGTGAATATAGCATTTCTACCTAAACTCTTTGTGTCGAAGCTTTGTAAGTCGACAGTCGGCCACAGCGCACATCATTAACTGCTGCTCTCAAGCTTTCTTCAGACCACGTAGCCCGTTTTAGTCTTGGAGGGGACATAATAAGATCTGTAAATAAACATAATATAGTTAAAATTCCACCGCTACCACTACCGACACTTCAGCCTTTTAACATTCCACCCAGTGTTGTCATATCTACCAACTTTTTGGTAGATCTACCAATTTTCACTTCAGTCTACCTATTTACCACCCTAGACCTAAAATCTACCTATTTTTTTAATTAGTTTGACATCACCACTTTGAATTATTTTTATATCGACGAGCAACGTTGCAATGTGTTACGTGAGCCATGCGACGATGCCTCAAGCATACATAGAGTCCAGGCTATAAACCACAAAAAAAAAGTCAGCATCTAACGTCAGCAGAAAGGGGGTCTACAACAACAGTTGTATGTGCATTTAGTGCAGCCGGCCAATACATTCCTCCATTTTTTATATTTAAAACAGGGGCTGAATAACCGGAATTTAATGGTAGTTTTATTTAGCGGTAATGGGCCTACCCTTTTAATAAAAGTAGCGAAATGTTTAAATACCTATAATTTCGGTACCGCTTCATTTCGGTACCTCTTTATTTCTGTACCTTTATATTTCAGTTTAGCGGTACCGAAATAAAAAACGGTACTTTTATTTCGGTACCGCTATTTATATCGATATTTTTATCTAATAAGGCTTTACTTTGATGTGCCGTTGAATGAATCCCACCACTTCGGCATTCTTTATTCTTTAATATTCTTATTTTTAGATTTAGAATTTGGAATTTCTTAAAATCCTTACGTTTTAACAAACACAGGAACCGACGGGAAGCGGGGGACGCGCGGCGCGCGGCACGTGGCCAAATTCTTCACCCCCACGCGCGCACCTTTTCGTATTTTTTCGGTACCGAAATCGCAAAGCGGTTAAATAAAGGTATCTTTTATAAAGGTTGAGATTTTGGTACCTATTTTGTACCGGTATGATAACGGTGGTATGTACCGGTATGCTCTACCGCTTTCAGTCCCTGATTTAAAAGGAAGCGTATGAATCCACAATTACTAAAAGGTAGTAACCTTAACATGGTTGGGGCTGTGTCAGACTTTGGATGGATAAATGAAAGCCTATTCGTTGATTGGCTACACCACTTCATTTCATATGCAAAGCCTTCAAAGGTAGAGCCCGTTTTGCTCATTTTAGATAACCATGAGAGTCATGTAAGTCTTGATGCCTTCTCACTCTGCAGAGAACATGGAATCATTACGCTAACGCTGCCACCACACCACCACTACAGCCTTTTAACGTCCCACTGCTGGGCACAGGCCTCCTCTCTCATAGGAGAGAGGGATTAGAGCATAGACCCGCCACGCTGCTCCAATGCGGGTTGGCGGGCTTTAACGACTATTGTCACATGATAGTGATAATAACCGGGACCGACTGCTTTTACGTGCTCTCCGAGGCACGGGGGTGAAACACCGCCAACTACCAACTCCGGGCTGGCACTGAGAATTTCTTGACAGAAAAACCCAATACCTAACAAATATTTGCCCGACCCGGGAATCGAACCCGGGACCTCGTGATCTGCAGTCGAATATGCTAACCACTAGACCAACGAGGCAGTCAACACACTTACATAAACTCTGCCACCACACTCACTGCCACCACACACCTTACATAAACTCCAACCCTTGGACTTGACATATTTTGGCCCTATCAAGACTACATACAATCAAGAATGTGAGAATCGCATGGCGGATCGATTTGGACAGCCCATTACACAATATGACATAATCGAATTGTTTACAAATGCTTTTAACCGTTGCAGTAACCTTGAAAAAGCTGCAAGTGGATTTAGATCTGCAGGAATATATCCCTTGCGCCCCATTGAGTTTGATTCAATTCAATATATATCTCAGAATACCGCACAAGCAACAATAACAGTTCACAGTGTTGAAAATCTTGATGTCCAGGCTTCCGATACAGGTCCTGTTAATTCACAAAGCGATGATACAAGCACGCATGCAGTTTCCCTATCCGAGATCATTGAATTGCCTATTATTCCTCCAAAAATATCAAAACGCAATATCAGGAAGAAAAGATCAACTATTCTTACGAGCACACCTATAAAAGACCAGTATTAAAGAGCATTAAGGAGAGCGGTAGCTACCCTTCACCTACCCGTTTTTGCCTGCGAGCTAGCCTAACCCCGTATTTCGATATAATTATGTGCAATTCATCAAGTTCATTTTTTCTACACGGTGCAAAACGAAGTACCTACACTAAGAAAACCGTTGGCAATGGTAAAGAAGATCTAAACTTCGATGGCAGTCATGAGCTTCTTAGAAAAATTTTGATTTCTATTGGCTCTAGATATAAAAAATGCCTATCAAACAGACTGGCTCTCACTGAAAAATCAGCAATTGCTTTAAAACGCGAGTTTTATTTAAAGGAAATCATTGCAAATAGGAGACTGCCTAAAAAGCTCCAAAAAGACGTACCCAATATATGCCGGTGACGGCATTGTCTACATCGTCTGCGTATTTACAATAGCGCGAGCAAACTTTCCGTGTCGGAGTCCATCGCAAAACTGCGCAGCAGAGAACGTGATAAAATGTGGCGGCTTCCGAACGCCGGTGGCTGTCGCTCGCTTCTGACACTGTTACAAATGTGGCGGCTTCCGAACGCCGGTGGCTGTCGCTCGCTTCTGACACTGTTACAAATGTGGCGGTAGCGCGCGACAGCCACCGCGTGGCTGCGGTCGGTGGCCCATTTGCGCCGAGCCTTACTTTTTGATGAAATGGCCTTAACACCACACATAGATTATGACAGAAAGAATGACAGGATTACTGGTATAGTTGATAATGGTGAAGAAGTAAGCTAAGTAGTTTTTGTGATTTTTTGCATTTTGAAAAATTATAAACAGCCTATAAGCTATTCTTTTTGTGCTGGCAGTACAAAAAAAAAAGAATTAGCAGCAATGATAAAGAAAAATATTCGAAAATTAAAGGAAGCTGGCTTCAAAGTACTTGCTACTGTGTCTGACCAGAGAACATCTAACGTTAGCGCCATTAATCAATTGATTGAAGAAATCCGGCAAGATTACATAAAAGCGGATAAACAAGCAAGAGATGGAGTATTTGAGGTGGACGAAGAAGAAGTAGTCCCATTATTTAACATGCCCCACATGCCCGTCTCATTCCTCTTTGAGAAACAACTTGCTATCTAAAAATTTCTACATGCCCTACAGGAGCTAAAATCTCTGAAACAGCTCAATGTTTCATATGAGTATGAGCTGTCACAAAAGCAGATCAGTGAACAAATACAGGCCGTTGATGAATTGTTAGCCCTAAGTAACTATAATATGGATCGGTTTGACTCACTGGTAAATAAATGCCAGTATTCAGAGTGTTCCTTTAGATGTGCTCGGGAAAGGTTGCATTGCAAATGCACATATTGATGTTTCATTACATTTACCACAACATAGAACTTTTGTTGTGTCTGATGAGCTCGGAAAAGACTGGTTATTTACTTAATAACAAACTGCACCAATAGGTATTTAACATATGTAAGCCTGGGGCTCCATATACGCATATAATTAAAAATATTAAAGAGGGTTGCTTAGACAAGCACAGTACAGTTGTTTTGTTAATAGGTAATAGTTTGCAACTATCCAAAAAAGAAATTCTGAAGTTTCGAGTATTAATAAAAATTATTCAACTTAATTAATTAGCTTCGGAGAGACCAATAAAAATACCTTTGTGAGCACAACTGTATTTTAATATTTATTTTAAGTTACACCAAAAATTACATGACGCCATTACATATGAAGATTTTATTTTTTTTAACTGGTTTTACGGCTCTGGGTTCTAGCCCTTTTGAGCCTGGTAGTCTATATGTAGGTTTCACAGAACAGAAAGCACCAAGAGTCATAGACGCAGATCCAATCAAACATAGATAAAATAACAGACTTACACAGATTGCTAAAATTGCTATATCAACAATAAACATACAAGGAAAGTCAGGTTGCAAATTGACACTGTGCTTTTCCTTACTCGGACACTATGACCGCGGCACAAAATAAATAAGTTTATAAGCTCAACGGGCTCTTGTACAATTTAACTTTTGGTCACAGAGAATCTTTTCATTTCTTTGATACAAATAAATTTATTAAAAATTTTAAACTGACAAGATACTATGTATCTGTCCCTTAGATATAGGAAACAAATAGTTTATTAAACAATTAGTAGCTTGTAATATATAGAATTTAGGTATTTTTAGCTTGACTGCCAATGGTACATGTTGTACAAAATATAATATTGACATAGTTAGTAATAGTACTAATTCAAGTATATGACAGTGATTGACAGTGGTATATGTTGTACAAATAATATAGATTTAATTAGTAATAGTACTAATTCGGGTAGGCGACAACAGCCAGCCAGAACCCACTCCCTGTAACAAAGATACCTAAAAGAGCATCCCGTGACCGAAAGACTTGAGGCAGTGTCGTCTGAGCTCAAAATCATCAGGGAGGCGCGACAAAGGACACCGCATCCAACAGTGCGCCTGGGCGAGGAAGTTGCTAGGGCTGAGGGTCATCCTTAACATAGAAAGCCAACGTATGCCCAGATGGCACAAACACCACAGGTACCCAGACCAAACCACATGTGGTTTTTTTTATTTATTTATAAAGCCTATCTAATATTTCTAAATTTAAGAATGTGTTCTATTTTACAATTATTTTATATTTCATCCCACTGCTGGGCAAAGGCCTCCCCCTTCTTCTTCCATTCTTTTTTGTTTAGGGCTGAACGGGACCATAGCTTTCCTTCATATGATTCTATTTCATCTCTCCACCGGGTTGAAGATCTTCCTTGTTTTCTTTTTAAATGTCTTGGTAGCCAAGTTTTAGTGTTTTTGCTCCATCGTTCATTCCCTGCCCTTGCTACATGTCCCGCCCAATTCCATTTTCCGATTTTAGCTGTCCTTATAACATCTTTAAGCTTGCTCCTTTGTCTTATTTCTTTTTTGGAAATAAGACAAAGGAGACATGGACATGTGGTTTGGTCACCATTAAAGAGCTGCAAGCATCACCACAAGAAATATTGCTAAAAACCAGATGTTCTTCTACGCCTATGGGTATTCCCGATGAGATAACACAAAAAAATAAAATACCACTAAAGGACTTAAAACACATTAAAATAATACAAGGTAAGTTATCGCCATCAGTCTAGTACATTCACGTCTATTTCGGTGGTTGTTTTTTTTTTATAAAACTTGTTTCTTTACATAGATTTATCTTCATTAACTTCCACTTTGATAGGTATCTACTATATAGATATTTTTCGTGGAAATAAACCTCCTCCTTTTTTGTAGAAGCAGTGCATCCCCCTACTTTGCCAAAACGCACGAACATTATTGGGAACGCCGCAGTATGTTAGCAATGAAAACAGTGCTGAAGAATCCTATGTTTATTTTGGCCTTGAGACCTGGCCTTGAGATGGTGATATTGTTGTGGTCAAATCCATAGAAAGATGTTCAAAACCTAATACTTAGTTATAATTTGAAATGTATTTTTTTTAAATAAAACGAATTTTTATAAACAATCAATCAAAGTAGTAGGTAAGTTAGGTATATTGAAAGAAAAGGTACAAAGAGAATAAAATAATATATTACACTATCTCACTTACACAAAAAATTTTTGCTTTTACCCAACTTTTATAAAGATAATTCTATTATCTATGTAACGTTTTTCAGTTTAACATTATTACATCATTAATTAACATGTTAGAAAGATAGCTCATTTATTCGTACTGAAAATCTTATAATATATTTAAATGAACAATTTACGTATTATATGTCACGTATGATGATATTACGTATGATAGGCCAAGTCGTGTCAGTTCTCAGAAAATAAAAAAAAATATTGGTCTTGTACTTTTGAATTATTAGTATCAAAACATAAATCGGAAATACTGACAACCTATGAAGATCTTTCGACTCTTGTGACTACAAATGAGGAGCGCTGTTTCAAATCGTATTTTGTCCATTGTTCACGTAACTCGCGCCCCTATGGCGATTGCGTTAGAGCTCACTCTCGCGGTCCGCGGTTAACCGGCGTTTGCGCCCTTTCGTTGCGTTCCTTTCGGCGTACCAGCGCGCAAACTTGTTTTTGTGTGGTTTTACAGTGACGCTTTCGCCAGCGCAGTTGGTAAGCGTCGCGGGCCACGAGCTTTGCGTCTCATGGATCATTACATAGTCACGCGGATGGCCCGCGGGCCGCGTTGACGGCAATTCAGCCGCGCTTTTCAACCGCGTGCGGGCGAGGAGTCATTGTGTTCAGTATGCGTTGCACAGTCTCGCCGGTCGGACGCGCGCATGCGTACCGTCGTCGCCAAAATGAATGCGAATTATATCGATACGGGTCGATTGATTGAAGAAGTTCGCTTTCGACCGTTGCTGTGGGATCCATCGAACGAATTATACAAAAACAAAGACGCAAAAAATAAGGCTTGGGAAGAAGTTGGAGAAGCAATCTTTGGAGAAAATTACATAAAGAAAGACAAAGGTATGTTTATAAAATTTGTATTTTTATCAATTACATTTATAATATAAAATTTATATTATGTTGGTATAAAAGTCGTCGTTAAACATATGTAGGGTAAGATTTCAATCGATATGTAGGGTAAGATAAGGTAAATTGATCAATTTTACTTGTTGGAGCACTATCTTTATGGATTTAAAAATAAGATTGTGGATTTTTGATGATTTGAACACTCTTCAACGGTTTACTTGCAGAAAAAACACATTAGATTAGTCATAAATGACTATGAATCATCACTATAGTCTATACTTGAAAGGACGACAATGAATTCAATTCCACTAATAAGTTCTTTCAAATAGGTACTAGGTAGGTACCTCTAGAATATTTGTCTGTCTTGCCACGAAACACTGCCAGCAGGCGATATAAAGTAATCGGCAAACACTTCGCGTAGTGTGTTTCCTGTTCTAGAAACTGGCTGAAGATTCATGTCAATCAAACCACTAATGCTTAATAAGTCATTTCCATTGTAGCCGTCTCGCACTCTGATAAAATTGTGTAATACGCAACAAGCTTTAACTATAGTTTTTGCGTTGGAGAAGCTCACGTTCATTGGAGTGTGAAACACTCTAAACTTGTTTGATAATATTCCAAATGTACATTCTATGTACCTTCTGGCACGACTTAGACGGTAATTGAATATCTTCTGTTTGTGGCTCATATCATTTCGAAGATAAGGTTTCATCACATAGTTCGATATGCCAAATGCACCATCACCAATTATTATATGAGGTGCCACAATATTAGATCCTTGCAGGTACTTTGGAGCCGGTAACCTTAAATTATTTCTTTCTAACTGTTGAAATAGTACACTGTTTTGGAATATGGTGGAATCAGAGTTTTTCCCACAAGAACCAATGTTGACATAAGTAAAGCAATAGTTGGCATCGCACATTGCCAGAAGGACAATAGAATAAAAATGTTTGTAATTGTAAAACATTGACCCTCCACCTGCGGGATTAACTATGCGTATATGTTTACCATCTATTGCCCCACAACAGTTAGGAAAGTTTGCATACATCTCAAACTCTGCACTAATACGTTGCCACATTTGCGTTGTCGGTTGAGGAATGCATTCTTCGCGTAGTTTTTCCCATATCTCACAGCAAACTTCCTTGACGATTTTGCTTATAGTAGTAACGCCCATTCTGTATGTGACATGTAGATCGGAGTAAGTGTTCCCAGTAGCTAAGAATCTGAAAAAAATATATATAATTATTAGAACTAGTAGAAAGTTCCAAGTAGGAAAGAATTCATAAAAAGTACAAGTGAGAAGGCGTGATACACAAAATATTATTTTTGCCAATTTTTTTTTGTTTCAGATAAGCTTTTACGTCAAAGATGGAAATCTGCAAGAGATGGATATTTCAAAACCAAAGCTAATATGAAAAAAGCACCATCTGGTAGCGGGGCAAAAACCGTTACAAAATACATTTATTTCAAAGAATTAAACTTTCTTGATCGTATCACTGAAAACGAAGTTTCAGAATCTATGTACAACATTAATGAACAATCAAGTTCATCTGAAACAATAGCTCACGTAGTAAATAACGACGAAATTTCTGGCTCTTCTCAAAACAGTTCTACTCCGGTGGCTGACCAAGATAAACCAACATGGACTCGGAAGAGGAAACATGAACGGGTACAAGAGAACTCCGCGTTTGAGAAAAAGTTGGTAGATTTGTTAGACAAAAATATGCCAGACATAAGCTCTGACGATTTGTCATTTTTTAATTCTCTAGGTCCAATACTAAAATCTTTTAACAGTTATAAAAAACTATTATTTCGTGCCAAAGTATTGCAAATCGCCATGGATCTCTCCGCGCCAACTTCAAGTGGCACTACGTCGACGTCCAACATCTTGTCACCAGAACATAACTCAAATTCTACTACAACATCAACAACCAATCATTCTAATGATACTACTACGCAACGAGGTTATCAATCAGCAAGTCAATATTATACCGTCATGTCACCAGAAAATGATTCTAATTCTTCTGTAATGTGTGCAACCAATTCATCATATTTTTCAAACCAAACGCTACCAGTCAACGAATCAATGTCTAGTACCACCACTCAGCAAGGCTATCAAACAGCAAATCAATATGATCCTCATTCAACAGTCAATAATTCTGTTCAGCAAAGCTGTGAAGAAATACAGCACTTTCCAAATATTGCATCAGAAAACGACAATTTCTATTAATTACATTTCAACGAGTTTTGTTTTTTTTCGATTGTTTAAATTTTCTAAATAAAGTAATTACTAAAAATTAAATAGTATTTTTCATGCCACTTACCTTAAGGTAATCGCCAACTTTTCAACTGGTTCTATAGGTGCTCGACGTAAACTTGATCTTTTTAAATTATGTTCTATCTTGCAGAGTAATTCATTAAATGTTGTTATAGACAGACGAAAATGTTTAAAGAACTTGTCACTATGTTCTCTTAAATCCGCAAACGATGTAGAGAACGCGCCTCTCAGCAATCTAGTGGCATTGTAAGGATGTACTTGTATACGTCGTCGTCGTTGCCTTTTTTTCCATAAGTAATATAGTATAATAAATACGAGAAGTCTCATCACGACTGTATGAGCCGGCAAACCGATCACGACTGTACGAGGCGGCTAACCGCGCGACTAGCTTTAAACTAGTTTTATAGTTTCGAGCGGGTCATCCGCGCGCTTACCACCCGCGCGGACAGTAAGAGTCACTGTAAAACCACACTTAGTAGTCAAAATTAAACAGCGGCAAGTTATATTTAATAAAGAGTAACTTGGCCGCTTTTTCACCTTTCAGCCTATTTCGATGTTCTTCATATATTAAACCAGCTCCGCTAAATAATTGCTCGCTGGCTACACTGCTGGGGGGAGCTGATAAGTATTGGCGAACTATTGGCAAAATATTATTATATTTGTGCGCATTTCCATTCCACCACATAAGGGGATCCTCATGAAGAGGTGGCCTTTTTTCTTTCTTGTACTCCCGAAGGTGTGACTGTATCTTTAAAAGTAAATTGTCACCATCGTCAGCTGTAGAAGAGTCCTCCTCCTGGTCTTCATTTACACTTAACATCGATTCCAATATTTGCAATGATGCTGATGATTTGGAAGTAGAAGGCTGGACTTCAATGTCTTCAATTGCAATTTGAGTTCGGCTTCTTTTGGGGGAAGGTTCGCAGTCATCATCTTGGATGGAATTGGATTGTCTGGTTCTAATAGTGTTAATCGTCATATTAAGTAATTTAGATTCAACCTGCTCTGCAATGACGCTGGTGAAAAAATGCGATTTGTATCGCGGATCCAAATACGTCGCAATAGTGTATTTGTCGTCTTCGACCAGGTTTCCAAATCTTACACTTGAATTCAATTCATCGCGTAATTTTGTTATAAAATTTATGAATTGTTCTGAAGTATTAGGTTTCGTCTCTTCTTGTTGTAATGTGGTCTTAAGAACTTGAATTAATGGTATGACTGATGAAATACTGATTTGAGAACTACTTAGATTTCTTGTTATTTCTTCAAATGGCTGCATCAATTGCACAAATTTTTGAATATTCATCCAGTCTTCGGGGGATATCATCGCGATTGGATTTGCGCTTAGGTACAAGACAAGCGAATCTTTGAGTTTTGAAAACCTTGCCATCATGTAGAATGTGCTGTTCCATCTGAAATTAAATCAAATCAATTCAATTTTACTTGCTAGAAATATGATCAATAAATAGATGGTCACAGAAAATAAAATGTTAGATATTTCACCCAATGATGGCTTGCAAAAATTTATACAAAATTAAATGTCAAAATATTAGTTCTTTTCAAAATATAAATCCAAATTCAATTACCTAATCTTAAAAATATATTTATTTATAAGTACAATCAAAAAACTCCTATAACTCATAAAAACATTTGCTTATTAGTAATTTAATAGGTATTTATATTTACCTTGTAGGACAATCCTGAATGACAGAAAGAGGAGACTGATTAAGGCGTTCCTTTTGAATTTTTGTAAGCTCTGCCTGTGCGACCAAGGAATGATTGAAATGGGTGGCAATTTTTTTCAATTTAGCAATAAGTTGTAGGAGCCACTCTTGAGATTCAACACCTGCTCGTATGCACAGCTGAATTTGGTGTATTGCGCAACTGATATCCTCAAAGCCTGACAACTGCATTGCTCTAACCATGTTGGATCCACGATCACGAACCATGCAGTGAACTTTTTGGCGATCAATGCCCCATTCTTCAAGAATCGTTTGAAACTTTGTTGATATTATGGTGCCCGTATGACGTTCATCCATGACTTCACATTTCAAAATTATAGTCTTTTTGCGAAAATCTTTTGAGATCCCATGAGCAGTTAAACTAAGCAATGAAACAGCAGAATGAAGTTCCGACCATATGTCGCTTGTAAAAGATAACTTGTCAAATTCTTCAAGTAAATCTTTGGTTTTCTTTGCTAACTTATTGTACAAATTGTCGCACACATAGGAAGAAAAAAAATCACGGCCTCTTATCTTGTACTTTGGAAGAGCAGCTTGCATTACTCTACGAAATCCTGTACCTTAGACAAAATGAAAGGGTAAGTTTTGGAGGGCAATCATTTCAGCAATCGTACGATCCATTTCTTGAGATTTGTGATGCGATGAATCCCAATAATCCTTTACTTGTAGACTTTGTTGTAATGTTAATTGTCTTTTAGCGTTTTCGGTTGGAGTTAACGTAACCTACAATTACAACAACATAAATTGGTTACGATTACTTCACGAAATAAAACACGTATCCATACTAATATTCGACCACTAGGCCACGCACGACCTCACTTACTCAAAGTTGGTAAAGTAAGTAATAAATAAATATTAACTGACCATTTGTTTTTTCGTTTCCGATGAAAGTTTGACAGCATCATTTAACTTCTCAAACTCTGCAAACCGTTCGGCATGAATTGATTTTAGGTGACTCTTTAAAGCTGTAGTTGTGCGGCCTTTTCGCGAATACACTTTTTCACAAAGTTTGCATTTGGCACTCGAGTCGTCGATTTCATCAAAATAGTTCCAAATGGGACTTGTTTTTGGTTTCATAATTGCACTCTTATTGCACTAAATACAACTAGGTATCAAGCAAACAATAACAGAAGAAAAAACAACTGAAAATGTCACTACTCAAAGTCACGGGGCGCGGAGATGCGCATAGTGAACTAAAAACAATAATTAAATAAACGAACGAACTCGTTGTGACACGTTTGTTTACCGCGCGCCCCTCCCTCCCAAAATACGCGGAAGGGATTCGGTAATTAATTATCGGCAGCACGCGCGCCTGGACGCTCGACGCTCGTGTCATTCGTCCACGCGCGGCCCCCGCAACCGCCCGCGCCGTGCCGCCGGCCGTCGCGTCTGCTGCACCGCTCGCTTTCTCCCCGCTTCCGTTCAGAGTTCTGTTATAAAATTTGCGGAACCAGAAGCAGAAACGGAAGTGAAAAAACATGCGGAACTTCTGCAGTTGCGGAAGCGGAAGCAGAGTTCTGTTGCAACACTAGCCTTAACACCACACATAGATTATGACAGAAAGAATGACAGGATTACTGGTATAGTTGATAATGGTGAAGAAGTAAGCTAAGTAGTTTTTGTGATTTTTTGCATTTTGAAAAATTATAAACAGCCTATAAGCTATTCTTTTTGTGCTGGCAGTACAAAAAAAAAAGAATTAGCAGCAATGATAAAGAAAAATATTCGAAAATTAAAGGAAGCTGGCTTCAAAGTACTTGCTACTGTGTCTGACCAGAGAACATCTAACGTTAGCGCCATTAATCAATTGATTGAAGAAATCCGGCAAGATTACATAAAAGCGGATAAACAAGCAAGAGATGGAGTATTTGAGGTGGACGAAGAAGAAGTAGTCCCATTATTTAACATGCCTCACATGCCCGTCTCATTCCTCTTTGAGAAACAACTAGCTATCTAAAAATTTCTACATGCCCTACAGGAGCTAAAATCTCTGAAACAGCTCAATGTTTCATATGAGAGCTGTCACAAAAGCAGATCAGTGAACAAATACTGGCCGTTGATGAATTGTTAGCCCTAAGTAACTATAATATGGATCGGTTTGACTCACTGGTAAATAAATGCCAGTATTCAGAGTGTTCCTTTAGATGTGCTCGGGAAAGGTCAATGCACATATTGATGTTTCATTACATTTACCACAACATAGAACTTTTGTTGTGTCTGATGAGCTCGGAAAAGACTGGTTATTTATTTAATAACAAACTGCACTGAGATATTGTAAAGAAAATGGCAAGACAGTAAATCTGTTTTGGATTAGAGCGCACACAGGAGTAGAGGGTAATGAACGGGCGGACGAATTGGCAAAGCAAGCAGCAAAACATATAAAATCAGCGCCTGATTATGACAAGTGTCCCCTGTCATTCATAATAGTCCAAGATCCCAGGGCCGCCAGACGTCACGTATTTTCTGACGGATGAAATGTGGACGATTGAGTAGTGTTAGTATGTACTATGATCGTATGCCTACCTGCTAGCTTGGTCAAACGGCCAATTTCCAGGTATCAGGTAATCAAGGTACATAAAAACATTACTTACTTCACGTAAAATCTCATGGCTGATTTTTATATATGTTTTCGAGTGTATAGTTAAAAATAAATTTTCAATACTCCCAGACACTTTCCGTCGGCCATATTGCTTGACAGACGCTTTAAGGGTCTCAAAATAATTATGTAGTCAACTTCACGTAAATTCTGACGCTCCATTTTTATATATGTTCATCCGACAACTATTTTAAAAGCTTTGACAAGAAGACAGACCGATCCAAGGGGCCAATCATCCCCTAAACTAAATTTTAATATCTCTGTGAGTGGGAGCGCGAGAGCATTATCTACGCGCATGAGACTGAGTGAGACCGACTGCGCTGTTAAGGCCATGAAAATTACTTGAACAGATATTTTATAATTTTTAGAACTTTTGTTGACAAGTAAATTATAGCAACAAAAATAAGAAAAAAAATTTGACATATAATAAATAATACTAAAGTTAGCCGACATTTTTAATTTTTTTTTTTCAATTTATTAATTAGAACTAAAACATATTTTTTAAAAATAACACTTATAGTTTTTCAAAGGAGAATGCCCAAAAATCTATGGGCGTGTAACCCAGTCGTTTACAAACGTGTTGTATGCAGCATTTATTGCAGATTTATACCTGATAACCAAACACACCATTTTAATACCTCTAGGACTTGTAGTTTTAAATAAATCTAAGTTTAAGTTTGAAAATGATTCTAGGTTATGTGTAGTTTATAATTGTTAAAGTAGTAAGGAAAGCCGTGTATCTTTCCTGCCGATTTGAACTATTAATTGTTTGGCGCGCACTATACTTAACATACCTGTCCAACGATATCCAATACAAACACAATAAACCAAATTAATATTGGTCTCCGGTGTGCTACAATAAACATTCAAAATGTAAATAGAGTAGACGTCACTAGCGTCACACACAACTAAAACAATGACATGTCATATTGACATCTTGAAATAAGTTTCTTTACACATAATCAAAAAGGTTGTAGTTATATTATATTCCATTGCACAAAACGCAACGAAGTTAAAACAATATTATAAAAAAATAATAATATTAATTATTACTTATTTACTTTAAGCATATATTGTACGATTTACAACAAATAACAAATAAAATAATGTATTTAAATAATTAATATCCGTTCTATTTTAAATGAAATTATTTTTAAAAAAATAACAAACCTCTTTTTATTTGGGCATGTACCTATGCGTAGAATGTAATGCAAATGGCGGTCAGACTTAAACGGGAAGTTAAAAAGACGGTTTAATTCCTTTTTTATTACATTTTTTTATCGTGAAGTGTAGCATTAATAATTATTAATTTTCAAATTGTCATATATTCGTAAGATAATTTTTAATAAATTACATTTTGTGTAAATGTTTGGGTCAGGGGTGATCATTCTCCTTTTTTACAAATGTTTTTTTTTTTTTTTATAATTTTTTCAATTAAAAAAAATTCTAAAAATTTTTAGATGTCGGCTAATTTACTTTCATTTTTTTTTACTAATTATTTTGAATTAATATAATTTTTAAATAAAATAAAAAATTTGTCAGGTGACAGCTAATTTTATTGACAGCTAATTCAATCGAAAGAATTTAAGTAACTTCGATGCCAGTAACTTTACCACCTTGTAAAAGTGAGCTTTGGCAACAGTTTCGACGGGCTAGCTATAACGCTAGTCTTTGGAACAATGCAAGTATGAAGATGATAAATATTTTTAACCCCGAAAACAATGGCTGGACACTACAAGATGGTAAATATGATTTTCATTGGTTTGATGGAGATCAATTACCGGGTTTTGTCAGTGAGTCGCTGGAAGAACAATCAGGTAAATTATTTTCGTTTCTCATATTATTTGTATCTTTTTAGTTTTTTCAGACCTTCATTGTTTAACTTGTTTTTTACAGAAGAAGAAAATAAGGATAATGCTGATGATGACGATCACGATTTAGATATTCAATTTCAAGATTGGCTGGATGATGAATTATCTAATTTCAACGATGATGATAATGAAGATTAAAAGCCACTGTTAAGAAATATTGAAGAATTAATATTTTTCCACTTTGTTTCCAAATTTCCAATAAATAATTAATTAAAAAAATTGCTGCTATTTAAATATAAGTGTTATTTTTAAAAAATATTTTTTAGTTCTAATTAATAAATTGAAAAAAAAAAATTAAAAATGTCGGCTAACTTTAGTATTATTTATTATATGTCAATTTTTTTTTCTTATTTTTGTTGCTATAATTTACTTGTCAACAAAAGTTCTAAAAATTATAAAATATCTGTTCAAGTAATTTTCATGGCCTTAACAGCGCAGTCGGTCTCACTCAGTCTCATGCGCGTAGATAATGCTCTCGCGCTCCCACTCACAGAGATATTAAAATTTAGTTTAGGGGATGATTGGCCCCTTGGATCGGTCTGTCTTCTTGTCAAAGCTTTTAAAATAGTTGTCGGATGAACATATATAAAAATGGAGCGTCAGAATTTACGTGAAGTTGACTACATAATTATTTTGAGACCCTTAAAGCGTCTGTCAAGCAATATGGCCGACGGAAAGTGTCTGGGAGTATTGAAAATTTATTTTTAACTATACACTCGAAAACATATATAAAAATCAGCCATGAGAATTTACGTGAAGTAAGTAATGTTTTTATGTACCTTGATTACCTGATACCTGGAAATTGGCCGTTTGACCAAGCTAGCAGGTAGGCATACGATCATAGTACATACTAACACTACTCAATCGTCCACATTTCATCCGTCAGAAAATACGTGACGTCTGGCGGCCCTGGGATCTTGCTCTATAAAGAAATCAATCAGAATAAACACTATAAAAACCTGGAACGATAGGTACACAAAGAGTGATAGGGCTAAGACGACAAAACTTTTCTTCCCGACAGTTCAAACGGCAAACAAAACTATAAAAAATATAAAACTTGCCCCTATACTTGTGCAGGTACTGACGGGCCATGGTGGCTTTGCAGAATACCTGCACAAATATAAATGCAAGGATAGCCCAGCATGCGAATGCGATGAAGAAACAGGGGAAACCATAATCCACTTGTTGACAGATTGTCCAATATTCTGTAAGCTAAGGTACGATGCTGAGCACATGTTGGGCTACAAAATTACAGTGGAAAATCTGTCAGCAATAATTATGGATAAGAAGATCCAAGAACATTTTATTAATTACTGCACGAGGGTGGCAAAATATGCGATAGGCAGGAATAAAACAAAATAGAAATGATTATTGTCATTACATTATATAGGCCAATAAAGGCCTAATGTATTATGCATATTAAATGAGAATAGTACTCAATCTTCACCTTGAACAGAAAACGACTCCAACCACAATATTGGGGGAACATAGCAACTCCGAAAAAGGAGTTAAAAAAAAGGTATTTAACATATGTAAGCCTGGGGCTCCATATACGCATATAATAAAAAATATTAAAGAGGGTTGCTTAGACAAGCACAGTACAGTTGTTTTGTTAATAGGTAATAGTTTGCAACTATCCAAAAAAGAAATTCTGAAGTTTACAAGGAAAGTCAGGTTGCAAATTGACACTCTGTGCTTTTCCTTACTCGGACACTATGACCGCGGCACAAAATAAATATGTTAATAAGCTCAACGGGCTCTTGTATAATTTAACTTTTGGTCACAGAGAATCTTTTCATTTCTTTGATACAAATTAAAAATTTTAAACTAACAAGATACTATGTATCTGCCCCTTAGATATAGGAAATAAATAGTTTATTAAACAAATAGTAGCTTGTAATATACAGAATTTAGGTATTTTTAGCTTGACTGCCAATGGTACATGTTGTACAAATAATATTGACATAGTTAGTAATAGTACTAATTCAAGTAGGTATTTGACAGTGATTGACAATGGTATATGTTGTACAAATTAGTAATAGTACTAATTCGGGTAGGCGACAACAGCCAGCCAGAACCCACTCCCTGTAACAAAGATACCTAAAAGAGCAGTTGCATCCCGTGACCGAAAGACTTGAAGCAGTGTCGTCTGAGCTCAAAATCATCAGGGAGGCGCGACAAAGGATACCGCATCCAACAGTGAGCCTGGTCGAGGAACTTGCTATGGCTTAGGGTCATCCTTAACATAGAAAGTCAACGTATGCCTAGATGGCACAAACACCACAGGTACCCAGACCAAACCACATGTGGTTTTATTTATTTATTTATAAAGCCTATCTAATATTTCTAAATTTAAGAATGTGTTCTATTTTACAATTATTTTATATTTCATCCCACTGCTGGGCAAAGGCCTCCCCCTTCTTCTTCCATTCTTTTTTGTTTAGGGCTGAACGGGACCATAGCTTTCCTTCATATGATTCTATTTCATCTCTCCACCGGGTTGAAGGTCTTCCTTGTTTTCTTTTTAAATGTCTTGGTAGCCAAGTTTTAGTGTTTTTGCTCCATCGTTCATTCCCTGACCTTGCTACATGTCCCGCCCAATTCCATTTTCCGATTTTAGCTGTCCTTATAACATCTTTAAGCTTGCTCCTTTGTCTTATTTCTTTTCTGGACATAAGACAAAGGAGACATGGACATGTGGTTTGGTCACCATTAAAGAGCTGCAAGCATCACCACAAGAAATATTGCTAAAAACCAGATGTTCTTCTACGCCTATGGGTATTCCCGATGAGATAACACAAAAAAATAAAATACCACTAAAGGACTTAAAACACATTAAAATAATACAAGGTAAGTTATCGCCATCAGTCTAGTACATTCACGTCTATTTCGGTGGTTGTTTTTTTTTTTTATAAAACTTGTTTCTTTACATAGATTTATCTTCATTAACTTCCACTTTGATAGGTATCTACTATATAGATATTTTTCGTGCAAATAAACCTCCTCCTTTTTTAGAAGCAGTGCATTCCCCTACTTTGCCAAAACGCACGAACATTATTGGGAACGCCGCAGTATGTTAGCAATGAAAACAGTGCTGAAGAATCCTATGTTTATTTTGGCCTTGAGACCTGGCCTTGAGATGGTGATATTGTTGTGGTCAAATCCATAGAAAGATGTTCAAAACCTAATACTTAGTTATAATTGGAAATGTATTTTTTTTAAATAAAACGAATTTTTATAAACAATCAATCAAAAGTAGTAGGTAAGTTAGGTATATTGAAAGAAAAGGTACAAAGAGAATAAAATAATATATTACACTATCTCACTTACACAAAAAATTTTTGCTTTTACCCAACTTTTATAAAGATAATTCTATTATCTATTAACGTTTTTCAGTTTAACATTATTACATCATTAATTAACATGTTAGAAAGATAGCTCATTTATTCGTACTGAAAATCTTATAATATATTTAAATGAACAATTTACGTATTATATGTCACGTATGATGATATTACGTATGACAGGCCAAGCCGTGTCAGTTCTCAGAAAATAAAAAAAAATATTGGTCTTGTACTTTCGAATTATTAGTATCAAAACATAAATCGGAAATACTGACAACCTATGAAGATCTTTCGACTCTTGTGACTACAAATGAGGAGCGTTGTTTCAAATCGTATTTTGTCCATAGTAATCAAAATAAGAGATTTCGTTGTATATGGCCTTAAAATGCAAGAGTAACTAACTTAGCAAAAGTTAGTGCATAAAAACCGAATTTGTCAAGTAAATAATCGAATGTCAAAATGTTTCAAAATATGTTTTGTCCGTGTGAAGTGGTGTTTCAAAACATAGTCTGTCCACCTGTTAGCAAAATTTATTATGGTCTGTCTGTGGCGGCAAACTGTACGATTATTTAAATAATAGCCTGTTTCACCACCTTCTGATAAGTAAGGTAAGTATCTACAACTTTTGTCTTTGTTATTTGACATAATCCGAAAATCCGACACTTATCAGAAGGTGGTGAAACAGGCCCTTAGTAATTTAAACAAAATTGTTTTAATATTGTTGCACAAGCATGGAGCAAGGAGTCCTAGTAGGAAATCATTCAGTTGGCTCAAGAAAAAAAGACACAAAACACCAAAACAAAGAGGCGAGGAATATTTAAATTATCGTTTTATTGTTTCTTTGTACTATTATACGACTCTAAGTGCCTGTTTCACCACTTTCTGATAAGTATTGGATAGCTATCTACAACTTTTGTCTTTGTCACTCGACATAAAGTAAGAAAGTGACAAAACTTACGTTTAGGCTATCCGCCACTTATCAGAAGGTGGTGAAACAGGCCGTAACTGTATTTTATCGGCAGTTATAAGATTCTGGCTACAATATGAATTTATTTTGTTTCAGTTATGAAATAAAGGAACCTGAACTGAACAATTTTGTCATTCATAATTCCATGCATTCATAATAACTCAAGATTTAATATATGTTGTGCTATATATAAATTTGATTTAATACAGTGAAATCACTATTTTATGCATACTCTGTGCATAAAATATAGACCATAAGCGTTTTATTATTTTTTAGTAGGTATTATTGGACAAAATATGAATCATTTCTTTGTACATAATATGCTTTGAAAATAAACCAGTGTTTCAAAATGTATTGTGTCCATAAACCAGTGTTTCAAAATGTATTGTGTCCATACAAATGGTTCAAAACATATTTTGTCTAATATTTATGCTTAATTAAGACAATGAATATAAAATTATTTTGCTATAATCCGCTAACAGTGACAAATTTGTAGGCACAACACCACACAATCTTGTAGGCACAACACCACACAATCTTGTAGGCACAACACCACACAAATTCACCACAAAACAAACTCGACGATCGTTTCGCTCCGACACCGGAGCATCTTCAGGAGATGTCGACTTCACAACGGACGATTGCAAAGTGAGTTCGTGTCGAATGAGCGGTCTTATATATACTATCCCCGCTTAGTCATCTACCCTCCTTTCTCTTTCTCTCTGGCCACGCCCCCTAAATATGTTGAGCAACGGTGAAGATGACACATTTATT
This sequence comes from Melanargia galathea, assembly GCA_920104075.1. Classification (NCBI taxonomy): domain Eukaryota; kingdom Metazoa; phylum Arthropoda; class Insecta; order Lepidoptera; family Nymphalidae; genus Melanargia; species Melanargia galathea. The sequence goes on from OV049878.1 coordinate 10,813,752, forward strand.
TGCTCATTCAGCAATTCGACACTTCTACCGCTGTGCCCAACTATTTCCAATTGTTCCAATTAGGGCACAGCGGTAGAAGTGTCGAATTGCTGAATGAGCAAATAAATGTGTCATCTTCACCGTTGCTCAACATATTTAGGGGGCGTGGCCAGAGAGAAAGAGAAAGGAGGGTAGATGACTAAGCGGGGATAGTATATATAAGACCGCTCATTCGACACGAACTCACTTTGCAATCGTCCGTTGTGAAGTCGACATCTCCTGAAGATGCTCCGGTGTCGGAGCGAAACGATCGTCGAGTTTGTTTTGTGGTGAATTTGTGTGGTGTTGTGCCTACAAGATTGTGTGGTGTTGTGCCTACAAGATTGTGTGGTGTTGTGCCTACAAATTTGTCACTGTTAGCGGATTATAGCAAAATAATTTTATATTCATTGTATATCATGGAATTCCGCAAAGTAACGCCTGCTTCCATTCAGCTTAATTAAGATTTATTTTTATTTATTGGAAAAAATTTACATCAAAAATCTTAAATTAAATACATTATTTTCTTAGGTAAAGTTATGTAATTATTATCCATATTTACTAAATAATATTAACTTATATACTACTTAATATATAACATATAAGTTATATATTTACTTAATATAATTAACTTAATAAAAAACTATAGAACACTATTTGTATTTTTATTCAGACATGCTATATTATGCTTTATATTTAGCATGGTAAATTTATTTCTACATATAATTTTAAGAAAAAGGCATAAATTAAAAACGGCTATTTTTAAAAATACACATTTTATTTATTTATTTATCCAACGTATACAGTATGAATAAAATTCATACTGTATACGTTGGATAAATAAATAAATAAAATGTGTATTTTTAAAAATAGCCGTTTTACAGTATACCTATACAGTATGAATTTTTTCATTGGGCCATTGTAAGAAAATACATACTGTATACCTATACAGTATGAATTTTTTCATTGGGCCATTGTAAGAAAATAAACTACCAGCCAACGTGGGCATACAGTATGAATTCTTTTGTTGGGCCATTGTAAGCATATCAACTACTAGCCAACGTAGTTATACTGAATGTTGTTATACTGAGTGTTTTATACACGGTGCAATTTTTATCGTCTTCCACAAGCAAACCAGTTAATGTATCCAGTGCCTACTATCTATTAGTATAATAATAATAAAAAATAAATAACATTCGAATGACTAATATTCAAAAAAAATAAACGAAAACGTTTCATTTAAAAACACCCTATGGCGAACATAATAACTACAGACCGCGGCGCGGCGACTCCGATATTTGAGGTCATTCACATCAAGTATACCTACCTATAGACTGTCTATTTTATTATTAGTTTTTAACAGCTCACGCCCATAAAGTTTCGTATTGTTTAAGTTAAAATTTCATACAAATAATATTGTACTTCATGGACGGGTACCGCCCCCTTAGTGATGTGCCACACATAAAGATTACTACGGTTGTGCCACAGATTACAAATAATTGGTAGAAATAAGTAAATGCTAAGATGTAAGTAAGGTGTAATAATATGTTATTTAATCAGGAAGACAGCAAAAAGTCTTCTTGACTAGATAACATACTTACTACAGTTTTATTAAAGTTTTTCTTCTTAGTATAAGGCATACAAATAAAATAACTAAGTAAAATAGCTTAAATTTTTTTATCACACGAGTCGTCAGAATCGTCATTTACCTATACTAGATTCGTCCGATGAGGAGTCTTCAGTAATTAATGATTAGCTCTTGTGTGCATAAATTATCAAATGCAATATCACGGTTCAAATCAAACTTTATGACTCTTTTAGTTCTCTCCACCACACTTGCCCAGTTCTCAGCCGTCACGTCACGTCACAAGCATTTTTGAGTACCTAATTGCAACATTTTATTCGCTGTGAACCAGGGGCTTGTATTGTTTCTTGCAGCATGCCTTTTTACTTGTGCCCATATAAGTTCTATGGCGTTGTATTGTCAGTGATATGGAGGAATCCTAAGCACGATATGACCATATTATGCTGCCATTTCATCGATCACATACCGATATCGATATCAATTATTAGGTCCTTTAGGACATCACTATAACTTATAAGCGGCATAAAGCGGCCGGCTAGACGGGGCGGGGCATATTACATAACAAAGAACACCGCGTGCGCATCGTTGGCTGTCGGTTTCCATCAAAGAAAAGCGCGAGCGTCGACATTGGTTGACGGTCCACGTGGACTTTTACAAAATACGCTTCGCTATTGGTTGGCTATAATTTCACTTGTATGATAAATCTTTCCTTGAACTTGTATCCAAGTTCAATGGCTTGACCTAGTTTCTAAAACATTAAACAGGCTGTTTCATAAATGCTTTAAATTTTAATAATTTTTTATCACTAATATGTGTATTGTCCGGAACTAATTTTGAATATTACCTAAAGATTTCTTACATCGGATACCTAACTGGGGCCGCTCTTGATCGACGATGGAAAAAACACCGTGTATAATGAATGTTCTAAGATTGGGGATGATTTCCAGTGTAAGTTGTCCTCAGTTGCAGACCTGATGGTGACTGGATCTAAGCAAACAGTCTGTTTTGTGGTCAAGGATCAGACTGGCGTAGTTTTGACAAGCATATTGATCAGTGTTGATTCTCTATCATTAGCTTGCTCTCAAGACTCTCTATTACACATTCGATATCAAAGCCAAAACAAGTCATCATGCTAATTGTTATGGTAGAGACTACTGCTATTATGGACCTGCATCAGCTTGCAAGAAATTTTTGAATTCTGAAAGCAGACAGAATGAAATATTTCCTAATTCTGTGGGAAGACTAAGGATAGCCCATTGTTCGAGTTCTCCTGGTTGTGCTGCTAATGGTTGCATCTTGTGTTCAGAAGGATGTACTTTTGGAATGACAAGTATTGGAAACTCAAACAGTCTCAGTTACCAAGTCATCTCTTGTTCTAGCTGGAACTATATGGTGACTGGAGACCTTAAGATCAAGAGTCAGAAGGTTAATAGCATCCATCCTATTAAGATATCAGATTCTCTCACAAAAGAGTTTTCTGGAATCTCAATTAATCTGAAGTCCTTGACAATTCCTCCCTCTAACTTCATAAGTAAGTGTTTTCTAAAGAAAGATGGTCTTTTCTCAATGGTTGATTGTCAAAGGGGAGATGGAGTTGTAGCAGGTTCTATCGGAGAGATAAGATGTCCAAAAGAAAAAAACGCTGAGAAAAAAGCTTGGATTTAACTCGTTCCAGCAATGCGCGAGACGGCATTTCAATCATGTACATTAATAATAATAATTGTTATAATGTTATTTTTAAAAAAGAGCAACCGCCGAGTTTCTTGCAGGTTCTTCTCGGCTGGAACTGCATTCCGAACCTGTGGTAGACTCAATCGACGATTCAAAAGCACTTGTAAAAGTTTATTTGAATAAAAAACTTTTCTATTCTATTCTATTCTATTCTATTCCAACCCTATTAGAAACGACTCATCCTGGATCGAGGTGCTCAGTAGCATCAGAAGTGATAGAGGCAAACCGAGTCGGTTGGTCATGGGTGTCCCAAAGTAGAACAGTGAATGTGACTAACTTATTCAGGAAGAACATATTACCGAAATCTTACGGAGGGTACATAATATCAGGAGACAACAATGACATACTATCGACACCTGCAAATAGCATAGTGACCATCCAATTGAAGTTCAAAGAGATGATAGTAGAGTCCAAAGTTATTGAAGAATCTTGCTTTGCGACAGGAGCTAGCTTAGAAGGCTGTTACTCCTGCTCTGAAGGGGCCAATCTCTCTAGAGTTTCAGAAACTTCTATTATACAGTATGATTTTTTTCATTAGCCATTATAAAAAAAATCAACAACCAGCCAACGTAAGAAAGCAACGACTAGCCAACCTAGGTACGTAGTAAGGTCCAAAAGTTTCCGGCCTGAACTATAAATTGAAGAATTAATTTCAAACTACTATTATTATTTTTTATTTTAATTACACTACAAAATTTAAATACACTTTTCTCAGCACTTTACTAACTTTTGTATACCCTTCAAAATATAGCCTGAATTTTTCCTCTCAAAATGTAACAAAACTGCTGACTTCACCTCATCATCTGTGTTATTTTTTTTCCTCGTAGGTCAAATTTCAATTTTGTGAATAAATTATAGTCACATGGGGCCACGTCGGGGCTGTAATATGGTGAATGATCAAGCACAGTGAAACCGCATTCCTTAATGGCAGCCTTGCAAACACCCGATGTGTGGACCGGGGCATTGTCATGAAGCAACAACACTTCTCGTGACAATTTCCCTCTGCGTTTTTCTTTAATAGCATCTCGCAATTGATGTAGGAAGGAAGCATAGTAATCACTTATTATTGGTGTATTGCGTTCTTTAAAATCGACCAATAAAATTCCTTCGAAATCTCAAAAGATTGCAGCCATAATCTTTTTCTGAGATTGAGTCATCTTTGCTTTTTTGGCCGCGGTGAGCTCGGACGACGCCACTCCATCGATTCTTTTTTTGACAGAGGATCATGACCAAGAATCATGGTTTCATCACCCGTAACAATTCAATCCAAAACTTTGTTCTGTTGGCCTTCACAAAGGGATAAAAATTGAATACACACATCACTCGTTCTTGTTTTTGAACAACGGAAAGAAGTTTTGGGACCCACCTAGCACTGACCTTATTCATACCCAAATGTTCATGTAGGGTTGTAAGCACTATTGTTTTTGAAAGTTCCGTCATAACTGCTAATTCTTTAGTCTTTAACCGTCTGTCTTCCAGTACTGTCCACAAATTTAATGTTTTCATCCGTAATGGCCTCGGACGGTCAACCTGGGCGCGGTTCATCATTAATTGATTCTCTTTCCAAACGAAATTGTTTCACCCATTCTTTTACGGTGTAGTACGAAGGGGAAGAATGCCCGTACACATCATCCAAACGTTGTTTGATTTCCGCCGGTGTTTTCCTTTTTTTTTTCAAAAATTTTATCACAGCTCGATACTCAATTTTATGCATTTCGAATTTTCAACCGACAGTCTGACTTTATTAGGCTATATCAATGTAACAAAATGAAATAATTTTGTAATTTTTTTGTGAGTAGGTAACGATAAGTCCAGTAATTTAATGACATCAAAGTTTTGTATCTCTGATTAATCTAATGTGGGTAGGCCGGAAACTTTTGGACCTTACCTAATATATATAGTATGAATTATTTTTTTGGGCCATCATGAGAAAAGCAACGACTAGCTTACATTGTTGGCTAGTCGTTGGTTGAAAGTCGTTGGCTCGGGCCAAGTGGGCCAACCACTTTTCTACGGTTGGAACACGTTTTTTAGGGATGACAAGCCTAACTGTTGGCCAACCAAACTAGGGACAGAAGCCCAACCAAAAGCCGACGCAAATTGCTACTAGGGCACACTGATAGTGTCGTCGACTGACCCCCAGAAGACCGGGGATAGCGTCATTGACACCATCAGGGAAGCACTGGACAAGAAAAAGTCAGGGGCAAAGATTGATCGCGTCCGAAAAGTTACTGGACCTGACGAAAATTACGGTCGGCTAGATTTGGAACCAGATAGGCCTGCAGAAATATTAGAGGACAAGAAAAATAAGTTTGTTTCTCATTCTCACAGAGGCAAGTGCCAAAGAGCTCGAACAAAATAAAATTGGTCAGAGTGAGAATAAGTTGTGGGCAATGGAAAGGCGCAAACGTATTGCGGCGCCAAACTTTGGTGGTCTGTGCCTGTGGTGTCAACTGGCAGTTTAGTTCTTATTTTTTCGTGGTCTGTGGTTTAGTTCCTAAAGTTGACTTTGTTTTGTACATGTTTTGTAATAAAAATTAAAAAAGCAATTAATGTATAGACGATGAATTTTGGAGAAATGTCGAACCAAACTTAGAAACTTTTTTCTTTGAATGCCTTTTGCCAGAAATAATAATTGTCGCATACCACGAAATTTACCTGTAAGGGAAAGAATTGAAATTACGAGTGAATAAATGTTTTTTTTTTACTTATAAATTCTGTTTTAATTTAAATAACCACAAACTCCACTTCTCCATAAAAACTTTTTACAAAAATATACTTAACCGACTTCCAAAAAAATACACTGAAAAGAGTTTAGAGTCAACTTTAGGCAAAGCCAAAAGGAAGGGTTAGGATTTTAGCAGTCTATGTATGTATGTATGTATGTTTGTGGCCGATTTTTGTATGAGATTATGTGTGTACCACCGTAGCGCCTAAACTACTGCTGGGTTATTCTGTAACTTAGTTAGCAACTGAAAATAGTTGCCAACGAATTAGTTTGATATACATTGCTGCTTTACTGTGGGAAATATAAAGTGTTTTCATAATTTCACACAGTAAAGTATATCGAACTAATTCGTTGGCAACTATTTTCAGTTGCTAACTAAGTTACAGAATAACCCCCATGGACCTATTTTGATGAATAACGCCAGCCATAGACGGACCGCATGATGTGATGATGATGACAAGATGCGGTCGCAGTTTCCATACTAAATTCATATCCGCAATACTGACTCACTGAGCTGCAATCGCATAATGACTCAGTACCAAGGCACAGTGTAAATATTTTCAAAAAGGGCAAGTCTCCGAATCAATTAAAAAACTACACTTTACCAGCGCTTGAAGCTCGAAATAATATTTCGAAAGAAAAATTGAAAGATTTGAAGGACATGTTACCATACATACATACCCCCCGAAAATAAATCATTCTACGAACATTTGATTAATGAAACTGAAGCCTGAGATTGTTTTTAATATTACATATTTATAAAGGCACTTAGACCATTTTCAATAAGCTGTGATAGCCTAGTGGTTAGGACGACCGACTTCTAATCGGAGGTCGTGGGTTCGATCCCGGGGCACGCACCTCTAACTTTTCGGAGTTATGTGCGTTTTAAGTAATTAAATATCACTTGCTTATAACGGTGAAGGAAAACATCGTGAGGAAACCTGCATGCCTGAGAGTTCTCCATAACGTTCTCAAAGGTGTGTGAAGTCTGCCAATCCGCTTGGCCAGCGTGGTAGACTATGGCCAAAACCCTTCTCACTCTGAGAGGAGACCCGTGCTCTGTAGTGAGCCGGTAATGGGTTGATCATGATGATGATGGCACTTTTGATATTCCAAAATAATGAATGTTTATTTTTCATTACTTCCTTGGATTCCTATTTTTTTTTTAGCTTTTTACGACTTCTTATAGTTATAAGATATGTTTTTAAATGATTTAAGTAAAAATAAATAATTATTTCATTCATTTGTTTATGTTATTATGTTTTTTTGTTATATCTCTAAATAGTAAAAAAAATGGCACTTAGACCCTTTAGAATTACAATCCTTCAATTATCTTTTGCATCCCCTTTAGTCGTTGATCTCTCTGGAAAAGGTCTCATTAGGTACTCCTTGAGAGGAAACGCCGCGTCTCTTAGGAGAACATATGGAGCTTCGATATTTGAGCCCGGCAATACTTGTTCTTTAGGTATTTTTAGTCTTCCTTGTTCTATTGCACTTCGAAAGGGGCATTCATCAAAAACACCAGCATCGTTTTCTTTTCCATAAGAACCCACATTTATCTTTACAAACTTATAATTAGCATCAGTGACCGCTAACAACCCAATCGAAAAGAAGGATTTATAGTTATTACTATAAAAAAAACCAAAAAAAACCAGTTTTTTTTGGTTTTTTTAAGCGAATGTGCTTTCCGTCAATACACCCGATGCAGTTAGGAAACTGCCATCTGTCCCAGAAACATTGCGCTATGTTCTTAAAGTTATTTTCTGAAGGCTCGGGCATGTGCTTCGTAACTAATTGTGTCCATATAGCTATGCAAACCTGTGGTACGATTGTGGAAATAGCTGATTTTGAAATTCTGAATGAAAAAGCGAGTTGCCGGAACTGTATGCCCGTGGCCAAATACCTGAAATGATTAAAAAGTATTAAGAATTAATTTCTTTGTTTTTTAGGTGAAATAGCTAAGAAAAAATGGAAAAATTTGCGAGACACATTTATCAAAGAATTGAAAAAAATTCCGAAACCTCGTTCTGGAGCCGACGCTGAAAATGAGCCGAAGTATACAGGCACTTGACACGTATTTTGAGAACATGTCATTCTTAACGGTAATTTTGAAACCCCGTAAAACAGAAGGAAATATTATACCAGAATATTACTCAACAGAAGGAAATTCAACAGATCTGTCAGAATCTACAGACGTTGCTTGCCTGGAAGAAGTTTTGGGCGTGGACGTTGCTGACAATGACAACACCCAACTTAATGAATCTGTCTATTTTACAAAAAATACCGCAGAATACATCTATAGATATCAACCCACGTCAAGTGCCTTCACATTCACCTTCACCCGCGTTGCCAGCCATCACAAGACAAACACGCAAAACAAAAGATACTGGCTTAGAAGCATTCCTCGATATAGAGAGAGAGAAGATATATTTCTACGCCAGGATCAACAAGATAATGCTGATGACGGCCTTCTTTGGTTCAGATCCATATTACCTTATACTACGGGAGGTCAGGGTCCAATTTAAAAAATTATTTTATACCGACTGGAAATTTTAACAATAATAGCTTAGACCTAACCCATCACAGCTCCGAAGGCGCGGCAGCTGAAGTTCGGAGCTCCCCGCTCCCCGCAGGCAACCGGTTCAGTCCGCTCCCGCCTCACTCCCCCTACAGACCTCACGCACTCGACTCGCTTCCTTTGTCTATGGCCGATTGTTCGTTTGTCATCCAAAATGGCGAACGTTCTCGAAAATATAGACGACGAATTGTTTATTAATGAAATTTAAGAAAACGAATGTATCTGGAACTACAGCAGTGAATTGAACAGTGAGTAGTGACAACCTACAGACCTCACGCACTCGACTCGCTTCCTTTGTCTATGGCCGATTGTTCGTTTGTCATCCAAAATGGCGAACGTTCTCGAAAATATAGACGACGAATTGTTTATTAATGAAATTTAAGAAAACGAATGTATCTGGAACTACAGCAGTGAATTGAACAGTGAGTAGTGACAAAATAAAGAAAGATGGTGCATGGAGAGCCTTATGCGAGAAAGGACATGGCCGGAATTTGTATGGAGCTGTGCCCTTTGACATGGCCGGAATTTGCTCGAAATCGAAAAAAAAACTTACTTAAATAAACATAAATGGAGGTTAATTATTCATATGTGAAAATTGCTTTTAAAATAAACTAAAATATATCGCGGCAATTACATTTCTCCAGCGCAGGCGTGGAAAAAACACAAAGAATAAGAATGTTAACTGTTATTTGTTTTTCTAACTTTTCTAAGGTCATATCCAAGAAGGTTATATACTCTATATAGACACTGGAGAGTGCGCCTGAAACATTGTAGTTAAGGTAAATTAGTCATTTTATTTCAAGGTTCTCTCTCGAGTAAAAATGTCTTATCTAAAAATATTATTTAGGTTACCTACGCACAACGCAGATTGCAGAAGCCAGCCAGAAACATCAAAATAAGGATGGCGATCTGAGATCGATTAATCGGAGAATCGATTTTTGTGTACGTAGTGCGTAGGTACCACAGAATACATTACTCCTACCGTAGAAAAATGAAAACTCCATAGTAAAAAAATGAGAACCATTCAGCGCCATCTAGATTCAGCCCCCAACAACTCTTTGACAGCGGGAGATTCAAATATGGACGTTCTATACTTAACCTAAATAATATTTTTATACCCTGATTTCTAATTCCGTGGAATTCTGACAGCTGTCATTGTCATTTACAGATGAGTTATTTGTATGGAGAACAGGGTTAACATCTATGAAGTACGATTTTACCCAAAACTACTTTAATTCCCAGTCATCATAAAAAGCCATATGCCGAACAATAATATTAGACGTTTCGCCCTAAAATAGAAAACGGCAAGAGTGGAAACTAGAAAGTGCACACTAACAGCAATAGAAAACAAAAGAAGCACATTGAAAAAATTCATTCAAAAATGGAAGTCAAATGACATTCTCACCATGAAGTGTCTGTTAGGCATTTGTCATTCTACATGCGGCAGTTGATTTTTATTTATATAAGTTTTGAATTTTTTATCTTTTTTGTGGGAATTGTTTTATCTCTGGTAACATTACGAAACGTCAGAATTCCACGGAATTAGAAATCAGGGTATAGATAAGGAATTTTGACTCGAGAGAGAACTGGTAAATAAAATGACTATTTTGTCTTAACTACAATGTTTCAGGCGCAGTCTCCAGTATCTACATAGAGTATATAAATAACCTTCTTGGATATGACCTTAGAAAAGTTAGTAAAACAAATATCAGTTAACATTCTTATTTTTTGTGTTTTTTTCCACGCCTGCGCTGGAGAAATGTAATTGCCACGATATATTTTAGTTTATTTTAAAAGCAATTTTCACATATGAATAATTAACCTCCATTTATGTTTATTTAAGTAAGTTTTTTTTCGACTAATCAGGGCAAATTCCGGCCATGTCTTTTGATCCTGATTTCAACGAAAAAAGTGTAAAAGAAAAAAATTATATTGGTAAGTAGGTACTAGGTACACACAATTTTTATTAAATTTTAGCTGTTTATAGTCTCTATAGTTTGTAGTCTCGCTAATTTATCAACTATTATAAATCTATATTTATCATCAACCACAGCCATTAGGACAACAGAAAAGTGCTTTTTATAATTAAAATACAGCGTACCACTATTAGCAGGTGCTATGATGTTGACATGCTTCTCACCTATAGCGCCGATGCAATTTGGGGAATTCCATCTGTCTTGAAATCCTTGAGCTATATTTTTCCATCGCTCTTCAATTGGCGTTGGAATGAAAATTCCCATTAATTTGTTTATGATTGCGTTACATACTTCTTTATATTATAATTGATTAGACATTTCTAAGCAAAAATAAACACACCTTAGCATATAGACACCTCTTCACTTCGAATTTTTTCTTTTTCAGAATCAGAGTGCAAGAAAACATGGACAAACTTAAGAGAAAGCTATAGAAGGGCAGTTGTTAATAAACGCACAAAAAGTGGTCAGGCTGCTATCTCATCAAAAAAATGGCAATTTGAAAAAGAGATGTATTTTTTGTTGCCGCATATGAAACAAAGAAAAACTATTTCATCATTAACGGAAGATGATAGTGAAGTGGACGAAAATTTTGATGTTAAGGTGACTCTTCTTACGCACTTCTCCATACAAACGTATTACGCCTATTATTCTAATATTTGTAGAAATAGATCTAAAATTAAGTCAGATATCAATTTATCTATCCATTATCTATGCTATGAAATAAAAAAATTAGTAAAATTATTTTTATTTTGAAAGTTATGTCGCTTGTCCAGTGCTACAATAGCGTCCACATTAAACAATGTTTTCATTAAAAAGGAGAACATCATGAACCAGGATTATCCTAGTGCTAATAGGCCATACGATGAATGCGTTCAGACCATCATCGAGCTTGATAACACGTGTAAGTATTCCGAGTTGAATGAATCTCACAATTTTAATATTAGTCCATTATTACCACTCAGTGAGTCTCAAGTATAGTCCGTTCGGTAACATAGTGTCGGTACAGGCGCAGGTGCTCTTAGTATTCTGCTTTTATTTTTATTTATTTTTTTCTGTTTGTAATTTTTTTCTATTCTAACAGAATCTCCGAATAGTCTGCCAATCCGCACTTGGCCATCATGGTAGACTATGGTTAAAATCCTTCTCATTTTGAGAGAAGATCCGTGTTCATGATAATATTATGTTTTATGTTTATGGTTATATTGTAATAAAATACGAATATAAAAAAAATATAAAAAGGAAAGAGAATTTTAATAAAAAAATAAGAGTAGGTATAAAACGCCAACACCCCTTGTGCCTGTACACCCCGCGCGGCATCTTTTGATGTCACCGGCGGTTCCTTTGCGGTGGCAAAGGCGGCGAGAGACAAAGGTGACCGTAAGAAAACGAACAGACTATAAACGAATGTATATCTGACCATTTGGGCGACGACGTCAAGTACACCGAATTATTACCAGCTGTAGTATGAAGGCTCAGAGTTTTCAAATCAGATGCCACGCAACCCACGTCGATCCTCACGATAAATTATTTAAAGCTCTGACTGCTCATTTTGAACGGACTGAAGCAACAAATAAGACTGATCATCCTGATAAATTATTTTTACTGTCATTAGTTCCAGATTTTTCTACCATCAAGGAAGAATATAAGCTAGATGCCAAAGCAGAGATAGTAAATTTAATTCACACATACAACAAATATAACAATGTGGGACAATCATCGAGAGAATTACATGGAAATAGATACCAAGGTGCATTTCAATATGATCATCAATATGGATACCAGTCTGGATATCAGTCTGGATATCAGGCTGAAATTCAGCCTCAATATCCTAGTAATCAATCAGCGTCAAGAAATGAATCTGGCAGTTTACTCCTAAATGGGGATAGCAATGAATCGGTTACAAATGACTCCGATATAATATCTGACATGTATGATGATATTGAATAAATAAATCTTATTCTCTTATTAATAATCTAAGTGCACTTATCTTTTAAGATTGATTTAGAACTGTAGCAGGTCAATAAATAAATACATAATCACTACATAGTATAAAACAAAGTCGCTTTCTCTGTCCCTATTTCCCTATGTATGCTTAAATCTTTAAAACTACGCAACGGATTTTGATGCGGTTTTTTTTAATAGATAGAATGATTCAAGAGGAAGGTTTGTAGTAGAAAAATTGGACCCGGTAGGTGGCGCTAATAGCGGGCAGGACGACGTCTGCCGGGTCCGCTAGTAAATAAATAAATACTGGTTGTTTTCTTACCTCAATGTGATGAGTAAACATTCTTCTGCCGATATACATGATCTCATTACTGTATTTTGGCGAGTTAACTCCGGTTTTAGATACAAAAAAAGTTCTTGGAATGACTGATATGACATTCGATAACACTTATAAAATTTCTTCCATCTTCTATGTATTACCAATTTTTTAAATTATGTATGATAATGACCACTCAAATCTTTTTTCACTCGCAAATGGGTCTATCCAATAGATTCGGTTTTTTTTTTTTTCGTTTCTTTCTTTGTAAAAGAAGTACTAAAGCCAGCGTATAAGCAGTGTTGTCTCAACCGACGCTATTGTACAACTGAAGAAGAGTTTCTGATCAAAATGCAAAAGCTACGAGTGACTACAGCGCGTATACGCGCAGTAGAGGCGCGTTTCACGATCGCGCCGTGTGCTAAGAAGGAAAGGAAAATCTCGTATGAAGCGCGTATACGCACGTCATCTGCCCGTCGTCTGCGCGTATAAAATACGCCGTGTGCTATGGCTCTTAATCTAAGACCACAGATAATATAGCATAGGATTGTCATAGAGTGGCTCCTTTGAGCCCTGATGTTTGCTTATCAGATAACAGAGAACAGTCTTTGTCTTCACTTTTCGCAGTATTGCCAAGATTAAAATAAAACTTCAAACTTTAAAAGATCAACAGACATTGGATGACGAATGGAGAAATTTAATTTTTGTTGCTAATGAAATACATTCGAAATTCGAATAAAGGTCAACCACCAGACGTATTTTGGCATCAGGTAAAATTTAATCATATTTTTCACATTTTATGCATTTTATAATTTTTTTTATTCTTCAGTTATCTCAAATGAAAGGTAGTAATGAAATTGGAGACAATAAGTTCCTTTTTCTACCTCGTTACAAAAAAACCAGGTTGTTTTTGTTTTATTATTTAAATAAAGTTTTGCTGTATTTTTACTGTAATAGATTTTGATATCTACTGTAATGTTTATAGAAACTACTGTATGTTTTAGCTGACAACACTGTAATTTTACTTTTGAGATCTGGAAGCACTGATCTATCCTAACTCTGCTCACCCTACCATGAGCCCTACTTGTCGCTTGGCTTCTAAAAACTAAAAACGCGACACATTATAAGCTGCAATATCAGGGAAGACATGAAGACAATAAGAGAACAGAGTAAAGAATGTAGAACCCTCAACGTGAAGGAGGCAAAAGCCAAGAACCCTCTGGCTCAAGTGAAGGTCGTTCTGGCTTACCATACGGATGCGACGTATTTCCAGACGTATTACCATGCGACGTATTACAACATAACTACAACGAATGAAGACACTATCTTTTGTCATTTTAAAGCGAATGATACACAAAACTGAATTCATCTTCGTGAAGAACATTTCACACCTTTTTATGAAGTATCAGATTTAAAATGAAGCCCATGTTGATGCCAATATTCAACTATTGCGTGACAATTATGATGAAGATCCTACCGAAGATAACCATAACAATCATGAAAATGAAATTGATAGAGAAGATCGAATTGGTGAAAATATTATGGATTTTATTGTTGATTGTTAAAGTTCCTTTCTCTGTGACATCAAATAAACTATGTATCTGTTGTCTATGTTTCATTGTCTATCCATGTTTCATGTCATTAGTTTATACAAATTATCGTAAACATAGTACAAGTCATATTGATTTTTATAAAGAATTTACGAGTAATTCATTTGGTCATTCTTGTATTATTTGCGACAGACTAGAAACGAAGGAGTCCCCAGTAGCCAAAAATCTGCAAAGAAAAACATATAATATTATTATATTTGTTTCCTTGTTTCAGGAACAGAATGTAAGAAAGCATGGGCACTGCTGCGAGATGCCTTCAGACGTTCTATTAAAAAGAAAAAAGATACCAAAAGTGGCCAGGCTAGTATTCCTGACAAAAAATGGAAGTATGAAGATGAAATGTCTTTTTTGTTACCGTACATGAAGGAAAAACCAACTATATGTCCAATTCCGACAGTACCAGCTTTTGATTGTGACGAAAAAATTAACGAAGAAGAGAATATTGCTCAGTCACCTGAAGGTGAGCAAAATACTGTCACACTATCATCTACACCTGAGGTTAGTCAACAAATGACACCATTGCTTACTACATTATCACAAGCTACAACTGAAAACTACCCTCAGCCAAAGCGCACTAAACGAGGCCAAAAACGAACTGATGAAAAACCTACCGCAGTACCAATGAAATATATTATAGACAGTATACCTTGCGATCTTTTCCGCCACGAGACAGGGCTATTGCAAAAGCCAAGATATTTGAAATAGTCTCTCGCATGGAAATAGATATTCTGAGCAGGCCATCCACAAGTAATTCTACGGTATCCACCCTATCATCGTATAACATGAACTATGCAGGAAATACTCCTATGCCAGATACAAGAGGATTTTGGTCAAGGATATTTTTCACCAAATACAGAGGAACTGACATATGAGCACTTACGAACGAATCTACTTTACTTAATTATATGATACACTGAAATTATTCTGTAATAAATCTTACTGCATTATTATTTACTTTTTTATAAGAAATATTGTCCGTCGTCATAATGTCATCACATAAACAAAACGATAACAGCGCCTCTAACGGTGCATAATGTAATTATTTTACGATATGATCACTAATGTTTGGCTTTATCATGAAGTAGACATGACAGCTAATGTCATGATATCATTAAACGTTGATCATTCATTGATCTGGCCAGGTGTTTATATAATTGATGATTGATGGCGCTATTAATCAATTGATTGAAGAAACCCGGCAATATTACATAAAAGCGGGTAAACAACCAAGAGATGGAGTATTTGAGGTGGAAGAAGAAGTGGTCCCATTATTTGACGTACTCCACTTGTTAAAAGGAATGGGAAACAACTTGCTATCTAAAAATTAAAGGCTTTTTAGATAGCAAGTATTTTGGCTAAAGGAGCTAAAATCTCTGAAACAGCTCAATGTTTAATATGAGCTGTCACAAAATCAGATCAGTGAGCAAATACTGGCCGCTGATGAATTGTTAGCCCTAAGTAACTAGAATATGAATCGGTTTGACTCCCTGGTAAATAAATGCCAGTGTCCAGATAGTGTTCCTCTAGATATACCCGGGAAAGGTCAATGCACACACTGATGTTTCATTACATTCATCACAACAGAATCTTTGTTGTGTCTGATGAGCTCGGAAAAGACTTTGGCTATTTACTTAATAACAAACTGCACCAATAGGTATTTAACATATGTAAGCCTGGGGCTCCATATACGCATACAATTAAAAATATTAAGGAGGGTTGCTTAGACAAGCACAGTACAGTTGTTTTGTTAATAGGTAATAGTTTGCAACTATCCAAAAAAGAAATTCTGAAGTTTCAAGTATTAATAAACATACAAGGAAAGTCAGGTTGCAAATTGACACTCTGTGCTTTTCCTTACTCGGACATTATGACCCCGGCACAAAAGAAATATGTTAATAAGCTCAACGGGCTCTTGTACAATTTAACTTTTGGTCACAGAGAATCTTTTCATTTCATTGATACAAATAAATTTATTAAAAATTTTAAACTGACAAGATACTATGTATGTACAATTCTGATTCACATAGACGTCTTATCGTAATATAATATTTTGCAATCAAGATGTCTATGACCACTGTACTAATTTTGTTAGCATCAATGACTATGAATGATGCATGCCCATCAGTTACATTTTCTGGTGGAACTATGATAACTTCGGGTTCAACCAAAACTTGCAAATTTCAATTAAATGGAGCTGATGCAGAGTATGGGGACAATGAAATAAAACAAATGCGATTTTATGGTTTTGTTATGATGAAATGTGAAGATTGTTCAATGGGTATACTGAGCCCATTTAATGGATGTGATGATTGCATTTCGTGTTTACACAATGAAGGTGTTGATCACTGCCATTCTTTAGTTCTGCCATTGATAATATCAGCTTTTATAACTTTAATAATGACTCTTCTTGTGGCCTTGGTTTGCTGGAAACTTGGAACATGTAAGATTGTAACATCCCGAATTGAGAATCTTGCTAAAAATGCAAGGAAAACAAAAATCCTCAAAACAAAGAAAAAGGCCCATCAGATCCAGAATACCAAAGAATGGATTTGCCTCCACCTCTTCCAAAACGACCTGCAAAAGGATTCAACAAGGCATCTGCAGCTGCAGGATTAGCAATTTTATTGGCAAGTCCATTGGCAAGAGCATGTGATATAACATCTTATGTTTCATCTGAAAACAAAATATACATGGATGAATCATTAATAACTTTAATAACTTTATCTGCCCCTTAGATATAGGAAACAAATAGTTTATTAAACAATTAGTAGCTTGTAATATACAGAATTTAGGTATTTTTAGCTTGACTGTCAATGTTGTACAAATAAAATTGACATTGATAGTACTAATTCAGGTAGGCGGAAACAGCCAGCCAGAACCCACTCCCTGTAACAAAGATACATACCTAAAAGAGCAGTTGCATCCCCTGACCGAAAGCAGTGTCGTCTGAGCTCAAAATCATCAGGGAGGCGCGACAAAGGACACCGCATCCGACAGTGCGCCTGGGCGAGGAAGTTGCTATGGCTGAGGGTCATCCTTAACATAGAAAGCCAACGTATGCCTAGATGGCACAAAAACCACAGGTACCCAGACCGAACCACACACTGATAGTGTCGTCGACTGACCCCCAGAAGACCGGGGATAACATCATTGACACCATCAGGGAAGCACTGGACAAGAAAAAGTCGAGGCAAAGATTGATCGCGTCCGAAAAGTTACTGGACCTGACGAAAATTACGGACGGCTAGATTTGGAACCAGATATGCCTGCAGAAATATAAGAGGACAAGAAAAATATGTTTGTTTCTCATTTAAAACTTACAGAGGCAAGTGCCAAAGAGCTCGAACAAAATACAATTGGTCAGAGTCAGAATAAGTTGTGGGCAATGGAAAGGGGCAAACGTATTGCGGCATCAAACTTTGGGAAAATATGTAAGCTTCGGAGGAGAACCTCGGTTGCAGGGTTATTAAAATCCTTATTGTATTCGCAATTTAAAGGCACTCCTGTGACTAATTATGGAAAGGAGAAAGAAGACGAAGCCATTAAACAATTTTCAGAAGAAACTGGATTGTCCGTTATCAAGACTGATACAACACTGACGTTAACAAGACTATTTTCTGGATTCCAGGAAAACAATCGTCATTATGAGTTACCAACGCAGGGATGATCGCAGGAGCAACCGCCATCCTCCCCCCCCCCCCCCCTAACCACCAATCGTCGCAGTGGCGAGAGCCCAATCCAGAAATGGATAGGGTACCCCAACGCTCAAACCCACTCCGTTACCGTCCGCCAAGCCAAAGGAAGCGTGACGAAAAGAGGCAGGATACCTTTCGAGAAAACCACCCGAAGAGTCACCGAGGAATTAAAGATAAGATTAATAAAGCCTTGTACTTCGGATATGGAGATGATTTAACCGCTGAAAAGTCTGTAGCTTTCGCGCAGCAGGAAACAGAAACCATCGTCCCAGTGACAACCAGGGCCAAGGGTTTTTTACACACAGTGGATGTTTAAAAAGGTTTATGAGCTGTACGGCAGAAGGCCGGACCGCATACCACAATGTTCACCGTACGCCTTTTATCGCGTGGCACTTGCGCAATTTGAGTACCGCCTGCTTTCAGAAAGGGCTGCGCAAATAAATACCTTAGGTATAGACGCTGGCTTGTTTTACCGCCCGAGATTGACGATCGAGGAACGTGACGTAGTAAGATCAATGGCTGTCACTTTCTCACCGCTAGTAAATCTGATCGCTGGAGTCGGAAATTTTGAACTCGATGGAGATACGTATTACGTGAAATGCCCTAACGATAACATTTTGGGCATATTGTTTTCCAACCTACGACAGATTGTCGATAGATATGCAAACGTCGCCACACCCCAAGCGGAGCGGCAAGCATTCTACGATCTGTGTCCACTTCCATTTGCTAGCTGGAACCAACCACAACGTGCATAGCTTTCTCCGATCTGGTTAAGCAATAACGGCAGATGTCTACTGCGCCGAACTCCGAGCAATGATAGCGAAACTAGCAGTGAAACAGCCCCGACTTATGAATCGATCTTCACCATTATTGCTCCATGATAACGCAGGACCTCATACAGCACGAGAAACCGTTTTAACTCTACAGGAACTGCAATTAAAAACCATTCGTCACCCTCCGTATTCGCCAGACCTTGCTCCAACGGACTACCATTTTTTTCGTGATTTGGACAATTTTCTGCGTGATAAAAAGTTTTCTTCTCAGGAGGCAGTGCAAAATGCTTTCACACAGTTTGTCGAATCTAGATCACCAGAGTTCTATCGCAAAGGCATAAATGAGCTTCCTATTAGATGACATTAGATGACAGCAATGTATAGATAATAATGGCAATTATTTTGATTAAATAAATATGTTAAATAAAAAAAAAACTAATTTTTATTTTTCAGTACAAATCGGCAATTTCATACTTTAACCCTAATATGAGAAGCAATGTTAGGAAGGAAAAAAAGAAATACGAAGAATCTGTCAAGTCTGGAATAAGTCCTGATGATGTGTACTATATTAAATTGTGGTACTACGAATTATTTAATTTTTTAAATGATCAATGCACTCCCAGGGGAGGACGATAGTAGTTCTGATGTAAGTAAAATATCTGTACTTAGTAATGTAATTTTTATTATGTTCATACAATATTATTAATAATTCAAATTACACAAAAGCTTATAACTATTTACATCAACATCTAATAATATATCATATTAATAGTTATAAATTATAGCTACATGTATGATAGTATAGAAAATATATGAAATGCATATTATAGCTCGTTATATTAATTTAATAGAGCTACGTGTGTGACGGGCTTTAAGCCTTATTTAATGTATATGATCTTCTTGCCATGGTATTCTTCCTTCCTGATAAAAATAACTCATAAAATTATCTCGGCCAATTTTCGCGGTGTTTAAAATATTTCCTGGGTTTCTTATTTCTAAATCCATGGTACTATTTTGTGTGTTATATCCCTCTGAAATTACAGCCCCATTTTCAGGGTTTACTCGATAAAAACATCTTAGTGGTGCATAAGACTTTTTTGAATGTACAATTAAAAAGTTATGTAATGCACAGGAAGCTTTAACTACTTTATCGATATTTTCTGGTTCTAAATTTATATGAGTATAAAATATCCGAAATCGTGATGCCAATATCCCGAAAGCGTTTTCTACAGTGCGCCTGGCGCGAGATAATCTGTAATTCAGGATTTTTTTTTCTTGCGATGTTAAATCTGCCTGCCGAAACGGTTTCATCATGTCGGGGCGTAATGGAAATGCGTCGTCTGCTACAAATACATATGGCAAATTTCGGTTACTCCCTGTTAACGTTTCACTGGTTGGAATATGTAATTCACTATTTTGTAATTTTTCAAAAAACTTGGTATATTGTAGTACCCCTCCATCGGATATCCTTCCATTCATGCCAACATCTATGCACACAAATTGGTATTTCGCATCAACGATTGCCATAAGAACCACACTATGATGTCCTTTATAATTATAAAAGTACGATCCACTATTAGCTGGTGGAGCAATTGCTATGTGCTTCCCATCTAACGCACCAAGACAATGTGGAAAGTTCCATCGTTCTTCATACATTTTTGCTATTTCTTTCCATTCTTCTTCAGATGTAGGAAACTGAAAGTCTATAATATAATAAAACTGTAACAGATCCAATTCTGTACATTGAAGATATTTTGAAATTTTTTATTGGAGGGCACTCTATATATATAGATACTGAAGCCAAAACTGCAATTTTTTTCATTTTTGTCTGTCTGTCTGTATCTTGGCCGCGCATCACGCCGAAACTACCGAATGGATTTGAATGAAACTTGGTACGACTTGAGTTTATAATCCGAAGTAGGACATAGGATACTTGTTAAAAATAAAAGCATTATTTTATATGTTGTAGTATAAAAAAATATATGTTTTCAGGGAGCCAACACCCAAGATTCTTCAGTTGCCGATCAACAAAAACCTAACAGTGAAATAACTGACAATAACGAGGACCAATCAACATCGTCAAACAAAAATTCATCTCGCTCACCAAAACCGAAAAGGAAAGATGAAACCATAGCAAATGAATTACTGGAATCAGTACGAGATCATTTCAAACGCCCTCGTCCAAACTCAACAGAAGACCGCTGTGATATTATCGGCAAAAATGTAGCCATGAAACTGTGTGTGCCATGAAACGGCTGTGGGCGCTGTGGTGGGCTAACGGCGTAGGAGCAGAGAGAGAAATTCCAACCCATCACAGCGCCTTGGCCGTCTAAGCCTTTCAGTAAACGACATCGGCGAATGGTAACATGGCGGGCCGCCAAAATAGAGAGGCGGCTTTGGGCGCTGTGGTGGGCTAACGGCGTAGGAGCAGAGAGAGAAATTCCAACCCATCACAGCGCCTTGGCCGTCTAAGCCTTTCAGTAAACGACATCGGCGAATGGTAACATGGCGGGCCGCCAAAATAGAGAGGCGGCTTTGGGCGCTGTGGTGGGCTAACGGCGTAGGAGCAGAGAGAGAAATTCCAACCCATCACAGCGCCTTGGCCGTCTAAGCCTTTCAGTAAACGACATCGGCGAATGGTAACATGGCGGGCCGCCAAAATAGAGAGGCGGCTTTGGGCGCTGTGGTGGGCTAACGGCGTAGGAGCAGAGAGAGAAATTCCAACCCATCACAGCGCCTTGGCCGTCTAAGCCTTTCAGTAAACGAGATCGCCGCATTGTTACCTGGCGGGCTGGAAGAATCAATAGGCGGCTGTGGGCGCTGTGGTGGGCTAACGGCGTAGGAGCAGAGAGAGAAATTCCAACCCATCACAGCGCCTTGGCCGTCTAAGCCTTTCAGTAAACGACATCGGCGAATGGTAACATGGCGGGCCGCCAAAATAGAGAGGCGGCTTTGGGCGCTGTTTTGGGCCAACGGCGCAGGGAAACAGAAATTTCCACCCATCACAGCGCCTTGGCCGTCTAAGCCGATACCGATACCGGCTCGACATAAAAATTACGGATAAGCGGGGTTTTTTGCTTTAGTCTGAATTAGGCACACTAACTCAGACTAAGGCCACAAACCCCGCAAAATATATAATGAACTTTTAAAACGAGTTTTATTTAATCTACCTTCCTATACCTAACCTAAGGTCTGTTCGCTAAGATAGTCAGTTCACCCGCAGACATTCTCTTCATTTTACATTTATTTTATTATTTTATACTGTTTTTAGGGTTCCGTACCTCAAAAGGAAAAAAGGAACCCTTATACTTCGTTGTCTGTCAATGGAGTAATTTCTATTGACCTAGAATCATTCTATTGACCTAGAATCATGAAATTTGGCAGATAGGTAGATCACTATAAAGCACCAGTAAAGGTAAAAGAGATTTACATCAATTCATACTCGACAACTAAGTCCCCACGTCTTAGGAGTACAGTCCCCAGTCCTAGGAGTCCTGTAGCAGTAGGTTCCCAGATAATAATGGATATTTCCCCAATACCCATAGTTTAGGTGGGCAGTAAGTACCCTGCAGCATCAAGGCTGAAGAACTGGGATTTAGAATTCAATGATACAGTCTATGCTTGGCACCTAGAATATGAATTAATCGCTTGCAGCATGAAAATAATGCAATGCAATAATGCAAGCAACAACCAGCACAACATACCTCAACACCTTCTTGCAAATACTTGTGGGACTGACTGAATGTAATGCTAAAGTGACTATGATGGAAGATGCACTACTGGAGTCCAGTGATTTCTATAATTAATTATTTGAGCGACGCCATGGTAAGCGGTAATCTTCCACTAGCCCTAGTACCAACCAATGAAGTGGTATCTGCTCTCACATCTATCACAGAACAGCTACCCCAAACATTGTCTTTACCACCAACCATCTTGTTCGATGACATGCTTGTGAGACTCCCCGCCAAGATTGGAATTCGGAATCAACAGGTTATGATCTTGCTTGAAATTCCTATCATTCAGAAAGCAGTCTTGCAGTCGACATATCGGTTGGTCACTCATCCTCTTATTGTGGACGACATCTGGTATAGAGTCAAGCTTCATAATCGTGTGTACATTATTGACCACCAAAATAAGTTATGGTGGAATATTAATGACCTTGAGTACAATAGGTGTATGGCGGCACCATTCAGTGTATGCAAGACACCTATAGTCAAATCAGGTGATACGTTATTCGATGTGGAGCTGCTCTGCTACTTAGTGGACCGAACATTGACCAAATGTGTCATCTAGTCAAAATTCCGGTGGAAGATTACCAACCCTTGTTCGTAATACCAATAGGATCCTCGAACTGGATAGCAACACATAGCTTAGACACCTTAAATCCGTAAGACACCTTAAGCCGTAATGGATCCCAAAACAATTGATAAGATCACCGAATTACAACGGCAATCAAAAATAGAGTAACCACCTAACTGTGTTGCGAAAATTGGATCATTTGAGCTTCAGCCCGAATTGCTTGTGCTTGATGCACTAGCAAGTGAGTCGGTGGTAGGAGATAGATATATTTTTGGTGAATTAACAATGCCTGTGGTAGAAACAATGAACATTGATATTGGAAATATATCCCGGATACGCAGATTGAGCCCTTATGTAATCCTGAATGCCACTAAGCCGCTTTTGTCAGATGGAACGGCTAGTTTAGACCGCATTATAACGTCAGCTCAAAATCAGAAGATCAATTTCAGACTACAGAAGACTTGCTAACCGATCAAATAAAATACCTTAAGCAGAGAATCACAGAACAAGCGTCTACTGGTTGGAGCTTTGGTTCATGGTTCAGTGATTTGAAGTACTGGATCCTAGGTATTCTTCTAGTTATTGTTGTATTTATAGCAATTGTGTTAATTGTGTTAATTGTACGGTGTGATACAACATGCAGTACCGCAGCTCCAATCATAACAGCGGCACACCTCCCTCTGAAGGGTTTCGCACAATCAACAAGCGAAATGGCAATAACAAATATAACAACGAGCACTCTTGCCCCCTTAGTCCAGAATGTAACACAGTCTCCGATAAATCTAACTGAGTTATGGGCCAAGACTACCACCCAGTATAAAGACCATCTGAGCACAGGTGAATTCCACATTGAACTGAAGTATATTTTATCTATCTCCATTATTCTCTGTTTTGTGAACTTTTGTGCTGTGCGTGCGTCGGGATTGTCTTCCCCCTGTCCGGTTCGGTATTCTTTCGCCGCGGCCGGTCCGGTGTACCCATTCTACGTGACCTACCACGTCTCAAAACCTTTTGAAACCCAAAAAAAAAATGGATCAAGCTACTAGCGATTTACTTATAAAGTGGAACCTGGCACACTACATAGACCAATTTGCCGGTAAATTGGGCAATCTTACTTTATACCTATACGTTTGTTTTACTTTGCGCAAAAACCGAAACACGTGTAAAATATTTTTACATTAAGAATACTTATACAAAATTTCAAAAAAATATAATGAAAAGTAACGAAGTTATAAGCTTGTTACGTTGCGTCGTTGTCCTCGAAAAAAATGGTCACCGCAAGCCGTCGCCGCAGCGACTTGCGATCGACGCGAGTTGAATGACCGCCGCTGTGTGCCGACCGTCAGCTGATGCGCGGTAAATCATTGTGTCTAAGCTTGTAAGATTTCAAAATATTTTTGGACAAAAATATAACACTATATAAAAATGGTTGGATTCGATTTTGTTACTGATTCTGAACAAACTACTTTCAGGTTTTGCGTAAAGTAAAACTAACGTTGTATACTTAGTTACTTATTAAAATAAAAATTAGGTAAAATTTTCATCGTGTAGTGTAGTACGAAGGGAACGATCGGATCAATCTGTTATTGGGCGTGTAACCTATTAACATTGAGTGAACATAGAGCAATATGAATCCTAAGAACGAGAAAAATACAAAATCTCTGAAGAAAGAAACGAAGAAAGGGAGAGGCGAGGAACCGAAAATTTGGGTGACTCGCTCAGTGTATGTAAAAAGCTCCCAGAGTAAGAAGGAGACACTCGAGGTATTGACGTATAATTCTGGGGGTAGCAATGAGGATTCTCTTGGATCCGTTACTCTCATGGATGAGGATTACAAATACGATAGGACGGTTGGTATGCTTTTCGTATGCCAAGGAGATAAGAGTGTGATCCCAATACATGGGACTCGCGTGGGTTACGATCTTGAGGGAGGTAAGGTTGTCTATTGAGGCACGATTTCTAGGGGCTATCTCGATCGTAAAACGGCTAGAGCGCTCCCAGGAGGGAGAGATGGAGTATTAAGGATATTTAGGATCGCTACAGTTGATCCGTCGACGTCCTCACGCGATCGTTTGGATGAGGAGAAGCTAACGGAGCTCTTTCCGGGCGTTTGTCTCGGGAAACCTGTCTCGTACTAGGAGGACCTTGAAGCTACCTCAAGTTAGAGAGGTTGTTGGTGCCTCAAAAGGTCCCTCAATTGAACCAGGTCCGAGAGATCCAAAACCTTCTACTTCTACCTCAGATTTGGTAGAGTCCTCAGTACCTAAGATATCTCGATTTGCTAAACGTAAACGCAACGCAGAATGTTACTGAAATGCGGAATGTGACTGAGATACAGAATGTTACTGACATACCAAATACCGAGATGGTATATGATTCTGCGACTGGGTCACAATTTATTATTATAGATACCTACATATACCTACTAGCGTAATGGTTGTTCTTGTTTTTAACCCCCGACGCAAAAACGACGGGGTGTTATAAGTTTGACGTGTCTGTGTGTCTGTCTGTTCCCCTGTGGCGCTCAAACGGGTGGACCGATTTAAATGCGGTTTTTTTTGTTTGAAAGGTGAATTAGTCGAGTGTTGTTAGCTATGTTTGATGAAAATCGATCCAAGATGGCCGCCGCAACCAAATGGCGGATTACTCATTTTTTCACAACTCCCTTAATATGGGTATCCAATAAATGGGCTTGACTAGTAAAATAACACTATACAAATCCAAGATGGCCGCCGCTACAAAATGGCGAATGTCGGGGGTTTTTTAAATTTTTAATGTATACTTGTTACGCAATGCGCATTAGCAAAGTATACCTCTTGTTGTATAGGTAGGTACCTACTACATGATGCAGATGATGATTGACTGATTTATCCAAATTTCATTATTCACACAGCTCAAGCTCAATGCATATCGCTAAAGAAAATAAGTAGATACCTATAATACCTAATATTATATAATATACTGCGCAATTAAAGTGGTGTGACTGATTTCTTTGTTCTGATTGGTTCAATCAAATATCGACTCCTGTCCGAAACTCCGCTTGTAGAAAAGTTGTAGTTTTGGGTAGTCCAGTTGTAATTTGTTGAGGTATTTTAATAAATTTCATTAGTTTTAATACTTTAGATACTGCAAATGTTCTTGCTAATAATAACTGATTAACTTGTCAACGTAGTTCTGTTTAACCTGCTAAGTTTCTGTTAAAGTTGTGTTACCTAACCCAAGCAGTTCTGTGTAACGAACTTAATAATTTAGAGGTACCTCACTTTCAGTGTTTTTTCACCTATTCGAAGTGTTTTTATGGGACTTATAAACCCACTCCTGTAAATAACACATTTACTTTTTTTTTATTTAAGCTGAAAGAATAGATATAGCAACAATGTTGCTCCTCACAAAGGACGATATAAATATCATGTTCCCACGAATAGGAGACAGAGTCCGGTTTGAAGCATCTGTCCTTGTTTAAAAATGATCAACGAAAAGACACGGTTAATGTTCTAATTTTTATTTAGTAGGTACATATTAGTAGACAGTAAAGTTCATAGGTAATAAGGTCTTAGGTCGAATATGGCCAGCCGGAAAATATGGCCAGACGCCGACGAATTTTTCACCGGCGATCCGACGATCACTAGTATACGTATGAGATAGTACATGTGTATGTAATTTAGTAGGTACATATTAGTAGACAGTAAAGTTCATAGGTAATAAGGTCTTAGGTCGAATATGGCCAGCCGGAAAATATGGCCAGACGCCGACGAATTTTTCACCGGCGATCCGACGATCACTAGTATACGTATGAGATAGTACATGTGTATGTAATTTAGTAGGTACATATTAGTAGACAGTAAAGTTCATAGGTAATAAGGTCTTAGGTCGAATATGGCCAGCCGGAAAATATGGCCAGACGCCGACGAATTTTTCACCGGCGATCCGACGATCACTAGTATACGTATGAGATAGTACATGTGTATGTAAGCAACCGGCGCACGGACACCCTCCCCGCGCTTCCGCCAGTTGCCCAAAACGAATGGAGAAGGAACGACGCCTTGCCGTTACAATCTTTCAACCGTAAGTTTTAATTGTTTTGAGCTTATTTATTATGTTAGATTGTGCGTAGTAGTATTAATTATATTTTTGTCGTTAGTAATCATAGATTACATACCTATGCAATGCATACTACTTAGGTTCTTTTTACATTTTTTAGGTTATAGTTAAATCTTTATCTATACACAGTGGAATGAAAATATGGCCATTAAATGGCCATATTTTCGATAGCGATTTTGATATTTAATTTGTTGCAATTTAGCGTATGTTTTTGGGTTTTGTTTTTGATTTGTTGTAGGTCATGGCACCACGCTATATTATATGTAAATCGATAAGAAGTACTTGGAGAGAGAAGAGCATGCAATCAGCTATATCGGCTGTTAAGCGTGGAGAAATGAAGGTTTTAACAGATTCCAGACATTTTAATGTTCCTAGGCGAACTCTCCGACGCTATCTAAAAGAGAACAAGGACACAAAATCAAAGTTGGGAAGAAAGCCACTTCTTACTGCTCAAGAAGAAAAAGAGTTATCTTACCGTATCATACGACTTAGCGATGTTGGATATCCTTTGACTCCACGTGTACTTCGTATGTGTATCAAGAAGTACTGTCAGGTAAAAAATATTGCGGAGACCACCAGTGGACCTTTAATAAAAAGAGACTTTTTTAAGAGCCGCAACGTGCTCCGACATTATAAACATGTGCACCCCACGCACAAAGGGGGCCTCCTAAGGAGGGACCCAGAGTACCCCAGGACGTATTATTTTAAAACCCCTGGTGCCCGATTTAAGTGCCCCCCGGCCAGAGTATAAAGACATCAAGGAAGTGGCCGGCGTCAGGATGTCGTTCGTGTACGGCTTCGGCGGGAAGCCCACGGCCCTCATGTCACGAATTAACTTAAACCTCAGTGACGACACATTCTACCCAGGGCAGTCAACAAAACATAACGTTCCTGTACCACCCTGTGACCCGTAGGCCACGGCTGGGCAAACTTAACAAATTGATGTACATTGTCAATGTAAATACTGTAAAATACAAGTTGTAAACATATAATGTAGCTGTGTTTCTATTATCATCGGACCTATTAATTGGCTACACTATCATGCCGATGTCAACTGCTTGCAAGCACACTACAAAGATTGATGGACCGAGGCCAACTCCGAGCCATCAGCTATTTACAAAATCCAACCCCGTTAGAAACCCGGCTACCAAGATCCGACTCCACCACATGCTGTTGATTTCGATTACTCTGCCAATTCTGCACCATCAATGACAGGCTTGATTGCCAATATGTTTTTGTTAATAGCATATATTTAAGTAACGATCATTTTCTTTCGAATTTTAGGCCCATTGGCCTGCCGAAAGTTCACATTTGGTGAAAGAAAACCAATGAAACACATCCAGACTATTGATGAAAATATGGTAGAACCATCAACATCAAGAGGTATAAAATTCTACAATCTATTCAGAGAGAGCTAAGATTTTAGAGAACTTATAATTTTGTCAATAATGATGCACCGTTTCAAAAAAGTGCAGCGACTCCATATGGCATCACAACCACTCCAAAATACTGATGGCCAAGCGAAAACTTGAGTCAACTAACAACCGTGACTCTTGGGGGTTTATAGTTACAAATCACATGAAACTTACACATGTATACACGGTATGTCGCGCCGGCTACATGACAGAGAAATCGAAAAATACTTATTCGAAGACATTCCTTCTGGTAGCGAGAAGTATAGGATTATTTTATGCAGGATAGGATACCAATTTTTTAAAGGCAAGGAATATCGTAATGTAAAGGTCGAATGTATTGGAGATGTAAACAATTGTTTCGGCTTTAAGTACATTTTTACTATAAAAATAAATTCTTCTTCTTCTTTCAATCATTCACTCTTGGCAAATTGGTCATGGAAAATGCTTTCCTGGCCCTCTCTATATTCCAAACGCAGAATTGGAGCTCCATACGTAGAATACTCCATTTATTGCAACGTTATAGTTAATAGTTTTAAGAATTACTGACATTGTTTATTTTATTAATAGACTAGCGGACCCGGCAGACGTCGTCCTGCCCGCTATTAGCGCCACCTACCGGGTCCAATTTTTCTACTTATAAACCTTCCTCTTGAATCACTCTATCTATTAAAAAAAACCGCATCAAAATCCGTTGCGTAGTTTTAAAGATTTAAGCATACATAGGGACATAGGGATATAGGGACAGAGAAAGCGACTTTGTTTTATACTATGTAGTGATAACTTATATATAATTCAGTTTAAAATTAAATATTTAAACTGTATGTACCTATCATTACAAAATATACAGTGTTTGTTTTAACCCTTTACAGATACACAGAGTGAACTCAAACACAGAGCGAACTGAGTGAACAGAGTGAACAGAGTGAACACTGCTCCCACCGCGGAGGACAGTTTGTCAAAGGCTCTCCTCAGCTGCGGTCGATGAGGACGCGGTGCGGCCGTTTGTGACGAATTTGCAGTGAGGTGTAATAAATAAAGAGTAGAAGCGTCATATAAACTGTTTTCAGAAAAGCGTAACCACTTTTGAGTTTCAAAGACGTAGCTTTGAAACTGACAAATACGCCAAGTAAACTTTGAGTAAACTATATTTGTCTCGTTTCTTCTGCCCTCAAACTAATTACGTTAGAAAAGGACAAGACATTGCAATTAGACAAATGATTAGAGTTACCAGTATCAGGAATAATTTCCCACAAAAGAACGATTTCCCCCAAAAAAATATTTGAGTTTATGAGATTTAATAATTATATTAGATTTAATAAAATTTTCAATATAAACCATATAGAACTAAATACGGATTATTAATAGGAAAAAAATATTTAAATGCGTGAACGTAAATAACTTTATTTAAATCTTTCATCTATCTATCTATACTATACTAATAAATAAAATTGAAGTGTCTGTCTGTAATTTCGAAATAACTACCTCATATTAAGCTCATATTATGGTTATTTGAACGGTACCGTTAACCGAATCATACGTTTTTAAAATTTTTGTCTGTCTGTCTGTCTGTTTGAACGGGCTAATCTTCGGAACGGCTGAACCGATTTTGACGGGACTTTCACATACAAGTAGAGAATTAACCAGGGAGTAACATAGGCTACTTTTTTAACCGACTTTCAGAAAAGGAGGAGTTGTGTTTTTCTACCTATGTACACCGATATCTCCGAGATTTCTGAACCGATTTGCGTATTTTTTTTTAATCGATAGAAAACCACTGCGACACTGTTCTAAAAAAAAATTGGATTCCAACTCCTCAATCCTGATGCTGTAGATGACCTGATCTTCAAAACTAATGGGGTTTAGGAACTGTCGGTTATTTAAATTGATATTGGTGATACCTATTAAAGACTTTATCGTTGAATGAACTCGAGTAGGTATATATACAACTCCTCAACCCGGATGCTGTAAGGAATTGCATTCCGAAATCGTAGGGATCCCACGGAATTTTTCCGTTTTGGGGACGGGTTACTGCAGATAGGCTACTTTTTGTTCTGAAAAATCAAAAGTACCCACGGGATTTTTAAAAACCTAAATCCACACAGGTGAAGCCATGGGCATTATCTAGTTAATAATAAAACTGTAACAGGTCCAATTCTGAAATTTTGAAGATATTTTGAAATTTATTGAACCAATCAAAAATATTAGTTACATATGGGTACGTTTATGTTAGTAACTTCATACATAAGAATGATCACTAGGTATGTATATGTATACTAATATCTTTCTGAAAGTTTGTAAATTACGATAGTGAAAAAATTATCAAAATCGGTTCATTGGTTTTTGAAATAATCGCGAACATACGGGTTGAATATATAACCTTCCTTTTTGAACTCGCTTAGTAAGAAATCATTATACCTACTTCTAACTATTTTATAATGACTCAGTATTATCACATAAATTACTGATTTACTTACGTTTGCCTTATAGGTACATACGTACGTTCATCATTCGCTTTTTCATTCACTAATTTCCCAACAATGTAGGGAAAATCAAAATAGTTTTTACTGGCAACACTTATAGTAAAAATAATGCGCGGTAAATTTATGTTTTTATTACGTGTTGTTTTGGATAATCGGAATTAAATAAAACAAACTTACTTGTGAAAAGTAACACCAGTTGCTTTATTATCTTTTTCTGACCGTGACAAACAAATTTTAACAACACATTTCACCATTTTGACAAATTGTGTGGCAAGTAACCGTTACGTTCGTATTCACTCGGACGTCGGGCTGGCAACTGAAGTCGTTGATGTCATCGGACATCAGCGAAGTAGCAATGAGTCGGTGCTTTAGAATGCTGATCTAGTTAAGGTAATACATCATTGCGAATTTGTAACGATCCGCATCTAGAAACGCGGTGACTAGGTAATCGTAACCTAAAAACGGACCGCGTCCTGCACTGGGTGAAAAATACTATCTCTAAAGTTGTACAAGAACACTGAATAGAATAGAACCAGTGAGTGAGAATAACGATGAGAAAATGTTACGATCCCAAAAAAAAAATGATTGAATTCCTAGTGTCCGTTCAAACATACCGGCTCAGAGAGAAGAGCAGATTTTCATCGCGATTAAAACAGAGTGTTGGATAGTTGAAACAAGGTTTATTTTTATCGATATTTATTTATTCACAAGCCTAATAAAATTTGTTTTTTATTAAATTCGTTTGCGCACGTCACAGTACGTTTATTACGTTTATTAGTATTTAGAGCTAAACTAGAGTTTAGAGAGAGTTTGCATTTGAGTGCGAAAAATGTAAGTATTTATTAGTTACATGCTATTTAGTCTCCTAGGATAAAATCAGAAACGAGGTTATTCGGAAAATAACTAAAGTAACCGACATAGCTCGCGGGAACAGCTCATTGAAATGGCGGTGGGGGTCACATCTGTTGGAGAATGGCCCCTGCTTCTATTTGAGTACTTTGGAGGATTTACTGCCCGTGCGACAGTAATTGCGACCCGCCCCGGCTTCGCACGGGTCACCCCATCACCCGCTACTATCCCACGATACATTGTTTTATCTCGGGATTAGCCAGCGTTTTCGATGAAAGCAGGCGGTTGACTTTGCACATTACCTACAAATTATATACCTAAACCTTCCTCATTCAATATTACAGGGGTTTCTGGAGTGAATTAAAACCGATTCAACTGTAACATAACCTCTACGATTAAACCAAAACGTTTAACGTAACGTACGATTAATTGTAATATACTGAATTTTGTACTGTACCTACAACTTCTATTCTCAATAGAAATAAGTTCAGAGTTGGAAGCAGCTGCATATAAAAACATTTCTGAATTCAACGCCGTGTAAGTTTCCGACATTCAAGTAAAATCTATTACGCGAAGGTACATAGCATTTTCTGAGTATTTAGAAAACACAGAAGACATTACTACTACTGTAATTGTAAAGCTGGAAATAGAAGTGTGGGGTGTTGTTCCCATTTTATGGTTGTAATATGGTTTCTGTCTTGGGCTAGATATAATCCTGACCGTTTACATCCACCTGCGACATTCTTGGATGAATTGTTGATTGAAGAAGAATAAAATAAATAAAAACATTATAAAACTCTGAAGTTTTATTGTGTACAGTGTTTCGACTACATAAATAACAACAAAGTACAGTAATACCCCGCTTTACGCGACCCCGTTATGCGCGGTTTCACTATAACGCGAATTTCAAATTTCGCGCTCAAATGCCTCGCATTACGCGAAAAAGCGCGTATAAACATAATATAGTCACCAACTTCTCTATGGTCGTGAATCCCTGCTTCGTCTGAACATTCTGTTTGAAGAATTCCCCGTCCTTCGACTTTGTTCTATCGGGATTCCCTCGTCCGATTCGTTTGTTCCGTCATGTTTAGTTCGGCTGGCAGTCGTGTTTTAACATTTATTGGAGATACATACATAATTTAACGCTACGTCAAAAATGCCGCCTGTAAAGAAAAAAGAGCGTAAAAGCGTAACTTTGGAATTGAAAATGAAAGTGTTAAGAATGGAAAATGGAGGCAAAGCAACAATTGTTGGGAGTGATTTTGGACTCTCAGAATCGACTGTGAGAACGATTTTTAAAAATTGGCAAAAAATTAAAGTCTCCAGCGAAAGTTCAACACCTATAAGTGCAACAAAACTTTCTCGTTCGAGATCCTCTATCTGAAAGATGGTGGCGCCACTGGGAACTATTGTATAAGTCATGTCTATTATAGGTAGTCTGCGAATTTTTTGAAGTTTTAGTTTGATATGGCGCTGTTGTCTGTGGTTCGGAGAGCTTTGTTGACAATGACGTTTTGTTGTCCAGAAAAGATATTTTGTTTGAATGAAAAATTTATTAATTTCTGTCTCTAATAAACAGTACTAAGTTTTACAAGTGCTTTTAATTAATTCATTGTAAAGAGTACCCTGGCTGCAAGATAAATTCTAACAAATTCAGAAGTGGGATGATATGCAAGACTTGAACAATGTACGTTGTGAGGTTCAGAAATATAATAAGGTAGAACAGATTAATCAAAAATCTCGATTTGATAAAAATAGAAAAGAGGCTACGGTATATAAGATAGGTGATTTAGTAAGAATACAAAAAGATTATAACACCCCGTCGTTTTTGCGTCGGGGGTTAAAAAGAAACAGAAGCAATGAGGTTTATATTAGAAGGGGAGCCTAACTACAATGTTGATATCGGAAGTCACAAGTCAGTTTTAAAGAGAGGAAAAACATTTACTGACCTAAACCCAGATTTAATTGAAAGACAGTTTTAGTAAATAAAGATAAAGTAAAAGCTGTTGAAGGTCTGTTGGCGAGGATTGGAAGTCTAGGGATGATTTAGACTTCTACAAAAAGGTAGTACCACGAACAGAAAACGAAATAGATTTTATCAAAGCCAATGAATAAAAATGGAGAAGGGTCAATACTTACTTGAAAACAAAATTTCCTCGAATCAGCGACGCGAAATTGAAATAGGGTATCATTGTAGGTCCCCAAATACGAGAGCTTGAAAGAAAATGAATAAAGCGATTTGTGAAAGGACACTCGAAAAGGTCCCACTTGCGGGGAATAACCTGGTTCGCGGAAAATCCGCCGCATTGGCCATGACGGACATATACGGGTGGGCCAACAAACGCTAAGAGAGGTTAGGCTCTCGATTGGGGGGTAAAGAAGAATTCGTCGATATCGAATTCGTCGCTGCTGGTGGCAGCGCAGCGCAGGTCCGGCCATCCGTGCTGCGGGCACTAGATATATCTGCGCACACAATGTTGCAATTAGTGCCGTCACCTGCCCCGTCCGAAGGCGAAGGCCTGTAGGCGAGGACGATTAAATGGAGATGAGGTAAGTGCAGTGCATTTTTGGTGACTTATAAATACAGCATAGCATAGCATGGCTTGACAGCAGTGGTCCACTGAATAACACAGGTCAAGCTAGATGAGATATATTTATTTTAAGACAATTTTTTTTTTTTTTTTGTTGCCGGCGAAGGGGGTCGCCGATGCCTGCGGTGCCGCAGTTCTCAGCTCGTGCACAATCTCGGAAGAGACGCGGCAACTGCAGGCCTATAATACGCGCCTGCAGGCTGAAATGGCCAGTCTCCGTAAGGAACTAGCAGATATGAGAAAAGACAGTAGCGCAGAACGAGGACGATTTCAAAAAAGTGGTAACTACATACGATTTTTTGGAAAAAGTTAAACTTAAAAATGAGCTGTTAGTGATTTACAGCAGAGATTTTCACAACACTGACGACGCCGTTTGCTCTACTACAGCATTTTATGGACTTTTCATTGGGATCCGTATGTGCTGAAAGTATGAAACTGTTAAAAATTGTGTGTACTATTCCGATGACCTCTGTAGAAAGTGAGCGCTGTTTTTCAACGTTAAATAAAGTCAAAACGGTTAGACGCAACACTATGGCGCAAGACCGCCTTAATGCGCTGTGTAATACTAATAATTAATAAGTATTGAAGAACGCTTAATCAGTTCCATCTCAGACTTTCACAAAAAAGTGATAAAAGTTTTTGCTCGCCAAAAAGACCGGCGAATGGATTTTATTTACAAATAAAGGAACCTATACTTAAATATGCCACGGAAGCACAAGTATTTCTTGTGAACGCGATCAATGGATCATGGAAGCTTCCAGTGGTTTATTTTCAATTCATTCACTAAACGGAGTTCCAAATTACTTAAAATGTGCCTTGTGGATTTATAGGAATGCTGTCAAGACGCATAAAATCAAGCGCGGGACGAAGAGGGGGGAGAGGCGGGGAGTCGGCAATTCGGCGAGGAGCGCCCGGCGGTTTCGGTTTTCGCAGCGGAACAGTTCGACGAGGACAAACGTATCCCGGGAAACGGAGTCTTTATTAACATAAACAGTCGATTGATGTCTTTGTATTTCTCCAGAATCATCAATGCATGTGATTTCGGTGAAAGGTCCATAGACCACGCCGAAAACACAGTTCAGAAAAAATACGCCAGTATCGACGATACTGAACAGTCGTTTTATACTGCACTGCGGTACCTGACCGCGTCCACAATGACTATGACAGCCAAACCTTTGAGTCATCTTTTGCGTTGACTTGGGGAACTGCTTAATTTAGTAATAAACTTTCCCGTTAGACTTCATGTGTAGTCTTTTAATTTGCATGCTTTTCTTTTTTTTATTTCATATTTTAATTATTTTGTTTAATTAAAACACAAAAAAAATATAATGACGACATATCCTTATAAAACAGATTTTGTTCACCAATTGTCAAGGAAGGAAGTAATAGGAATCTCCACAGCCACACACTCAAAAAAATTCTGCGTGAATATAAAAAGCAGGAAAGCGCCAAATAAATCGAAATTTAACTATGTTGTCGTAGGTAAATTAGATGTTCACCAATTATATTTTGAAAATGAATTACCAACACTAGATAAAACATTGACTGTTGTAAATGATGACTAGGACCGGCCATCGTTTTCTTGTACGATTGTAGATTTAAAACAAAATTGTTATGTTAAACGGTCCAGAAAGGCCAGATTTAAAGGCATGTAGAACAAATTACTTGCTCAAGATAAAGGATTATCGCAAGGAAAAAAAATACTATACTAGAAATTTGTTGACATCCATGACCGCGTCCCGTACTGGGTGAAAAATACTACCGCGTCCGTTTTAAAATTGTGACAATCCGCATCTAAACGCAGTGATTGATCGTAAAAACGGACCGCGTCCCGTACTGGGTGAAAAGACCTGACGGGTTACCAACTAATGGGCCTCGTTGCGTGATCGGAGCATAGGCGTGGATGGAGGGCTTGAGACAAAAAGGCTGGACACTCCTCACCATCATGCTGATATTAGCATCATGGAAATGTGGTACATTAGCTACATTGACAAGACAAAGTGATAATCAAGTCATATATCTAAATTAAAATGTTAATGAGTAGTTACTTGGCATCGATACTATGAGAATTTCATGTTATACCTATAGCTAACCACCTCTAGCGCGGAAAGTGATGCTAGGACGAGCAGATGAGGCGCTTACACGATTGGTCGCCTGAAATCATCCCTCAACGTCGAAGACTACGTCCTAGACGCCGTGTCGCAACGGGCACTGTCACAACCCAAGATGCCAGCGTCCAGAATGTGAAACGCTCAAGTGCGCCAGGCGGAGGTTGGAGTTTTAAAGTATATATTTTATTAACCTTCCGCATACAATGTGGTCTGATTTTGGTTGAAATATTTTTTGTTAACAAAAATAAATTGTTCAACAATTCGAAACAGATCAGGAAAAAGTAGAAAATAAGCAATTCAGGATACTTTCTCTTATATTTTGTCTATTAACATTTTAATTTTACTAAACATTAGAGTTATTAGTGTGATTTGCACTTGGTATATTGTGCTGTCCAGTGTTGTGGTATTTCTTTATTTCGATTTTTAGTTTTCATATTTTTATAGTGCTATTTTTGTCCACGATGACGAAATGTTGTGTTCCTGGACATGGAAATAGATATAATTTACACGCAGTACCTTACACAGAGCCAGCTCGTTGGAATGTTTGGTTAAGTATTTGTCCATTTTTGGGTCAGTATTCCCACCAAAAATTAGAAAGATTTGTAATGTTAGTTTTTTACCCCATCAAATTAATAATAATCGTAGATTAATTTCAGATGCGATTCCTTCGTTAAATTTGCGGAATCAGCCTAAACCCCGAAACTGTTTCAAATAACAAACAATATCTTGTAATAGATCCTCCTTCAAGTACTGGTCAATCTCACAATATAAAAGTAGTTAATTTTTTTTTTCAACTATGTCTTCAGAAACAGACAAAATAGCTTCTGTTTGTATGTCTACAAATGTAATGTGAACAATAAGTTCCGACCCAGCCGGTGAGATGCCTTCTAATATATCTTGTGAACAGTCTTCTGTTGTCACCTCCACAAATGTAGTGACCCCATTGACGAGTTGTCCAATTCTTTCATTTTATAATGAAACAGTCTTAGAGCCCACTGGTTCATATTATTCAATGTTCACAACCACTGAGTCCAGACACAATCATACCATCTGGAGACAATCAGGTGTCATTCGATTCATTTCGTAATGAAAAAATTCATAGTCAGCCAGTTGAGACATACCAGTAGATCCATCCCAAAAGTCCGAACCCATGCCTTCCCATCTACTACCATGCCTTCCAATGTTCAGTCTTATTTAGTACAGAAACAGACCACACGAGTTAAGAATAGATCCAGTCCAAGGCGAGATATAATTCTAAGAGTTCGCCTGATTAAAAATGAGAATAACCCTCGTAAACAAAAATTACGTGAGTATAATAAAATATTCAAAGCAAAGTTAAAATGTTTAAATCAAAAATATAATAGATTAACATCAAAACTGCAATCTAGTAAAGTTCAAATTTTTATTAAAAATATCCTCTGTTAAGCTTTGGTAAATTATTATTGATTGATTCTCAATTGCGATTATCTGGTGTGAAAGTCAAAGCTCTTAGACACACCAATGATGCAAAAATGTTTGCACTCTCATTACATAAATTAAGTCCTAAATGTTACAGATTCTTTCAGAAATGTATTAGACTACCAAGCAAATCTACTATAAACTCTTTTTTATAAAAGATATTCCTGTAAGACCCGGTATTAACGATTTTATACTTCAACACTTGGCAGATATTGCTAAATGCGATGGGGTTGCAAAATGAATCATC
Organism: Melanargia galathea; assembly: GCA_920104075.1. Classification (NCBI taxonomy): domain Eukaryota; kingdom Metazoa; phylum Arthropoda; class Insecta; order Lepidoptera; family Nymphalidae; genus Melanargia; species Melanargia galathea. Next base: position 10,852,257 of record OV049878.1, read on the forward strand.
ACTGTTCGATGAAATGGCTATGCAAAAGAATTTATTTTTTTATTTTCCAAACCGGGGTTATTTAAGGTTTTGAGGATTTAGGAGGTGGTGTTCGCACCAATAACATTGCAGATAATGTTTTAGTTTTTATGTTAAGAGGAATTTTTCACCCTGGAAGATGCCTATAGATTTTTATTTTGTTAGGGACGGTATCAAAACTTTTTCCTTAAAACAATTATTAAGAAATCATTGAAGCAATAAATAAGACAGGATTTCTTTTGAGATTAACCGTTTCTGATCAAGGTTCTGCTAATATTGCTGCAATAAACTCGTTAATATAAGATGCATGCTGAGATCTGCTTCGCAGTGGCAATGATGGGTCAAACATTATTTATTATGTCATTGATGGCAAAAAGGTATATCATATGTATGATGGTACCACATCTACTTACATGTTTTCAAAACAATTTTCAGAAAAAGGACTGAAGAAAAACTGTATGCTGTAGATGGGATACATGGTGCAGGAATAAATACAAAGTTAACAGACAAACATTAAACCTAATTCATATGACAAGATGGAGGCAAGTAAAGATTTTATATCATACCAAACTGTTACTCCATCTGAAACCATACTTTCATACCATACCAAACTGAGATTATAGCTAAATTCACTAACATTACGTAATTGGAACAGGAATTCAGGGGAACTATTGATTTGTAATTGAAACTTGAAATCCAAAATGGAGGGCCCATTTTAACGAATTTTCATCCCTTGAGATAAACATCAACAAACACCGGATTATCCGACACGGCTTACACTTGATGAAGAAATAATATAATGAAAGTTCCTATTGCTGCTGGCGACTTTGGCAGTCCTCTTACTCTGCTGGATTTAAGACTTGTTGTACAGATGTATTTGGAGGCTAATGGAAGAATGGGCGTTTTTATTTATTAAACACCACAAAAATTAACTGGTTCATATTATTCAATGTTCACAACCACTGAGTCCAGACAATCATACCATCTGGAGACAATCAGATGTCATTCGATTCATTTCGTAATGAGGATTCGAAATTCATAAGTTACATCTATTAATCAACCGGAATCTATACTAATAAATAAAATTGAAGTGTCTGTCTGTAATATCGAAATAACTACCTCATATTAAGCTCATATGGTTATTTGAACGCTACCATAACCGAATCACACGTTTTTAAAATTTTTGTCTGTCTGTCTGTCTGTCTGTCTCTGTTTGAACGGGCTAATCTTCGGAACGGCTGAACCGATTTTGACGGGACCTTCACATACAAGTAGAGAATTAACCAGGGAGTAACATAGGCTACTTTTTTAACCGACTTTCAAAAAAGGAGGAGTTGTGTTTTTCTACCTATGTACACCGATATCTCCGAGATTTCTGAACCGATTTGCGTAATTTTTTTTTTAATCGATAGAGAAACATTGCGACCCTGTTCTATTAAAAATTTGGATTCCAACTCCTCAATCCTGATGCTGTAGGGGACCTAATCCCCCAAACTAATGGGTTTTAGAAACTTTCGGTTATTTAAATTGATATTGGGGGTACCAATTAAAGACTTTATCGTTGAATGAACTCGAGTAGGTACATATCCAACTCCTCAACCCTGATGCTGTAAGGAATTGTATTCCGAAATCGTGGGGATCCCACGGGATTTTTCCGTTTTGGGGACGGGTTTCTACAGATAAGCTACTTTTTGTTCTGGAAAATCAAAAGTTCCCACGGGATTTTTAAAAACCTAAATCCACACGGGCGAAGCCGTGGGCATCATCTAGTCAGAAATAAAATTAGCAAAATACGGTTAATCAAGCAAGGATTTCGAATTTTAAACAGACTCATCTGTTACGTAACGGTCGGTTTTGTGTTAGGCTTGTGGTACACCGCGTGATCTGGAATTTCGGACCGAGCTAATTGTCAACTTTTATAATATGTAACATTTCGCATGTTTTTTTTTATGCTTTCGTGGTAGATGGTGCAATTCTTTTAATTTTTGTGACAGGTTTGGAAAATTAGTGCTCATTAAAATGGCATCTCGTGTTCCTGGAAAAGGACGCAAACCGCGCAGTGCTCGCAAGCTGGACTTTCCTCCTGCAACGTATGTACAAATAATATATTTTTAACCACCGACACAAATCGACGGGGTGTTGAAATTCATAGTCAGCCAGTTAGAGAAATACCAGTAGAGCCATCCCAAACACTAAGTCCGAACCCATTGAACCCACAACCCTGAACATTGGAGGGCATAGTATTAGATACTATGCCCTCCAATGTTCAGTCTTTTTTAGTACAGAAACAGACCACACGAGTTAAGAATAAATCTAGTCCAAGACGACCTAATTTCAAGTTCGCCTAAATAATAATGAGAATAGCCCTCGTAAACAAAAGTTAGGTAAGGGTAATAAAATATTTACGTAAGGGTAATAAAATATTAAAAGCAAAGTTAAAATGTTTGAATCAAAAATATAATAGATTAAAATCAAAACTGCAATCTAGTAATGTTCAAATTTTTATTAAAAATATCCTCTGTTAAGCAAAGGTAAATTATTGGTTTATTCTCAGTTGCGATTATCTGATGTGAAAGTCAAAGCTTTTAGACACACCAATGATGCAAAAATGTTTGCACTCTCATTATGTAAATTATAACTCTTAAATGTTACAGATTCTTTCTGAAGAAATGTATTAGACTACCAAGCAAATCTACTATAAACTCTATTTTATAAAAGATATTCCTGTAAGACCCGGTATTAATGATTTTATACTTCAACACTTGGCAGATATTGCTAAATGTAAAGATGCGACGGGGTTGCAAAATGAATCATCACTGTTCGATGAAATGGCTATTCAAAAGAATTTATTTTTTTATTTTCCAAACTGTGTTATTTAAGGTTTTGAGGATTTAGGAGATGGTGTTCTCACCAATAACATTGCAGATAGTTTTAGTTTTTAAGTTAAGAGGAATTTTTCACCCTGGAAGATAGCTATAGCTTTTTAATTTGTTAAGGATGGTGTCAAAACTTTTACCTTAAAAAAATTATTAAAGAAATAATTGAAGCAATAAATAAGACAGGATTTCTTTTGAGATTAACCGTTTCTGATCAAGGTTCTGCTAATATTGCTGCAATAAACTCGTTAATATAAGATCTGCTTAGCAGTGGCAATGATGGGTCAAACATTATTTATTATGTTATCGATGGCAAAAGGGTATATCATATGTATGATTTACCCCATCTACTTAAATGTTTTCTAAACAATTTTTCAAACAAACAAAAATCGTTTCAAACAAAAAGCCAAAAATATTAAACTTAATTCATATGACAAGATGAAGGCAAGTAAAGATTTTATACCATACCAAACTGTTACTCCATCTAAAACCATACTTTCATATCCTACCAAACTGAGATTATAGCTAAATTTATATATTATTTTATGTCTGTGTTTTATAAAAACCTTGAACTTATAGAATAGAATAGAAAAGTTTTTTATTCAAATAAACTTTTACAAGTACTTTTGAATCGTCAATTGAATCTACCAACCTATTATTGAGATAGGTCTCCAAAATGTCTTCCAGTAGTTTATTATAAAAACTTACACAACTACCAACAAAAGAATTTTGAATTTTTCGCATCCTAGTACATTTGTAGTGTACAACTATTTTTTTTTTTTTGTTACCTCCATCTGGCAAAGAAGAGACTTGAGAACCTCAAACGCCTCATCATCATCACCTCTACGAAGAGAAATAGAGTGCCAAACAAAACAAACCAAATATTTTAAACATATTATCCTTAGTAACCACAATATTATTTAGTCTCCACAATACAGGTTTTCCTAGTGAGCAGAGACCGTTAGAAATTAATTGTAAATTATTTTTTTTTTCTTCTTTGTGGTGGTAAATAAAGATATTTTTTTAACTTGCTAAACGGACTATAATTTTAAACCACCTGCACCAACATCTAGGGTTCCTCACAAAAGGCTAAGGAATGCACCGACTGACAAGACTCAAAATACAAGCTGATATAGTGGGTCACAAGTAACAACCCTCAATCATAACGAAACAACAACAAAGAAGTCAGTTAATACTGTACCATATGTATTCAGACAGTCCATTTGTGGCAGAAATCCCCTGCAAAACATGCAAATCCCAAAGAATTTTTTACTAAAAATTATCATAACCATCCAGTAGTTATGCCGATGTCATAATAGAATATATTGTGCTTTAAAGAGCATTTTTAAAGAAAAAGGAGACACATTCATGAAATTAATATAAACTTTCAAACGTGTATAAAAACCAAAATATTTCAAATTCAACTTTGTACTTCACCCAATCCCACAGTGATTTTTCCACCGAGAGAACACACTTTGCATCCAGAAATCAAGGTTAGGTTAAAATAGGTCAAACTTTTCCAAAACCGAATCAGAACACCCCGACTACATGTCTGCTCTAGCACTAGTGTAAAACGCAGAACCAGAAGCGACGAAGGTCTTGAATGAAGCGAGCCTACGAATCTATAGCACTAAGAAATTTTGGTACCCAGCAACCCTAGAGTTAGCTTTCCAGAACTTTGAAAACATTCCTTTTAGCTAAATGAACTACACTTGCTTATGACTTATCGTGGGACATAGGGCTCACCGCCCGCTACATTTACCTACCATCCACGCGCAACATAAGTATTGACACCAAAGATTGACACCTTCCATAGCAATTTTGAGCCTTTTTAGGTAAATTTATTATGAATTATTTTTTGCTCACTATAGTCATCATGCTTGGCTTCATTATTGTTGACTTTACAGACTTGGAAACTCACAATAGGTACCTAGAGTAATACGGTAAATTCAGAAAATCATAGAATTGCAACATAATATCAACCACAAGTTTGACAACAGAACAATAAACAAAACAATCGAATATCTCGGAAAGAATGATTCTATTTTTAGAGACAAAATCGAAATTCATAATAGAAAAGCTTAGAACCTCTAGTTTTTTACCTCAAAATGGACGCCGCGCGCCGTGAATATTTTTCTAACTTCAGGTTTTGTAGTGCTACTGATTAGTTGATTACCTCATTTTAAAACACTAACCTCATAAATGCTTTCGATTTATTAATAAAGACATTTTTTCTAATATTATTGGGCTATTGGCTAATGGCTAAAACTCCAGTCACAGCTCCAGTGGACTCCAGAGTCCAGTCGCAGCTAAGTCGCAGTTGGTGAGTTGACTTGACGCCATCGGCCATTTTTTTTTGTTTTTTTTTTTCCTGGTAGGGATGTGTAAAAATAATCGATTATTTTTATCTAATAATCGATTTTTAAACATCGATTTTTTAAATAAGAATAATCGATTTTTTAAAAAAGTTTTGTTTTGTAGGTACTTTAATTTTGAGATCAAAAGGTTGTCATTTTATTTCTTCTACCTACTAAACTTATAGTTTCATTTTATTTTGATTCTAATAAAATTGTAAATGATAAAGTACTTATCATTTAAAATTTTATTAGAATCAAAATAAAAACATAATTATTTGTGGCAGCTATTATTGACGTGATAACATCTTAAAAATCGATGAACGCCGACAGCACGCACAAAAAACGAATGACTCATTGTCACGTAGCATAGCATCGCACGTAACATAGCAACTGCGCGCGCGGAACTAAGCGTTCGGCTTGGGAAGTCGTAACGCATCTATCTCTCTTTGTTTTTTAATGACGTTAAATCGTCCTTAAATCGACTTTACAGACAATCATTTTTTTTTTTTTAGTTTTTTAATGTTTAAAGTTTTAGATTAAAAAAAAATTGTTTTGGTTATTTTATATACTTATCATTTTACTTGGTTTTTATTCTGCTAATTATTAAATTATCTTTAAATTATTTTATAGGAAAGCAGGCATTTTTTAACCTACATTAAAAAAGGAGTTCTGTTTTCGATCCGTATAAGTATGTATATTCGCGATTATTTCAAAAACCAACGAACCGATTTTGATGATCTTTTCACTACTTATCGTAATTTACATACTTTCAGGAAAGTTTCAGTATATAATACAACTAATTATCATTCTCATGTACGAAATTATATACATATATGTAACTACCCGTATGTAATTATTATTTAAGATACACCGGTATGGTACATCGATTAATAGGTACACCAATTTCTCTAAGATTGCTGGACCAAAGTCTGTTTAATTTTTCCTAAAATATAGCTTGTTCAAATTTTAGAAATAATCGATTTTTTCACAAAAATCAAAATAAAGTTAATTATTTAGTGTTTTCAGAAAATGCTCTGCGTTGCGGTACGCTCGGTGTGCGCTGGGCCACATTTGTCATTTATATTAAAAATAATGTATACATTATTTTGTATTTTTAGCTTGCACCTGAAACATGACATCGTGTCGCGACATCTATACGAGTACGTCTATACGAGTCTATAAGGTGAGAAAATGGATCATTTGTACCCAATGCTGCAATACTTACTACTCCAGTCCTGTTTCCAAACGAGCAGCTGTGGCGGAAATAAAGCTTTCACTGTAATTTGTGTGTGTGTTTTTCAGTGTCAATATCAGTCGCTTCTCAGTGGTCTTATTTCGATTTAATTTAATATTTAAAGGAGATGTCCCAAAATTGCCCCAGAGTCGTTTTAAGTTTGTATAGTGAAAAATACCAAGAGACCTAACTATATAAATCTAATAAAATTACTTTATAATTATTATTTTGAAAGACAAAAATAGAAACCTACGAACTAGCGGGTTTTTTTAAATTCATTCTAAAAAGAAGTATTTTTATTTCCTGTTATTGTTTACTGCCATTTTATTTACAGCTATAGTCTGATTTTTATTTGACGTGACGTTTGATGACTTTTAATGTTGCTAGAGATAAAACAGTTCCCACAAAAAAGATAATAAATTCAAAACTTACGTAAATAAAAATCAATTGCTTCATGTAGATATGACAAATGCCTGACAGATACTTCAGGTACTTTAGTTAGGGGTAAAATTGAAATCCAGTTAGTAACCCTGTTTTTGATACAAATAACTCATTCTATTTTTGACGTGTCAAAATAACAGACAGTTGTCATGACAACAACTGTCTGTTATTTTTAAATGACAACTGTAATTAAAAATCAGACTATAGTGATGTCCGACACAATACAAGCAAGTACTCGATACTTTTGTTTCGATAACGAATACTTTTGGTATCGAATCACTACTTTCAAGTCTTACTTGGTATCGGAAGAAAAGTATCAATTCGAATCGATGCGCAGATACGAGTTTCTAATATTTAAAAAAAAAAAGATCCGACTTCAGTCGATTCGAACTAAAAAGTTTAAAATAATATTTTATTTATTTAGATTGACGATTAAACTACCTAACTCGAATAATATATAATTTTTCGAAGTCGGGGGATAAATGACTTTCATATTTTTCTAGTTGAATATGTGCCCCCCGTATCCCGGACAGCTTCGCGCTCCGCGGCTATCATGGTTCACCGCGCTCGCCTTCAAAAGTGGATACCTAATCTGACTTTACTTGCATTTACTTTTACATTTACTTTTTATTTTATATGGATTGCATGTGGTTTAGCGCCGACTCCAAAAAATTATATATTATTTCAATTAGGTGGTTTAATCGTAGTATCGTTAAATCGTAGTAGTCACATACATACTCGTACATACGGGTCGAACACAGAACCTCCTTTTTTTGAAGTTGGTTAAAAAAATTGGCCACATGCAGTGTCGTCTGCGTTTTAAACAAAATTACGAAACTCCTTTTAGGTTTTGACATTATTTTAAATCTTTAACGATTGTCAGTGAACTGACAGTGATCTAACTATATTTTTGGCCCGACTTTTCTATACAATGTGTATCGTTCCACCAAACCGTACCGAATGATATTGATCGATAAAATTAGCAACTGAATCGTATACCACTGTATCGATCTACATAAGTATCGGATTTGGATCGTGACGAACATCCCTATACAAGGAACTTCGTTGAGCTGCATGTTTGCGCTTATGTGATTTTCTTGTATTTTACCAATTTTACTCTGTTTTGTGTAATTCTTCCAGTCTGCGTCAAGTAATTGACCACTAGTTCATGCTCCGCAGTGCTTATATAAGTTTGCATCAGAACATTCGTGAGCGAAACGTGAATTAGAGATTTTGACTCTGTTGTGTTGTGACATCTCGGCGGCAATGGCATTTCCGAGTCCGCATCATGACTTCGAAATATGTTACGCCGAATAATACGACACCGAATGTTTATAATAACGTATAACGTGATGACGAAAGCACATTATAACAATTATCGTAACAACGAAAATATGTGATAACTTATCACGCAATAACGAATGCACGTTATAACGAAAAACATCATACCGAACTACGCGCCTCGAAATAACTTAGGGATGGCCCTTTTTAGGGTCCCGTACCCAAAGGGTAAAAACGGAGTCCTATTAATGTAACTCTGCTGTCTGTTTGTCCGTCTATCTGTCTATCCGCTGGTCACAGGTTTCTAGCTCGTAGACGAAATGAGTTACAAACCTGAAATTTTGGTACATATTTTGTGTAAAACGTTGGCGCAAAACCAAATATTGAATTAAAAATTGAAAGAAATTATTTTTCAGGAGGCATACATGAAAAAGGAGCCGGAATTTTTTTTTTTTGGGATTTCTTTCACGGTTAGCTGCGATATCTAGCTTGGAAATAAAATATTTCTTACACCCAAAATATTATGTTGTTCATAACTATGTACGGAACCCTAAAAGAGCGAGGCCCGATTCACACTTGGCCGGTTTTTTTAAATTCAATGTTTGGTTTTGGGTCAATTTTCTACACCAAATATCAAAATTTCAGGTTTGTAACAACGTCTGTTGTCTACGTAATGTACGTGTATGTAACGTAATGTAGTTCGTCTACGTGCTAGACACCTGTGACCGGCGAACAGACAGACAGATAGCAGAGTGACATTAATAGAGCCCCGTTTTTACCCTTTGGGTACGGGACCCTAAAAAGGGCCATCCCTAAGTTATTTCGAGGCGCGTAGTTCGGTATGATGTTTTTCGTTATAACGTGCATTCGTTATTACGTGATACGTTATCACATATTTTCGTTGTTACGATAATCGTTAAAATGTGCTTTCGTCATCACGTCATACGTTATTATAAACATTCGGTGTCGTATTATTCGGCGTAACATATTTCGAAGTCATGATGCGGACTCGGCATTTCCTAATCGTTGTTAATTATACCATTACTTTCGATGATCCTATCTCGAAGAGTGCTTGGATTAATATCAGCAGTTGGAGAGTTCAAAATATCACTAAGTACGCCGTTAAATATCAAATAATACTTTGTGTTCGTTAAATTATCTGTAGCAAAATATTTTTAGGATATTTTTAGTGAGATGTCAGGGTACTCAATAAGCAATAACCATACTATCTAGGGTCAAGAATACTATTTATTATTAATTTACACAGAAAAACCAATCCAAAGGTAAAAGTTTCATCGTGACGCATAAACTTTTTTTCTGGGGCAAACAATGTATTGGGGAAGGGCCATCTCCTTTATTCATTTACAGTTAATTGGCCTTATCGAATCCAGGCTATATCGATGAACTTTATAATCATTTATGACCGGTGAGCAATCGATTGATTGATTATGAAAATAATCGATAATCACATCACTAGATACATAGACTACTACGAAGACAACTGCTATGGTCTACCCATAGTCTATTGTCTATGGCAATGACCACTGACATAATGTATAGTGAAGACGGGTAACTCTGTGGGGTAACTTTAAAAAGGTATCAAACATAGTAAGTCAATGATTTAATGGAAATAATGAGATAAAAAATTACAGGTCCTTGTAGAATTATTATTTTATAATAACTTAGAAGCGTTTTTAACGCATTATAAAAAAAAGTAAAAACATATAATTTTATGATAATATGTGCGTGTTTTTTTCATGATTTACAGTGCAATGTACACTTTTTGTTAAAATTAGGTTTATTCATTCAAAACACTACATTTTAATTGGCTTTATTCTTTTATTTTTAAACCATTTTGATAACACATCTCAGACAAATTGGACACAATTAGAATGCAAAAGTCAGTTTTCCCTCGTATTATTGTTTCAAAGAAAATCAAACAGCGGTAAAGCATGTCATGGTAAAAAAAGCCTAAGATTATACGGAAATTAATAAAAATATAATAAATAATTAGAGGCCTACGCTCGGCTTAGGCATTCCGCTTGATAAGATTAATGATCTGAGAATTACATAATCAGACTATTCATATCAAAGATGTTGTATTCTCTCTCTTCTTCCATATAAAGTCTTTTTATTCACACAATCTAACTTATTTTGTTTTCTGGTTGCACATATTATAGTTAATACCAAGAAGTTTATAAGTATAATATATTCTATGTTCATACGTCTATTACTTAATTAATAGTGTCGAAAAATACATATTATTATTTATTTACTATATCACAATGTTACCCACAAATGGGAGGTAATATTAGAAGTGGTAGTAACACGTGCAGGTTTAATAATTAGGCGCGGTAATTTTGAACGTGTTCAGTGAGACGAGCAAGCGTCCCCGTCCCCTGCAATTCGGTATATTGCACTAGAGGGCTTAATGAAGTGCTCGTGCTTGGTGAACTGCGTGAAGGTCGTCACTGACTGGTGACTATCTTATTTTGTTTTCTGGCAGCGTATATAGTTTACATCTATAATATATAATACAGTAAATATAGCCCGTTTACTATAACAATGGACCTCGCTGGAATGTGACGGCCTTTCCCACTTCCCCGCTCACCCGCATTCGTCCTGTCGCCTCAGTACGGTTCGCAGTACGTCGCAGTGACGTCATCGACGCCAGGTCCATTCTTATAGTAAACGGGTAGTAGATGCATATTATTTTAATAGTATCCAAAATATTTTCTATATCACAATGTTACCCACAAATGGTAGTTATTGTGTCAATGTTACCCACCACTGGGAGATATTATTGGAAATGTCCCCCCTGCTTCGGGCAGTGTATCACTAGAGGTAGGGCTTGATGAAGTGCTCGTGCTTGGTGACCTGCGTGAAGGCGACGAGAGTGTCGCTGTTGCACGCGTCGTCGCTGACAGGCGACTATCCTATTTTGTTTTCTGATAGCACACATAGCTTTTATCAATTTAATAGTATTAAAAATTACATATTTATTAGTGTCCAAAAATACATATATTTACTATATCACAATGTTACCCACAAATGGTAGTTATTGTAACAATGTTACCCACCACTGGAAAGTAATATTGGAAGCGACACTCGCGGGTATTTCAAATTAGGCGCGGTAATTTTGAAAGTGTTCGGTGAGTGGAGCAGGCATCCCTCCTTGCTCCGCTAAGTATGTTACACTAGGGGTAGGGCTTGATAAAGTGCTCGTGCTTGGTGACTTGCGTGAAAGCGACGAGCGTGTCGCTGTTGCATGCGTTGTCGCTAACGGGTGACTATCCTATTTTGTTTTCTGATAGCACACATAGCTTTTATCAATTTAATAGTATTAAAAATTACATAATATTTATTAATGTCCAAAAATACATATATTTACTATATCACAATGTTACCCACAAATGGTAGTTATTGTAACAATGTTACCCACCACTGGAAAGTAATATTGGAAGCGACACTCGCGGGTATTTCAAATTAGGCGCGGTAATTTTGAAAGTGTTCGGTGAGTGGAGCAGGCATCCCTCCTTGCTCCGCTAAGTATGTTACACTAGGGGTAGGGCTTGATAAAGTGCTCGTGCTTGGTGACTTGCGTGAAAGCGACGAGCGTGTCGCTGTTGCATGCGTTGTCGCTAACGGGTGACTATCCTATTTTGTTTTCTGATAGCACACATAGCTTTTATCAATTTAATAGTATTAAAAATTACATATTTATTTGTGTCCAAAAATACATAATATATTTACTATATCACAATGTTACCCACAAATGGTAGTTATTGTGTCAATGTTACCCACCACTGGGGGATATTATTGGAAGTGTCCCCCCTGCTTCGGGCAGTGTATCACTAGAGGTAGGGCTTGATGAAGTGCTCGTGCTTGGTGACCTGCGTGAAGGCGACGAGAGTGTCGCTGTTGCACGCGTCGTCGCTGACGGGCGACACGGAGACGATCCCGCGCAGGTAGTGCCGCAACGTCGCCTGCTCCGCGGCGGGGAACGCGAGCCCGCCACCGCTGTCGCCCTGGCACAGCGTCGTACCTGTACGACATGCAATACAGAACGTCAGTATTATGTTAAGCAAGTATAAATTAAAAATTTAAAAAAACCCCGACATTCGCCATTTTGTGGCGGCAGCCATCTTGAATTTGCTTAGTGCTATTCTGCTAATCAAGCCATTTCATTTGATACCCATATTATAGTAGTTGTGAAAAAATATATAATCCGCCATTTTGTGGCGGCGGCCATCTTCGACCAATTTCATCAAACATAGCTAAGAACACTCCCGACTAATTCACCTTTCAAATAAAAAAAAAACACATTTAAATCGGTTCACCCGTTTGAGAGCTACGGTGGAACACATAGACAGACACACACACACACACATACACACACACACACACACACACACACAAACACACACATGCAGACACGTCAAACTTGTAACACCCCATCGTTTTTGCGTCGGGGTTAAAAAATTGTTGTCTGTAAAATCGGTTTACGGACGATAAAACGTGATAACGTCATAAGAGTACATTGCCTCTATCGCTTGTTCCGCGCTCTCGCTTGCGCGCTCGGCTAGGCGGTTCGTGACAATGAGTCAAGCTTTTTCGTTCGTGCGGGCGGTGTTCATCGATTTATAAGACATTGTCACGTCAAAAAAAGGTGATCAAGGTATCAAGGTTATATTTCTTTGCATGCAAATAATTAATGACAATCAGACACTAGATGGCGCGACCATGAACCTAAGGTTCATGACTAAACTCGACTGTCGACTGTCAGACGTTGGCAACTTCACATGTCGTTGTTCGTGTCACCCTGTGCGCGCGTATCATAAAAATTCACTCTAAAGGTGGGTCCAAATATGTATCACTTGCCCGATCCGACCACCGTATCCGTATCAGCGTATCACGTATCAAGCCCCGTACAAGTTGTGGACGCCTCGATTTGCTCCGTATCCGTCTCTTTACAATAGTACAGTTTACAGTAGTATCACCTTTGATGATCGGACAAAAACCGACACAAAATGGGTCGGGCTGTATCATAATTCATAACGGCGTATCGAGATCGCGTATCATGATACGCGTATCATCACCCATCCACATATGCGATCATGATACGCGTCGGCGATACGGATACTGTGATCGGAACGGGCAAGTGATACATATCTGGACCCACCTTTATATTTTTATCATGATGCGCCTAAAAAAGGACCTATAACTTCAAAAGCAGCACCAGAAACTTAAATCAGCTGAGCACAGCGCAGCGCAGCACGGCTCAATGTTGCACACCTTTTTTTTTTCATTCCCCTCACCGTTAGTGTATCCGGCGCAGATCTTGTCGCTGGTGAGATGAACGCGGAAGCTGACGGGCGAGCGCGCGCGGCACTCGTCGATGGCGACCACCGGCATCTCCACCACCTTCAGGATCTGGGAGGCGCCGCCCGCCGCCGTCGTCAGCCCCCAGCCCGCCACCTGACCAATCGCAAGGAAGTTTAAAAAAAAAAAATTAAATAAGTACGTATTAAAAAAAATTTCAAAATGAATGTCTGTGTTCAATTCACACACGGCAGAAGTGAAACTTATATTCAAATTTTTCGAATTCTCCAAAATATTAGCGCTCAAACGGGTGAACCGATTTGAATTCGGTTTTTTTTTGTTTGAAAGGTGAATTAGTCGAGAGTGTTGTTAGCTATGTTTGATGAAAATTGATCCAAAATGGCGGATTACATATTTTTCCACAACTCCCTTAATATGGGTATCAAATGAAAGGGCTTGGCTAGTAGAATAGCACTATGTAAATCCAAGACGGTCGCCACCACAAAATGGCGAATGTCGGGGGTTTTTTAATTTTTAATTTATTGAAATAAAAGTGTTCAAAAACGGAACGTAGACGGAGAGCGGAAGCAGAGCGTCATGGAAACCGGCTTGTATTCTATCTCATTCTCTCGCAGGCTAAATCCTATGAGAATAATATGTATGTTTGTCCTTCTCTGTCACTCGTGCAGCGACTGGGAACTCTAACGACCTCCTGTCACCTTATGAACTCCTGGTGCAGAGGAGAGGATTTTGGTGTCACTTTTTCGTTTCATCGATTTTCAAATGCACAACGGATACTAAAGAAGTTTCACTTCAAAAACTCAACTGAACAAAGATTAACTAACTGAACAGGGCGCCTACTACCAAAGCTTATAATAGCAGTAACTACATAGTATAGTACCTATAAAACAAAGTCGCTTTCTCTGTCCCTATATCCCTATGTCCCTATGTATGCTTAAATCTTAAAAACTACGCAACGGATTTTGATGCAGTTTTTTTTAATAGATAGAATGATTCAAGAGGAAGGTTTATAAGTAGAAAAATTGGACGCGGTAGGTGGCGCTAATAGCGGGCAGGACGACGTCTGCCGGGTCCGCTAGTATTTTAATAGTGTTTTGATACTTATGTAAGCTTATTACAATTTTGTATTTAAGTAGTTATTATAATATTATTATCAACGTTAACAAAACGTTCCTGCATTCGAGTAAACAACGTAAGCAGCACGAGTCAGCCGCATCAGGGGCCTCAAAGTTATCAATCAGCTGAGGTCGGCGATGAAGTGCTCGAAAATTTTTATGGCGCACCCGATGCGTGTGGATCTACTCAAAGTAGTCTGTTTGGTTGTTCGCAGTTTAAAGTTGTACGAAAATGCGTGTGATATCAACGGCACGAGTCGGTTGCATCGGGGGCGTCGAAGTAATGAGCAGACTCGGGTGCTCAAGCATTTCTGGCGCTTTCGATGTTTGCGGCTCTTGCGGCACTGCCCTATCCCTCTAATATAGATTCCCGGGAGTTATACTCCTATCACCACCTATATCACCTTTCCCATAGTCCCGGGAGTCATCTGTTGCTGGTCGAAAAGCACATCAAAATTGATGCAGACGGGTCGTATGATCGGCTGGTACTCGAACGGAGTGGTCACTATCACTATGGCTATGTCATCCTGGTAGTTTGTACCTTACAATCGTACGTAAATTCGCGTAACATTAGCAGCACGAGTCAGCCGCATCGAGCGCGTCAAAGCTATCAGCTGAGGTCGGCCAAACTCTGTTCAAAATTTTTAAGGCGCGCCCGATGCGTGCGGATCTACTCAGACTAGTTTGCCTGGTTGTTTTCATATTTAAATTGTACGAAAACGCGTGTGATGTCAGTGGCACGAGTCGGTTACATCGGGGGCGTCGAAGCAATGAGCAGAGGCGGGTGCTCAAGCATTTTTACACCGCTTTCAATGTTTGCGGCTCTAGCGGCACTGCCCTATTCCTCTAAGGTCCCCGGGTTCATACCTTTCCCATAGTCCCGGGAGTCATCTGTTGCTGGTCGAAAAGCACATCAAAATTGATGCAGACGGGTCGTATGGTCGGCTGGTACTCGAACGGAGTGGTCACTATCACTATGGCTATGTCGTCCTGGTAGTTTGCACCCGCGCCCTGGTAGCGGGAGGTCAGTTTTATTTCTGCGACCTGCAATATAAGTGCAAACTTGAAAAATAAAGTCAATACGTAGTATACCCGAGCCGCAGGCGAGGATTTTAAATAGCGGCGAGAGTTCACTTTCCAATGCGCACGTGATTCCAACGCAGCGATAAACGCTGGTAACAAAAAGCGTTGGAAACAAAATCACAGTAAAATATCGAATTGTGTGAATGTTTATAGTAGACCAATAATTATAAGTAACGAACTTTAGTAACGCATTTTATTAAATATTAGCCTACTTAATAGTTTACTAGAAAAGTACTTAAATCTGTCACTTTATCTGTCCGTTGCGCTATTGAAGCCATGACCGTTGCGCTATTGAGGTCATGACCGTTGCGCTATTAAGGCAGTAACCATTGCTCTATTGAGGCCATGACCGTTGCGCTATTGAGGCTATGACCATTGCACTATTGAGGCTATGACCGTTGCGCTATTGAGGCTATGACCGTTGCGCTATTGAGGCTATGACCATTGCGCTATTGAGGCTATGACCATTGCGCTATTGAGGCTATGACCCTTGCGCTATTGAGGCTATGACCCTTGCGCTCTTGAGGCTATGACCGTTGCGCTATTGAGGCTATGACCGTTGCGCTATTGAGGCTATGATCGTTGCGCTATTGAGGCTATGACCGTTGCGCTATTGAAGCTATGACCATTGCGCTATTGAGGCTATGACCATTGCGCTATTGAGGCTATAACCGTTGCGCTATTGAAGCTATGACCTTTGCGCTATTGAGGCCATGACCATTGCGCTATTGAGGCTATGACCGCTGCACTATTGAGGCTATGACCGTTGCACTATTGAGGCTATGAGTAATAGCGCTATTGAGGCTATGACCGTTGCGCTATTGAGGCTATGACCGCTGCACTATTGAGGCTATGACCGTTGCGCTATTGAGGCTATGAGTAATAGCGCTATTGAGGCTATGACCGTTGCGCTATTGAGGCTATGACCATTGCGCTAATGAGTCTATGACCACTGCGCTATTGAGGCTATTAGTAGAAGCGCTATTGAGGCTATGAGTAGTTGCAATTAACTTACGTCGGACTTCTGCGCGCCCTCATCATGCGCGTTGTTCCATGGCCGGTACAGCTTGCCGACCGCCACGGCGTACTTCTCAGCAGGCAGCTTCTTCTCGGAGTCGCTCCAGAAGCAGTGAGCGGCTGTACGGGTACACAGAGATATCAGTATAAAGGTAAGTATACCTCCTACTTAGGGGCAGCTCGCCAGGTTCTTATTATGAACATAATAACCTGATATGACGGCTGTTGTGGAGATGAGGGAGCCGCCGCAGACCTGCATGTAGGGGGTGTACAGCTTGTCGTAGATGCCGGCGTGCCACGGCAGCTCGCCCTTCTTGGCCGTGCGCCCGCCGATGATGAGCGGCTTGGCCAGGGGTGTGATGGTGCCACACTCTGGAACACAACCAAGTTACTTCTCACTTAAGTACCAGTATGGAAGCTGAACTAACTAGAACTATTACAACTAAACCCGGCTTGGCCAGATGCGTGATGGTGCCACACTCTGGAACACAACCAAGTTACTTCTCACTTACTTATTTACCAGTATGTAAGCTGAACTAACTACAACTAAACCCGGCTTGGCTAGAGGCGTGATGGTGCCACATTCTGGAACACAACCAAGTTACTGCTTAGTGCTTACTTAACTACCAGTATGGAAGCTGAACTAAATAAAACTACTACAACTAAACCCGGCTTGGCTAGAGGCGTGATGGTGCCACATTCTGGAACACAACCAAGTTACTGCTTAGTGCTTACTTAACTACCAGTATGGAAGCTGAACTAACTAGAACTACTACAACTAAACCCGGCTTGGCCAGAGGCGTGATGGTGCCACATTCTGGAACACAACCAAGTTACTTCTTACTTAGTTCCCTGTAGAGGGCCGGTAATGGATTACTTAATGATAATGAAGAATAATTTCGATATTATGATGAATTTTTTAAAATCTTTTAAATGAATACATAGCTAAGTACTTACGGAATGCGCTCTTACGGTTTCTGTATCGTCTGGTGACTCGTCAAAAAAATAATGTTGATGTATTCATGATCTCAATAGCCAGATTTAAATTGAGTTTAACTGGTATTTTGTTGGACATTTTTAGTGTACCTACACTTTTATTACATACCTACGTAATCTTACCTATTTCACAGAATAATAACTAGTACCTAAAGGTACAGAAGCCTTACTTCGCAATGGTTTTCAAAGAAATATGTACTCAATCTGATAAACAATATGATTTAATTTAGCTCGCGTTCCAGCCGAGCACGTGTTCGTTTACGTACCTACCAAATTTTTTTTGAGGGAATATGGGCCTTAATTCACTGGACTACGGTTCATAATAGGTTATACGTGGTTATACGTTTGAAAGAGCCGGGGACTCTAGGGTTGCTTACTTCGAGGTGACTTCGAGAAACTACTTACGCCATCTAGCGCTTTCTACTTTAAGGGTATTGGAATAGTACTTTGTTCAACAAGGGGAGAAAGGATTTGTAGTTTGAATTAATTTCATTTCAAATAGGAACATAATGTAATCCAATCAAAGTAGATTTTACCTGTCAGCGTCTTTAGGCAACCAAAAAAAAGTTAAATTTCGATCACGATCCGTATTTAAACAATTAAATACTGCACAGTATCTTTTTGCTTTTTTTCGATTTGTGTCCATCTTGCAACTATCGAGAAAGTTGAACGTGGTCGAACAATAGCGCGCGCGCGTGCGTCTTTCTTCGCTTGTGGCAGCCTACTAGATTAGCCGTTGCGCAACGGCCGCCGCCTGTAGGTATGTTTTTAATACCTACACGCGGAGTGACACAGGCCTGCCTCGAAGTAAGCAACCCTAGAGTCCACGGATCTTTCAAACGTATAACCACGTATAACCTATTATGAACCGTAGTCCAGTGAATTAAGGCCCATATTCCCTCAAAAAAAATTTGGTAGGTACGTAAATGAACACGTGCTCGACTGGAACGCGAGCTAAATTAAATCATCATCATCATGATCAACCCATTACCGGCTCACTACAGAGCACGGGTCTCCTCTCAGAGTGAGAAGGGTTTGGCCATAGTCTACCACGCTGGCCAAGCGGATTGGCAGACTTCACACACCTTTGAGAACGTTATGGAGAACTCTCAGGTATGCAGGTTTCCTCACGATGTTTTCCTTCACCGTTAAAGCAAGTGATATTTAAATACTTAAAACGCTCATAACTTCGAAAAGTTAGAGGTGCGTGCCCCGGGAACGAACCCACGACCTCCGATTAGAAGTCGGTCGTCCTAACCACTAGGCTATCACAGCTTTGTGATAGCCTAGTGGTTATTTAATCATAGTACTTAATTAATAGTAATTAAAGCATATTGTTTATCAAATTGAGTAGGTACATATTTCTTTAAAAACCATTGCGAAGTAAGGCTTCTGTACCTTTAGGTACTAGTCTGTGGCGCTGATTGGCTCTCCAATTGTACTGTGTCCCGCTCACTCGCACAACGCTGCGCGCACTTTTCTCGCTCAGCGCTAGACTTTCGTGCCGCTACTTATATCGATTCGTACAATGATCAATTAAACCGGTGAATCGAAGAACAATATTTTTAACCGGTTATTAACCTCTAGGTCTAGTGTTAGCACATTCGACTGCAGATCACGAGGTCCTAGGTTCGATTCCCGGGTCGGGCAAATAATTGTTAAGTATTGGGTTCTTCTGTCAATAAATTCTCAGTGCCAGCCCGGAGTTGGTATTTGGCGGTGTTCCACCCCCGTGCCTCGGAGAGCACGTTAAGCAGTCGGTTCCGGTTATCGTCACTATCATGTGACAATAGTCGTTAAAGCCCGCCAACCCGCACTGGAGCAGCGTGGCGGGTCTAAGCTCTACAATCCCTCTCTCCTATAAGAGAGGAGTTTTTTGAACTTTGAACTTAAGTAATCGTAAAACAAAAGATGGAAAAGGCAATGTTAACAGGACGTGAGGATGAAGGTTAAAATCAAACTACTGAATCACAGAAATTAAATATATTAAACTTTATTTCACAAAATCCGTCCATCCTATTAACATCACAATTTTCAAATTTGTACAACATTATTACATCTAAGCATGAAGGTGAAAGCACATCGCTGCGTTGTGGCGTGTCGTGACGCGACAGACGGCGATCGGAGTCGTACATTTTATACGGAGTCTGCCGTGACTAGGGTTGCAAACATAGTAGTGACATACTGTGGCCAATTCTATTGTACACAATCTCTAAACCTAAACTAAATTGACAAGTTTAAAAATAGTGCTATCCTTTTCCACAGGGAGCATAGTGAAAGAGATAGGAATATATTTAGCCCTGTCATTTTAGTTTAGGTTTAGAGATTGTGTACAACAGAATTGGCCACAGTATTTTTCAGAATAAGCTATCAAAAATGTTACTTCAAAATCTATAAATAGTAGGTATTTATGGGAAAAATAAAAAAAACAAAGCTAGGCTAGCTTGTAACCTAATTATTTATTTTTATAAAAACTATGATTTTTTACGCATCTTGTATATTTAAAACGTTTTTGTCTGCAATAAAAGTGTTTTTATGCATACGCTAAATTCCCACTCGTTGCATTATTGTCGTGCGTTCTCCTAGCGCAAGCTTTACGCTTATTTGGAGGGGAAGGGGGAATATAAGTCATTTTCATGGTTATTATATGTTTAAAAATATATACATATATGCTTTAGATATAACAATATATATATTACTGTAGTACGGTTGGCAACCCTAGTCGCGAGGTTATGGGCTATGGCACGTGGACGCTCGAGACGCGCACCGATTGGTCGATCATCGCGCCGGATTGCGTTGTAACACGCAACACCACAGCAATGTGTCTGCACCTTCATTGATAATCATGTTCGATGGCTCCTACGTAGATCGTGTAAATAAAATATTGCAGAAAATATATAAAATTGAATTTTAAAAAGACACGTTGGTGTCCCCGCGTCAGAAAATACCTTTTATTTGATGGACGAATGATCTCAAGTCGGTCTCTGGGAGCCGTTGAATACAAGCGGCACAAGATCACTTTTGTGGCAAGCCTTGCAAGCTAGCTATGTCCAGCGGTGGAATCTATCGGTTGAGATGCTGACGCCATTTTTAATTTTTATTTGTGCATTTGTAATTTTTTCTATTCTTCCACTTCATTTTGGAACAATTTGGTAATAACTCTGCTGTAATCCCGAAGATTACAACTATATCCTATAGACCGGTAGTTCCCAAAGTGGTCCAGGTGGACCCCCAGGGGTCCACGGAAGACTCGACGGGGGTCTACGTAGGCATGACAAAAAAATGGGGGTCCACAATTCGTAAGCGGGGGTCCACGAAAATTTATCTGCTTTCGATAGTGAAGAACTAAAATGTTTGCTTGACTTCACCTCTCAATGCAGATAAACTTGTCACAGGTAGAATGCCTTGATGAGGATATTCAAACATACGTTCAACATTTAATTGCCCTGCATGATGACTTCAAAATCAGATTTGAAGATATTCTTACAATGGAAATACCATCATGGGTCATAAATCCATTCGATGAAACGGAAATTGAGAATGTAATTTTACAAGAGGAGCTACTCGAGCTAAGCTCTAATGAAGAGCTGAAGGTGAAATTTAAAAGAGGGTATCAAACATTTTGGTTGCAGGCAGAAATACCCGAAAAATATCCCGGACTGTGGGGAGTTGCGAGAAAGCTTTTGATAGCGTTTCCTTCGTCATATCTTGTCGAAACAAGTTTTAGTGTCGTTACAAACCTTTTAACAAAAAAAAAGTAGATTAAATATCACTGAACGGGGAGATTTGCGTTTATTTTTAACAAAATTATAGCCAAATATTAATAATTTGCTGGCAAAACATCATGTACATCCCTCGCATTAAAATTTTATTAATATTTAATTTTAATTACATTATGTAAAGGTGTGTGAAGTCACACCACACACACACACACACACAAGTGTATTCTCAAAGGTGTGTGAAGTCTGCCAATCCGCTTGGCCAGCGTGGTAGACTATGGCCAAAACCCTTCTCACTCTGAGAGGAGACCCGTGCTCTGTAGTGAGCCAGTAATGGGTTGATCATGATGATGATGATGATGACATTATGTAAAATTTTAATTTATTAATAATTAATAGTGTAATAATTACATATTTGAATTAAAAAAAAAACACAAAAAAATCTTCTTTTTATTTTTACCACTCCGAATGGGGACTTTTCTAAATGAAATAAGGGAGAATTGATTGGTTCCTTGTGCTGCGAGTACATAGATGTCAAAAAAGTAAAGTTGGTAGGAATCACTTTTTTGATTGGCCAACTTTACTTTAGACATCCACTCACAGCACAATGACTTAATTAATAACCGATGAATTCTCACTTTTTTTTTTTCGAAAACTATTACTTAACTTATGGTTGGAACTCAGCCGCAACGCATCTTCACATTTTTTGCCGAGTTTTGGGAATATGGTAGAAATGTAGTTGCAGGGGGTCCACCGAAACCAGCAAAATTTTGAAAGTGGTCCACGAGAAAAAAAAGTTTGGGAACCTCTGCTATAGACACTGGAGACTGTGCCTGAAACACTGTAGTAGTGAACACACACTAGTAGTAGGGTGAGAACGAGACAAAAAATATCAGAAAACTGTTCAAGGCTAAATTTTTTTGCTTAAACGTATTATTTGCATTTCATTCTCCAGTGTTTATATTCTAATCTTCTTGGTTGTAATCATGAAGGTTATAATATTGTTGTACGTAATCAAACTAAATTGACAACTATACCTGAATTACTAATTCCGTGGAATTCTGACAGCTGTCATTGTCATTTACAGATGAGTTATTTGTATGGAGAACAGGGTTAACATCTACGAAGTACGATTTTACCCCAAACTACTTTAATTCCCTGTCATCATAAAAAGCCATATGCCGCATAATAATATTACTCGTTTCGCCTTAAAATAGAAAGAAAACACCAAGAGTAGAAACTAGAAAATGCACATTAACAGCAATAGAAAACAAAAGAAGCACATTGGAAAAAATTATTCAAAACGGAAGTGGAATGACATTATCACCATGAAGTGTTTGTCAAGCATTTGTCATATCTACATGCGGCAGTTGATTTGTATTTGCATAAGTTTTGGAATTTTTTATCTTTTTTGTGGGAATTGTTTTATCTCTGGTAACATTACGAAACGTCAGAATTCCACGGAATTAGTAATTCGGGTATAATGACAGCCATGCTTACTATTCTTTACCGCAATACTTCTTTACGCTATGAAAAGGGAAGTACTATTAAACTGTCAATTTAGTTTAGCTTAGATATTGTGTCAAACAGAATCAGCACCAATGTGGCTAATTCTGTTGTACAGAATCTCTAAACTAAACTGACAGGTTTAAAAATAGTGTTAAAAAAGATTTAGACCTGATTTTAGTTAAGTTTAGAGATAGTGTACAACAGAATTAGCCACAATGTTACAATACCTACTTTCTATTGTCTACGTAGGAGCTATCGTATTTAACTTTAATTAAAACTTTAAAAATACCCAAAAAGGTTTATAATAGCCCGAGAGGGTAAAGCAAATTTTAAGGAGGTGCTTGATCAATGCAAACAATTGGTGCTGTGGTTTTTTTTAAATGCTGATTGATTCAGTTTCATGTAAGGACCATTTACGTGTCAGCGAGATTCACATATCGAATCGTTCTCCCTAGCAAGTGGAGGCTTTGAAAAGCCAAAAGGACATTATGAAGAAACTATTCTGCGATTTTGAATTTCGAGACAGAAGCAGTGACAGGCCGGAAATTTCAGCATCTTTTTGTTGATCGTCAAATGAATTATAATTGTTGTAATCATTTTCGAACGTTTCACTTACTAACAATTAAATGATCGTTACATGAAACTGAATCGATCAGCATTAAAAACAAATTTACCACAATACTAATTGTTTTCAATTTCTACCCAAACAATGTTTTGGGAAAAACAGTCGGGACTGCAGAAGTTGGTCGTATTAATTAATAAAATGTGTTTAAAGATTGCGAATAGCAACACTATGGCCACTTGGACTAACCAAACCCGATGTTTTGCAAACGCGATCTAGAAACTACTAATATCTGTGTCTGTGGTTAGTTAGATTGTCCTGAAAAATAGTAGCTTCCAAACTTACACGAGATTCTCGATCTAATCTCCAAGCCCGTGTAATTCAGTTCAGTTTCAGGTTGTATCAAGCACCTTCTCAAAACATACCACCAGCTCTCGGACTATCAGGTAAGCTAGGAACTTAAACAAAACCGATTTTGTTTTAGGAACTTACTCCAGTTTCGAAAATACACTCTCCTTAAAAAAGAAATGCAATGCCTCAAGTATTAAGTACTATACTTTTTTTACAGATTTACATACTTAGAAGTAGAGTTTTTACTTGAGTATTTTCGGACAGTAGTTTTTTTACACATATTTAAATCCCATTCAGGTAATTATATCTAAATGTTACATTTCACAGTATATACTAAGTACTTAGCTATAATATAATAATTGGCTCACCACCTACGAGGTATATTATTATAACGGGATAACTATACAAGGCAACCGCTTTCGGAATCGAAGACAGTTAATAGCAGTGATGATTACTGACTAAATAGCATAAAAAAATGCGAAAAAAAATCAAATATTTCCTATACTTTTCAAAAGTTCGCAATGTAATTCAGTCAGCTGGCGCTAGAGGTCAACGAACGTTGGGTAAATACCTAATACTACGGGAGGTCGGTGTCCAATTTAAAAATTCATTTTATACTGACTGGAAATTTTAACAATTAGTTCAGACCTAACCCATCGCAGCTCCGAACGTCAGCTGCCGCACCAGTGGTGGAGTTAAGAGTGAGAGCATGTGAAAGTGCTTGAAAATCAAAGCGCTCCGAGTGATTTTATCCCGGACAAAAATAGTCTTAAATCATTGTTTCGAACATTTTAGATACAGAAACAGTCTTCAGCTGCAGCGCCGAGGGTGGGTTATACATCCGCTACGCGCAGAAGTGCATTAAAATTTTGAAAAATAAAGTTATTTTATACCCTATGAAATTTTTAAATGCAGCAGAATTTTCACACTTTTAAAATAATAAAAAAAATCTTCAGCTGCACTTCTGGTGGGAGAAAGACCGTCAGTCAGCGTGATAAACATTTTGTACACTCAGTGCATTTAGCCTAGTAAATCTAGGAAAAATATCCTATAGTTTTAAAAATTGGCCAAATGTATTCTTCGGGCCTTTCTCTTGAATATATCCAAAAACCCCATATGGGGAGGGAGCGGAACCAGCCGCCATTTTTAATTTTGTCCCTTTTTTCGGTTTTTTTCTCATATCTCGAAAATCTCTACGAATAACATTATAATTACTTCTGACCAAAGTTTACAATTTGCTACAAACTTTTTTCAGAAGTAATTATAACGCTATTCGTAGAGATTGTCTACATTTCATGCGCGTAACGGACGTATAGCCCACCCTCGGCGGTGCAGCTGAAGACTGTTTCTGTACCAAAACTGTTCGAAACAATGATTTAAGACTATTTTTGTCCGGGATAAAATCACTCGGAGCGCTTTGGTTTTCAAGCACTTTCACATGCTCTCACTCTTAACTCCACCACTGGTGCGGCAGCTGACGTTCGGAGCTGCGATGGGTTCGGTCTGAACTATTATTGTTAAAATTTCCAGTCGGTATAAAATGACTTTTTCAATTGGACACCGAGGGTTGTCTCCGCGGTTTTCAAGATATTCATTGCTGGTTTGAAAAATACTACCACTACTTAATATCTACTACAAGTACCTACAAGGCAAATGGTTATTGGTATTGGATTGTAGTTAGGTAGTATAACAATAGCGTTACGGGTGCCGCCGTCGGAAATGGGGCTACTTTTGTCTGCCCTTCTTAACGTGTGGAATTGTAAGCACCATTCCGAACCAGTGGTAGATTCATTTGTCGATTCAAAAGCACTTGTAAAAGTTTATCTGAATAAAAAATATGTCTTGGACTTGCCTTTACACAAGTTTAAGAACTTTATTAAAAGTATGCTCATAAAAAAAGCTTATTATACAACTGAAGATTATATAAACGATAAAAAAGCTTGGATTTAACTCGTTCCAGCAATGCGCGAGACGGCATTTCAATCATGTACATTAATAATAATAATTGTTATAATGTTATTTTTAAAAAAAGAGCAACCGCCGAGTTTCTTGCAGGTTCTTCTCGGCTGGAACTGCATTCCGAACCTGTGGTAGACTCAATTGACGATTCAAAAGTACTTGTAAAAGTTTATTTGAATACAAAACTTTTCTATTCTATTCTATTCTATTCTATTCTATTCTATTCTATTCTATTCTATTCTATTCTATTCTATTACGTTTTCGATAGCGGTCCCCTTTTACCCTTTATACCTTACCTTTACCTTATACCTTACCCTTTATACCTTATTCAACATTATATTATTGCACATTAGTATCTTTGGACACCTAAATAATATTATTTAGGCACACTACTAATTAAATCAGTGGCATTATAGGAATTATCATGGTTATTTACGTAGACAGCCAAAATTTAAGGTTATTTACAATCATATAAGTCACGGAAAATAAGTCGACCGGTGACCTTCAATGCGTAGAAGTCGAAAATGAGGTATCTCGGGGTGTGAGGGGGTCGCGGGGAGGGCGTGGGGATCGTTCGTAAGCACTGATTAGCTCTCGCGGATCCCTCGTAAGCGCTGATTGGCTCTCCAATCGTATTGTGTCCCGCTCACTCGTACGACGCTGCGCGCACTTGAAGGTCACCAGTCGACTTACGTGACGGGGGTTATACATCATTGCAACCTATAAACTGCTGGGCACAGATCTCTTCTTATAGGAAGTTATAGGGGAGGATTTAGAGCTTAGACTCGCCACGCTGCTTCAACACGGGTTGGCGGGCTTCAACGACTATTGTCACATGACAGTGAAAACAACCGGGACCGACAGTTTAACGTGCTCTCCGTGCCTCGGAGAGCACGTTAAACCGTCGATCCGGAGATCGAAACCATGAACCACAGTCGAACATGGCAACCGCTAGGCCATCGAGGCAAATTATTTTATCACTAGCGGTCCGCCCCGGCATCGCCCGTGGTACATAATATATAGCCTATAGCACTCAAGGATCACTTACATATCCAACGGTGAAAGAATTTTTGAAATCGGTCCAGTAGTTCCTGAGATTAGCGCGTTCAAACAAACAAACTCTTCCACTTTATTATATTAGTATAGATTAAGTATAGATTTTTATACAAAACCAAGTGAGTTCCTCAATATATATTTCGATTACAGGCCCTAATAGTATTAGGGCCTGTTTCGCCACCTTCTGATAGATTTTTAACGTAAGTCTTGTCACTTTCTTACTTTATATCACGTGACAAAGACAAAATATGCGAATAAGCTATCCGACGATCCTTTTCTGGGCCTGTTTCACCACCTTTTGGCTTACCAAAAGGTGGTGAAACAGGCCCTTTAATATTTAATAAATAATAATTATTATATTTGTCTATGGTTTCTTTAATTTTTCGGTCTAACGACTTGCGCTTGACCCATCCTCCAATCGCCTTCGTCTATTTCATACTTGTTGTAAACATTATCTGTCGTAGTCTTAACAACATCATTTTTTGGTAGTTCTTTAGGAATTAAATTTATATTGAAAGCTCGATCGTTATCTTCAAAATTAATAATATCACGATTACTATTGGTTACTTTGATATTATTATTTCTATTATTACTGCCATCGGTTATTTTAGCATTATTTTTATTTTCTTTTTTACCGTTAACGGTTATTTTAACGTTATCATCATCACCACTATTACTATCGCCCCTATTTATTTTAACGTTATCGCGTTCAGCGTAGTTATTGATAACGATATTGTTCAAATTATTATTGCTCGATATACTGATTTCTATGTTATCGTTAATGGTGATGGTTATATTTGTGGTGGGGATGGGGGGTATCGAACCTGGTTTGCACAACGCGATGTAGTCCCAGTAGCCGTCGATGCAGTTCATGTTGGACAGGACCCCGGGGTAGTAATAGTTGGGGGTCCGGCAGTTGGGTTGGACGACAGTGCCCGCGGGTTCCAAGTTGCTGCATTCGCGGGACCCTGTGAAGTCTCCTGTGCTGAGGCAGCGGTACTCCACGCTTGGGTGCTTGTTTAGTCTGCAGAAACCTGTAGAGAGAGATGTATATGTTTACCTCTATCTTCATCAAACGATAGTCGTCTACTGATGGACATTATTTCTGACTTTTCTCATTGTTAGATCTTTTTGTTAGAGCAAAGCTCGGCGCTTAAATGCTCGAGTCGGTGCTCGAGCAGTTTGTAAACGCTTCGACGCTTGAGCACGCAAGTTGAGCGTTAAACTTCCGAGCGCTAACGCTCGTGAGCGTTAAACTTCCGAGCACTAACACCGGCGCAACATATAGCACAAACATTTGAACACTTATTTAAACACTTTTTTGTGTGACACATGTGTGTCATTATTACTTGTAATGACTAGACATGTACTCACGGATGCATCTGGGCAGGTTATTGGACCAAACACCGTCGTAACACCAGTGTCTCTCATGGCCTTCACTCCGAAGCCAGTGTTGTAGATGATGTGTTCAAAATTATGTTTAGGTAGTGTAATAATAGCGCTAAGTTTTCGATAGCGATCCCCTTACACCCTGTATGATGCTTGCAAATACTAGAAATGTACTCACGGACACATCTGGGCCGATTATTGGACCAAACACCATCGTAACTAGGATGTAAGTGTTGAAAAAAAACATGAATGCGATCACTGCCATCTTCTTCATCGA
Organism: Melanargia galathea; assembly: GCA_920104075.1. NCBI lineage: Eukaryota > Metazoa > Arthropoda > Insecta > Lepidoptera > Nymphalidae > Melanargia > Melanargia galathea. The sequence goes on from OV049878.1 coordinate 10,880,840, forward strand.
TCGATAGAGACCTCCACACGGCGCGGTCTTGCGCCGTTTGTATCCAAATATATAATCTTCGAATTGTTTGAAAATTCATGCAGCTTGCAAAGACTCGAAATGTACTCACGGACACATCTAGGTAGGTTATTGGACCAAACACCGTCGTAGCTCTAGCTAGGATGTACCTAAGTGTTGAAAAAAAAATTACCTCTACCTTCTTCGTCAAAAGATAGAGACCTCCACACGACGCGGTCTTGCGCCGTTTGTATCCAACTAATCTCTGCCACTTGTTTGAAAATTCATGCAGCTTGCAAAGACTCGAAATGTACTCACGGACACATCTAGGTAGGTTATTGGACCAAACACCGTCGTAGCTCTAGCTAGGATGTACCTAAGTGTTGAAAAAAAAATTACCTCTACCTTCTTCGTCAAAAGATAGAGACCTCCACACGACGCGGTCTTGCGCCGTTTGTATCCAAATAATCTCTTCGAATTGTTTAAAAATTCATGCAGCTTGCAAAGATTCGAAATGTACTCACGGACGCATCTGGGCAGGTTATTGGACCAAACACCGTCGTAGCACCAGGTGGTGTCGCTCATCGCCTCCACTCCAAAGCCAGGATTGTAGATGATGTGTTCAAAATTGTGTTCAGGTAGTATAATAGTAGCGCTAAGTTTTCGATAGCGATCTCCTTACACCCTATATGACGTTTGCAAAGTTTACTCACGGACGCATCTGGGCAGGTTATTGGACCAAACGCCATCGTAACACCAGACGGTGTCTCTCATCGCCTCCACTCCGAAGCCAGGGTTGCAGGTGATGTTCAACACCGCACTCTCGTAGGACTCCCCGGGCACCGCGCCCGGTATGTTGGTGACCTTGTACTTGCCGAACTGGGGGTAGGGGGGCAGCTTGCAGTTACCCCCTTGGGATGGTCTGAAAGGTGCAAAAACACAAGCATAACAGTGGCATGAAAAAAAAGAGCATGTGTGTGCTTACATTTGCAAAAAGGTTTACATATGCTCAACTCTATTGAAACGCACCATACATACATACATACGAATCGAATACAGTACCTCCTTTTTAAGCGACTTCAAAAAAGGAGAAAACTACGTCTTTGCATGTAAATAATTAAATACAATCAGACACTAGATGGCGCCATGCGAAGTTCGGCCAGTTTGCGAAGCGTCTGACAGTCTAGTGATTAGCGAGCGACTTCAACTTTCAACATCATAGATATTCATTGTGGCTAATTCTGTTGTACACAATCTCTAAACTTAAACTAAATTGACAGGTTTAAAAATAGTGCTATCCCCTTCAGCAGGGAGGATTGTGAAAGAGACAGGAATATATTCAGACCTGTCATTTTAGTTTAGATTTAGAGATTGTGTACATCAGAATCGCCCACACTGTGGCCATATTCTGTTGTACACATTCTCTAAATCTAAACTAAAATGACAGGTCTAAATCGATTGCTATCTCTTTCACAATGCTCCCTGCAGAAAAGGATAGCACTATTTTTAAACCTGTCAATTTAGTTTAAGTTTAGAGATTGTGTACAACAGAATTAGCCACACTCTTATAATTTTTTTACCCCCGACGCAAAAACGATGGGATGTTATAAGTTTGACGTGTCTGTGTGTGTGTGTGTCTGTCTGTTCCCCTGTAGCGCTCAAACGGGTGGACCGATTTGAATGCGGGTTTTTTCTATTGAAAGGTGAATTAGTCGAGTGTTGTTAGCTATGTTTGATGAAAATCGGTCCAAGATGGCCGCCGCTACAAAATGGCGGATTACATATTTATTCACAACTCCCTTAATATGGGTATCAAATGAAAGTGCTTGACTAGTAGAATAGCACTATTGCGAATCCAAGATGGCCGCCGTCACAAAATGGCGAATGTCTTTTAAATTTTTAATTTATACTTGTTCATAATGCGCCTAAAGAAGTAAGTATAACTTCAATAAAGTAAAGTAGTAACCAAACTGTTACTCTACTTACTTGCCCGTGGGCGTCACAGGTTTCGGGGTCGCAGGTTTGACTCCCGGGAGGTTTCTGTTGCACAGCTCGTCGGTCTCGTCGGAGCCGTCAGCGCAGTCTTGTTTCTGTAATGCATTGTTTGTCATCTCGTAACTTTTTAAGCAATTAAATATCACTCGCTTTATACGAAAACATCGCGAGGAAACCTGCACGCCTGAGAGCTCCATAATGTACTGAAAGACGTGTGAAGTGTACCGCACTGCACTCGATCAGCGTGGTGGACTGCCGCCTGAACCTTTCTCACTCTGAGAGGAGACCCGTGCTCTGTAGTGGGACGGTGATGGGTTGATAATGATGTTGGTGATTATTTTTCATGCCGTCATCCTCATCAACTCTCCGAAAAATTTACTAAAGTTTCATCAGAATCGCTCGAGTAGTTGTCAAGATATTTCAGCTTTCAATCTTTGGTCTTTAACACTTGTCTTAAATTATATTATTACTAGATTCTGCCCGCGGCTTCGCCCCCGTGAATTTTGGTTTTTCACAAATCCCGAGGGAATCGTGGATTTCCGACTCCCATTCCCGCTCCCTTTTCCAAGCTTTATACCCACTTTCAAGGAAGTTTGCTATAGTAATCTACCTATAGCTGTAGATATATATTTCGGTTTTATCAAAATCCCGTGGGAACTGTGGATTTTTCCAGGATAAAAAGTGCATACGCATACAGATGCATGCAACTATTGTAATAATGTGCTATGTGAGCGTGATTTACCTAAGAACAGTCAACGCCATCTATCGCGTTTTTGGAAGTCTATATCTATTTTGGTCCCACAGGAATACTTTTCCGGGATAAAAGGTAGCCTATGTTTTAAGTCAGGGCATAAGCTATCTCCATTCAAAATTTCAGCCAAATCGGTTCAGTAGTTACGGCGTGAAAGCGGAACAAACATACAAACTCACTTTCCCATTTATATATTAGTAAGGATAAGGATAGCTTGTTTTAAATTCGATTAACAAGGAAGAAAGGACGTAGGTTAATGATACTGAGTCATCCCATCATCATCATCATCAACCCATTACCGGCCCACTGCAGAGCACGGGGTATCCTCTCAGAGCACTCACCCCGTTGCAATCGGAGCCCTGGTCGACGCACGCGCCGTACGCGCACTGGAACAGGTACCCGGGACAGAACATCGCGGCGCACGCCTCCAGCGTCTCGTCGGAGCCGTCCTCACAGTTGCGCACGCCGTCGCAGTGCTCCACAGAGGATATCACCTGACCGTTTTTGCACTTGAAACGCCCCCTGGAAGAACAGATTTTTTTATTTAATCACGCCTTTCTCTTCACCCCGCATGCGTTCTCGCGCTTCGTAAAGCGAAAATCCTTAAATCCCGACCGCATCCCACAGAAATCTTCATAATATTAGGTATTAGAAGTGCTGTGTAACACTTTTTTTATTATTATTATACAATATACAAATATGGTTAGTGATTTACAGTATTTTAGGTGTACTATATAAACTTACATATACAGTATGTGTATACACAGTGTATGTGTGCGGTAACCACACACTACGGACGGAGGAGCGGCAAATTGCACTCCATTCGACGCTTCCGTTTCGGAGCTCTAGTAACAAATCTACGTCACTTTAATATAAACATCATTGCTAGCGACAAGGTCACGCGTACACCACATTTCTAGTTCCTTATATTACAAGTATAAATTAAAAATTTAAAAACCCACGACATTCGCCATTTTATGGCGGCGGCCATCTTGGATCGATTTTCATCAAACATAGTGTTAGCTATGTTACACTCTCGACTAATTCACCTTTCAAATAAAAAAAAAACCGCATTCAAATTGGTCCACCCGTTTGAGCGCCACAGGGGAATAGACAGACACACACACAGAGACACGTCAAACTTGTAACACCCCGTCATTTTTGCGTCCGGGGTTAATTAGGATTTCCGATGGAAACACTTCAACCGCATGCTCGTTGAGTCGGTCTATGTAAGACTCTTAATTGAAGCGCGCTTGCCTAGAACTCGCGTCGCTTACCGCGTCTTGTCGGTCTCGTTCCGACAGCGCGGCAGCAGCTCGTCGGAGTTGTCGGCGCAGTCCCGCACGCCGTTGCACGGCGCGGAGCCGTCCACGCACGCGCCGTACGTGCAGCGGAACCAGTTGCTTACCGCGTCTCGTCGGTCTCGTTCCGACAGCGCGGCAGCAGCTCGTCGGAGTTGTCGGCGCAGTCCCGCACGCCGTTGCACGGCGCGGAGCCGTCCACGCACGCGCCGTACGTGCAGCGGAACCAGTTGCTTACCGCGTCTCGTCGGTCTCGTTCCGACAGCGCGGCAGCAGCTCGTCGGAGTTGTCGGCGCAGTCCCGCACGCCGTTGCACGGCGCGGAGCCGTCCACGCACGCGCCGTACGTGCAGCGGAACCAGTTGCTTACCGCGTCTCGTCGGTCTCGTTCCGACAGCGCGGCAGCAGCTCGTCGGAGTTGTCGGCGCAGTCCCGCACGCCGTTGCACGGCGCGGAGCCGTCCACGCACGCGCCGTACGTGCAGCGGAACCAGTTGCTTACCGCGTCTCGTCGGTCTCGTTCCGACAGCGCGGCAGCAGCTCGTCGGAGTTGTCGGCGCAGTCCCGCACGCCGTTGCACGGCGCGGAGCCGTCCACGCACGCGCCGTACGTGCAGCGGAACCAGTTGCTTACCGCGTCTCGTCGGTCTCGTTCCGACAGCGCGGCAGCAGCTCGTCGGAGTTGTCGGCGCAGTCCCGCACGCCGTTGCACGGCGCGGAGCCGTCCACGCACGCGCCGTACGTGCAGCGGAACCAGTTGCTTACCGCGTCTCGTCGGTCTCGTTCCGACAGCGCGGCAGCAGCTCGTCGGAGTTGTCGGCGCAGTCCCGCACGCCGTTGCACGGCGCGGAGCCGTCCACGCACGCGCCGTACGTGCAGCGGAACCAGTTGCTTACCGCGTCTCGTCGGTCTCGTTCCGACAGCGCGGCAGCAGCTCGTCGGAGTTGTCGGCGCAGTCCCGCACGCCATTGCACGGCGCGGAGCCGTCCACGCACGCGCCGTACGTGCAGCGGAACCAGTTGCTTACCGCGTCTCGTCGGTCTCGTTCCGACAGCGCGGCAGCAGCTCGTCGGAGTTGTCGGCGCAGTCCCGCACGCCGTTGCACGGCGCGGAGCCGTCCACGCACGCGCCGTACGTGCAGCGGAACCAGTTGCTTACCGCGTCTCGTCGGTCTCGTTCCGACAGCGCGGCAGCAGCTCGTCGGAGTTGTCGGCGCAGTCCCGCACGCCGTTGCACGGCGCGGAGCCGTCCACGCACGCGCCGTACGTGCAGCGGAACCAGTTGCTTACCGCGTCTCGTCGGTCTCGTTCCGACAGCGCGGCAGCAGCTCGTCGGAGTTGTCGGCGCAGTCCCGCACGCCGTTGCACGGCGCGGAGCCGTCCACGCACGCGCCGTACGTGCAGCGGAACCAGTTGCTTTGGCATCTGAAATCAGAACAAGAGATAAAGTACGTAAACTAAAACCCGATTCAACTACGTAGTGGAGGGTTATGTCCACTTGTGGGACATAGAAGTGGCAAGTGTACTACGTAGGTACTTAGTAGTCCGGCACAGCGGGAAGGTCTCGTCGCTGCCGTCGGGGCAGTCGACGACGCCGTCGCACTTGCCGTCGAAGCCGATGCACGTGCCGTCGCGGCACTGCCACTGGTTCTTGCTGCAACCGTTCGAGAGAGGATGGCACATTGAAGAGTGGTACGTACTTAGTAGTCCGGCACAGCGGGAAGGTCTCGTCGCTGCCGTCGGGGCAGTCGACGACGCCGTCGCACTTGCCGTCGAAGCCGATGCACGTGCCGTCGCGGCACTGCCACTGGTTCTTGCTGCAACCGTTCGAGAGAGGATGGCACATTGAAGAGTGGTACGTACTTAGTAGTCCGGCACAGCGGGAAGGTCTCGTCGCTGCCGTCGGGGCAGTCGACGACGCCGTCGCACTTGCCGTCGAAGCCGATGCACGTGCCGTCGCGGCACTGCCACTGGTTCTTGCTGCAACCGTTCGAGAGAGGATGGCACATTGAAGAGTGGTACGTACTTAGTAGTCCGGCACAGCGGGAAGGTCTCGTCGCTGCCGTCGGGGCAGTCGACGACGCCGTCGCACTTGCCGTCGAAGCCGATGCACGTGCCGTCGCGGCACTGCCACTGGTTCTTGCTGCAACCGTTCGAGAGAGGATGGCACATTGAAGAGTGGTACGTACTTAGTAGTCCGGCACAGCGGGAAGGTCTCGTCGCTGCCGTCGGGGCAGTCGACGACGCCGTCGCACTTGCCGTCGAAGCCGATGCACGTGCCGTCGCGGCACTGCCACTGGTTCTTGCTGCAACCGTTCGAGAGAGGATGGCACATTGAAGAGTGGTACGTACTTAGTAGTCCGGCACAGCGGGAAGGTCTCGTCGCTGCCGTCGGGGCAGTCGACGACGCCGTCGCACTTGCCGTCGAAGCCGATGCACGTGCCGTCGCGGCACTGCCACTGGTTCTTGCTGCAACCGTTCGAGAGAGGATGGCACATTGAAGAGTGGTACGTACTTAGTAGTCCGGCACAGCGGGAAGGTCTCGTCGCTGCCGTCGGGGCAGTCGACGACGCCGTCGCACTTGCCGTCGAAGCCGATGCACGTGCCGTCGCGGCACTGCCACTGGTTCTTGCTGCAACCGTTCGAGAGAGGATGGCACATTGAAGAGTGGTACGTACTTAGTAGTCCGGCACAGCGGGAAGGTCTCGTCGCTGCCGTCGGGGCAGTCGACGACGCCGTCGCACTTGCCGTCGAAGCCGATGCACGTGCCGTCGCGGCACTGCCACTGGTTCTTGCTGCAACCGTTCGAGAGAGGATGGCACATTGAAGAGTGGTACGTACTTAGTAGTCCGGCACAGCGGGAAGGTCTCGTCGCTGCCGTCGGGGCAGTCGACGACGCCGTCGCACTTGCCGTCGAAGCCGATGCACGTGCCGTCGCGGCACTGCCACTGGTTCTTGCTGCAACCGTTCGAGAGAGGATGGCACATTGAAGAGTGGTACGTACTTAGTAGTCCGGCACAGCGGGAAGGTCTCGTCGCTGCCGTCGGGGCAGTCGACGACGCCGTCGCACTTGCCGTCGAAGCCGATGCACGTGCCGTCGCGGCACTGCCACTGGTTCTTGCTGCAACCGTTCGAGAGAGGATGGCACATTGAAGAGTGGTACGTACTTAGTAGTCCGGCACAGCGGGAAGGTCTCGTCGCTGCCGTCGGGGCAGTCGACGACGCCGTCGCACTTGCCGTCGAAGCCGATGCACGTGCCGTCGCGGCACTGCCACTGGTTCTTGCTGCAACCGTTCGAGAGAGGATGGCACATTGAAGAGTGGTACGTACTTAGTAGTCCGGCACAGCGGGAAGGTCTCGTCGCTGCCGTCGGGGCAGTCGACGACGCCGTCGCACTTGCCGTCGAAGCCGATGCACGTGCCGTCGCGGCACTGCCACTGGTTCTTACTGCAAACATTATAAGTACCTATAATTTAAAAATAAAAAAACCCCCGACATTCGCCATTTTGTGGTGGCGGCCATCTTGGATTTGAAATTTACAACAAATAAAATTTTAAACAAGTGACTAAATATGTAAGATATACTTAAACTCACCGGCACGAAGACGCCTGTCTCTTAACTCTATGCCATTTCAAAACTGTATCCCTGGAAAATAAATAAAAATAGAACCATCAAAGATCATAGGTTGAACAAGGTAGGCATAGTTTTTACGTGAAAGAGCACTTAACAAACATACATCCATACATCCCTTCCCATCAACTTTCGCGTTTATAGTATTAGTAAGGATTGTTATCCGGGGCCCAATCATGAGCACGTTCACGCAACGTAGCGTAAGGGCGGTAAAAGCGACGATCGCCTAGTGGTTAAGACTTCGGCGGCCCTTTCGGGGGGACTGAGTTTGATCCCCTGCACGCACCACTAACTTTTCGTAGTAGTAAGCAATTGAACATCACGCTCTAACGGTGAAGGAAAACATCGCGAGGAAACCTGTACGCCTGAGAGTTCTTCATAATGTTACACGCGCCGTGTGAAGTGAAGGCACTCGGCCAGCGTGGTGGACTACGGCCGGAACCCTGCCCACTCTGAGAGAAGAACCGTGCCCTATAGTGGACCGAGGATGGGTTGACAACATTTTTATTCTTCTACAGCTTGGCGTGTAGCTTTTCACGTCCTTTGAGTTTGATTTTTTTTATTCATCTACAAGTTAGCCCTAATGAATAGAAATTAAAAGGCCGTGTTGCAGGCTACAAGGCGGGTACGCAGCTAACAGAGAGTCAGTAGAGGTTTTAGCTAGTACGAGTCCGACACTAACCAACTGGGTGTTTTTGAGGATTTCCCCTACTGTATAAAAAAAAAGTCTAAGATGGAAGCGGGCACTTGGAAGAAGTATGGCAGGTTTTTATTAACCCCATACCTCTGATCGGTTTCTACGCGACATCGTATTGGAACGCTCTATCGCTCGGCGGCACGGCTATGTCGGTAGGTACGCGAGTGAGTAAGTGCGTGCTCACCCGAGTCCGGAGCATGCTCGCTCGTCGGAGTGGTCCGCGCAGTCCGCGGCGCCGTCGCACAACAAGTCCACGCCGACGCACGTGCCGTCGCCGCACTCGTGCTCGCCCACACTGGAAGTTTACAAGATCCCACTTCAATCTATAAATATAATAAAGCGGAAGAGTTTGTTTGTTTGAACGCGCTAATCTCAGGAACTACTGGACCGATTTCAAAAATCCTTTCACCGTTGGACATGTACGTGATCCCTGAGTGCTATATGCTATATATTATGTACCACGGGCGAAGCTGGGGTAGACCGCTAGTTATAAATAAAATTATTCGATTTTTGACGTGATAACGTCTTATAAATCAATGAACGCCGGCTACATGCACGAAAAAGCATGACTCATTGTCACGTACGCGAAACGTAGTACGTAGCGCGGAACTAAGCGTTCGGCTTGTGACGCATCTCATCTCTCTTTGTTTTCTTATTACGTAAAATTATCGTCCGTAAATCGACTTTACAGACAGCCAATTTTTTTTTAAAGCGACTCTTGCTTGATTCGACTTAGTTAGGTATATTAAATAAGTGCAGTTTAGATCGCGCAGCGATTGATAACTACACTTTATATTCACCTGCAGAGCACCTCGCTTTCTATCGAGTAAGTAATCTTTTCTCTCATCTGACCTGTAGCTCAAAGGGGTTTGCATTGACAACGGGTTGCGCCGAAGTAACTTACTACTTACTGTTCAGTAATTTAGTAATTACATAGTAAAGTGAGACACCACCACCACCACTACAGCCCTGTTACGTCCCACTGCTGGGCACAGGCCTTCTCTCATAGGAGAGGGGGATTTAGAGCTTAGACCCGCCACGCTGCTCCAATGCGGGTTGGCGGAATTTAACGACAATTGTCACATGATAGTGATAATAGACGGGACCACAATATGCTCTCCGAGGCACGGGGGTGAAACACCGCCAACTAACCAACTCCGGGCTGGCACTGAGCATTTCTTGACAGAAAAACCCAATACCTAACAATTATTTGCCCGACCCGGGAATCGAACCCGGTACCTCGTGATCTGCAGTCGAATATGCTAAACTAGACCAACGAGGCAGTTGTCACCACTACAGCCCTGTTACGTCCCACTGCTGGGCACAGGCCTCCTCTCATAGGTGAAAGGGATTTAGAGCTTAAACCCGCCACAATGCTCCAATGTAGTTGGCGGGCTTTAACGACTGTTATCAGTTGTCACATGTGATAATAGACGTGACCACATGCTCTGCGAGGCACGGGGGTGAAACACCGCCAACTAACCAACTCCGGGCTGGCACTGAGCATTTCTTGACAGAAAAACCCAATACCTAACAATTATTTGCCCGACCCGGGAATCGAACCCGGTACCTCGTGATCTGCAGTCGAATATGCTAACCACTAGACCAACGAGGCAGTTGTGAGACAGGCATGTTAATATTGACAACAAGCTATAATTTAAAAATTAAAAAACCCGACTGCCATGCTATAAAACGAACTAAAACATTAATAAACTACCACCGTACCACTTACAATGTAGTTGTTATTTATTTTGTTTTTCATGATTTGTCACTCCAAAACATAATAGATTGTATACATTTTCGTACTGGCCTTTAAAGCCCTTCCTTTATTTTGATACCCCACTCGAGGGTCTTGAAGAAAAAAATTTTTTTCAGCCCGCACATTAAAGTGCATAAAATCCGCCATTTAGATTTTTTATGATTTTTATGTACCCAGTAACATTTGCGCCGTCAAGACAAATCTAATGACGTATAATTTATCAAAATTGGTTGAGCCGTTAAGTAGTTACGAACTGACATAGGAAACGGTCATTTTATACGATTTATCACTCCAAATTGTTTCCAAATATATAAATTGTATACATTTTCGTATTCGCCTTTTGAATCCCTTTATTTTGATACCCCACTCGAGGGTCTTGAAGAAAATTTTTTTTTCAGCTCGCACAATAAAGCGCATAAAGTCCGCCATTTTGATTTTTTTTAAATTTAGGTACCCATTGACACTCGCGTCATCGAGACAAATCTAATGACGTATCATTTATCAAAATCCGTTGAGCCGTTGATTAGTTACAAGCGGACATAGGAATGGACATACATACACACAGGTGAAACACATATACCCAGTCGGGTAAAAAAAAAATACTTACGAGCAATTATGTGGTGAACTATTGTCTAGTACAGATGTCAAAACCGGCTTTGTAACTGAAAAAAAAAAAAACAAAAAAAATTATTTCCATTAAAATAATAAAATAATCCATTGTTTTCAGATATTTTTATATAAACTGTTGATATTAAATACTTTATTTGCAACTAGATTTTGCCCGCGGATTCGCCCGCGTGAATTTCGGTTTTTCACAAATCGAATCGTGGATTTCCGGCTCCCGTTCCCGCTCCCTTTTCCAAACTTTATACCTACTTTCAAGGAAGTTTGCTATAGTAATCTACCTATAGCTGTAGATATATATTTCGTTTTTATCAAAATCCCGTGCGAACTGTAGATTTTTCCAGGATAAAAAGTGCATACGCATACAGATGCATGCAACTATTGTAATAATGTGCTATGTGAGCGTGATTTACCTAAGAACAGTCAACGCCATCTATCGCGTTTTTGGAAGTCTATATCTATTTAAGTCCCACAGGAATACTTTTCCGGGATAAAAAGTAGCCTATGTTTTAAGTCAGGGCATAAGCTATCTCCATTCAAAATTTCAGCCAAATCGGTTCAGTAGTTGCGGCGTGATTGAGTAACAAACATCATAACATCTAAACATCCAAACATCCACACTTTCACATTTATAATATTATATATATATAGTAGGATTAGTAGGATTGGTATTGTGATTATGTGTGATAGCTTCTGCCCGCAGCTTCGCTCGCGTGAATTTCGGTTTTGAACAAATCCCGAGGGAATCGTTGATTCCCGGTTCCCGTTCCCGCTCCCTTTTCCAACCTTTATACTTTCTATCAAGGAAGTTCGCTATAATAATCTACCTATAGCTGTAGATGTAGACTTCGGGGTTTTCAAAATCCCATGGGAACTGTGCATTTTTTCCAGGATAAAAAGTAGCCTATGTGTTGCCAATGCATGCAACACAGCAAACTATTGCAATAATGTGTTATGTGAACGTGATTTACCTAAGAACAGTCAGCGCCCTCTATGGCGTTTTTGGAAGATTATATCTATTTTAGTCCCACAGGAATACTTTTCCGGAATAAAAAGTAGCCTATGTTTTAAGTCAGGGCATAAGCTATCTCCATTCAAAATTTCAGCCAAATCGGCTCAGTAGTTGCGGCGTGATTGAGTAACAAACATCCAAACATACAAACATCTAAACATCCAAACATCCAAACATCCACACTTTCACATTTATAATATTAGTAGGATTCTAGCCGCACAAGTGAATGCGCGTGCACAGGTGCACTTTTCTATTCCCTCACTCTCATATACCGATGGGACGCCAATGCGACACGACCGGAGAGAGACCAGGCGCGGCACAGTGTGACATATTCGAATTCTAGCGGGACAATATTATTTAACTCGATCAATGTATGTGAAATACCCTAATAGTTAATCAAATATGTATTTCATGAAATTTAAACACATTATGAAGGTTTTACACATTTATTTCAACATATATAATTACAAAAAAATAAAAATCAAATATTAAAAAATAATAAATTATTAAATAAATATTTATTTATTTCTAATTTCACTATAATTACCGTTACTGATGTTCCGAATTTGATAACAGCATCAATGATAATTAGCCTAATACTATAACTACTTACCCACTACAATAATTTACTACAATAATAATTAACCTAATGCAATAATTAATACTATTATACCTAACTACTTAAATATAACCTAATGATTCTTACCATTACAGAATTTCTCTAATTCGATAATAGCATCAATAATAATTAACCTAATACAAATTGTTACTATAGGTACTTAAATTAATTCTTAATAAAAATCACTTAATTATACATTAATATTTAAATATACAAAAAAGCAATAGGAAATTCAGAGAACTAGATCAGCGATGTATTTATCAGTTGTAATCATTAATCAGAATCTTCAGATTCTCTATCAGATTCTTCAGAATCTTCATCACACTCTGAAGAATCTTCATCAGACTCTGAAGAATCTTCATCAGACTCTAAAGAATCTGATGGAAAACGTCGTGAACCATGCCCAGCTGGAGTTATTGTCTCTAAAAGCTCGCATACTTCACGAGTAATTTGTCCATGTTTAGTTTTTGGGGGTGCCCGTAAACTTGAAATTACTGGGTCAGACGACACCAGCAATCTATTTATTAAATCTGTGTTTGTATCAATTCTTGATGTCTTTCTCGTAAATAATTCTCTGAATTTCCTATTGTGCTTATTTCTAGCCTCTTGTGCTTCTTCCGACAGTTGTCCTATTGGAAGAACACATGTGGCAATTATATCTCTTCCGTGAAAGAGAATTTTATGTACGCTTACAGGCATTGGGTACCATGAATACTCCTTTATGTACAACTCCCTTGTTCCCTTAGCGTATTCCTCAAATTTTTCGATATTAATAGGAAACCCGCTATTTATACACTCTAATATGACTCGGAAGCGCTTGATAAGCTCAACGTTGACACCTGTTATTTCGGCTGATATTTCAGCCTTTCTGAAAAACTTACGGGCCGTATTCCCGTCATTTGTATTTCCCGTTTGTTGCTTAGGCATATCTACCAACAAGCCTAACTCTCGCCTAAACTTTTCTTGTACAATTTTCTTTTTTGCTTCCAATTTATTTTTATTATCAGCTCCCCGAGCCTGCCACGTTTTCATATCGAGACGATAAGATATGTGCAAGATGCACTCAAAAAACCTTATCCAAGAATGCAGAGGAGACAGACCCAAAGAGAGAAACTCGCTATTTACAGTTTTTTCTAATATTAGTCTATCGTCATTCATTTCCTTAGGCTTTGCTCCACATAAATAACAAGTTTGTGTGGACGCACATGAAGCTACAGCATTACAAATTTTGCCATCAATCATACAAAAAATCAACGTTGGCTTTACCAATACCTCCGAGTCATTTATAATAATCCTAGTTGGTAACAGTGAAGTTACCTGCTCCTTAATTTTGTCAACTTCCCTAACAATCACATCTGCAGTTTCCTTTACAAACACAAACTTTATAGGCCTACAATATCTAGTGGAAGATGTGGAAGGATTTTGCCACACAATAGTTTTGAAGCCTTGGTCATTCACTGCATGCATGTTGATAGGCACCATCGAAATGCTGAATAAGCTGGCATCGCTGCTATCTTCTTCCGAAAATTTTTGTTTGTATCTGGTTTGTTCTGCTCCATCACAACCCCATTTTACTATTAAATCCAGACTTCTCAAATCAACTATAGTCTTCAAGACTTCCTCTTGAACCTTACATAGACGCTGGATTGTGTGGTCCATTAAAGACTGTAGCTTTATTTCAGCGTGCGTCTCTGTGACATTAATGTCACTAGGGTAGCACTTTTGTTTTGCCGCTTTAACTTTGTAGTAAGCTGGATATAGTTTTTTATTGATGTCTTTTGTTTGCTGACGTATAATATTGTACTGATGTGTCGAGAGATTGGCGTCAATTATTAAAGAGAGAGCTTGATCTTCTGAAAGACCATCTAGTTTTGGGCGTGCTAAATACTCTCGACCTTTTTTTATATTTGTACCTCGTTGAGGTGAACAGCTACAGAGTTCCTTTACAATAGCTGCTGAATCCCGTTTTCCAGCCTGTCGGAGTTTTACTTCAGTTGCCATTGATAACTCCTCCTGGCTTGATGTTCTAAGGAGTTGTTGGATTCGTCGCTTTTTTGTTTTCATGCTAGAATCTTTGAAGTCTTTTTGTGGTCTCCCAGGTCGGTTACTCGTTTCAGGTAACGAAAAATCCAGAGTTGATTCGCTGACAATATCTGGAAGCAAAATGTTTTCCTCTAGCCACGAAGAATTCGCTTTTAAAAAGCGGTCTCGATGTCTTCCCGACTTCAACCATTTTGCATCTATTTTTGCGCAATTATTTCTAATTATTGCCTTAATACTCCTTATGTAGTCATCAGAAAGAGGCAGGCCACCAAGTTCTTGCTGAATGTGATGTAACAAAGCATCCATTCTCACCTCTTTTGCGTTAGCAAACCAAACGTCGAAAAAAGAACGTCGTGAAATTTGCGTAGTCATTCTGAAGATGAGAAAAAGTTGTATGAGTGTCGCAAACTTTCGCAAACAAATAAAATAGTTTCTTGTAGCTTACAAATAGTTCTATCATTAAAATATAAAATATGGTCGGAATAATGCGGAATAATAAACTAAACCTCAAGTACAAACTGTCGTGGTTACTTTTCTTACTAAAAAATTACATCGATCTATTCTCATAAAGCCCACGAGAAAATTAAAACACAAATGAAAGAAAAAATGCATGCAAACTTACCTTGGGGTTCAGTTGAAAACAATCACAAGACACTTTCACTACTAGCGTACGAAAACACAGCGTATTCATCGAGCAAACTCGGAAGAATGACACAACCGTTTAATGAACGTATCGACGAAGAGCAGGTAGGTGGCTATTCCCACCCTTTTATCATTTGTTAATGAGCGACTTCTTAGAAAATAAACCTTGGTTCATTGTAATATAGCTTGTTTACCATAAATTCATACAACGATTGAACCGATTTAGACAAGTACCAAAAATGAATATTGTCCTGCTAGATCGCGAATATATTACACTGTGCGCGGGACCGACGGGTTTACGTGCTCTCCGAGGCACGGGGGTGTATGTAACACCGCCAACTTCCAACTCCGGGCTGGCACTGAGAATCTCCTGACAGAAAAACCCAATACGTACCTACCTCATAATTTTTTGGCCCGACCCGAGAATTGAACCCAAGACCTCGGGATCCGCTCTTGACCACGCCAACCACTAGACCACCGAGGCAGAGAAAAAATATAACCTCTCTTCTATAAATTAATTTTTACCTATTTATTTCATTTTCATTTCATCTTAATTAAGTACCTACGAATACCTACTTATTTAATATTATAAATGCGAAAGTGAGTTCCTTTGTTTGTTTATCACGCCTAAACCGCTGAATCGATTTTGACGAAATTTGGTATGGATATAGACTACATCTTGGAGAAGGACATAGGTTACTTTTTATTCCAGAAAATCATAGAGTTCCCTAGGGATTCAAAAAAAACCTAAATCCACGCGGATGAAGTTGCAAGCATCAGCAGATATTTGTAAAATTGACATTCAAAAAGTGTACAGTGTACTAATTTTTAACCCCCGACGCAACGGGGTGCGGGGTGTTATAAGTTTGACGTGTCTGTGTGTGTGTGTGTGTATGTATGTGTCTGTCTGTTCCCCTGTAGCGCTCAAACACGTGAACCGATTTGAATGCGGTTTTTTTTGTTTGAAAGGTGAATTAGTCGAGACTCGAGTGTTGTTAGGTTGTTAGCTATGTTTGACGAAAATCGATCCAAGATGGCCACCGCTACAAAATGGCGGATTAAATTACATATTTTGTCACAACTCCCTTAATATGGGTATAATTAAATGAAAGGGTTTGACTAGTAGAATAGCACTATGCAAATCCAAGATGGCCGTCGCTACAAAATGGCGAATGTCGGGGGTTTTTTTTATTTTTTAATTTATACTTGTGAATGTATATAAAGAAATTTTGACTTTCAGAGACACATTCAGCTGGCATCTCAAAAACCATCCAACAACCTGGAAATTATAGAGTTCTCATGGGATTTTCGAAACCTAAAACCACGAGAACGAAGTGGCGAGCATCAGCTAGTAACCTATCATAACCCCCGGCACGTAAGTGGAGCGGTGACCTTCAAGTGCGCGCAGCGTCGTACGAGTGAGCGGGACACAATACGATTGGACTTTGGAGAGCCAATCAGCGCTTACGAGGGTTCCGCGAGAGCTAGCTCCCCGCGACCCCCTCACCACCCGAGATACCTCATTTTCGAGTTCTGCGCATTGAAGGTCACCGGTCGACTTATTTGCCGTGACTTGTAAACGTAATAATGTAAGTTATTTGTAAAGACAACAGGGTTATCAGCAAGTAAGGTCAATGTTTATAAGACCCTGAATTTGATTACCGCTGGTCCCATGTGGCGTGCGCTCATGATACATGTCTAAGTTAAAAATTTAAAAACCCCCGACATTCGCCATTTTGCGACGGCGGCCATCTTGGATTTGAAAATCATCACGCTATCACACTAATATTATAAAGGCGAAAGTTTGTGTGTGTGCGTGTTACTCATTAACGCCGCAACAACTGAACCGATTTGGCTCTTGCTATAGTAATCTACCTATAGCCAAGTAGGTACTATTATATATTCTGTGCTATAGCTGAGATATAGATTTCGGGTTTTTCAAAATCCCACGGGAACTGTGGATTTTTCCAGGATAAAAAGTGGCCTATGTTTTAAGTCAGGGCATAAGCTATCTTCGTTCAAAATTTCAGCCAAATCGGTTCAGTCGTTGCGACGTTATAGAGTAACAAACATCCAACCATGCACACTTTCACATAATATAATATTAGTTAGTAGGATTATGACGCTGGGTCTGTGGCTGGGTATTCGATGTTGTAAATTCTAAGAATTTAACGTAAGTAGGTAACCTATACGAGTACCCTACACCATACATGTAAATTATAGGTAAATACACTGATTTTCCTTGCAAAATATCCCCCATTTACTTACCCGACAAAGGCAAAGTAATATTATTTATAATATTATTTTGAACGCTGTCGATTACTAATAAATAAACAAATAAAGCAAACTGCCTCTTTGGTCTAGTGGTTAGCATATACCACTATAGATCACGAGGTCTCGGGTCGATTCCCGGCTCGCGCAAATTATTGTTAAGTATTGGGTTTTTCTGTCGAGAAATTCTCAGTGCCAGCCCGGAGTTGGAAGTTGCCGGTGTTAGATACACCCCCGTGCCTCGGAGAGCACGTAAAGCCGTCGGTCCTGCGCTTGATCTCTCTCCAATAGGGTCGCATTGGCGTCCCATCGGACTATGCGAGTGAGGGAATAGAGAGTACACTTGTGTATGCGTACACACTTGTGCACTATAATATCTTCTACGTAGTTGGCTAGTCTCAGCCTCGGTTGAGATTGGCCGCTGTGGCCGAAATTCGGACGAGACATTATCACACTAATATTATAAAGGCGAATGTTTGTGTGTGTGTGTGTGTGTATGTTTGTTTGTTACTCATTAACGCCGTAACTACAGAAACGGTTTGGCTGAAATTTTGAATGAAGATAGATTATGCTCTGACTTAACACACAGGCTAATTTTATCTTGGAAAAATCTACAGTTTCTACGGGATTTTGAAAAAACCGAAATCTATATCTACAGCTATAGGTACATTACTATAGCAAACTTCCTTGAAAGTAGGTATAAAGGTTGGAAAAGGGAGCGGGAACGGGAACCGGAAATCCACGATTCCTTCGGGATTCGTGAAAAACCGAAATTCACGCGGGCGGAGCCGCGGGCAGAAGCTAGTTATAAATATTATTAATTCTGTTATACACAATCTCTAAAACTAAAATAACAGGTTTAAATCCTGTCTCTTTCACAATGCTGTCTGCGAAAAATTTCTGAACAGAAAAACCCAATATCTAACAATTAATTGCCAACCCGGGAATCGAACCCGGGACGAATATGCTGAATTTGTACCATGATCGTTATAGCCCGCCAACCCGCATTGGAGCAGCGTGACGAGTGTAAGCTCGAGCTTTGTCCAGTTTATGTTCATTTACTTTTTTTATTTTATTTATTAAGTACAGCACTTTTTTTTAACGTCCCACTGCTGGGCACAGGCCTCCTCTCCCATAGGAGAGAGGGATTTAGAGCTTAGACCCGCCACGCTGCTCCAATGCGGGTTGGCCGGCTTTAACGACTATTGCCATACGTTTGTGATAACAACCGGGACCGACTGCTTAACGTGCTCTCCGAGGCACGGGGGTAAAACACCACCACCTACCAACTCCGGGCTGGCACTGAGAATTTTCTTAACAGAAAAACCCAATACCTATAACAATTACTGCCCGACCCGGGAATCAAACCCGGGACCTCGTGATCTGCACTCGAATATGCTAACCACTAGACCAACGAGGCAGTTACCTTATAAATAGCCTAACTTCAAGCTATCACTACACTAGCGGCACGCTATGATGGCCGGTTTGACACATTAGAATAGTGATGTGGAATGTCAATTTATTCTCGAACAAAAAACAATTAAGTTTTGTTTTTGTACCTGATTAAATAGGTTTAATAAAACAAAAATGTATATGTTTATTTAATTTATTTGAACGAACTGAATATTTGAACGAAAATGAATATACATACTTTATATGCACACAAGAAACATATGAATACAAAAGATACCAAAAAAGGTGCCACAAAAGGCCATAATTAATCAGATTCGTCCATACTACTATTTTCACTGTCGTCACTGCTATCATCACATACATTAATAATTATATGTTCGTTTTCTATAATATTATCTATTTTCACATCTCTTTCATAATCTTCCCTTATTAATTTAACAGTTCTATTCACAACCTTTTCCCAGTCTCCTTTAGTCACATGTTCACAAGCTTCTTCTAATAATTTTAGCATTTTTTTGTGGTAAATGGGGGTTCTGTATTGTGTCTTGCAGCATATCCCTTAATTTGAGCCCACACCAACTCAATCGCATTATACTCACAATGGTAAGGCGGTAACCGTATAACTCTGTGCCCATGTTCTAATGCTATTTCGTCAATGACGTATCGGATCTTGGTTGGTTTGTTTTCTTTTAAAAGACGTACTAATTCCGCTTTTAACATATTCATGTTTGCATCTACGCCATTTTTACGAAGCCATGCGACGATATCAGCTTTCTTTTGGGATTGGGCAGGTGGCTTGTCAATTTGCATCGAGTGGTATGGGGCGTTGTCCATAATTATAATAGATGGTTCAGGGAGGCTACACAACATTGAGGTAAACCATTCAGTAAACTTTTCTCCATTCATGTCTTCATGATAGTCTCCAGTGGTTTTTGACGCAAAAGCCATGAGAGAACCTTCGACAAACCCGTTGATGGTTCCGGCGTGACAAATTATAAGTCGCGATCCTTTTCCTACAGGAACTTTGGAAGTAGATGCTGCTGTGTCATCGTTCCAAGAACGGCCTACAGTATGGTTAGCATTAAGCCATGTTTCATCCAAGAACACAACATTTTGCCAATTTTTGATTTCTTTCACTTGCCGTAAAAAAGTATACCTTGCCATCGCTATATCAAATCTTTCCATCAATATTTTGCGTTTGTTACATTTTTTGTATTGAAATCCAATGGTCTTCAAAATCTTCGTTAAAGAACTTTCCCCACCGAAGAATAATCCAGCTTCCTTCAGTGAATGCACCAACTTTTTTCTTGTTGGATACTCCTTCTGTAAATAGTAGCCGTAAACATGTCTTCGGATAGCATCGGCATCAAAGCTATCGATGCCTACGACTGGTTTTGCTCGTTTTCTCTTTTTTGGTGTGTGAAGTTTATTTTCTTCTGTGCCAGTCTCGCCATATTTTTTTTTAGTTATCCGTCTAACAGTTCGTTGTCCAATATTAAGCGCATCAGCTACGCGTTCAACCACTGACGTTATAGGTAAAATTGGCCCTCCATTTTGAGCTTCACGATCGAAATAGTTACGAAGGCGTATTACGAACTCACGTGTCTGACTATTTAGAACAGTTCTCTGCGTACGTTCGGTCATATCGACGAAATCCACAACAAAGGGCTTGAACAGAGTCCAAATTAACGAGCAAGGGTCAACAGTAATGCAGTATCAATATTTGAAATCCAAAGCCAGGTCAAAACTATATCACAATCGCATTGCACTGACAGTTTATACTTTTCGAAGCAACGTCAATTTGAAACTGCTTTGTTTTGCATTGAGCATTGACGCGAGTTTGCCGGAGGTAGTAGTTGTGCTAGCCAGCGATCCTATGTGACGATCGTATTAGATTCCATTTTTAAAAATTTATTGATATTTTTTTGCGATTTCAGAGGTTTGTCCACATAGTGAAAATTGTTCATATTCACAAGTACATTCACCCCTTAAATGGTGCAAACTGATTTTTCTACACTTGTATACATTTAAGAAATCAATTTAATAAATAAATTTTGAGTCCTAAACCTAAAACTACATTCGATAAAATTTATGAATCTCTGCACATCACTATCGTCAATAAAGTAATACAATTATTTCCTTCAAAGTCGTTATCAATTAATACGGAACTTCATGAGCGGACAAACGTCAAACCGGCCATCATAGCGTGCCGCTAGAGTAAGTTGAAACATCAAGTGTTTCGCCTTAGTAAAATTAATGAAATGCTAATTTACAACTTTGTATCAAGCAAGCTAAAAAAAGTTGCAAAAATTTACCTCAAACTAATGGTCCTACGTATTAAAAATCCCGAAGCAATTAGAGACTATTAGAAAAAAACAAAAAAAAACACAATAATTATACTCACATATAAATACGAGGAAAACCAGACACGTATATCGAAACATTATTAAAAATCACAACCACTCAAATAAATTAATAAAAAACACACTTTTAGTGTAATAAATAATGACTAGTTATTTATTTATAAATACACATAGTGAATTGACGGAGGTATCGTAAGATATTCAGTCGGAACGTGGACTGGGTTCGGAAAACCCACTATTACTGATTACGTTGCAGATCTGAGTTGCCATTTCCATGCGATTATGTTCCCTAATTATGTTGAGATGATGTTTGTAAGATGGGTGATCCGGCCGAGTTTGTTGTGGGCTCTTCTCAGACCAGGGCGCGTTTGGAACCCTCGTAGTTTTAGGTTTGAGTTTTCGTAAGTTTTATCACTATTACCTGTGCTTAAATTGACGTTCAATAAGTGTACAATGTACCAATTTTGAATAAGGTTTATTTGAATTTGGTAGTATAGTAAGTATATAATTAACAAGTATAAATTAAAAATTTAAAAAACCCCCGACATTCGCCATTTTGTGGCGGCAGCCATCTTGGATTTGCAATAGTGCTATTCTACTAGTCAAGCCCTTTCATTTGATACCCATATTAATGGAGTTGTGAAAAAATATGTAATCCCCCATTTTGTAACAGCAGCCATCTTGGACCGATTTTTATCAAACATAACTAACAACACTCTCGACTAATTCACCTTTCAAACAAAAAAACCCGCATTCAAATCGGTCCACCCGTTTGAGCACCACAGGGGAACAGACAGACACACACACACACACACAGACACGTCAAACTTATAACACCCCGTCGTTTTTGCGTCGGGGGTTAAAAACAAAGTCGCAATCAACGTTTTGTCAATATATTCGCTTGTAACTTTTAAAATCATTTACTTAATGTGGAAGATTTTTATATGTATACCACCACTATTAGCTAGGCCGCTCTTTATAAGGAGGGATTCAGACTTATACCCGCCACGCTGTTTCAAAGTGGGTTGGAGGGCTTTAATGACTATTGTATCATGATAGTGATTATAATCGGGATCGACGACTCAACGTGCTCTTAGAGGCACGTAAATGAAATACCAGTAACAACCAACTCCGAGCTGGCACTGAGAATTTCTTGACAGAAAAACGAAATAAATATAAATTATTTGACCGACCCAGGAATCGAACTTAGGACCTCGTGATCCGCAGTCGAACATGCTAGACCAAACAGAGGCTGTTTTAATTCATATGAATTATACACATTAATTCTCCCTAATACTTGGTAAAGTTTTGAATACTGGCAACATTTCTTAAATGACCGCGAAACTGGTTTACTTCTCGCGAGAAGTTACAATAACATGTTATCAGTCTATACCTACCTACTACGTCTTTTTAATACGGTACATCAACGCAGACGACCGATTATATCTATACATATAATAAAATCGTAGACTTGCCGTATCTGTACATTGAAGATTTTTGCAAAATAATAACTGGGGGATGTTAGGGACAGGGGCGTAGCTACCGCCGTATATGCCGTATCAATTATACGGGGCCCCCAAGCCACGGGGGCCCCCGACGTGCGTAAGCAAAAATTAACAAAAACTTCCCAAATTTTTGTTTATTTCAGAAATGACAAAAGTAAAAAAAATGTTGTCCAAGAAGTTGTCCATAGAGGCAGAATCTTTAGAAAAACTAAAGTCATCATCAGCTGTAAATGATTTAATAAATCAGTTTGCTGGAAAAAAGGCAAGGAGAGTATATAGGTAGGTATATTTAATTTGAATTGTTTGTAAAAATTTTAGAAAAAGTGACAGATAGATAAATAATTAAGATGAATAAAATATATTGCTTTTAATTTTATGCAAACATTTTTTTTTCTTTTGTGAGAAATCCTTACCCTTCATAAGGGCCCCCAAACCAATTGTTATACGGGGCCCCGCCAAGGTACGCTACGCCACTGGTTAGGGATAAGTAATAGAACGTAAAAAAGCTATTTTTGAAATTTTTGTCTGTTTGTCTGTAAGTTTGTGCGCGCATCACGCAAAAACTGCTGAATGGATTGAAACGAAACTTGGTACGATTTAAGTTCATACTACGGAGTAACATATAGAATACTTTTTATCCCGAAATTCAGCACGGTTCCCTAGGGAGAGGGGATGAAAGTCAAAACGTGTATTTAGCTGTAATTCAATAACGCGTGGTCCGATTTCATTCATTCTTTTTTTGTTAGAAAGTAGATACTTTAAAGATTACCGACTAATTTCTAAAAGGCTGGATCGATTTTGATGGGACTTTTACTGGCGGATGTTTACATTTTGATCTACCTAAACAACGGCCAGTGAACTGTTAACAGTTGTTAGCATGATATGAGCTCAAAGGAGCTTAGGAAAAACAAAATAATTCCTACGGGATTTTTAAAAACCAATATACTATATCCACGCGAACGAAGTCGCGGGTGTCCGCTTGTAAATAGAATAAACCGGCAACGTACATCGTGCAAACTGCACCGACAACTCTTTGTATTTACCCAACGCTCGTTAAGCGTCAGCTGATTGCACTACTTGCAATTAGCTGACGCTACCCCGATAACCCCCGACGCAAAAACGACGTGTTATAAGTTTGACGTGTCTGTGTGTGTGTGTCTGTCTGTTCCACACTTCCACCGCAGTGCTCAGACGGGTGAACCGGTTTGAACGCGGTTTTTTTTTTGTTTGAAAGGTGAATTAGTAATTACATATTTTTTCACAACTCCCTTAATATAGGTATCAAATGAAAGACCTTGGCTAGTAGAATAGCACTATGCAAATTCAAGATGGTCGCCACCACAAATAGGCGAATGTCGGGGGTTTTTTAAATTTTTAATTTATACTATTTTTTTTTCGTGGTGTCTTGTCAGTGATAACTATTATGACTTGTCTTCATTTCCGAGAGCAGTCCACTTACACCAGTTATAACAAAGATTATCATAATTTGGACGCGGCTCCAATTTGGAAATTGTGGTCATTACATCACCGGTTGTCCGTTGCAACATATGTATGCGTTCTTGGACGGATTGATCTCAGATAAAAAAAGCAGTCGTCTACGTGAGGCCTTAAGGTTAGGGGAATCGGGTATTTTTCTATATTTATTTTATTATCGAGTTTGGTGACTTTGAATTTCAACCGACGCGCTCAAAACGGGGTTATTTATTTTATCCATACTAATATTATAAATGCGAAAGTATCTGTCTGTCTGTATGTTACGCTTTCACGCTGAAACCGCATTTTTTCAAAATTTCAATCAAAAAACCGCCAAAGTTCATCAAAATCGGTATAATTTCGATAGGTGCAGAGATAAATTGTATTTGGAGAGGTAGGACAGAGGCTACGTACCTTCTGTTGCGAAAAAAAGCTCGAAGCGATCGAAATAGACGATGAAAGTTTGTATGTCATTATCTAAATACATACATAAAGAAGGTAAAGGACAATTATTTTGGAATTTTGAAAAAAATTAAACCCTTCCAGAGTGTCGATGCTCGCTTCGCATACCTATAGTTTAACATTTCAACAGCGTTATATCGAGCTTGAGAAAATAACAGCCGTGGTGGTTTTAGTTAGGGTATACCCCCACTCGGGGGGGAGTCCCACATAACCCTCGTTCCGCCCAAGGAACGGGGGTAGCCATAAAGCTTTTCCACCACGTCAAAAAAAAAGGGTATGCAATCGGTGGGGTGCTAGCCAGGTAACCTCCACCACTAACCAGGTGTGCCTGGGTGCTGCTGGTCCTCTTGGATACGTCCGAAGGGAAGAGCAGTATTCGAGCCGGTGCGCCCCGGTAACGTGGTTAATAATTTTCCTATGGGGATATTGTTAGCCATGGCCAATGACCTGGTGGAGGGAGGTTTCTCCGCGTGTCCCTCTGATTAGCAGAGGGCACTGCGGATGAAACTGGGGGTGAGACACCCCGGGGCGGGGGGCAGCGATGCCCATCTCGGGAGGAAGAAAACCTCGTTAAAAAATTACGAGAGGGCGCGAGCCTCTGGAGTGTAAACATCATCATTACAGAAGCAGGATACGGTTTAATATTAAAACTACTTAAATCAAAGTATTATTAAAATATCTTTATTTATCTTTATTTAGGGTTTTCTTACCGGTTATCGTCCATTTAGTGGAGTTACTGAGTTTGAGAGGGTGAAAATATATGTTCTATAAAAAAAATTAAACAAAAACTTGTTAAAATATACTTCTAGTATAGTCTATTTTCATTGCACGTTAGTATTTTTTTAGTCAGATAACTAGTTTTTTTTTAATCCTAATAAAAAGCTCAAAATGCCGATTTCACCGGTTATCGTCCACTAAATCGAGTTATCGTCCACCCTTGTACCTGTTATCCGTCCACTGATTTCTATGAGAAATTTACTATGAAAAAGTATGCATGTAATGAGTAAGTAATTGAATATGTAATATTAACACCACTTTAATATGTATTTAATATCTATACCAATTAAAATTAACTTCCTGTCCGTCTTTACGAAATATATGGGTTTTTATTAGTGAACTTATGTTTACTTATACATTATTAAAAAGCCACATAACCGTTTATAAAAAAATTGTTTTCTGTTTTTCGTCTATTCGTAATATGTACTTACTTTTCAAAACAGCTGAACCTATTTTGACAGAACTTTCACAGGGTGATAAAGAACTTTATACAAAGTGATGTGGTCTTTCTACGCATACGCAATAGCGGTCAACTGCTTGTTTTAAAATAAAACAGATAAAAAAACTATTGCCTTTTTAACGCGGTTTATAGAGTCTACAATATGACATAATATCTTTACCAACTTTGCGCCTATCTATCTTGCATCGTCTTTTACCACATCGCACTTACATTATATAAAAGTAGGTACATATAATTTGGCAGCCTCCCTGGCATGGGTAAGTCTTATTAGTGGAAGGTCCTCTACTTGATTCTCGGCAGACCAATTTGGTAAATTCAATTTAATAATTTCAAAATTGTCTCTAGTCTAGTATGCCTTACTTCCAAGTCATTTACGGATTCTGCTGTACCTCTTTCAGGTTATCCCGCATCCATCTTAGACTGTCACTTAACATCAGATGAGATCGCAGTCAAGGACTAACTTGTAGATGAATCCTACTAATATTATAAATGTGAAAGTGTGGATGTTTGGATGTTTAGATGTTTGGATGTTTAGATGTTTGTTACTCAATCACGCCGCAACTACTGGACCGATTTGGCTGAAATTTTGAATGGAGATAGCTTATGCCCTGACTTATAACATAGGCTACTTTTTATCCCGGAAAAGTATTCCTGTGGGACTAAAATAGATATAGACTTCCAAAAACGCGATAGATGGCGTTCTTAGGTAAATCACGCTCACATAGCACATTATTACAATAGTTGCATGCATCTGTATGCGTATGCACTTTTTATCCTGGAAAAATCTACAGTTCCCACGGGATTTTGATAAAAACGAAATATATATCTACAGCTATAGGTAGATTACTATAGCAAACTTCCTTGAAAGTAGGTATAAAGTTTGGAAAAGGGAGCGGGAACGGGAGCCAGAAATCCACGATTCCCTTGGGATTTGTGAAAAACCGAAATTCACGCGGGCGAAGCCGCGGGCAGAATCTAGTAAAAAATAAATTATAGATATGAGTAATAATCAAAATTCGCCTAAATAATAACATAATATTAAAAAATATATGTTTTTCATACAGTTTAAAATATAGGTGGACGGATAACCGGTGCACTTCAGATTCTCTATTTTAAATTTCGTCCACAAATTATAATGATCGACAATACTATCTTAACTTATAAATATATCAAAGTTCCAAGGAGAAACACATAAAATATAAGGTAATTCTTTTGTCAAACAAGTTTAATTATTTATATTTTTACTAAATCTATTTATTTTCAAATAATAGCTTGGTGGACGAAACTTAGAATATTTATTTAGTGCAAATTTAGATATCGTCCACGCGTGATTTTGAAGACCCATAGTTTTATATACAATGAGAAAAAAGTGGACGAAGACTAGTCACTAACTAGTGTATGTGTATAGGATTCGAATTAATAAAATTAATTCCAATTTTGTGCACACCTCGATTGATAACAAGACTACCTAAAATTAAGACGCTAAACCTGTGTTTGACCGCCCGGACGATAACAGGTTTTCTTAAGAAAATAGTGAACTAGTTGTCGTCCACCCCTTTTATTTGTATTCTAATGTAATCAAAAGTAAAAAAACACGTTCACAGTATTTTATGAAACATAAGTAAGTGCTACAAAGAAGAATCAAACTAAATCTTATAGTAAAATGATTAATAACTTCCCGTGATAGTTGAAGCATGCCACTAATTTTTTTGCTCCACACGGCTCATTTTCATTCCTTAATTGCATACTCAAAATTCGATCGCTTTGTTTTCAAAGAAACTTAAGTGAAATAGACTTCTTTCTTTCTCTGTGTCTTAATAAGACATTCAAGTTGGCATAGAGATGCATTATTTTTATGTAAGTCTTATAATGTTTCTATTTTTAAGCGTTTCTTAAGAGTGATCCGCTCGGTGGACGATAACAGGTGCGTGTCCGGAAACCGGTGTTCCTACCCTATCACCCGCACAAACTTAATTAATATCGAATCACAGATTAGTTTAACTGAGATCTCTTTTCAAAATCTATTTTATACTAATTAATTTAATTACACTCAGCCAAGTCCAAAATGGCAGCACTTTATTCGATTAGGGTGTGATTGCTATCGTAACCCTCAATCAAATATCACGACCTAGATGCTGAAGCATCTAATAGTCGGTTGAGTCTCTGGAGGAGACTGAATTCATGGCTTCGAAGTGCCCGTATTTATGCCAATAATTCAAGATGGCGGTTCGGCGCCAATAAATGAATCAAATGTCAGTTCATTCTAACATATTTCAATTATGAAATTAATAATCTGTAAACCATTTCTAAAAATTCTAATTAAATTTCTACAATAATCT
Source organism: Melanargia galathea (assembly GCA_920104075.1). NCBI lineage: Eukaryota > Metazoa > Arthropoda > Insecta > Lepidoptera > Nymphalidae > Melanargia > Melanargia galathea. Next base: position 10,908,969 of record OV049878.1, read on the forward strand.
GACAGGAGGGACAGCCCAGAGGCGAGCGGGACGGCGCTCGACGCCCCGACTGGGGCGGCTGCCGGACGCCTGGGATGCATACTTTGGGTTCCCCAGGCGTCCAGCACAGACAGCATGCGGGTCATGCCGTGGTGGTTTTTAGTGGGTATACCCTCATTCCCTCATGTGAGGGGAGTCCCACATAACCTTCGTTCTACCGCATTCTGCCGCAGAATGGTACCTATAAAAGGTTTTCCACCACGTCAAAAAAAAAGGGTTAGGTACATGCAATCCAGGGGCGTAGCTACCGCCGTATATGCCGTATCAATTATACGGGGCCCCCAAGCCACGGGGGCCCCCAACGCATGTAAGCAAAAATTAACAAAAACTTCCCAAATTTTTGTTTATTTCAGAAATGACAAAAGTCAAAAAATGTTGTCCAAAAAGTAGTCCATAGAGGCAGAATCTTTAGAAAAACTAAAGTCATCATCAGCTATAAATGATTTAATAAATCAGTTTGCCGAAAAAAAGGCAAGGAAAGTATACATTTCATTTGAATTGTTTGTAAAAATTTTAGAAAAAGTGACAGATAAATAATTATGATGAATAAATATTGCTTTTAATTTTATGCAAACATTTTTTTTTCTTTTGTGAGAAATCTTTACCCTTCATAAGGGCCTCCAAACAAATTTTTATACGGGGCCCCGCCAAGGTACGCTACGCCACTGATGCAATCGGTAGTATTAAGATTTCTACTGCTCCTTTTCATATCATTTTTCGTAAGCATTGCTTTTTTCAGGGTATGCAATGCTTTTCTGCTTTTATGAAGTGACACGCACACACAGTGTAAGCGAACCCGTTATATAGATAAAACCATGAAGTATTACACACTTGAGCACTTGATAAGGGAATACAAATTACACACAGACGAAGTCACGGGCAAAAGCTAGTATTTATTATTGGAAAATTAACAGCGAGTTTGAGAGTAACGGAAATATGGCCTTATTACCTATACGCTTTCTCAAAAAATAAATAACATTGATATCCCTTGATTGATTGACCTCCCTGGCGTAGTGGTTAGCTAGAGGTCCTGGGTTCGATTCCCGGCAGGGCGATTTGGAAATTTATAATTTTTAAATTGTCTCTGGTCTGGGGGCTTGACAGTTAGGGCTAGTCACAAACATAAAATCAGTTTTATTACAAAAATTTAAGCTTACCTAAAATCACTAGGTCGCGACGCCGCGCCGCCACCATGAGTCTTGTGGCGACATCTCTCGACAAAAAAACCTGTATAAGTTATTTTGGTAAATGTTCCCTTAAAAATAAGGGATTCGTAAAATAGGGGATGGAAGGTTGTATGGGAAAGCTTAATTAATATATATATAGCTGTTCGTGCTGATTCACTGATTCACTGACTCATTGATCACCTCTCCTGAACAATTTTGTATGAAAATTTTTTTTTTCACTCATAGTTTCGTATAGAGGACAAAAATTCATTCGGAACAAAAATATGGAGAGAGCTGATGATTGAGGATTTCGAAGACTGGTGAAGAGCACGCTTAAGGTATTGAAGATAGGTGGAGGGTGCTCAAACAAATGTCACTTGAAACGTCATCCAATTGGCAGTGAGCTGAAAAAATATTCAAAATGGCGAAAAAAAGATGGCCGCCATACAAATTTCTTCGGTGTCCATCTCGGAGGGTATAAAAGATGGAAGAGTGGTTTTTTCGCAAAAAATGATCAAGATCCAAAGGTCTACCCGATAAATAGAAAAAAAATTCAAAATGGCGGAATTTATTTTTCCATAGAAAATGTATGGCGAATATTGAAGAGACTACAAGTTGTAAACTATGCAAGGCTTTGATGCGGTTCTTTGGAGAACTCTCAATGAAAAATATGGGAAGACATGATGATTGAGGGTTTGGAAGATGGTTGAGGAGCCCGGGCAGGGTATCGCAGATAGATGGGAGGTGCTCAAACAAAAATTACTCAAAACCTCATCCAATTGGCACTGAGCTAAAAAAAACAAAATGGCGGATTCAAGATGGCGGCTATACAAATTTCGTCGGTGTCTATCTCACCAAGTATAAAAGATGGAAGAGTAGTTTCTTGGCAAAAGATGATCAAGAACTAAAGATCTACAATTTGATGAAGAGAAAAAAATCAAGATGGCAAAATTTATTTTTTTCACACAAAATATATGGCGAATATTGAAGAGACTATAACGACGGTCCCTACGTACAATCCCCTAAGTGGTAGATCCGTGATTTGCATGTTTTGTTTTCGTGACCTTCAGGACACCCTATATTATCGTTTAGTTTAATAAAAAAAAATTAAGTTGGCAAATTCAACTCTAAATCCACACACGACATTTCCCATAACTACAAAATTTACTAAAATTTCCGAAGTAGAACAGCAGTAGTGGTAATTCAGTAATTTTACGTTGGACAATCAATCGTAACCCCGAGCGTCTCACACGCAACTGGCACTTACGGGCCATTGAGCTCGTGCCGGCCTAGAAGAGACGGTCGTGTTATAAAAAATAGAGATTCCGTTATAACTCGTACAGGTAAACGAAATAAACTAATTTCGGAGTATTCCAACGTAACTGTTCGTATATGGTAGTTACGTTATGTTACATCGGAAAATTGAAACGCAAGTTGCAGGAAGTGGTAAATAAGTAACTTTACGCTGGAAAATAAAAACAGATTTAATACATAACTACTACTTACGACGTTTTACTTCGGTAATGTTATTTCAATCTCGTAAATAATTAACAGTTATGTCATTTTTTTAAATGAGTAATGTTTTTTTAACCGTCTTTATAAATAAGGAGGTTATCAATTCGACACGTATGTATGTAATATAATAAAAATTGTAATATATTCACATATTACGATAATCTATTAGGGCTTCCAAACAAATAAATATAATTTTATAGCTGTGTGTATGTATGTATTTTTGTCCGTGCATTTCTCCGAAACTATTGATCAAATTTTGACTATTTTTTTTATAGGCTAACCTTTACTTCAACTTAAGAAACACTCTTAGTTTTAACAAAATTTATTCATTACTTTTGAAGATATGCGTACCTTTCTTTTTCAGTTATTCTTTAATTCTGTATATTAAAGTCGGATGAATTTTTCTTAAATTAAAGCTTCTTACAGCACCGCGTAGAAGGGAATCTACTGATGTTAGTAAACACAAGACAATATAATTGAAGTTGTCGCTTTATTTCGTAAAAATGGAGATTCTACCCTGGATTTAATGCATGATGATACCCGTTTTCGCTTTTCCAATGTAACTGATCTCTCCAATTCAATGATTATAGAAGAAGTATTCAAATCATCGCAGCCAACAATAATTATTTCTTCCATGTTAAGCTCGACTTCAGCTTTACGACCTAACACAGACGACAAGGTTCTTAAAAGTATAATTAATTATAATATAATTAATATAATAATCCAGAGATATTATATTCGACGACTTCTAACCTCGCAAACAGGCTGGATTCCAAAAAGGCTTCAGTAGCATAGACCACATGCATACGCTGCGGCAGTTTCATAAGACCGAAGAGTATAACTAGCCATTTTGCTTGGCGTTTGTGGACTCTGAGACAGCCTTTGATTTGGTGGAAACGTGGGCTGTTTAAGATTACTACAGAGATATCGAATCGGCTATCGTATATTTAAGTGCTGAAGTGTTTGTACGAAAACACCACCATATTGTCAGTCCATAATATGCAGGATCAAACTACAAGACCAATCCGATTACAGCGAGAAGTACGATAGGGAGACGTGATCTCTTCGAAGGTCTTTTACTGCTACTAGTTGCATTGGAGGACGTCTTTAAGCTTCTGAATTAAACCGAACTTGACATTACATTAACGGTGAGTACATCACTCACGTACTGATGTAGTTGTTATGGCAAATACTCTGGAAGACTTTAATACAATGCTCAACGACCTAAGCAGGGTTTCTCGATAGGTGGGCCAGTATCGTATTGTATTGTAGAGACCTGGAACACACAATCCAGATAGATAGGTCAAATTTCTAGAAAGAGGTCAACCGTCGAATCAAACTCGGATGGGCAGCGTTCGGAAAGCTTTGCGATGTCTTCTCGTCCAAAATATCTCAGTGCCTGAAGCCGTGAAGACCAAAGTCTTCGAACAGTGCGTCTTGCTAGTGATAACATACGGCTCCGAGACATAGTCGCTATGAGCCTCAAAAAAAGCTCAGTTACTGATAGAGCGATGGAGTTTCTCTACGCTATCAAATTAGAAATGAGGAGATCCGTAGAAGAACTAGAGTCACCGACATAGTATAGCGAAACTGAAGTGGCAATGGGCGGGGCACATAGTTTGGAGAACTGATAGACATTGAGGTCCCAAGGTACTCAGGCAACCTCACACCAGAAATCGCAGTGTTGACAGTCTCCCCACTAGGTGGATCAACGACATCAGAAGAGTCACAGAGAACTGCTGGATACAAGCGGCCCAAGACCACGACACGACGTTTCGAAGTCCCTACAAGTTACCTATCCAGCAGTTGACGTCTACTGGTTGATGACGACGTCGACGACGAGTTATTATAAAGTTACATAGGCTGTTGCGCAATATTATATAAGAGAAATTTCCCGATTCATGCTCTTTTAGTAAAGTTGTATTCAACACTTAAACACTAACAACATATTTTTATACCATGCACCCCCACGTACAATTTCATAAATGGCAATTACGACTTTGCGTAGTTTTAATACTACCACGTAAAAGTCAGTAAGTACCACATAAGTTATTTGCAATAGAGATGAATCCCACGTATAAGAACAGAAGTGACAAATAATACACTAAACGTTATTTTTATAACATATTTTTTAATTTTTTATAAAGTATTTCACATATTAAAACTTCATACCAAAGGACATGACCAGTGCCTGCCTACCGATTAGGAAAAATGTGCAGGATTTCTGCTTTTACAGTAAGATTCAAAAATTAAAGCTTAATTTAATATGGATTTATTATTTCGAAAAAGGCCATGGTTTAAAATATCTAAAAAAACAGTATGTTTATTGATTCCGCTTTTTCCTTTTATTTACTACTCCATCAGAATTGCCAGAAAGGTATGAAATGTACGAAATTGGTACTTTTTAGGTGACCTTCGGTCTTATTTTCAATTTAACTTTTATTTATACATTCTTTGACGTTTCCATTGCTACCAGATTTTTATAAAAATAAATATTGCTGGGGACAAAAAGAGATTGGTATGAATCACTAGCTCGGTTGCTACAGTAGCTTTATGAGTAACTTTAGAAAGGTGTCAAATATTATGAGTCTTTTTTTTAATAAAAATAGCGAGCAAACAACAACAAACCATTATTATTAACAGAATAAAAACTTAGTATTGGATTTTGTACCTGGAAGTCCCTTAATGAATGACAACCTCTGACTCCTGACGTTCTCTTTCGTTCCGAGAATATTGACTTTTTGTTATGAAAGTCAGTGGCACTACAGCTTCGTACTTTATCTGGCTTTCGAACTTTTTCAGGGTCTCGTTCGTAGGATTCACGACATACCATCTGGCAACACTACACCATTTATACAAATAATAATCATTCATGAAAGTTTTACGAAATAACTCTGCTATTAGATACTAGATGGCGCTAGGCAATGTCTAATCAAATCTAAAATGTAAAAAAATGATTTTCTACTATTCAACGTCATCTATATAGGTGGAACTTTGCTATAAAAAGTAAAGCTATTTATTATTTATTCAGAATAATTTAAGTTATTCAGATTTGCTTGAAACGCCTAGCGCCATCTAGTATCGAAAAGCAGAGTTATTTCGTTTTAAAGTTTTATGAAATAACTCTGCCCCTCGATACTAGATGGCGCTAGGCGTTTCAAGCAAATCTCAATAATTTAAATTATTCTGAACAAATAATAGAAAGCTTTACTTTTTATAGCAAAGTTCCACCTATATAGATGACGTTGAATAGTAGAAAACCATTTTTTTTTTACATTTATACTTGATATTCCACAATGTTTAGCGCCATCTAGCATCGAAAGGCAGAGTTCTTCGTAAAACTTTTCTTTATTTTTCTCAGTTTTCTGAGCCTTTAGATCCCTGAAAGTTTTTTATCTGAAAACTGGAGAATATAAGAATTCCAAAAATAAAACAATCTTTGCTGCACATTGATTTTTGACACCTAGGCAAGTGCCCATAGTGCCACTGGTCATGTCCTTTGAAAAGGAACCGTATCAAAGTCTTGTATAGTTTCCCAACTTATCGACGGTCCCTACGTACAATCCCCTAATTACAAAACACAAATTTTTCAGGAGAGCGTTTTAAAGTTTCAAACACGTGTATTTCATGATCTACTAAATGCTGCGTCATGAAAGGACATGACCAGTGGCACTATGGGCACTTGCCTAGGTGTCAAAAATCAATGTGCAGCAAAGATTGTTTTATTTTTGGAATTCTTATATTCTCCAGTTTTCAGATAAAAAACTTTCAGGGATCTAAAGGCTCAGAAAACTGAGAAAAATAAAGAAAAGTTTTACGAAGAACTCTGCCTTTCGATGCTAGATGGCGCTAAACATTGTGGAATATCAAGTATAAATGTAAAAAAAAAATGGTTTTCTACTATTCAACGTCATCTATATAGGTGGAACTTTGCTATAAAAAGTAAAGCTTTCTATTATTTGTTCAGAATAATTTAAATTATTGAGATTTGCTTGAAACGCCTAGCGCCATCTAGTATCGAGGGGCAGAGTTATTTCATAAAACTTTAAAACGAAATAACTCTGCTTTTCGATACTAGATGGCGCTAGGCGTTTCAAGCAAATCTGAATAACTTAAATTATTCTGAATAAATAATAAATAGCTTTACTTTTTATAGCAAAGTTCCACCTATATAGATGACGTTGAATAGTAGAAAATCATTTTTTTACATTTTAGATTTGATTAGACATTGCCTAGCGCCATCTAGTATCTAATAGCAGAGTTATTTCGTAAAACTTTCATGAATGATTATTATTTGTATAAATGGTGTAGTGTTGCCAGATGGTATGTCGTGAATCCTACGAACGAGACCCTGAAAAAGTTCGAAAGCCAGATAAAGTACGAAGCTGTAGTGCCACTGACTTTCATAACAAAAAGTCAATATTCTCGGAACGAAAGAGAACGTCAGGAGTCAGAGGTTGTCATTCATTAAGGGACTTCCAGGTACAAAATCCAATACTAAGTTTTTATTCTGTTAATAATAATGGTTTGTTGTTGTTTGCTCGCTATTTTTATTAAAAAAAAGACTCATAATATTTGACACCTTTCTAAAGTTACTCATAAAGCTACTGTAGCAACCGAGCTAGTGATTCATACCAATCTCTTTTTGTCCCCAGCAATATTTATTTTTATAAAAATCTGGTAGCAATGGAAACGTCAAAGAATGTATAAATAAAAGTTAAATTGAAAATAAGACCGAAGGTCACCTAAAAAGTACCAATTTCGTACATTTCATACCTTTCTGGCAATTCTGATGGAGTAGTAAATAAAAGGAAAAAGCGGAATCAATAAACATACTGTTTTTTTAGATATTTTAAACCATGGCCTTTTTCGAAATAATAAATCCATATTAAATTAAGCTTTAATTTTTGAATCTTACTGTAAAAGCAGAAATCCTGCACATTTTTCCTAATCGGTAGGCAGGCACTGGTCATGTCCTTTGTTTTTATGGAAGAACTCTCCTTCTGGCAAATGATTCGGAGAAAAAAATTTGGAGAGTGATGATGATCGAGGGTTTGGAAGATGGATGAGGAGCACGGCCAGGGTTAAAGATGCTGAAAATGATAGAAGAAGGTGGAGACTGCTAAAACAAAAATAATACTGAAATCCCCGCGGTCCGCTTTAGCGGGCCGCGCAGCCAAGCGCCCTACTAGTCATTGTTATTATTAACTTGGGAAGGTAGTTTTTTTCTAAGGAGTAGGTTATTAGCATTTAGCAAAGAAAAGAACCCACGAAAAATCTCCCCTAAGGGGGTAAAATGGGGGTTGAAATGTTATATGGAAGTCCTATGTTTTTGAAGTTAAAGATATACAACATACTATAATACGAAATTAGTTTGGATCCTGTATCTATACTAATATAATAAAGCGGAAGAGTTTGTTTGTTTGAACGCGCTAATCTCAGAGACTACTGGACCGATTTCAAAAATTCCTTCACCGTTGGATATGTACGTGATCCCTGAGTGCTATAGGCTATATATTATGTACCACGGGCGAAGCAGGGGCGGACCGCTAGTATTGTATATTTAAGTTCATACACTGATGTCGTAATTTAAGTTTACCCCTCATTTTACCTCCCTTTGGAGTGGATTTTCATAAAAAAATTCTTAGCTGATGCCTACCCTCTAGAAAGAACCTACCTTTCAATTTTCAAACAAGTTAATATAAAACTTCCAATTTCCCTTATTTTACCACCCAAGGGAGATTTACCAAAATAGCTTATAGGTACAGGATTTTATTATTTACTTAAAACTAATAATCTAAAAAGAAGAAAAAAGCTGTGATAGCCTAGTGGTTAGGACAACGGACTTCTAATCGGAGGTCGTGGGTTCGATCCCGGGGCACGCACCTCTAACTTTTCGGAGTTATGTGCGTTTTAAGTATTTAAATATCACTTGCTTTAACGGTGAAGGAAAACATCGTGAGGAAACCCATGCCTGAGAGTTCTCCATAACGTTCTCAAAGGTGTGTGAAGTCTGCCAATCCGCTTGGCCAGCGTGGTAGACTATGGCCAAAACCCTTCTCACTCTGAGAGGAGACCCGTGCTCTGTAGTGAGCCGGTAATGAGTTGATCATGATGATGATGATGAATAATCTAAATACCGATTTTCATATCTTTGACTTCCAAAAACATAGGACCGAATATACGTAATACTATTGAAAATGGAATTAATATTCACATACGATGGGCTTCTAAACAAATATACAAAATTTCATAGATGTATGTATGTTTGTCCTCGGAGTTCTCCGAAACTTTTGCTCGGATTGTGACCATTCTTTTTTTATTTGCCTTATATTTAATTTAACTCAGGGAACAGTGGAAGTTTCATCACAATCGGTTCGGTAGTTTCCGAGATATGGACTGCTAAGTACGCGGCAAAGTCGGTATTACTTTCAATCTTTTAGATTATATCACTCGTTTGAAGTCGGTTAAAAATAGAAAAGAAAACACAAATAACTGAGAATAATAATACTTTGTTTATTTTAATATTTAGTTGCACTAAATTAATTAAATACAGGAATCACAACATCTCGATACTTAGTGCTAATAAACAGTTACTCATATTTTTTCTTAGTCTAATTAAGTGGAGTTTTTTTTTTTACCGGATTGCGCACCATACAAACGAAGATTCGATTCTCAGTGCCAGCCCGGAGTTGGTAGTCGGCGGTGTTTCACCCCCGTGCCTCGGAGAGCACGTTAAGCAGTCGGTCCCGGTTATTATCACTATCATGTGACAAGTAGGTATAAATTAAAAATTTTAAAAAACACCCGACATTCGCCATTTTGCGGCGGCGGCCATCTTAGATTTGCTATTGTGCTATTCTACTAGTCAAGCCCTTTCATTTGATACCCATATTGAGTTGTGAAAAAATATGTAATCCACAATTTTGTAGCGGCGGCCATCTTGGACCGATTTTCATGAAACATAGCTAGTAACACTCTCGACTAATTCACCTTTCAAACAAAAAAAACCGCATTCAAATAGGTCCACCAGTTTTAGCGCCACAGGGGAACAGACAGCCACACACATACACACACACACAGACACGTCAAACTTATAACACCCCGTCGTTTTTGCGTCGGGGGTTAAAAATAGTCGTTAATGCCCACCAACATATAGGAGCAGCGTGGCGGGTCTAAGTTCTAAAATATTCCATTTTAGAATTAGACTATTTTCAAACTACGCTGTTTTGTAAATAGGCCATTTTAGAACTAGGCTATTTTGGAAATAATAGACCATTTTAGAAATAGGCTATTTTGGTTATAGGCTATTTTAGAACTAGGCTATTTTGGAAATATGCTATTTTAGAATTAAGACTATTTTTAAACTACGCTGTTTTGGAAATAGGCCATTTTAGAATTAGGCTATTTTCAAACTACGCTGTTTTGGAAATAGGCTACTTTAGAACTAGGCTATTTTGAAAATAATCGGCCATTTTAGAAATAGTCTATTTTGGAAATAATAGGCCATTTTAGAAATAGGCTATTTTGGTTATAGGCTGTTTTAGAACTAGGCTATTTTGGAAATATGCCATTTTAGAATTAGGCTATTTTCAAACTACGCTGTTTTGGAAACAGTCCATTTTAGAACTAGGCTATTTTGGAAATAATAGGCTATTTTGGTTATAGGCTATTTTGGTTATAGGCTATTTTAGAACTAGGCTATTTTGGAAATATGCTATTTTAGAATTAGACTATTCTTAAACTACGCTGTTTTGGAAATAGGCCATTTCAGAATTAGGCTATTTTGGAAATAATAGGCCATTTTAGAAATAGGCTATTTTGGTTATAGGCTATTTTAGAACTAGGCTATTTTGGAAATATGCTATTTTAGAATTAGACTATTTTTAAACTACGCTGTTTTGGAAATAGGCCATTTTAGAATTAGGCTATTTCGGAAAGAGGCCATTTCGGAAGCAGGGCGTTTTTAATTGAATCCAATACGTCAGTCTCATTTTTCCCCGCGAGCAAATGTCAGGTGTCGAAACTACGTGGCATGAACCTGGAACAAAAGACAATATAGTACTAAAAGTGTCAATCTACAAGTACAACCCACGGCACGTAAGTCGAGCGGTGACCTTCAATGCGCAGAAGTCGAAAATGAGGTATCTCGGGGTGTGAGGGTCACCGCTCAACTTACGTGACGGGGGTTATATAAATGAAAATTTTAAAAACTCCTAAATTCGCCATTTTGTGGTGGCGACCATCTTGATGTGCATAGTGCCATTCTACTAGTCAAGCCCTTTCATTTGACAGCCATATTGAGGGAGTTGTGAAAAAAATATGTAATCCACCATTTTGTGGCGGCGGCCATCTTGAACCAATGGATCCAACCATTTTGGATTTTAATCAAAGAACAGCTCCTTCCAAACAAAAAAATACCGCATCATAATCGGTTCACCCGTCTGAGCGCTACGGTGGAACAGACAGACAGACAGACAGACGGACGGACGGACGAACGGACGGACGGAAGGATGGATGGAAGCAGGGACGCACGGACAGACGCACGCACGCACACAGTCAACCAACCACCCGCCCGCCCGCCCGCACGCACGCACGCACGCACGCACGCACGCACGCCCGCACGCTATCATGTGACAATAGTCGTTAAAGCCCGCCAACCCGCACGGGAGCAGCGCGGCGGGTCCAAGCTCTAAATCCCTCTCCTATGAGAGAGTCGGCCTGTGCCCAGCAGTGGGACGTGGTGGTGGTAAGATACTCACTGCACGCTCAGATCGTGTATGCGGAACACGGCGTACTCCTGATTCCGGAACACGGGGTAGAAGTGCTCCACCGGCTCAGTGAGCAGGACGTGGCACAGTTGCGGGCTCGATGCCAGCGACGGCTTCTCCACGTCCCATATGTACTGGAAGGTGCAGCCGCGTCTGAAAAACAATACACTCTTTCAACGCGCGACAGAAAAAGATTTGTGTTACAAGATATGTATAATTGAAATTATATGTTATAGTTGTTTTAAATTTAACCCCGGACAGAATAGGTTTAATCGAACCCTGGGTTGAATACATTTAATCGAACCCCGGACAGAACAGGTTTAATCAAACCCCGGACACAATAGGATTAGTTGAATCCCGGACCGAACAGGTTTAGTTGAACCTCAAACAGAACAGATTTATTTCAATCTGGACAGAACCGGTTTAATCAGACATAACAAGTTTAATCGAACCCTGACACAATAGAATTAGTTGAATCCCGGGCCGAACAGATTTAATTGAATTCCAGACAGAACAGGTTCAATTGAACCCCAGACAGAACAGGTTTACATAAAACCCCCGACAGAACAGGTTTAATTGAACCCCCGACAGAACAGGTTTAATTGAACCCCAGACAGACCAGGTTTACATAAACCCCCGACAGAACAGGTTTAATTGAACCCCAGACATAACAGGTTTACATAAACCCCCGACAGAACAGGTTTAATTGAACCCCAGACATAACAGGTTTACATAAACCCCCGACAGAACAGGTTTACATAAACCCCCGACAGAACAGGTTTAATTGAACCCCAGACATAACAGGTTTACATAAACCCCCGACAGAACAGGTTTAATTGAACCCCAGACATAACAGGTTTACATAAACCCCCGACAGAAAAGATTTCATTGAAACCCAGACAGACCAGGTTTACATAAACCCCCGACAGAACAGATTTAATTGAATCCCAGTCAGAACAGGTTTACATAAACCCCCGACAGAACAGATTTAATTGAATCCCAGTCAGAACAGGTTTACATAAACCCCCGACAGGACACGTTTAATTGAATCCCAGTCAGAACAGGTTTACATAAACCCCCGACAGGACACGTTTAATTGAATCCCAGTCAGAACAGGTTTACATAAACCCCCGACAGGACACGTTTAATTGAATCCCAGTCAGAACAGGTTTAATTGAATCCCAGTTAGAACAGGTTTACATAAACCCCCGACAGAACAGGTTTAATTGAATCCCAGTTAGAACAGGTTTACATAAACCCCCGACAGAACAGGTTTAACTGAATCCCAGTCAGAACAGGTTTACATAAACCCCCGACAGAACAGGTTTAATTGAACCCTATTCAGTACACTCACGTGCTTGCTCCGTAGCAGTACTTGTTCTCCACGATGAGGTAGGTGGCCTTCAGCTTCGTCAACTCCTGGTACAGGTGTTCCGAGCGGAAGCGCCCGTACACTTTGTACACGGTGTAGGCGCGCTGCCTGGAACCAGGGTAATAGTGCCATATTGAAGGACCACGTAAGTCGAGCGTTGACCTTCAAGTGCGCGCAGCGTCGTACGAGTGAGCGGGACACAATACGATCGGAGAGCCAATCAGCGCTTACGAGGGATCCGCGAGAGCTAATCAGTGCTTACGAACGATCCCCACGCCCTCCCCGCGACCCCCTCACACCCCGAGATACCTCATTTTCGACTTCTGCGCATTGAAGGTCAACGCTAGACTTATTTGCAGTGACTTGTACCTATAACGGGCCGATTGTATGAAGCTTCTTCTCTGTAGGGATATCTACTCATGTGTTCTTAGGTCGGTCCGTACAACGCAATCGTACGTGATACTCATGATCAATGCAACACGCATAGGTCATTGACTATGGAAATTACGAACAATGCATTTGGTACTCAGTGTAACAAACGACTTCGAGTTTATTTTCGACTTCTGCGCATTGAAGGTTAACGCTCGACTTATTTGCCGTGACTTGTAATAATTATTATATATCGACCAGAATCTCATGAAAAATAGGGAAATGAAATTCCAAGGTTAGCAACGCTACGGCTGCCCTAGCGATAAACAAAGTAACTGACATTTTTTGTGAAATTGACTTTTTGCATTAACAAAAGTTTTATCGAGTAGTTTTTTACCACAGTTTAATATTTCAAATAACTTGAACCGTTTACTGAAATTTAAATTGCCCAAACAAAGTAACTGCACTCACCAACCCGGAATATAAATGCAAAAACCAAGTAAACAACAAGCACAACACAAAAACAAAGTAACTGGATGTTGATTACTTTGTTTTTGTATTTAAAATGCAGTTGCTTGATTTTTCGTTTCGTGAAACGATCCCAGGTAAGGTGTTCTGAATGTAATTACTTTGTCTATCACTAAGGCAGCCGAGTTAACCTAGTGTTGCTTACTGCAAAATTTAATTTCCCTATTTTTCATGAGATTCTGGTCGATCTATAACAGTCACCTGGCCTCCACGTGCTCATAGTGCGGATGCGCCACGATGGCGCGGCGGGTGACCAGCATCACGGTGGCCAGCACGGGCATCGAACCCGCGAACGCGCCGCCGCCCGCCTGCTTGGAGATCCACTGCAGCATCTCCTCTCGCGGGTAGTCGCTGAATTCCGCTGGAAATTACAAGTGACATTCATGTGAATAACTTCGTAAGTTCGTACCACCACTACAGCCTTTTAACGTCCCACTGCTGGGCACAGGCCTCCTCTCATAGGAGAGAGGGATATTATAGTAATCAAAACCGTCATCTATTACAATATCGAATTTGCATACCTAACCAGTTTCATAATAATTATTTTAATAGAGGTCACGTCATGGCAAATAAGTTTGCTATAGTAATCTACCTATACCTATAGCTGTAGATTGCTATGGCAAATTTAGATTTTTTCAAAATCCCCGGGAACTGTGGATTTTTTCAGGCTAAAAAGTAATCTATGTGTTAAATCAGGGCATAATCTATGTATCTCCATTCAAAATTTCAGCCAAATCGGTTCAGTAGTTTTTTTTTATATATTAATTGCGGGCAAACGAGCAAGCGGGGCACCTGATGTTAAGTGATTACCGCCGCCCATGAACATTTGTAGTACCAGGGGAACCACTAATGCGTTGCCGGCTTTTAAGGAGTTTGTTGATCCGGCCCTTGAACAACCCTATGTCAAAGCTATGTGGAAACATCTCCAAAGGGTTAACCTCCACCTAGTTGCGGCGTTAAAGAGTAACAAACATACATACACACAAACTTTCGCCTTTATAATATTATAGTGTGATTTCTGAACCCGGTATTTAACTTGTTTCCTTTTCTTTCAGGTCCAGGACTTCCGTACCGTACCGGAGACCTGCCAGCCGATTTTCACACTACCGAAATTATCAACAAGTAAGGACTTTAGCGTACTAAAAGCATCAGATATTCGCCCACTATTAGCCCGCTTCCATCATAGACTGTTAGGTGAATGGTATAAGTAGCGGCACGAAAGTCTAGCTCTGACCTTCAATGCGTAGAAGTCGAAAATGAGGTATCTCGGGGTGTGAGGGGGTCGCGGGGAGGGCGTGGGGATCGTTCGTAAGCGCTGATTAGCTCTCGCGGATCCCTCGTAAGCGCTGATTGGCTCTCCAATCGTACTGTGTCCCGCTCACTCGCTCGACGCTGCGCGCACTTGAAGCCGCCACCTTACCGCTCGCCTTACGTGCCGGGGGTTAGAGGTAGTAAGATTATTATCTAGTTACGCACACAATGTGTTGTTGTAAACTATTTACATTCCAACCAGTGTGACCATTTGTGGCAGATTTCTGCCATTTGGCTCCGAAATAACTCTGGCAGAATAAACTGACGATTTAAGAAAGTGGCAGATTGTGGCAGATTTCAAGGAGATCTGCCACAGATATCTGCCACAAATGGTCACACTGATTCCAACTACCCGCCACTCTTTTATGTGTTCATTGAGTTATGAGTTTTTAGAGACCGAGTAATTAGTTATTTAAATTACCTAAATTCCCTATCTCTAATAATATGTATGTACAGTAAAATTTTTGAAAAGATTAAGTGTACATAGAAGTTATTATTTAAAACGGGACCCTATTACTAAGACTCCGCTGTCCATCCATCTGTCTGTCTGTCCGTCTGTCACCAGGCTGTATCTCATGAACCGTGATAGCTAGACAGTTGAAATTTTCACACACGATGTATTTCTGTTGCCGCTATAACAACAAATATTAAAAAACAGAATAAAATAAATATTTAAGGGGGGCTCCCATACAACAAACGTGATTTTTTGCCGTTTTTATAGATAACCAGTGGGTCCGGCAGACTTTGTCCTGCACTGAACCTAGAAACCGATTGCAGCGCCACCTACCAGTTCCAATTATTGTGAATCTAAATTCCCCAGGGACCAACTTAACCATACATAAGAAATTACATCAAAATCTGTCCATAATAAAATAAAAAATCCTAGAACCCGACTGCAGCGCCACCTCGTCGTCCTCAACCGATAGACGTCCACTGCTGGACATAGGTCTCTTGTAGGGACTTCCACACGCCGCGGTCTTGTGCCGCCTGTATCCAGCGACTCCCTGCGACTCTTTTGATGTCGTCGGTCCACCTAGTGGGGGGTCTGCCAACACTGCGCTTTCCGGTACGAGGTCGCCATTCTAGCACCTTGGGACCCCAACGTCTATCGGTTCTTCGCGCAATGTGCCCCGCCCATTGCCACTTCAGTTTTGCAGCGCCACCTACCGGGTCCAATTGTAAATATAGACCATCCATATGAACCCACTCAAATACACACAAAAAATTTCATCAGAATTGGTCCAGCCGTTCACGCGTGATGCCGTGACCAAGGAAAATAGGGATTCATTTTCATATAGATAACTAGCTGACCCCCGCGACTTCGTTCGCGTGTTTTTCTTTGCTATAAACCTCACGGAGCCCGAGACCTTTCCAACGAATGCAAAACCGTGGAAATCGGTTCGTGCGTTCTGGAGTTATAGCGTCAGGAAGGAAAACCAGACTTATTTTTATATAGTAGATAATGGTACGGAACCGTTTGTGCGCACAACCGTTTGTGTTTGTCTCGCACTTGGCCGGTTTTTTGTAGTAAAGATGAATTGCCTCTCACCGTAATGCGACATCTCCTTATGCATGTTGACGGCGAGTTGCACGAACATCGGTACAGCAAACAGCGCCCACACCAGCTTAGAGTACTTTGACATCCACTTCGGCAGTCTGAAATATCAGAAACAATCATAAAGTACATATATATTTTACTAGCTTCTGCCCGCGACTTCGCCCGCGTGAATTTCGGTTTTTCACAAATCCCGAGGGAATCACGGATTTCCGGTTCCCGTTCCCGCCCCGTTTGTTTGCTATAGTAATCTACCTATAGCTGTAGCTATAGTGTTCGGTATTTTCAAAATCCCGTGCGAACTGTGGATTTTTACAGGATAAAAAGTAACCTATGTATCAAGTCAGGGCATAATCTTTCTCCAATCTAAATTTCAGCCAAATCGGTTCAGTAGTTGCGGCGTTTAAGAGTAACAAACATACACACACACACACACAAACACCTTCGCCTTTATATTATTAGTGTGATTACTCACATATAATAATGCTCGTCCACAATCAGCGAGGATACTAAGCACATCTGAGTCGAAAACAGCAACTTGAGTCTCATAACCAGCGCCGCCATGACACCATAGGCCGCCATTTGCGACAGATTATAAAATATAGACGGATCTATTCTCACATTTCTGACGTACACCACAAACGGGTCCACGTTGTCTTTGGTCTTCTCCGAATTAACCTCGGCGAGTATCAGATCCAAGTCATTGGTTGCGGTATTTTTAACGGTTCTTCTCCTCAAGGTTTCGGTATTTCCTATACCGGTAACCTCTATACCGGTATCTTCCTTAACGGTATTTCTTATACTGGTATCTTCTATACCGGTATCTTCTCTAACGCTATTTACTATACTGCTATCTTCTCTACTGATATTTCCTATACCGGTACCTTCTTTAACGGTACTTCCTATACCGGTATCTTCTTTTACAGTATTTCCTATACTGGTATCTTCTTTAACGGTATTTTTTATTCTGGTATATTCTATACCGGTATCTTCTTTAACGCTATTTACTATACTGCGATCTTCTCTACTGGTATTTCCTATACCGGTACCTTTTTTAACGGTACTTCCTATACCAGTATCTTCCTTAACGGTATTTCTTTTACTGGTATCTTGTATATTTTCCATATCGGTATCTTCTTTAGCGGTATTTCCTATACCGATATCATCTTTAACGGCATTCCCTATACTGGTATCTTTTCGACCAGTATCTTCTATAACGGAATTTCTTACACCGGTATCTTTAACGGTATTTCTTACACCAACATTGTCTTCAACGGTATTTCTTATACCGGTATTTCCTTTACCGACATCCTCTGTAACGGTTTTTCCTACACCTGCATCTCTGTCCCCGCTATTCACCTCTCCATCACTCTTCTTGAGAACGCCAGCCATCTCCTTCTGGAAGCGCTCCACCGAACGCCTCACCCAGAAGCAGACCACGCTGACGCAACTGACCACAACGAACGGAATCAACATACTCTTGGTCATGTTCACTATCGAGCTCCACGGCAGAAAGTCGAATACCTCCGAACACGTATATATCAGCGTCTGGAAGCTCTTGAAGTCGGAAAACTTCGAGTAGAGAATAGCCCACACGTGATCGTCCTCGTGTATTTCCATAGCGTCGGTCAAGATGTGCCTCAGGTGCAACGCTACGTACACCGTCAGGCATATCCTGAGCGCCGCGAAACAGCATTCGTTTAGGAAATCCACAAGACTCCTCACCTCGACGCGCAGGTAACGCCCGATCAAGGAATACACGCATATTGTCAAGAAGTAGAAGGTGTAGAGAGACGTTTGAAGCATATTGTTGCCATGTAACAGGAGTATCGCCGTGTGGAGACCGCAGAAGTGGGAGTGCAGGAATAGAGAGAACGTGTCGCTGTCGATGATCCTCATTTGCTCCATCACGAAGAATATGAACACCTGGGTGAGGAATATGAACTGCGTGAACTGCCAGAACATCAGGCAGAGGCTGTTGAGCGCAAATATTGCCATCTGAAACAAACGAATACAATCAAAAGACAATATTATAACATTTCGATATAATCTATACTAATATAATAAAGCGGAGGAGTTTGTTTGTTTGAACGCGCTAATCTCAGGAACTACTGGACTGATTTCAAAAATTCTTTCACCGTTGGATATGTACATGATCCCTGAGTGTTATAGGCTATATATTATGTACCACGGGCGAAGCCGGGGCGGACTGATAGTAATATATAAATGTTTGATTAGAAATCGATGTCAAAAAAAAAGTTATTAAATATTTAAAAAAATAGTTTCAGTACAGCAACCAGTGCACTTTACTAAGCATTTTCATATACCGAAACTTTTTCAATTTTTCGAGATCCACAAGGCCCACTTCTCAGGAGATATCGCTTTCAGGAGATGTCTTCACAACCCACAATTGCAAAGTTGACATTTCCTGAAGTCGACATCTTCAGGAGATGTCGCCTTCACAACGCACGATTGCAAAGTTGACATTTCCTGAAGTCGACATCTTCAGGAGATGTCGCCTTCACAACGCACGATTGCAAAGTTGACATTTCCTAAAGTCGACATCTTCAGGAGATGTCGCCTTCACAACGCACGATTGCAAAGTTGACATTTCCTGAAGTCGACATCTTCAGGAGATGTCGCCTTCACAACGCACGATTGCTAAGTTGACATTTCCTAAAGTCGACCTCTTCAGGAGATGTCGTCTTCACAACGCACGATTGCAAAGTTGACATTTCCTGAAGTCGACATCTTCAGGAGATGTCGTCTTCACAACGCACGATTGCAAAGTTGACATTTCCTGAAGTCGACATCTTCAGGAGATGTCGCCTTCACAACGCACGATTGCTAAGTTGACATTTCCTAAAGTCGACCTCTTCAGGAGATGTCGTCTTCACAACGCACGATTGCAAAGTTGACATTTCCTGAAGTCGACATCTTCAGGAGATGTCGCCTTCACAACGCACGATTGCTAAGTTGACATTTCCTAAAGTCGACCTCTTCAGGTGATGTCGTCTTCACAACGCACGATTGCAAAGTTGACATTTCCTGAAGTCGACATCTTCAGGAGATGTCGTCTTCACAACGCACGATTGCAAAGTTGACATTTCCTGAAGTCGACATCTTCAGGAGATGTCGCCTTCACAACGCACGATTGCAAAGTTGACATTTCCTAAAGTCGACATCTTCAGGAGATGTCGTCTTCACAACGCACGATTGCAAAGTTGACATTTCCTGAAGTCGACCTCTTCAGGAGATGTCGTCTTCACAACGCACGATTGCGAAGTTGACATTTCCTGAAGTCGACCTCTTCAGGAGATGTCGTCTTCACAACGCACGATTGCAAAGTTGACATTTCCTGAAGTCGACATCTTCAGGAGATGTCGCCTTCACAACGCACGATTGCAAAGTTGACATTTCCTAAAGTCGACATCTTCAGGAGATGTCGTCTTCACAACGCACGATTGCAAAGTTGACATTTCCTGAAGTAGACATCTTCAGGAGATGTCGTCTTCACAACGCACGATTGCAAAGTTGACATTTCCTAAAGTCGACATCTTCAGGAGATGTCGCCTTCACAACGCACGATTGCAAAGTTGACATCATGAAATGTCAACTTTGCAATCGTGCGTTGTGAAGGCGACATCTCCTGAAGATGCTCCGGAGTCACTGTTAGCAGATTATAGTAAAACAAACAAGTTTTTCACTGTACAATGTACATATATCCAGCCGTCGTGTCGCGTGCACACTACACTCACCTGGAGTTGCACGGAGTTCCTGTTCCGCAGCTGCAGCGTCAGCAGCCAGCTCTGCAGCATCAGCAGCGGCATGGCCATGTTCTCGCGCTCGTTGGGCGCCCACTGCACGCGCGTGCACTCCGCGTGGTTGGCGAAGTACTGCAGCACCGCCACCGCGCCGCCGACCACGCTCTGGCTGTTGACGAGGTGAATGCGCGTGTCTACCAGCGCAAGTACCGCTGACAGACGCTCACAGACGCTCACAGACACCCAACATGCCGACGAATTGCTCTGGGTGTTGACGAGATGTATATAAATTGGTACCAGCGCAAGCGCGGCTCACAGACACTCACAGACGCTTACAGATACCCAACATGCCGACGAATTGCTCTGGGTGTTGACGAGATGTATATAAATTGGTACCAGCGCAAGCGCGGCTCACAGACACTCACAGACGCTTACAGATACCCAACATGCCGACGAATTGCTCTGGGTGTTGACGAGATGTATATAAATTGGTACCAGCGCAAGCGCGGCTGACAGACACTCACAGATGCTCACAGAGACCCAACATGCCGACGAATATTGCTTTGGTTGTTGACGAGATGAATACAAATGTCTACCAGCGCAAGCGCGGCTGACAGACACTCACAGACGCTCACAGACACCACCATGTCGTCGAACATGCTCTGGCTATTGACGAGATACAAACACTCACAGACGCTCACTAACACCCACCATGTCGTCTCTGGGTGTTGGCGAAGGTGTCCATGTGTATCAGCACTTAGCGTGGCAGGGCAGACAGCAAAACACTCACTGACACTGACACTGACAATTATTCCTGATGGTAAGCAATTATGAGGTCAAATTCTGAGCATCATTGCCTAGAAAATGCCCATTCACTCTATTTCTATTTTATACTACTTCTTTCAATGCATCATCTTTGTGTAAATTATCACTGTATATTCAACAATCACTCAAATCTTAGAGAAACTTATAATCTCGAACTAGATCGATGAATTTTTTCATTGTTCATATTGAAGGAAATCATCGTGAGAAAACCTGCATGCTACAGCTCTCCATAATGTTCTCAAACATCTGTGAAGTCTACCAATCTGTACTCGGCCAGTGTGGTGGACTGTGGCTCAAACCCTTCTCGTTTTGAGAATGGTGCCACGTAGTACCCAGGCCCTGTAGTTGGTATGGTAATGGGTTGATCATGATAATAATAATAATGATGATGATGATGATGATGATGATGATGATGATAATGATGATGATGATGATGATGATGATGATGATGAGAGATAAGATACCTTAACACTGTCGCGTGTAAGAACAGCGCAGCGACAGTGACGCCGGCCAACCACCATATAGCTTCCAGGTAGAAGAATATCGGCTGGCCGATTCCGATGCAGCTCTCCACCGGAGCATGCCCGCCCCCTCTCGCAACTTGGTGACACTCTCTGAAGTAAGTGGTGTTCAACCACGGCTCCAATTGTCTGTACAACGTGCCGATTATTACCTGTAATAATATATTGGTAATTTAATAATCTTTATTTTACACAGTAAAAGGGGGCCGCTCTGGAAAACTTAGCACTATTATAATATACTACCTAAACACAATCTAATAATCTGTTTGTCTTGTATTGTAGTATGTATAGATGTATATGTATGTATAGCGATTGTAGTATGTATGTATAGTGGACAACTTTAGGTAAATACCTAAAGTTGTCGCTCTATACTAACGTTGGGTAAATAGCCAACGTTAGTATAGGCTAGCTGATTGTATTACATTGCGAATTTAAAACAATACAGGAAATGTTTTAATTTTGTCAGTAATCATTGTCACCTGTCTCCGAGAGGGGTCACACCCGTTATAACTCAATGAGTTATCATTGAGTTTATTAATGACGACCATTCACAAGAGATAAAGTTTGTAAACTAAAACCCGACTACGCTTAGTAATAATTTATTTTAATATAAAATAATAATTTAGGTAGCAGAACGCGAGGCAAGCAGCTAGTGGCGCCATCTGTTATGTCTATGCGAAACTAAATAATACTAAACTTTTGCTCGCACGTCGCTTTTCGATTTTTTTTCGTATGTAAATTGTAGCCTATGTCACCCGGACTATAACAAAGAATTAATTGACACCTCATTCATCAAAATCGGTCCAGTAGTTTAGGCGCTACGGTGGTACACACAGAATCTCATAATAAAATCGGCCACATACATACATACATAGACTGCTAAAATCATAACTCTTCCTTTTGGCTTTGCCGTAGTCAGGTAAAAATGTGATGCAATTTGGGCGAAGACACAGGCAAAACCCAGTATACAATAAATATTAAAACCTTACTTACCTCTGGATATATATTGAATCTACTAAGAGCGTTCACTTCGTTCGGATACTCCACCAATTTGTCATACACAAGTTTATATATCGCTTCTATGTAAGGCCTTTTCTCCACAACAATCTTATAGTACGAGTAGTAGAAGCCCATTTCAGTCCGGAGGGACATCTCACGCTCCAACTCGGAGAGAAAAGAGAAGTTGCGGTCGTTTTCAAACAGGTATATAACATACCTGTAGTGTAAAATCCCTACAGTAACAGCTGGAAAGACAGACAAAACAAATTTACAATCAATACTAAAGTTGTGTCTGTCTGTCTATCTGCTAGCTTTTCAGGGCCCAACGATTTAACCGATTTTGATGAAATTTCATAGAGCTAGCTTTCATCCCGGGGACGGATATAGGCTACTTTTTATCCCAGAAAATTAAAGAGTTCCCACAGAATTCTTAAAGGTTCATCCATTTAACTGATATGTATGTTTGGTTCAGAGGTAGCTTGTGTCCCGGACTTTTTATTCCGGAAAATCAAAGAGTTCCCATTGGATTTTTTGAAACCTAAATCCACGCGGACGAAGTTGTGAGCATCCTCTAGTATTAAATAACTAGCGGTCCGCCCCGGCTTCGCCCCTGGTACATATATAGCCTATAGCACTCAAGGATCATTTACATATCCAACGGTGAAAGAATTTTTGAAATCGGTCCAGTAGTTCCTGAGATTAGCGCGTTCATACAAATAAACTCTTCCGCTTTATTATATTAGTATAGATATCATCATCAATATCAATATATTACCAACCCACTACAGGAAATGGGTCTCCTCTCTATATGAGAAAGAGGCCAATTGCGGATTGGTTGACTGCACACACTTTTTTAAAAATAGTATGGAGAACTCTCAGGTAAGTTTTATCAAGCTTCCAAACAAATGTACAATATTTTATAGGTGTATATATATGTTTGTCCACACATTTGTCGGAAAATATTAATCGGATTGTGAACATTATTTTTTATTGGCTTACATTTACTTCAACTTAGGAAACAGTGCAAGTTTCATCAAAATTGATTGAATAGTATTGAAGATACGTGAATATGTGTAAGTATGAAGACCCGGGCTTATTTCGGTATATTGAAGTCGGTTTAATTTTTCTTAAATTGCAGCTTGTTTTATCTCTTAGAATATCACATGGGTAAAGCATTCGTACCAATCTTAACGAATGTTTTACACATGCATGTGACTGGTGTGAAACAGTATTTCCATAACTAGGAATAGCGATTTATTACAAGTTTTTGAATCATAATTTTATTCTTAATCTGAGGTCACGAGGAGACGAGGAGTTCGCATTTGCGGTCGTTTTACGTTGCCTGGGCAACTAGTTTTACGGTTCGATTTATATTAATAAACGCCGAATAAAAGTCTAAAATGCCGGGTAAGTATAAGAGAAGTAGAAATACTTAGTACTTACGATGTGTTCAACATTTTTATTAGCAAAAAAATAATTACAAACAACTCCTTACCGAGAAATATTAACGAACTGTAAAACCAAATTTTTCTTCTATTATTTTCTGTCCGACTCAACGGTGCATCAGCTGTGTTTTCCTCCATTTCGAACGATTGTTGATATCACATTTTATACAGTAAAATGATCGCTAGTTTTATTCTTTTAAATATATTAGTGATTTCTTTTAAATATGGAATTTAAAGTAATTAAATTCACATCGGGGCTTGAAAAAATTCATTAAATCAACATGAAATCAACAGTCAACTCAATCAACTTTTGTCCACACTCCACAGATCACAAACAAAAACAACCATGAACCATTTATGATTTGACAAATGGCATTTGTTTTTCCATTTGACAATCATATCATAAAGATTGAAGCAACAGGAAATGGTACTTTAGGGATGTCTCTATATGCTAAACTGATTAATCGATTTATACTTTTGATCGATTCTCTTATTATTCAGGGACTTAGCTGAAATTTTAGAGGCGACAACAGCGCTGTTAAATAAGGTACATCTACTGTCAAATGGAAATAAAAATATTTAAATAAGTGCGTATTTTGCATGGACCTATGTATTTTGCTGTTACCAGTAATGTGAGTGTTTACCAAGACAAAAGACTATTTTGGATAATTTTGCAGCTTTAATTACTTACCTTTATTATTTTATATTTGAAATTGTTATATGTTTTTTTTAAACTTCTAAAACGTAGGGAAAACATACGATGAATTCGTTTCTTTCTGTTGTAGCCAACGCATCATCGAATGATTTTCAATGGAAATTAATAAAAAATTACATTTCTAGTAGGTATCTCGTTTGAAGTTTTTAATTAGAGGTTTTACACACAGTATTTTCTCATTTTCACGCTTTTCAATAAATTCTTGAGTATTATTTAACTGACAGATTACACCTTCCTATCTATATAGATCGCTTTGACACCAGATGGTGTAGTTGACGGCATACTAAAGTCCCTACATCAAGAAAGGATGAAATAAAATAAATTTCCAGTACTTAACAAAATATTTATTTTTCTAAATAAATAGGTAATTAAAATGATATGCTTTAGTGTACACCATTAATATTATAATAAACACAAATTAATACCATTCCAACTTAAGATGTTTAAACAAATATATTACTTAGCTATTGCACCTATTTTTTATTATGAAATGCAAACACAGCATGCAAATGATTAAAAATAATTAATTAGTAATTAACATAGAAAAATAGTTAGTAATGATGCTCATAAAAATTTTCTTTTCATAAACCTAGAGTATGAATAATAATAATATTATTGGAAACAAAATGATTTTTTTGTGAATTTTCGAAGAGAAATTTAATATAAAGTTCCAACTGCGTGTTCAACGCGTAAGTGATGTGTCCACTCTTCTAGATTTTGAAAGAGCTGCAATAAAATAATACTTTATCAAACTTTACAGAATTGATTTTAATTAAGTCATGCTTAGGTACTTAATACTTTAAAAATTAGAATTCTCTTATTATCAATGTCTTGAAATAAAAAAATATTAGACTACGTTGTTTTTGTTATATTATTTTGTGGACAATATTATATTAAACGCTCTGTGGGTAGTTATAACACCGCACATGTTGCACACTAGCAGCTCGCTCACACATCGTGCCAGTTATTGGTATCGCCAAACAAATATTCGCTTCTGAATTTAACCGGAAGGCGCATCGCAATAGCATATTTTAGGTATCAGTGGGCGAACAGACCCCGCCAACCCACATTGGAGCAACGTTGTGGGTCTAAGCTCTAAATCCCTCTAAATCCCTCTCTCCTATGAGAGAGAAGGCCCGTGCCCAGCTGTGGGGTGGTGGTGGTGGTGCTGGACGAACAGAGAGGGACAGAGCTAGCACGAACCTGCGCGAGTTCGCTCTCGCACAAAGTTTAGGGACGAATATTTGTTTGGCGATACCTATAATCTCGTGCCAGTTCGTACCTGAGCACAATACTCGCACTTGTACAGCTCTCTGCCGTGCGCCGTGACGTGCGCCTTAAAACGCTCCACGGGTAAAGTAGCGCCGCACGTGTCGCACACTAGCAGTGTCTCGCTCACACTTTCTTCCGTCACCGCCGTCGACGTAGAGGGCGCTGGTTGTTTACATTTCGGCACACGTGGTTCGTAGTATGGGCAAGCTGTAATGTTTTTTATTCTTTATTTAAATTAAATATTTCTATTGCATGCTTGTAATATCATTATCTCACTTGCTATGCACCGACCAAGCGCATCGTAGACGGGAGCGCATCATTGAAATAGAATAGTTTACTCACTGCCATGTCCGACATGGGTCATATAGAAGGTGACCAGGACTTTATCCAACGTCTCGGTAACAATCATATGGGCAGGACATGCTTTCCCAGTCTTGTAAATTTGACGTTCTGGAGCCATTCGTTTACCTTTTCCCTGAAATGATTTTTTTTGTTCACGTACATATTAAATACATATATTACAGATTATAAAACACAAATCAGAGGTTAACCATAGCCAATAATTGGTCTAGACTCTAGACTGAAAGCCACTAGATATTTAGTAATAGGTATTGGGTTTTTCTGTCCAGAAATTCTCAGTGCCAGCCCAAAGTTGGAAGCTGGCGGTGTTTCACCCCGTGCCTCGGAGAAGACATTAAGCACCGGTTCCGGTTATTATCACTATCGTCTGACAATAGTCGTTGAAGCCCGCCAACCCGCATTAGAGTAGCGTGGCGGGTTTAAGCTCTAAATCCCTCTCTCCTATGAAATAGGAGGCCTGTGCCCAACAGTGGGACGTTAAAATGTCATAAGTCTAGGGTAGAGTAGGTCTAAGGAGTCATAAATGCGTCTCTAGGTCTGAGAAGAGTACACAATATACTCAGCCTGGTAATAAAGTATGAAATGTATTTCGTAAACTGACTTGGTACACGTATATCCCGGACTGGCTGCACATATAGTGAGAACGTATGCCCTCTATGGTCTGCTTGCTGGCTGTGGTTTTGCGGAACCTATATTTTGTCTCCTCTTGGATTTCGCTTTTGTACAACATAAAGTCTGTGAAATGTGGAGTGTTTTATATTATATTAGCGGACCCGACAGATGTCGTCCTGCTCGACGATATACCGAGATCAGCGTCACCTACCAAGTCCAATTGTGTTTTCAAACCATCCAGGAAATATACATGCAAAATTTCATCCAAATCGGTCCAGCTGTTTAGGATGAGTTAGGTGACCAACACACGTACAGAAGCTGTCAACAACAGCTTGACAAGTGCCAAATTGCCAACATAACGGCAAGGGACAAGTTATAGTGAACGTATCTATAATATAAATTCGCCAAATATCAAGATCGATTAAGTGGTTGCACCTTGAAAAGTTAACAGACTGCTGCCTGCCCAGATCAACAAGCTTGTGACGTCACAGCAGCTGAATACATCCAGATAACAGCCAATCGAAATATATATATACCTCCGATTGACTGTTATTTTGATACAGAGGCGTCTTTAGCCCATTTAGCACCCGTGTGCAATCATTACCATAGCGCCCTCTATTAAGCGCGCAGTCAACAAGAAATAGGTACCGTACAAATGTGTAAGTCGGCGCCCGCTATCACCACTGCGCCCGTGTGCAACGCACACCCTGCACCATAGGTAAAGCCGCCTCTGTTTGGACATCACAGTATTGTGATCATCGCAGTATATCTATCAAACTGTAATGCTAGAAGAGGCCCTAATAATTACCATCTATAGTTTCAAACTCCAGGTGCTCCACTTGCTCGGTGACTTGATGGCGTTGCAGCAAGTGCGCGCTAAAGTTAGTGCCGTAGCTCACGCGGTCCGAACACAGCGGACAGAAGAACGCTTTACGTTTTTCCACCTGGTAGATAATGGATAATTTTGTTACACGTACGCCAAGTAGACATCGCCATTAAAGGCGAGGCATCAGTTTTTGAATGAAAAAAAAAAAAAATAAGCGCCGAATTGAGAACCTCCTTATTGGAAATTGGTTAATTAGTGGAAGGCATCGTACCTGTTAGCATTTGCAAATTATAACTTTATTGCACGGCTATTGTAGGTGGCCGACGGTGTGGTAATAAATGTAATTACACTTGTGCGGCAATAGTTTGCATAAATTTGTTTTAACGGCAATGAAATAAAAGCCATTTTTGTTGCAATTGTGCCAAGTTAACCAAGGTGCATATTTTAACACCAGAACCGCAGACAAGGGTTTAAAAAAACAGCACCGAGTTTAATTTTCAATGCGTATGTGTATTACACAATGTTTTTCAAAACATTCCTTTGTTCGCACTTACCTATTGTTGTAATACGCGAACAAAGTGAACTCCTATATTATTATAGTGAGCTTCATTGTAATAGACAGTTACAAATTATGCTAGTATAGTATGATATGAAGTATCAATGAAAACAAAATAATAACAATAAACTCTTGTAGCTAGTATCGATAATATCGATATTATGATGATGGATTTTCGACATTGTCCAGCCCTATTCATGTCATTCTGACATCAGTCACAGGACTTTCAAAACCATAGACAACTCGTCTACCAAGCTTATGAGTTTTGACGATGTTGCCTGTGTTTTTGTTGTTGCCAGGTAGTGAAATGGTTCCCCTAAAATAGGGGAAAATAAAAAAACTAACCTCGAAACCATGCACCTTCCACAAATGGTTGTTCAGGATCTGTTTCTGGCTGAAATCGCGCCCACAGATGTGACACTTCTTGCGATCGCGGGACGAATACTTCGGGACGTGGTCGTTGCAGAGTTTCACTACACAATGTTCAACATAACTAATATAGCATAGGTTAAATATCTATAATTGTCAAAAAGTGCACAACTACAACTTATGAACTGCTATACGATGCCCGAGTGGATTGGAATTTTGGAACCATTTAATTGGAACTGGCAATGTACAGCTCCACGCTGCCAGTTTGAAAAATAACCACTAAAATTCTTCTAAATATAAAAAAGGAAAAGGTGACTGACTAACTGACTGATCTATCAACGCACAGCTCAAACTACTGGATGGATCGGGCTGAAATTTGGCATGCAGATAGCTATTATGACGTAGGCATCCGCTAAGAAAGAGTTTTTGAAATTTTAACCCTTAAAGGATTTAGAGGTAAAAAATAGGGGTTGAAAGTTGGTATGAGATTTATATGAATCCATGCGGACGAAGTCGCGGGCATTAGCTAATTACAAGTATAAGGCAAAATATGGTTATTGGTATTGGAATGTGTTTAGCTGGTAATATAATTATCCACCACCACTACAGCCTTTCTACGTCCCACTGCTGGGCACAGGCCTCCTCTCTCATAGGAGAGAGGGAGAGTCTAGTGGTTAGTATATTTTCGAAAGCGGTCCCCTTATACCCTGCATGCTTGTGAGAATGGAATAAAATAGGTGTCATCTTACGTCCATGCTTCATCCGCAGGTGGGTGAAGCAAGCCTTCTTGCTGGCGTACACGTTGTCACAGAAGTGGCAAGCGTAGTCTCTACCGTCTCTCTCCGAACTCGTGTTATGGCACCTTAATTAATTGAAGTGAAACCTCTTTAGTATCCTGTGAAGTTGTGACGCATCTATCTCTCTCTGTTTTCTTATAACGTTATCATGTAAAATTATCGTCCGTAAATTGACTTTACAAAAAACCAATTTTTTTTTGAAGTGAAACTTCTTTAGTAGGCATCGTTGTGCATTTGAAAATCGTCGAAACGAAAAAGCGACACAATAATCCTCTCTCGCGTACCAGATGGGTTATTCTGTAACTTAGTTACCAACTGAAAATGGTTGCCAACGAATTAATTCGATATACATTGCTGTTTTAATGTGTGAAATTAAATCACTGTTTATATTTCACACAGCAAAGCAGCAATGTATATCGCACTAATTCGATGGCAACTATTTTCAGTTGGTAACTAAGTTACAAAATAACCCCGCTGGAGTCCATAAGGTGACAGGAGGTCGTTTGAGTTCCCAGACGCTGCACAAATATACATATTCACATAGGATTTAGCCTGCAAGAGAATGAGATAGAATACAAGTCGGTTTCCAAGACGCTCCGCTTCCGCTCTCCGCCTACGTTCGTTTAACAAGTTTAGGTCGCACTCTAGCCTAGTCGCATGCTGTATAGTTCGTTCGGTAACTTAGTGTCGGTACAGGCGCAGGTGCTCTTAGTATTCTGCTTTTATTTTTATTACTTTTTTTCTGTTTGTAATTTTTTTTCTATTCTAACAGAATCTCCGAATAGTCTGCCAATCCGCACTTGGCCAGTGTGGTAGACTATGGTTAAAATCCTTCTCATTTTGAGAGAAGACCCGTGTTCATGAGAATATTATATTTTATGTTTATGGTTATATTGTAATAAAATACGAATATAACAAAATATAAAAAGGAAAGAGAATTTTAATGAAAAAATATGAGTAGGTATAAAACGCCAAAACCCCTTGTGCCTGTACACCCCTCGCGGCATGCTTTGAAGTCACGGCGGTGTCTTTGGTAAAACACCGCGCGGCGGAGGCGGCTAGACACAAAAGGCGACCGTAAGAAAACGAACAGACTATACCTGTTGAGGTGATCCTCAAGGTCCCGCAGCGAGGCGCCGCACAGGTGACACCGGCGCACGCGGCGCCCGGTGCGCGGCTCTCGCCCGTGCACCAGCCTCACGTGGTGGTGCACCTCCTCCACCGTCGGCAGCTGCAGCTCGCAGTATATGCATGCGGTCTCGTCCAGGGCTTCTATGTCGTGGCCCTCGTCTGGATCATCTAAAAAAATTATTTGTCTGTAAAGTCGGTTTACGGACGATAAGAAAACAAAAAGAGAAATAGAGGCTTAGGCCGATCGTGCCTTCTCTATCGCTTGTTCCGCGCTCTCGTTTGCACGCCGAACGTGATAATGAGTCATGCTTTTACGTGCGTGTAGCTGGCATTCATCGGAATCATTCTGTGAAATTCTGACGTTTCTTAATGTTACCACTTACCCGAGATAAAACAAACGCACAAACAAGATAATAAATTCAAAACTCATTTATAATTAATATAAATAAATTGCCGCATGTAAATGTGACAAATGCTTGACAGTCTCTTCCTGTTGACACAGTACACAGGTACAACAGATAAACCACGATACTATTTAGCAGCAGTTGCTACTGACATCCACGCGAAAACCCGGTAGAGGTCTCGTCGATGCGCATGTTTGTGTGAGTGAGCCGTTTCGAACATTTGTAGGTAGTTTCCCTACTGGTTGTATCTGTACTGTGCTGTTGATCACTTCATTCGACTTCCATTTTTGAATGTTTAGTGTGCTTCTTTTGTTTTCTACTGCTGTTGGTTTGCACTTTCCACTCGTAGCGATTTCGTGTCCGTCTGAACCGCGGGCGCTACCTCATAAAATCAAATGAAACCTTATCTATAATTTAGTAGTTTTTTAGTAGTATTTGGTAGTTAAGATAAAATATTTAGTAGTTCAATATAACCAAAATTAAATGAAAAATAAAGTGCGCCGCCAACCTGACGTCAGGTTGGCGGGTGGAATTTTAACGGCGTACAATACTTTGAAAATATATATGTCAAATTTTAGTAGTCTTTTGGTAGTTTAATAAAATTACGTTAAATCTTATTCACGCCTTTGTTTATAGACTAAAAAATATATTTTCTTTTTCTTCGTCGGAAACGCCTGTGGAAATTATCATAGCAATCTTTCAGCAGAACTAATTATCAATAATTGTACTTGTTACATAATAGATGCTAATAAAATTATATTAAAATAGAATTAATCACACTAATATTACAAAGGCGAAAGTATGTGTATGTGTATGTTTGTTACACTTTAACGCCGCAACTTCTGTACCGATTTGGCTGAAATAATTTTGTATGGAGATAGATTATGCCCTGACTTAAGAGGCCAGCAGAGGATGGATTGCCCATACAACGTAATACCAAAATAATTTGTAATTTGAGAATATTTCCACCATAATATTATGCGATTATTGGATTCAAATTGTATTTATCTAGGTTCCTGGTTCTGATAATATGTTTCCAAAACATCTTCCTAAAATGAAATGTAAGCGAACTGCGTTTTGCACATTTTTACGACATAAACGGCATATCTTCTCTTTATTTGTTTCATATTCAAATCAACGATATCTTACCTAATAATTGATCAGGAACATAGCTTCTAATGTCAAGTTACAAAATACCTAAAACCCCAACACGGGGTTATGGTACAACTCGACCGCAATAAAATTGACCGAATGGTCGAGTTGTCCACATTCAATTTTATTAATATTTTTTGATGGTCAACTCGACCGCACGTACAAAGTACAGTCATTTACAGTTAGAGAGGTTGGGTTGAGGTATAAAAAGTACAGTACAGATATAAAAAGAAATAGATAGCAAATCTCATTCTCGTTTAGAGACGTTAATCTCTTGTCTTCAGGAGAAGAATATTCAGGAACGCCGTATTACCCAACGTGTTTTTAACCCCCGACGCAAAAACGACGGGGTGTTATAAGTCTGACGTGTCTGTGTGTGTGTGTGTGTGTGTGTGTGTGTGTGTGTGTGTGTGTGTGTGTGTGTGTGTGTGTGTGTGTGTGTGTGTGTGTGTGTGTGTGTGTGTGTGTGTGTGTGTGTGTGTGTGTGTGTGTGTGTGTGTGTGTGTGTGTGTGTGTGTCTGTGTCTGTGTCTGTCTGTTCCCCTGTAGTGATGAACCAATTGAAACGAATGAACCAATTTGAATGCAGTTTTTTTGTTTGAAAGGTGAAAGAGTCGAAAGTGTTGTTAGCTATATTTGATGAAAATCGATCCAAGATGGCCGCCGCTACAAAATGGCGGATTACATATTTTTTCACAACCCCCTCAATATGGGTATCAAATGAAAGGGCTTGACCAGCAGAATAGCACTATACAAATTCAAGATGGCCGCTACCACAAAATCGCGAATGTCGGGGGGTTTTTTTAATTTATACTTGTTTCATACATAAAATGTAGCCTATGTCACCCGGACCATAACAAAGAATAAATTGACACCTCATTCATCAAAATTGGCCAAGTAGTTTAGGCGCTACGGGAGTACACACAGAATCTCATACAAAAATCGTCCACAAACATACATACATACATACATAGACTGCTAAATTCATAACCCTTCCTTTTGGCTTTGAAGCAGTCGGGTAAAAAAATAATAAAGGCGGGAAACCTAATGGGATACTTAATTTAATTACAAAGTTAATATTTTAGATGTGCAATTTGATATTGCACATCTAAAATACTAAACGTATAATCTATACTAATCTATATCTATACTAATAAATAAAATTGAAGTGTCTGTCTGTAATTTCGAAATAACTACCACATATTAAGCTCATATGGTTATTTGAACGATACCATAACCGAATCACACGTTTTTAAAATTTCTGTCTGTCTGTCTGTTTGAACGGGCTAATCTTCGGAACGGCTGAACCGATTTTGACGGGACGTTCACAGACAAGTAGAGGATTAACCAAGGAGTAACATAGGCTACTTTTTTAACCGACTTTCAAAAAAGGAGTTGCGTTGAAATCGGTAAGTACCTATGTAAATGTTAAAAAACGCCCTGATAGGTATTTTCGCTGCGCGCGACGGCCGACGCTCGCGCTGCACGGAACTCCCCGCGCCGCGCCGCGCGCCCCTGCACCCTGCGCTGCCGTACGCGGTACCGCGGTACGCCGCCGCGCGGCGGGGAGCGGGTGGACCAGAAATCTACTTATCCCTCAGGAATTGTGAAAAACCGAAATTCACGCGGGCGAAGCCGTGGGCAAAAGCTAGTACTTAAATAAGTATACTGACTTGCACAATAAAATAGGCCTCACTTAGGGTCCGAGCGAGCGAAGCGAGCTTGGGACTTGCGGCACTCAGACTCGGATAGGTAATAGATAGAGAAAAGGGGATGGCGATGGATCCCTTTCGTTGTTATTTATTTTTATACCACCCAGAAAAAGGGCTCCGTCACCTGCATTTGGTAACATCTATTTAGCGATTTACTATTATTACGACCACTCTGGTGCAGTGGTGAGCGCTGTGGTCTTTAAAGTGGGAGGTCCCAGGTCCCTAAATTCTCAGGTGCCAGCCCGGAAATTGGCAGTAATTTTTTTTTGGTACAGGAATGGCAATTTTTATACACAAGTATGCACTATAGGAGATATTATAGCGCACAAGTGCACAATATGTGTATATGTACATAGGTCACACCGCAAGAGATTATATTGCTCAAGTGTGCACTAAGGGAGATTTTATAGTGCACACGTGTGCACTGTAGGATATATTACAGTGCACAAATGTGCACTATGGGAGGTATTATATTGCACAACTGTCCACTATACTATCTCCTGCGTAGTGCTCTGCGTATGCGCACACACTTGTGCACTATAATATCTTCTGCGTAGTTGGCCCTGCCACTATTGAGATTGGCCGCCGTGGCCGACATTCGGAGCGCTGTGGTCGTAAAGTGGGAGGTCCCGGGTTTGATTCCTGGCAGAGGCAATTTGGGATTTTATAATTTCTAAATTGTCTCTGGTCTGGTGGAAGGAAGCCTTCCACCAGACCAGAGACAATTTATTAGCCGTGACTGGTTACCACCTGTTACCACCATACCGGCAAAAGCCGTGCCATCAAGCGATTTAGCATTTCGGTACGATGCCGTGTAGAAACCAATCAGGGGTAGATATGCATACCTCTTCCAAGTTAGCCCGCTTCCATCTTAGACTGCATCATCACTTACCATCAGGTGAGATTTACAGACTACAGTCAAGGGCTAATTTGTAGTTGAACAAAAAATTTGAGTGTAGGTAAGTATTTTAGGTGCTACTTTCGGAATATTTTGTTACAGTAATAGGTGTACGATTAAATACTACCCAAACCTAATAACGTCATTATTTGTAAGTTCTATGTTTTTTTGCTTTAAATATGTCTAAAAATATAATATTAATTCTATTTTAATATAATTTTATTAGCATCTATTATGTAACAAGTACAATTATTGATAATTAGTTCTGCTGAAAGATTGCTATGATAATTTCCACAGGCGTTTCCGATGAAGAAAAAGAAAATATATTTTTTAGTCTATAAACAAAGGCGTGAATAAGATTTAACGTAATTTTATTAAACTACCAAAAGACTACTAAAATTTGACATATATATTTTCAAAGTATTGTACGCCGTTAAAATTCCACCCGCCAACCTGACGTCAGGTTGGCGGCGCACTTTATTTTTCATTTAATTTTGGTTATATTGAACTACTAAATATTTTATCTTAACTACCAAATACTACTAAAAAACTACTAAATTATAGATAAGGTTTCATTTGATTTTATGAGGTAGCGCCCGCGGTTCAGACGGACACAGCGATTTCTATTTTAGGGTGAAACGACTAATATTATTACGTGGCTTAAGGTTTTTTATGTTGACAGGGTTTTAAATTAGTTTGGGGTAAAATCGAACTTCAGGTGGGGTAACCCTGTTTTTCATACAAATCGTATAAAATGAAAACTGTCAGAATTCCACCGAATTATAAATCAGACTATACCACAGACATGAATTTACATGATATTTGCTGGACTATATGGCAATTATTGTGGAAACCGCCACGCTCCTGATCAGGCTTGGGGGTTTCTAATAATGGATAGTACGAACCACGTTTTTAATCACCGACGCAAAAACGACGGGGTGTTATAAGTTTGATTTGTCTGTATGTGTGTGTGTGTCTGTCTGTTCCATCGTAGTGGCCAAACAGGTGAACCGATTTGAATGCAGTTTTTTTTGTTTGAAAGGTGAATTAGTCGGGAGTGTTCTTAGCTATGTTTAATGAAAATCAGCTCTAGATGGCCGCCGCCACAAAATGGCAGATTACATATTTTTATCATTCCCTCAATATGGATATTAAATGAAAGTGTTTGACTAGTAGAATAGCACTATCCTATATGTTATTGGTCTGTGAATAGCACTATGCAAATCCAAGATGGCCGCCACCACATAATGGTGAAGGTCGGGGGCTTTTCAAATTTTTAATTTATACTTTGTTATGGAGTTCTATCGCGTCGCGTCGCGTCGTGTCGCATCGTGTCGTGTCGCATCGTGTCGTGTCGCATCGTGTCGTGT
Source organism: Melanargia galathea (assembly GCA_920104075.1). Lineage (NCBI taxonomy): Eukaryota > Metazoa > Arthropoda > Insecta > Lepidoptera > Nymphalidae > Melanargia > Melanargia galathea. Next base: position 10,945,322 of record OV049878.1, read on the forward strand.
CGCATCGTGTCGTGTCGCATCGAGACGTTTAGCACCGCATTGCAGCGCGTTTATCGTTCACTTAGGAAAACGGGTGAGTTTTAGGCTGCCGGCACACTTATGTGTCGTGGCGTGTCGTGATGCGCCGGTTTCATACATTTAGTAAAAACGACACGCCCTACAAGTGTGTCTCTAACCATACTAAATGTATGAAACCGATAGGCTTCTGGCGCGTCACGACACGCCACGACACGTAAGTGTGGTTCCGGCCTTACCCTCGTCTTCTTCGGAGTTAAAGTCATCTAATGTTTTCCTTGGGTCGGATTTCGACGCCGCGTTCTCGGCTTCTGCTAATATCGTCTCGTCCAGATATTCTTCATCTGTGAGAAAATAAAGGATGATTAAGCGCAAGACCGTGGCGTGTGACACACGAGAGACCTATGTGCAGCTGTGGACGTTTTTCGGTTCGCGAAGAAGTTAGAAAAGTACCTAGTCTTCTATTTTATGTAAATAAAAATGAATGTCCTTGATGATTCAAAAGAACTTGTAAAAGCAGTGGCGGGGCAAGGCCTAAATTTGATGTGGGCAAGACATATTTTGCAAGGCCCTCTGCCCGCACAAGAAGATTATATACAAGTATAAATTGAAAATTAAAAAAACCCCCGACATTCGCCATTTTGTGGTCATGGCCATCCTGGATTTGCATAGTGCTATTCTACTAGTCAAGGCCTTTCATTTGATACCCATATTAAGGGAGTTGTGAAAAAAAATATAATCTGCCATTTTGTAGCGGCGGCCATCTTGGATCAATTTTCATCAAACATAGCTAACAATACTCTCGACTAATTCACCTTTCAAACAAAAAAAACCGCATTCAAATCGGTCCACCCGTTTGAGCGCTACAGGGGAACAGACAGACACACACACACACACACACACAGACACGTCAAACTTATAACACCCCGTCGTTTTTGCGTCGGGGGATAAAAATGAAAAAAAAAGGGGCGCGAGGCCCTCCGAAGCGCGAGGCCGTGGGCCTGGGCCCACGTCGCCCACGCCGTCCGCCGCCTCTGCGTAAAAGTTTATTTGAATAAAAACTAGTCTATTCTAATAAAATTCATACCTCTAATAATTTGAAGCATGTCCATACTCTTCACAGTTTGAGTTTTGAACGAGAGGCTTCTCTCCAGTTTTTCGACGCAGTTCGCACAAATGTATTTATATTCATTTGTAACCTGTAGAGTGAATAAATTGATGTAGGGAACCCACCACCACCAACACTATAGCCTTTTGACGTCCCACTGCTGGGCACAGGCCTCCTCTTAGGGGAGAGGGATTTAGAGATTAGAGCCGCCACGCTACTCCAATGCGGGTTGGCGGGCTCTAAGTGAATTGACGCGGTGAAATGGAGACGGTATGATATTATGTTTTTAACATTAATCTAAGTTACTAGTTTACCCTAATGAGGTTTTTCTACACAGGTGACTTTATAGTTATACTTTAAATAGGAATACCTACTTTTTATAAATCAGACAGAATCAGTAGGCAGACCTAAGTAATAAGGTATTCTATTCTATTCTATTCTGAATGATCCGTAGTAGTTAGTATTTCTTCTAATAAAATATATAAATGAAACACCTAGGTAGTATATTGTATTATTATTTTTGAATCATTCAAAGGATTTTTTAAAAGAGAGTAATTCATCAAAGAGAGAGTAATATTATTTCTCTTTGTAGCTTGGCAGCTTTAGAGCCATTATAATAGCTCAAGCTTGCTCTCAAGTTATTAAAACAGCTATTTTGTAGTAACATATTAAAATTAAAAAGCTAACATAATTACTAACCTTAATATCGAAACAGGTTTTAAGCATTTGCGCATAAGTTTGTTCATTGTTCGCGTAATTAACAAATAGGTCGCATAAATCACTTGTGCTCATGCAACTAATACAACCTACAAAGTCATCTTCTTCCTCCATATTTAGCCTTTTCGCAAAATAATTTCAGCAAAATATGAATAAATTAATGAATTTTCACTTTTTTTAGAAATCGAATTTGCCGCCAATCTTTTGTTTTGTAAAAATATGACTATCGGTTTCGTCCAGAAAAAAAATCATCATTGTAAGTATATTTTTGTTTTTTAAAATTGACTTAACTTAATTTCAACTAAGCGATGTTTTTATTTAAGTAATTAAACATTAATTAAATTAAATTAGTGATAATTTATCTATTATTTGATTTGAGATAGTTAAGTTAAAATAGTCGCTTTATTTATCTGTTAATGCTTTTTTTAATTGCTTTGGATTCTAGGACATAGGGTGGTCATTTTACGTAATTTTCCTTTAAACAATGTAATTTTTGTCATCCTACATTTAAATATAAATATTGTTGAGGACCTTACCATCGTTAATTTAAATTATAGGAGTGAAACAAAACTATTTTTTTTTCGAAATCAAGTTTATGTAAATTACTTAATTTACAATCGAAAACAGAATCTCAAGCTCACACAGAGGATAATTATTGCAGTTCTGCTTGAAAACATGTTTCCATAAACAGCAAATCGTTTATTAACCATTGACTTACTATGTCATATATTCTATCAAACTCTAAAGGTACGGAAGCCCGAGTCCTACTTGACCGATTTTTTAATTATTGAAATTCTTGCTTGCTTGTATTCAGTCATGACGTTAATGTTGCTTTGATTTTACGGGAGTTTTAATACTTTATAACAGCAACACTTCTAAATGTAAATGCCAAATGTCAAATGTCATTGTCAAAGTCGCTGGAACTGTCATTTGTCAATGACAATTTGACATGTTTTCATTTCACAGCGTTGCCAGAAGGTTACTTTTGTAACCTTTTAGGTGATTTTTAGCTCAGTCAGGTTACTTTTAGGTTACACTATTCAAAAGGTTACTTTTAGGTGATTTTTCGAATCTTCATAAATACTCTGTCATCTGTGGTTCTTATTGCAAGTCTTCTCGACCGATCTCGACCAATGTCTGAATGCAGTCTGAATGAATATTTGTGCAAGTTATTTACTTGTCAATTCTATCAACTTGTAATACAATTTTCTACTAGAAAAAAAAAATAGTTGTCTGTGAAGTCGGTTTATGGACATTTTTACGTGTTAACGTCATAAGAAAATATTGCCTCTCTATCGCTTGTTCCGCGCTCTCGCTTGCACGCTCGGCTATGCCGGCTGATCGTGCTTTCTCTATCGCTTGTTCCGCGCTCTCGCTTGCACGCGGTAGGTACGTGACAATGAGTCATGCTTTAACGTGCGTGCGATGGGCATTCATTTATAAGACGTTAATATCACGTCAAAAAAATGAAAGGTTATTTTTTCCACTAAAAGGTTACTTTTTTATTTATTTTAGGTAACTTTTGACATGACCGTGCTGGCAACACTGTCATTTCATTTCTTGTCGTCTCTCAAATGTAAACAACAACATTTCTATTCAAATTAATCTGCTGCAGGCAATTTAATTCTGTACGATAGTAGATTAGAAAGCGTTTGGGTGTGTGTGCTTCACAATCAGACGTTTATATGAGGGTTATTGACCTTCACGACTCCAAAAATATGTTTATCAAGCGTTCGATAGATACTTGGTGACGAATAAATTCTTTTCGAAGTGTTCGTGATAGAGATAACTATTTAAAATGAAGTTCAAGATCGACAAAGGTCTGCTGCCAATTAAGATACACTTTTTCTTCTTCTTCGCGGGTAAGTACCTAACTTGAGTGATAAAGAAAATTTGTAAGATATGAGTTTTATTGTAATCCAAACGACGTATTGAGAGACGTGTGGTTTATTAGTTGCGAAAGCACATATCTGTCGATTGAGCTGATTAAGCAACGATGACCCAAGTAACTTAATCGGTGACCGACATAGACGGCCTGAATTTTTTTTTTTCTTCATTTCGTCCGTGCCTTGAAAAGCACGTAAGAATCTTTTAACCGTCGAAATCTCCTACTCTTAGGCTGAGATCTATACAACATACTCAGACTCGACACAGAGTTAAAACGGGACATGTATCGTCCCCGACAAAAATCAGTGTCATTTCAACTCCGTCTCAGGTCAGAGTACAGTCAGAGTATGCTCTATAAATCTCAGACTTATTCACTCTTGAGTTGTATGTCAAAGCACCTAGGGAGTTGGGATGCCAACATGCCCTTGGCCACTTAAGTTTGCTAACTCTAGACCAATGTTGCTAACTCTCCTATGGATCTCCTCATTTCTGATTTGATCTCTCAGGGATACTCTTAGCATAGTTCTCGCCATAGCCTGTAGAGTTATCCTTAGCGTTCTTATGAGACCTATAGTTAGCTGTGATGTTTTTTGATGACAAAAATCCAGTTTTAGTTTTAAGTTTCCATAAGTAATTATCACCATTACCTGTTCTTAAATTGACGTTCAAAAAGTATGCAGTGTACCAATTTTGAATAAAGTTTATTTTAATTAGAATTTGTAACATAATAAAATATTGGGTACACAACATATTGTATGGACGAAATGTGGAAGAAAATTTAAGGGCGTTGAATTTTGTGGGTTTTTAGAGTCTGGCAAAGTAAAGGGCATATTGGAGCCTTATTAATGCAACTCTACCGCCTGTCTTAGATATGTTTGTATGTCGCCGATCTCTAGCTCGTAGATGGTAATGAGGTAGAGACCTGAAACTTAGTAAATATGTTCATCAAAAACTGAATATTGAATTAGAAATTCAAATGATTTATTTTTTATTGAGGTTCAACATATTCAAGTAGAGCACAAATACATTTTTTATTCTTTTTTATCTTGAAGAATAAAGAATGGGAGGTTGTCAAAGTTACAGGCTTTATCTTAAAAATCAGCCAAGTGCGAGTCGGGCCTCGCTCTTTCAGGGTTCCGTACATAATTATGAACAATATAATATTTTGGGTCTAAGAAATATTTAATTTCCGAGCTAGACATCGCAACAAACCGTGAAAGAAAAACCCAAAAAAATGTTCGTTTATTATGGTCACAGCTTATAAACTATTTAATAAATCGTTGTTTTCAGTATTTGTTGTTTAAATAGAGCATATAGTACATAATATACTGAAATATCATATTCCCAACTAGTTTAGTTTTTGAGATAGCCCCCGTCACAAAAATGGTCTAAAACTGACAACTTTGATGGCCTCCCATTCCCTTATTTTTTGAGATAAAATTTAAAAAAATATATATTTGTACTCTACTTAATGAGCTCTAAACAATGATACCCCACAAGCTAGGGTAAAAAAAAAAATTTTTTTTCCGGCTCCTTTTTCATGTATGGGAGCCCCCCTGAAAAATAATTTAATTCAATTTCTAATTCAATATTTGATTTTGGGTTAACGTTTTACACTAAATACCAAAATTTCAGGTTTGTAACTCATTTCGTCTGCGAGCTAGAGACCTGTGACCGGCGGACAGACGGACAGACAGACAGACAGACAGACAGCCGAGTGACATTAATAGGGCTCCGTTTTTTACCCTTCGGGTACGGAACCCTAAAAACTGAACTAGTCAGGAATCTGAAATTTCTGTGTATTTTGTATCAAATACCAATTTTAAACAAAAAATACTGAAAACTTTAATTCTAAATAAGTAGGTACCTTATAATAGTTATCTGTGACCAAAACAAATTTTGTCACATTTTGTGTTGGTTGGCATCCCTATTTTGTCACATTTTGTGTTGGTGGCAACACTATCCTGTCACACTTTGTTCTGGTTGACAACCTTATTTTGTCACACTTTATGTTGATTGGCAGCCCTATTTTGTCACACACCAATCAATCCCCATTTGGGTATGAATCAGAGGTCGTGAACTTGTCATTAAGTTCAAGGCCATGTAATATCTCCCCAATGCAATTTCCGAATATCCCACATATGTTACCACAGTTTGACAATCATACAGTTATGTATTGTTAAGCCAGTTTAATATGGAAGTTAGCTCTGGTTAAGTATTGTATCAATATACAGGGACAGGAGTTTGGCTCTCTCGCTTAAGGTTGCTGAAATGAAACTCACTCCCCCTGCCAACCATTGCATCAATTATACATAGCGTTGTCCTTCTGTCGCACCATTCACGTGTAGTGACAGTTGTCCTTGTCAATAGTATGTTCGTTTGTGTAAAAATATTGGCAGTGCTTCAAGTGGCTGCAATTTAACTGCCAACTTGACAATCTTTCGTGAAGAATCATTTTGGGCGTTTTGGGTAAGTTTTCGTAGTAATTATCACCATTACATCACTTTCATGTACTTTATATATTGACATTCAAAAAGTGTACAGTGTACCTACTTTGAATAAACGAATTTTGAATTGAATTGGGCGAGCTTGCACAAATTCCCTATACTGTCTATGACTTTATTGTGCCTAGTGCCTACTGCTACCCACTGTAATATGATTGCTAAACAGTGTTGTCACCTGTATTATCCCTCTGTCGTTTCAGTCCATTTTAATCTTTATTCCTTCTCTAATAAAGTACTTTATTAAGTACTAGTACAAAACTCTATCATATTTCGTGGGTCGCAAGAGACAAATCAATCATTTTCATTTAAGAATGGATTTTAATGTTGGACTGTAGATTCTCGAGGTCCCAGGTTCGATTCCCGGGTTGGGCTAAAAAAATTTTAGGTATTGGGTTTTTCCGTCGAGAAATACTTAGTGCCAGCCCGGAATTGGTAGTTGGTGGTGTTTCACGCCCGTGCCTCGGAGAGCACGTTAAGCAGTCGATCCCAATTATTATCACTATCATGTGACAATAGTCGTTAAAGCCCGCCAACCCATATTGGAGCAGCGTGGCGGGTCTCTCACCTGACAGGAGGTCTGTGCCCAGCGGTGGGACAATATCTCTTACAATAAATAGGTACATGTAAATTTTTTTTAATTGAACAGTCAATACCTCCATACCTCCTCCCTTTTTGAAATCGGTCAAAAACAAACAGAAATTGTTCTTACGTAATAAGTAATAACACATTCGAGATAATAGTAAGTCTGTATTACAATACTAATTATTATTAAAGAGATAACATGTATAATCCTTAATTATATATAGACAACTGACGATAACGGTTGTAGCCTTAACGTGGGTATAATAGGTATTATAAATTTAAAAAAAAATTAAAAAAACCCCCGACATCCGCCATTTTGTGGTGGCGGCCATCTTGAATTTTCATAGTGCTATTCTACTAGTCAAGCCCTTTCATTTGATACCCATATTTGGGGGTTGTGAAAAAATATGTTATCCGCCATTTTGTAGGGGTGGCCTGCATCTTGGACTGATTTTCATCAAACATAGCTAACAACACTCCCGACAAATTCACATTTTCAACAAAGGAAACCGCATTCAAATCAGTTCACCCGTTTGACCGCTACAGGGAACAGGCAGACACACACACACACACACATACACACACACACACACACACACACAGACACGTCAAACTTATAACACCCCGTCGTTTTTGCGTCGGGGGTTAAAAAAAACCCCGAAATCCGCCATATTGTGGTGGCGGCCATCTTGAATTTTCATAGTGCTATTCTACTAGTCAAGCCCTTTCATTTGATACCCATATTTGGGGGTTGTGAAAAAATATGTTATCTGCCATTTTGTAGGGGTGGCCATCTTGGACTGATTTTCATCAAAACTACTAACTAGCTAACAACACTCCCGACAAATTCACCTTTTCAACAAAGGAAACCGCATTCAAATCGGTTCACCCGTTTGACCGCTACAGCGGAACAGACAGACACATAAACACACACACACACAGACACGTCAAACTTATAACACCCGGTCGTTTTAACGAGCTACATCTTAGGAAAAATTAAACCGAGTTCGGTCCAGCAATATCAGACAAATTGGTGTTCCAATCAAAAATATTAGTGACATATGAATGTCTCCACATATTTTATGCGTATAACTTCGTACATAAGAATAATAATTAGGTGTGCTATTATACTAAAACTTTCCTGAAAGTATGTAAATTACAGTAGTGAAAAAACCTTTATACCTACCTATATACTAAAACTTTCCTGAAAGTATGTAAATTACAGTAGTGAAAAAACCTTTATACCTACCTATATACTAAAACTTTCCTGAAAGTATGTAGATTACAGTAGTGAAAACACCTTTATACCTACCTATATACTAAAACTTTCCTGAAAGTATGTAAATTACAGTAGTGAAAAAACCTTTATACCTACCTATATACTAAAACTTTCCTGAAAGTATGTAAATTACAGTAGTGAAAAAACCTTTATACCTACCTATATACTAAAACTTTCCTGAAAGTATGTAGATTACAGTAGTGAAAACACCTTTATACCTACCTATATACTAAAACTTTCCTGAAAGTATGTAGATTACAGTAGTGAAAAAACCTTCATACATTTATACACTTACGGGTCGAATACAGAACCTCCTTTTTTGTAGTCGTTTAATTATTTTTTATTGCTGATTTAATTTTACAAGTAGGTATTTGGGTACAAGTTGTCAGCAATGCCTAGCCTTCTTTATAAAAATTTATCTTATAAAGAGCGAAACAATATACAGTTTTTCCTGTGTATGTAAACAATGCATTCATAAATTACAATGAGTGAACAAACACTTATTAAACGACCCGCAATTAGGTATATGAGTGAGAATTAAGCGCACGAGTGAGATAAAATGACTATTACGTCACAAGGTATCACTCGTCGTTCACGTGATTTATATAAATACCTGTTGGATTACTTGAAATAATATCTTGCGCTGTGGGTGGCTGTGGTTGGAATATACTTACGATTAGTACGGCAACCGTGGAACAACAAAGTTCGTTTCGACGAGACGACCAACTTTTTCATCTACAAGCGGACACCCGCGACTTCGTTCGCGTGGATATTGGTTTTTAAAAATCCCGTATTTTATTTTTCCTAAGCTCTTTTGAGCTCGTATCATGCTAAAAACTGTCAAAAGTTCACTGGCGGATGTTTAGGTAGATCAAAATGTAAACACCCGCCAGTGAAAGTCCCATCAAAATCGATCCAGCCTTTGAGCGATAAGCCAGTAATCTTTAAAGTATTTCCTTTCTAACAAAAAAAAAGAATGAATGAAATCGGACCACGCGTTAATGAATTACAGCTAAGTACACATTTTGACTTTCATCCCCTCTCCCAAGGGAACCGTGCTGAATTTCGGGATAAAAAGTATCCTATATGTTACTCCGTAGTATGAACTTAAATCACACCAAGTTTCATTTCAATCCATTCCTATTGCTAGAGGATGCCCGCGACTTCGATGGATTTAGGTTTTAAAAAATCCCGTGGGAATTCTAATTTTCTGGGATAAAAGTAGCCTATGTCCGTCCCCGGGTTAGTTCGAATCGATTGGAGTCGGTTCTTTTTTCTTTGAAAAAAAAAATTATACTAAGCATTTTCATGTACCGAAACTTTTTTTTTTTTTGAGACGACAAGGCCCACAACAATGCGACCTACGAGTATGTCATTGCAGATCATTGTGATACATACTGTTAATTTCGTTTGTGTCCGTCGTCGTAGGTATGGTTTCCATACAAAATGGCCGTTTACCTTTACTTTGACTCTGACTCTGGCCTTGACTATGATCCCAGTAAAGTGCGGTACTTGGGGTACATTGGGGTACAGTTTACTAGGTAACTGTTACCGTTGCAGCGCTGGGTCCCCTGCTGCCGCAGATCAATGTGTTCGGCAAGCAGCTGGGCGTGTCGCCGGCGGTGATGGGGCTGGTGACCGCCGTGCTGCCGCTGCTGTGGGCGGCGGCCAAACCGCTCTTCGGCTACATCGTGGACTATTGGCCAGTAAGTTGTTGGTACATCGTGGACTATTGACCAGGAAGTTATTGTTACATCGTGGACCATTAGCCATTAAGTTATTGGTACATCGTGGGCTATTGGCCATTAAGTTATTGATATATCGTGGACTATTGACCAGGAAGTTATTGTTACATCGTAGACTATTGGCCAGTAAGTTATTGTTACATCGTGGAATATTAGCCTCTAAGATATTGTTACATCGTGGACTATATTGGCCAGTAAGTTATTGTTACATCGTGGACTATTGGCCAGTACGTTATTGTTACATCGTAGACTATACTGGCCAGTAAGTTATTGTTACATCATGGACTATTGGCCAGTAAGTTATTGTTACAACGTGGACTATTGGCTGTTGGTTTTAAGGCCCAAGTTCATCCATACATGTACAACAAGCGCCCCGAGCGGAAAATAAATGTAGCGTAATAAAATCGGTAGTACTGAATTTGCGACTATAACATAAGGGGCTTTAAGTCCGCTTTGCACTGACGTTGGTTAGTGATGGTTGGATGTATGGACGAACTCAAACCTTAAAACATGAAAGTTTAAGTCCATTTCACTTTGAAGTCATTGTATTTCGATACTTTAATTTCGATCATCGTTTCCATAATATACAAAGTCGGCATAACCATACTGGTTGTTTTTTGACAGAGTGTTTACTAAACAAAATATAGTAAAACTTTATTTTACAGAACCGAAGAAAATTCGTCTTCATGATGCTCATATTCATAATGTCCGGATCCTATTGCTGTCTGTGGTTTTTACCGATGCCCGAGGAACCCGACACTCCGGAACCCGTATTAGAATCCGTATATCAACTCAACGATACAGTTTATATAAAAAAATACCATAACAACACGGCGGCCATTTTGGAAAAATATACGTGCCATTGGAACTGCACCACAGACGAAAAATTCCAAGTTTATCTGTCAAATACGACGTACATCAATACGGTTTACGTAGATAACGAGGGAAATATATCTTGCTCGCTCTTGCATATGGAATTGAATGATGTGCGCGAGGGAGAGACGATATGTCTGCCCAAGAGGGATTGCAATTTGTTGTGTTTCGACGAAGATTTGTTAAACGGTTTGAAGTTATTCAACAGGAGTAAAAGAGAGGTCGCTAATTCGAAGTTGAATGCATTAGATGTGCTAGAAAAGGATAGGAATAGAGTAAAGAAAATGGATGAAGTTGGGATAGACGGCAGTTTTTATATGACGTGCACTTTTTGGGCGTTCGTGGTTCTGATGTGTGTTGGTACTGTGGCGTTCAATGTTGCCAACTGTATCGGAGATGCGGTGTGCTTCGACGTGTTGGGTAAGTGAACGAGGCTGAAAACACTGTAATATCTCCTTTTCACTGAGTCAAGGTTTCCTTGGCACGACATATTCTAATTAAATTGTATAATAGAATTTTAGTTTGTGAATAGATCTGTTCCTAGAAAAGAGAAAGATAGAAAAAAACAGCTGTGCTAGCCTAGTGGTTAGGACGACTGACTTCTAATCGGAGGTCGTGGGTTCGATCCCGGGCACGCACCTCTAACTTTACGGAGTTATGTGCGTTTTAAGTATTTAAATATCACTTGCTTCAGCGGTGAAGGAAAACATCGTGAGGTAACCTGCATGCCTGAGAGTTCTCCATAACGTTCTCACGCGGTGTGTGAAGTCTGCCAATCCGCTTGGCCAGCGTGGTAGACTATGGCCAAAACCCTTCTCACTCTGAGAGGAGACCCGTGCTCTGTAGTGAGCCGGTAATGGGTTGATCATGATGATGAGATCTGTTCCCGGCATGCATTACTTGCGATGCCAACTACAGTATGGTTTAGGAACGCATAAAAGATAAACATACAGACGGCCATTTTGACGCGATAATTCGTCTTATAAATCGATGAACGCCGGCCGCACGCACGAAAAAGCATGACCCATTGTCACGTACCGCGTGCAAGCGAGAGCGCGGAATAAGCGATATAGAGGCAGTGTTTTCTTATGACGTTATCATTATCACGTAAAATTATCGTCCGTAAACCGGCTATATAGACAACCTATTTTTTTGTATAGATTTTATGCCCCAGAAACCTTTGTGGGCGTATGCAGAAACACTCGCCAAAGTTTCATTATAATCGGATGAATAGTTTAGGAGTGCATAGAGAACATACAGACAAACATTGATTTTTAACCCCCGACGCAAAAACGACGGGGTGTTATAAGTTTGACGTGTCTGTGTGTGTGTGTGTCTGTCTGTTCCCCTGTGGCGCTCAAACGGGTGGACTGATTTGAATGCGTTTTTTTTTTGTTTAAAAGTTGATTTAGTCGAGAGTGTTGTTAGCTATGTTTGATGAAAATCGGTCAAAGATCCCCGCCGCTACAAAATGGCGGATTACATATTTTTTCACAACTCCCTTAATATGGGTATCAAATGAAAGGGCTTGACTAGTAAAATAGCACTATTGCAAATTCAAGATGGCCGCCGCCACAAAATGGCGAATGTCGGGGGCTTTTAAATTTACACTTGTTATTTATATACTTCTTACAGGCCCCGACAGGGGTTCAAAGTACGGGGCGCAGCGGGCTTGGGGCACGGCGGGGTATGGCGTCACAGCCCTGCTGGGAGGCTGGCTTATAGACGTCGTGTCTGGCAGCAATCGGACCAAGGACTTCAGCCCGGCGTTCATCGTGGCCATTGTTGCCACTGTCGTCGATTTGGGAGCTTGTAGGAGGTTAAGTGTAAGTTTTTAGTTATTAAATGGCGCCGACTTTTTAAATTTTGGTAACAGTTTCCTATTTTGTGATCCCAGGGAGCTCTAAATATCGATTTTGTACGAAATCGGTCAATTAACAAAGAATTTCAAAATGGCGTCGACTTTTTTAAGTTTTGGTAACAGTTTCCTGTTTTGTGATCCTATAGGGATCCTCAGATATTGATTTTGAACAAAATTGGTACAATCACAAAGATTTTCAAAATGGCGCCGACTTTTTAAAATTTTGGTAACAGTTTCCTGTTTTGTGATCCCAGGGAGCTCTAAATATCGATTTTGAATGAAATCGGTCAATTAACAAAGAATTTCAAAATGGCGTCGACTTTTTTAAGTTTTGGTAACAGTTTCCTGTTTTGTGATCCTATAGGGATCCTCAGATATTGATTTTGAACAAAATCGGTACAATCACAAAGAATTTCAAAATGGCGCCGACTTTTTTAAATTTTGGTAACAGTTTCCTGTTTTGTGATCCCAGGGAGCTCTAAATATCGATTTTGAACGAAATCGTTCAATTAACAAAGAATTTCAAAATGGCGTCGACTTTTTTTAAGTTTTGGTAACAGTTTCCTGTTTTGTGATCCCAGGGAGCTCTAAATATCGATTTTGAACGAAATCGTTCAATTAACAAAGAATTTCAAAATGGCGTCGACTTTTTTTAAGTTTTGGTAACAGTTTCCTGTTTTGTGATCCCAGGGAGCTCTAAATATCGATTTTGAACGAAATCGTTCAATTAACAAAGAATTTCAAAATGGCGTCGACTTTTTTTAAGTTTTGGTAACAGTTTCCTGTTTTGTGATCCCAGGGAGCTCTAAATATCGATTTTGAACGAAATCGTTCAATTAACAAATAATTTCAAAATGGCGTCGACTTTTTTTAAGTTTTGGTAACAGTTTCCTGTTTTGTGATCCCAGGGAGCTCTAAATATCGATTTTGAACGAAATCGTTCAATTAACAAAGAATTTCAAAATGGCGCCGACTGTTTTAAATTTTGGTAACAGTTTCATAATTATTTGTGATCCCAGGGAGCCCATAATATCGATTTTTTATATTTATAATAATATATAATTTATATTCATCAAAATTATTACAAAGTTACAAAAAATAATTATTTTCTATATTTTCAAATGTAAACACGACGCGCGACGTGTACTGCAGCCCCTGAGCTTGTGCACAGGCCGAGCCGGTATAAACCGGTTTCCCTCCGTACGCGACGTAGCGCCTGTGCTCACACACACACGCGCGTCAAGCTTGTAGTAGTGTACCTATCGTAGCGCGCTTGTATGAAGCTTTGACTCTGTTCCGTTTTTAGGGTTCCGTAGTAAACAAGTAACCCTTATAGTTTCGCCATGTCCGTCCGTCTGTCTATCTGTCTGTCCGTCCGTCCGTCCGTCCGTCCTCGGTTAATCTCAGAGACAGTGCTAGAAATCCGTAATTTGGCATGAGTTCACGCCGACAAAGTGGTGAAATAAAATTTTGATAAATATTTTTTTTTAGGGTAGCTCCCCTACATGTAAAGTGGGGATGAATATTTTTTTTCTCGTCTACCCCATAGTGTGGGGTATCGTTGAATAGGTCTTTTAAAAATACTGTGGGTGTGGGAACATCATTTTTCGATTTCTAGATCCGTTTGTAAAATATGATGTTTTAAAGTGCAAATTTTTATTAGAGTCAAGTGTCCCCCCCCTCTATCAGCCAAATGGCAGTATATAGGAACTTGAAAAAATTCACAGCAGTAGGGTATATAATCAATTTTAAAGGAAAACTATCACGGCTAAGTAGGGTTCACAGGTTAAGGAGTTATATCTGTTTTTCGAGGATTGTGACTACGGAACCCTACACTGCGCGTGGCCCGCCACGCACTTGGCCGGTTTTCCTCTGTGACATCGTGGTACAATTCCAGGTTAGCCCGCTTCCGTCCTGGACTGTACCGCGAATCTGGTATAATAAGTTGTTCCTATTTGGGTCTTTGGAAATAAAGCACAAACGATAGGGGTTCAAAGTACGGGGTGCAGCGGGCTTGGGGCACGGCGGGGTACGGCGTCATAGAGTTCCGTGCTCTGTAGTGGGGCTGGCGATGATGATGGAAATATTTAGAAACTAGCTGATGCCAGCGACTTTGGCCGCTTGGATTCTTATAGATCTCATCCCGTATTTAACCCACTTGGGGGTTAGAATTTCCAAAATTCCAGAAACACGTAATTCTTTATTTTTAACCGAAAACCAAAATATGTACCAATTTTCATGGATATAACTTGAAAAATGACGGACTTTCATACAAACTTTCATCCCCTATTTAACCTTAAAGCATTATCCATCCCCTATTTAACCAAATGTGGCATTTGCAATGAGCCTTTCTTAGCGTGCGCCTGCGACGCAAAAGGAAGCTACTGTGAAAATTTCAAGTTTCTAGCTTCAGTGGTTCGACACGGAAGCTGCTGTTGGCTGTCCGTTGATGATCACTCAGGACAAGCCTCTTTATATTATTACAGACTAGAGAATGCCCGCGGCTTCGCCCGCGTGAATTTTGGTTTTGCACAAATCCCGAGGGAATCGTGGATTTCCGGTTCCCGTTCCCCTCCCTTTTCCAACCTTTATACCTACTATCAAGGAAGTTCGCTATAGTAATCTACCTATAGATGTAGCTATAGATTTCGGGTTTCAAAATCCCGTGGGAACTAAGCATTTTTTCAGGATAAATGTGTGTATGTGTAAGTGGCCTATGTTTTCAGTCAGGGCATAATCTACCTCCATTCAAAATTTCAGCCAAATCGGTTCAGTAGTTGCGGCGTGATTGAGTAACAAACATCCATCCACACTTTCACATTTATAATATTAGTAAGATAAGATGTGTTCACAAAAAATGACAGTTGTTTTTTTTTTTTTTTAATTTTGGTAAGTATAAATGGTTTGTATCCCCCAGTTGCCGTCTCTGTCGAGCCCTGAGGACTCCGGCGCGGCGCTGCGCGCGGTGCTGCGGGTGCCGCGGGTGCTGGTGTTCATCGCCTTTGCGGTCGTGGTCGGCGTTTTTGACAGCTTCATCATCTACTACATGTTCTGGTGAACAAACTGAACCGATGTTGATGAAACTTGCACTGTTCCCTAAGTTGATGTAGGGATGTTTGCTCAAAGAAAACACTGGATTCGGGAAATATTATAATTTATTTCACTTTTTAAAGCTAACATCGACCTGCACACACTTTTACTCAATCCGCCATATTCCTTCTTTTTCTCTTTCCGTCCCTCTCTTTCTCTTCATACCTCTCGCTCACACACACCTATACGTTCCAATCTTACATTAACGTAAATGTAAGCCAATAAACAATGGTCACAATCCGATCGATAGTTTCGGAGAAATCCGCGGACAAACATACATACGTTTAAACATACATAAAACTATACAATTTTTGTATATTCGCTTGGAAGCCTACATAGCTGTCGAAATAATTATCTCCTTTTTTGAAGTCGGTTAAAAATATACGCCCATGAAAACATACATAGGTCTGGACATAGGTATCTCGAATGAAACTTCCACACGCCACGGTCTTGTGCCGCTTGTATCCGGCGACTCCCTGCGACTCTTCTGATTTCTTCGGCCCATCTAATGGGGGGGGGGGGGTCTGTGGTGAACATGACCTTTGTTATTTTTTTTTATTGTATGATAGGCTTACGCCTGACGACAATCATACCTAAAGAGCAATGATGAGGTCTAAGTTGGAACGCGCTTGCCTAGAAAATGCCTATTCACTCTTACCGTTGCTTGCGTGGTGTCTTGCTTGGTGGTGTAAAATCCTGAAACTCCCACAGGTTTTTGGAAGAGCTCGCAGAGACGACCGGCTCCATGGAGCAGATAAAGCTGATAGAGGGCGTGGTGGTCGCCGCGCAGAGCTTCATAGGAGAACTGCTGTTTTTCTTCTTCTCGGGTGAGTCAAATAGGGCGGAAATCATTATTTCAGGGTCCTGATACTGTACGTTTTTAAACAATAAATGCAGAAAGAGGAGTGCTACAAATATAACAACCAACGTGAAAAGAGGGGTGATATAACTGTAATCCCCAACACAAAAATAGGGGTGCTTAAAATATAACCCCCAAAGCGAAAAGAGGGATGCTTTAACTATAACCCCGAAGCAAAAAAAGGGGTATTATAACTATAATCCCCAACGCGAAAATAGAGGTGCTATAGATATAATCCCCAAAACGAAAATAGAGGTGCTTTAATTATAACACCGAAGCGAAAAGAGGGGTATTATAACTATAACCCCCAACGCAAAAATAAGGGTGCTTTAACTATAATCCCCAAAGCGAAAATAGGGGTGTTATAACTATAACACCTAACGCAAAAATAAGGGTGCTTTAACTATAACCCCGAAGTGAAATGGGGGGTGCTTTAACTGTAACAACCAACGCGAAAATAGAGGTGTTATAAATTTAGCAACAACCGCGAAAAGAGGGGCGCTATAACTATAACAACCAACACAAAAAGAGGGGTACTATAACAACCACCACAAAAAGAGGGGTACTATAACAACCACCACAAAAAGAGGGGTACTATAACTATAACCCTCAAGGCGAAAAGAGGTTGTAACGAGTAGTTGGCTTATAGACAGTGTCCAGGGTCTGATGATGTAGAAGAAAGGTAGTGGATAATAGGATCCTCGCTCGTGCGTCTGTCATCTGCATGCTAAGTTCATGATCTGACGAGCGCCGACTGTGCGATTGACAGAGGTCAAATCAGGAGTTTGTTATAAAACGGATGATATTGGTGAACCAAAATAGGGTCAAAGTTGCCTTAGTATTGGTAAAACATTGTTTCCCAAAGTTGGCAGCGTTGCCCCATAAAGCCCAAGTTTGTAGAGATGCCCCAAAGTGTTCACAAATGGCCCCGAATTGACAAAATCAAATTTCTACCCCACGCATATTCCCTATTGATATATCCCGAGTTCAACTCGAGACTCAACTTATAGGGCTAAAGCGCAAGCTGAAATGACTATCATAATAATAATCCTACTAATATTATAAATCTGAAACTGTGGATGTTTGGATGTTTGTTACTCTATAACGTCGCAATTACTGCAAATGATTTGGCTGAAATTTTGAATGAAGATAGATTATGCCCTGACTTAAAACATAGGCTACTTTTTATCCTGGATAAATCCACAGTTCCCGCGGGATTTTGAAAAACCCGAAATCTATATATAGTAGGTATAAAGGTTGGAAAAGGGTGCGGAAACGGAAACCAGATATCCACGATTCCCTCAGGATTTGTGAAAAATCGAAATTCATTCGGGCGAAGCCGCGGGCTTTAATCTTTATTTGTTCCAAATAAAATAACATTTTTCTTAAGAGTAGGTACTCTCGACCCTTAACTAGGATAACCCGTGACATGGGGGTCAGTCTCTTCCCAGTAATTGTGCAATACAATGTGCAATAAAATTGTGCAATAAAAATACAATGAAAACAAATATAAATCATGGTTTATTTTTTTCAGGCAGAATAATAAAGCGATGGGGCTACGGAACCACGCTGACGTTCTGCCTGTTCTGCTACGCCGTGAGGTTGGCGCTCATCTCGCTGATACAGCATCCCTGGCATCTCGTATTTATTGAGGTACGATAAGATATAAGGTACAATCTATACTAATATAATAAAGCGGAAGAATTTGTTTGTTTGAACGCGCTAATCTCAGGAACTACTGGACCGATTTCAAAAATTCTTTCACCGTTGGATATGTAGGTACGTGATCCTTGAGTGATATAGGCTATATATGTACCACGGACGAAGCCGGGGCGGACCGCTAGTAAAGATATAAAATACTTAAAATACTTACTAGATTAATATACATACATTTTTCAAGGGTATCATTCATCTCATTTCATGTCATATCATCATTATTATCATTATCATGTAAATCAGCGTCCACACAAATAAAAATTGGCATGGCATGGTGCCATATTATATTAAACTAGCAATCCGCCCCGGCTTCGCCCGTGGTACATAATATATAGCCTATAGCACTCAAGGATCACGTACATATCCAACGGTGAAAGAATTTTTAAAATCGGTCCAGTAGTTCCTGAGATTAGCGCGTTCAAACAAACAAACTCTTCCGCTTTATTATATTAGTATAGATTATATTTTTAATCGTAAAGTTCTTTCGGAGCTAATTAAGTGCGTCACACTAGATACAGTCAGTTGACTGTCAGCTCGCTGGATCACATTCAATATTCATATTATTGTCTATTCTCTCGATTTTGCTCTTTTTTTCTCTCTACTACTAACAATTTTTTTCTCTAAGAGACACATTATAGCTATATTTTTTTTTGAAAATTGATAATTTACCAATGATTTTGTTTGTAACCTTTTGATTATCCTTTTTAAATAAATAATAAAAAAAGTAATGGCTTGATAATGATGAAGATGTGCTGTCCTTGCAGTCAATAATGCAAGGGCCGACATACGCGCTGTGCTACTCTGTGATAGTGGGCTACGCGGCTACGGTCGCGCCTGAGGGCTACTCCGCAACCGTGCAGGGCATCGTCGCGGGAATGGACGACGGCGTCGGTGAGTTACAATTATACAAATATTGCTCAGAATAGTAGTTTAATTGATCCCAGAGTTTAGATGGTCCTTGAATCTTGAGTTGGTGAAAGTGCCCCAAAATTGGGTGCCCCCAGAGTTTGCGACCAGGCCCCAAAAGTTGGCAAAGATGCCCCGAAATTCACTGAACTGATCCTAAGTTAGCCAGGTTAATTGAGGTGTTACAAGGCTATCTATTTTTAACCCCCGACGCAAAAACGACGGGGTGTTATAAGTTTGACGTGTCTGTGTGTGTCTGTCTGTCTGTCTGTTCCCCTGTCGCGCTCAAACGGGTGAACCGATTTGAATGCGGTTTTTTTTGTTTGAAAGGTGAATACTAATTCACCTGTGTTATTAGATATGTTTTATGAAAATCGATCCAAGATGGCCGCCGCTACAAAATGGTGGATTACGTATTTTTTCACGACTCCCTTAATATGGGTCTCAAATGATAGGGCTTGACTAGTAGAATAGCACTATGCAAATCCAAGATGGCCGCCGCTACAAAATGGCGAATGTCGGGGGTTTTTAAATTTTTAATTTATACTTGTGGTAATGCCAAAGCCATGTTGGCCAAGGCTGAAATTAGGTTTTCATTGAAATGCAACATTGTGGCTAATTGTACACAATCTCTAAACTAAACTAATTTAACAGGTTAAAAAATAGTGCTATCCTTTTCTACAGGGAGCATTGTGAAAGAGATAGGAATAGATTAAGACCTGTCATTTTAATTTGTTTTGGATATTAAAACATTGTTTGTTTAAAAAAAAAACAAAATAAATGCTCCAAAAATAACTCGGATGCCTCAATGTTGGCCAGGGCACCTCGAAAACTAGCTTAGGCCTCAAATCCACATAGTTGAACAGGGTATTCTAAAGTGGGGTATAACCAGATTGGCTGCTGCCCCAAAACTTGGCTTTAAAGTGTTCTTGGAGCCGTCGTAAAGTTTGACAAGCTAGCCCCCAAAGTTAACAGAGTTGCTCCAAGGATGGCAAAGTCGCCCCAAATTAGCAAATTCACCTCAACGACGGATTTGAAAGCTCACTCAAATGTGTCTGTTTGTTTGTGGTGTTAGGTTTCGCCTTGGGCTCCCTGGTGGGGGGTCAGCTGTACAGCTACGCGGGGGGTCGCGGCTCGTTCAGGATATTCGCGGGCATGGCGCTGGTGGCGGCCGGCGCGCACGCGCTGCTGTTCGCGACCGTCACCAGGAACGACAACAAAGGTATGTTGTAACACTAGACAACTAGATGGCGCTGCGGGCACATTAGCTCACGCTACGAAGATCTGTGGTGTAGGTTTCTCGCTGGGTTCCCTGGTGGGGGGTCAGCTGTACAGCTACGCGGGGGGTCGCGGTTCCTTCAGGATATTCGCGGGCATGGCGCTGGTGGCGGCCGGCGCGCACGCGCTGCTGTTCGCGACCGTCACTAGGAACGACAACAAAGGTATGTTGTAACACTAGAGAACTAGATGGCGCTGCGGGTACATTAGCTCACGCTATGAAGATCTAATGATAATAAAAGATCATTTACCCAAAAACTCAATTTTACTTTAATATAACTTATTGTATTTCATTCATTTCATTCATGATCAACCCATTACCGGCTCACTACAGAGCACGGGTCTCCTCTCAGAGTGAGAAGGGTTTTGGCCATAGTCTACCACGCTGGCCAAGCGGATTGGCAGACTTCACACACCTTTGAGAACGTTATGGAGAACTCTCAGGCATGCAGGTTTCCTCACGATGTTTTCCTTCACCGTTAAAGCAAGTGATATTTAAATACTTAAAACGCACATAACTCCGAAAAGTTAGAGGTGCGTGCCCGGGATCGAACCCACGACCTCCGATTAGAAGTCGGTCGTCCTAACCACTAGGCTATCACAGCTTACTTATTGTATATCGGAAAACATTAAGTTTTTTCACAACGTCAAATAACAAGTTGACAGAAACATAGTTTCTTAATTTATATTAATAGATGTAATGAGATTACATATTATGAGTTCCAATAAGATCTGTGGTGGAAGTAGAGCGTTCCCCATACACCCTGTGTTAGTTAAGTTGATTCTATAATTCCCGCACGTTGCTATTGCGCTGGAACCTTATCACATTAATTTCAGCGTGACGTCAGACGAAACAAAAACATACTGTCGGCAACAAAAAGTTTTTTTTATTAATAAATTAAACTGTATGAACAAATAATTTTCAGCTTTTATAGATTTTAAATGAAAAAATTATCCTAATTCATCAACTCCACTCATGTAATCACATTCTTGTAATTCGGATTCGGATTTTTTTTTCAGAGTCTGTTGTGTCTGAATTACTATCATTTTCTGTGTTAATAATAAATAAATCGTCTATTATTCTGTCTTTGCGCCAGTTTTAAACAACAATAACAACAAAATGTGTGAATTTACAATAATTATTCAAAACTGCCAACAGTTTTTGCCAACGGTACCGACGTATGTCTAGTACTGAGACGTCATGCAAATGGCGGTCAGGCGCAATACCAATTTGCGGGGCATACAATACCGAACTTGTTAATGTATAATATTGTGTATAATTATTATGTGTCTGAACAATGAATAAATTGAAATTCTGTTCTATTCTATTCTATTCTATTTCACAGAACCAAAGCAAATAGAAATGACGCCGCCCGAAGTGGAGAAAATGCTGCCCGAAGAGAACTCCAACGCCATCTATCGAGACACGGTGGTACCGATCAACGACAATCAAAAAAATGGCGACAACAGATAACATAAAATGTTAGTCTGAATAGTCTGGGACTTCCACACGCCACAATCTTGTGCCGCCTGTATCCAGCAGCTCCGTAGTCTGAATGGTACATACTATTTAAACGGGTATCCTGCGATGATATTTTTGTTAGAAATCGTTTTGCTAACAAAATGGCGGCTTTGTCTAACAATAACACGATCACATGTTATCAATTAACACGATAACGACTTAGCCCGACCCGAGAATCGAACCCTGGACCGGTGTCACGCAGTCGAACATTCTAACCGCTAAATCAACGAGGCAGAGTTATTAAAGTTCGTTTTTGACTCATTTTGACTCAATGAAAAGCAATTAATAATTTTAGACTTTTTGCTTAAAAAGTTGCAGACAGACAAATTACATATTTTGGTAATATGTTCTGCTAACATGTTTCAGTAACATATTTTTCGCTAACCACCACTACCGCCTTTTTTAACCCCCGACGCAAAAACGACGGGGTGTTATAAGTTTGACGTGTCTGTGTGTGTGCGTGTGTCTGTCTGTTCCCCTGTGGCGCTCAAACGGGTGGACCGATTTGAATGCGGTTTTTTTTTCTTTGAAAGGTGAATTAGTCGAGAGTGTTGTTAGCTATGTTTGATGAAAATCGATTCAAGATGGCCGCCGCTACAAAATGGCGGATTACATATTTTTTCACAACTCCCTTAATATGGGTAGTAGAATAGCACTATTGCAAATCTAAGATGGCTGGCGCCACAAAATGGCGAATGTCGGGGGTTTTTAAAATTTTTAATTTATGTTAGACTATTTTTAGCGCAGGCAGACCCGCCTCCGTTTATTTCTAACGACTTTTTAACGCGCGCAAAAAAAGCGTTCTTGAGAATTATGGCAATTTTTTTAAATTGTGACTAATTAGGACGAGCAGTAAGTTATATTTTGTGATAATATAAAATGTTTTTGTAGAATACCTACGTATTTTAATCACACTAATACTTTATTAGGTATTCAGATATACAGGGTTAAAATATCGCTGGTCTGAATCTAGATGAACAGGGCATTATTCAAAAAAAAAATTTTTTTTCAGCAGTATTAATGTTTCTTTTCGGCCGTTATAATTATCTGGTTAAAACTCACCTGTATTAAATTATTTTCACATTTTCTATTCGACAGTATTAGGGCCTGTTTCACCACCTGATAAGTGCGGATAGCTTTTTGACAACTTTTGTCTTTGTCACTTGACATAAAGTGAGAAAGTGACAAAACTCTAACATTATCTTAGACAAAATTTTTTTATTTTATTAGGATCATTAAACTGGTTACAATTTTTATATCTCTCGTAATAAATTACACAAAATATGTACTACACTAATTGGAACCTTCTCGAAATGACCACAGCATCCTTAAGTCACAGAAAAACTAAAGCTAATTACAATATGTGTATACAAACGAAAATACCTAGCTGTGATAGCCTAGTGGTTAGGACGACCGACTGCTAATCGGAGGTCGTGGGTTCGATCCCGGGGCACGCACCTCTAACTTTTCGGAGCTGTGTGCGTTTTAAGTATTTAAATATCACTTGCTTTAACGGTGAAGGAAAACATCGTGAGGAAACCTGCATGCCTGAGAGTTCTCCATAACGTTCTCACGCGGTGTGTGAAGTCTGCCAATCCGCTTGGCCAGCGTGGTAGACTATGGCCAAAACCCTTCTCACTCTGAGAGGAGACCCGTGCTCTGTAGTGAGCCGGTAATGGGTTGATCATGATGATGATGATGATGAACAAAGAAAGAGAAAGAAAAAATATATATATAAGATAAATTTATAAAGGGTGTTACAGAGATACTAAGTTAAATGTAATGAAGTTACAGCCTCAAACTTTTCCTAAAAGAGGTCAAAGAACTTGTGAATATGTCGCAGTTGCTCCTGTGGGAGTTAATTAAGGAGCATATGCGGTAGATCGGAGCGTGTTGTCCTGCCCTGGTGCGACAGAAAGGTAGCTTAAACGGTTTCCGATTATGTAGACGGCTGCCGAGACGCGGAACGCTAAATAGACGCTTAAGTATATCCGGTGCATCAATAAGGCCATTAATAATTTTGAAAAAGAAAATTTTGAAAAAGTTATCCGACACTTATCAGAAGGTAGTAAAACAGGCCTTTAATGTACGCTTCTTGTTCAAGTTATACTTCTTTAGGAGCGTTATAAAAAAATGATGAGAGTGAATTTGTATGATGCGCGCGCACAGGGTGACGCGACATGCTGAAGTTGTTCGCTAACCTCTCCACTGTCAGACGCTTCGCAAACAAAAATGGCCGTCTGTCGCGCCATCTATACCCTGATTTCTAATTCCGTGGAATTCTGACGTTTCGTAATGTTGCCAGAAATAAAACAATTCCCAGAAAAAAGGTGAAAACTTCAAAACTTATGTAAATAAAAATCAACTGCCGCATGTAGATATGACAAATGCCTGACAGACACTTAATGGTGAGAATGTCATTTGACTTCCATTTTTGAATGAATTTTTTCAATGTGCTTCTTTTGTTTTCTATTGCTGTTAGTGTGCACTTTCTAATTTCCACTCTTGGTGTTTTCTATTTTAGGGCGAAGCGACTAATATTATTATTCGGCATATGGCTTTTTATGATGACAGGGAATTAAAGTAGTTTGGGGTAAAATCGTACTTCGTAGATGTTAACCCTGTACAAATAACTCATCTGTAAATGACAATGACAGCTGTCAGAATTCCACAGAATTAGAAATCAGGGTATAGTGTCTGATTCTAATTAATTCATTATTATTTGCATGCAAAGAAGTAGAACTTACATAAAATTATGTACATTAAGTACACACACCTTTTTTGACGTGATAACGTCTTATAAATCGATGAACGCCGGCTGCACGCACAAAAAAGTGTCACGTTCCGCCTAAGCCGAGCGTGCAAGCGAGAGCGCGGAACAAGCGATAGAGAGGTACGATCGGCCTATATTGTTTTATTGTTCTTTAATAGCCTGTATTGTTCTATAATGTTGCGTTATCACTTAAATTAAACCGACTTTACAGACAATCAATTTCTTTTTTTATTGTAATATACTGTTCATCTAAAGAAAAGACATAATATATCGATGTGATATAGAATAAGTACAACATAATAGTTATGCTTATTATGATTAAAATTTATAAATATAAAAATTAAAAAGTAATAATAATATAATCAACATCCATCCGATCCTATAGTTGGATGGGTCGCCAAATTTCGTTAAAAATACGTAATTTTAATAATATAATTTTTCATATACTTAGCTCACGTAAGTAGTTTTCTATATTGTTTTTTTTTACTTACAAATTGTTTGAAAATGTCATATGAAACGAGTGCGCACAGATAACTAAACTCGGCGCTATTTAAAACCCTCGCATATGGCTCGGGTGTATTCAACTTTGCGCCGAATTTAATTATATACTTTGCGCACTCGCAATATTAAGAAAATATTGTATTATGTGTTTTGTGTTTAATGAACTGACTGAATGTGCCATTTTTATATTGGAGGCTGCGTGTACGCGGGCGCGCCTCTCGCTCGCACTCAGTCGACAAATGTCTGGGTGCGAGCGAGACAGCAACACATTTCTGCGACAGATGAATATATATATTCACATATTTTAGTAAGTCCCGTACACTATGTTTTATTTTTGTTATGTAATTGAATAGATTTATTTTGTTTATTGATCATTTTACTAAGTAAGAGAATTGCATAGGTATTACTCGTTAATAAGGGCCTATTTTTTTTATATTGTATCAATTTCATATTATTCTAATAAGAAAATTAGAGTTTTCTTATTGGAAATGTCGAATTTATTCGTCAGTCTAGGTTTGTTTGGCGACGGAATAGTAAAGCCCTGGATTAATTATTATTATCTGTTGTATTAGTAAATTTTTATCATTTCATATAATTAATTTAATAATTCGTTAATTCAATATCATTATTTTTATAATTCGTTGGGTGCACTTTTTTGTCATACACAATGCAAAAAAGGTTTTTATTTTTAACTTTTATTTAAGTCAGCCGTTGACAGCGATCTCAGATGATGGTGAGTCCAAGATGCATGCTGGCTGACTTGGAAATATACAGGGTATAAGGAGATCGCTTCCGGAAACTTAGCGCTACTATTATACTACCTAAACACAAAGCAATACCAATAAGTATTTGCCTTATAAGGTAGGTATTGCGGGACGAGGCGCACAATGGTAGGTAGGTATCTACTCTTAGGTAATGCAACGTTTGTTGACCTCAAGCGTCAGCTGATTTTATTTGAATTACATTACGAACTTTATAAAATACAAGAAATCTTTTTTTTTTGCAATTACAGTTCTGTTTAACTTACAAAAACTGGTATTGTACAAAAAATGCAATTATTGTTTTTTTTTTTAACGAATTTTATATCACGTTTTTATACAACGTTAGTTTTACTTTGCGCAAAAACCGAAACACGTGTCAAATATTATTACATTAAAAATATTTATACAAAATTTCAAAAAATTATAATGAAAAGTAACGAAGTTATAAGCTTGTTATGTTGCGTCATTGTCCTCGAAAAAAATGGTCACCGCAAGCCGTCGCCGCAGCGACTAGCGATCTACGCGAGTTGAATGACCGCCGCTGTGTGCCGACCGTCAGCTGATGCGCGGTAAACCATTGTGTCTAAGCTTGTAGGATTTCAAAATATTTTTGGACAAAAATATAACACTATATAAAAATGATTGGATTCGATTTTGTTACTGATTCTGAACAAACTACTTTCAGGTTTTGCGTAAAGTAAAACTAACGTTGTATATGTAGTATGTTACTTCGTTCACTGTAACTTCACTGTATCTTCGTTTCCGAGAGCGTTCTCATATAATATAAGGTAACAGACCTTGTATTATTATTATTTCAAAATGTTAAAGCATAATATTAATATCACACATTTAGGTATAGGAGTACGCGGCAGGCGAGGAGTGCGGCGACACGGAAGCGCGGTTCCCGCATGCGTTGATTATTCCTCGACTGGTTAAACACCGCATGCGGGGAACGCGGCCATCCCGTCGCAACATTCCTGCCTCGTTGCTTACTGAGTCGAAGGCTAGTCCATTTTTGCAAGTTTATTTTTCAATCTGCAAAATATTGTTTTCTAAATAAATATCGAACAATTAAAATACATCACGTATTTTAGATTATGAAATTTTTGTATAATGATATTTCTATACATATTTTGTATCACATAATTGAAATAAATGACTTAATAATATTATTGTTAATTTTGTTTCATTTTTAATCTCCTATTCCTCCTTCTATTTTTTTCTGGGCTTAAGAGTTAAGACACTTCCATATTTTTTAGAACCTTAGAACAAATATGGAACAAATTGCCTCGATAACTCACCACTCTCCCTGTATAACTACCTACTTAAGCCTGTACCTTTTTGTACTTTAAAATCCTATCAAAATCGGTTAAGCCGGCTAAATTCGAAGGTTCGAAAGTTAGCAAAAAGAGAAAAAACAACTTGTTTGAGTTACGCTAACGTTAAAGTTAAGAAAAAACTTATGTATATCTATCTAATATTACTCGCTTTAATGGTGAAGGAAAACATCGTGAGGAAACCTGCACGCCTGAGAGTTGTCCGTGATGTTGTGACGCGGCGTGTTCGTGTGCCGCACCGCACTCGGCCGGCGTGGTGGACTACGGCCTGTAGGGCTATTCTCTAAAATACCATCTCGATATCGAAGCTCACTCAAGTGAGATAACTCGCTTCGAAAGCAAACTCACTTCACCTTGGTTTGATATTCTGTAAACATCTGCTACGCACTTGCGAAGTGAAGTGAGTTTGAGTGAGAAGACCTGTACTATCGAGTTTTACAGAGTACAAATTAGCAAACTCATCTCGAATTCACTCTCTATACCTAATTCGAAAATGGCTTTACAGAATAGCCCTGCTGAACCCGCACCACTCTGACACGAGACCCGTGCGTTGTAGTGGGCTGGTGATAGGTTGATGATGATGACGATGATGGTGATATGAAACCAAGTCGTATTTGGCCAGTTTTTTTTTATGGGGAAATGAGCAAAAACTACTTAATAATCTGCGTATGGATTCGTCTTTATTATCATTACCACGACACATTTTAAAGTGAATTGTCTCGCCTGGTGCAACATCGAGCGCGCGCTGTATCTGCGCGGCGACAAAAAGTATTTAGGTGTCGGCTGATTGCATTACATTGCGAACTTTCAAAAAATACCTAAAATATTTTAATTTTGTTTTCGCTTTTTTATGTGGTATCTTGTCAGTAAGCGTCACTGCTCTCACCTGTCTTCGTTTTACCCGCAGCTGTACCCTTATAGACTCGTTATGAAACCAAGTCATATTTGGCCAGTTTTATGTATTTATATTGTCAAGAAAAGCGCAAAAAAATAATAACAATCTGCGTATGGATTCGTCTTTATTATCATTACCATGACACACGTTATAGTGAATTGTGTTCTGTGCGCGCGAGGCGGGCGACGTAGTCCAGCGCGCGCTGTATCTGCGGCGGCACGGGCGGCGGCGTGGGCAGGTGCGCGCCCGTGGGCTGGAACCCGTTCTCGTCCGCCGTGTACAGCAGGTTGATTACCTGTGACAGACGACGCTTGTACAGTGTTGATTATCTGTGACAGATGGGGCTTATACAGTGTTGATTATCTGTGACAGACGACGCTTGTACAGTGTTGATTATCTGTGACAGATGGGGCTTATACAGTGTTGATTATCTGTGACAGACGAGGCTTATACAGTGTTGATTATCTGGTAGAGATGACACTTATACAGTGTTGATTGTCTGGTAGAGATGACACTTATACAGTGTTGATTATCTGGTAGAGATGACAGTTATACAGTGTTGATTGTCTGGTAGAGATGACACTTATACAGTGTTGATTATCTGGTAGAGATGACACTTATACAGTGTTGATTGTCTGGTAGAGATGACACTTGTACAGTATTGATTGTCTGGTAGAGATGACACTTATACAGTGTTGATTGTCTGGTAGAGATGACAGTTATACAGTGTTGATTGTCTGGTAGAGATGACACTTATACAGTGTTGATTGTCTGGTAGAGATGACACTTATACAGTGTTGATTGTCTGGTAGAGATGACACTTATACAGTGTTGATTGTCTGGTAGAGATGACACTTATACAGTGTTGATTGTCTGGTAGAGATGACACTTATACAGTGTTGATTGTCTGGTAGAGATGACACTTTTACAGTGTTGATTAGGTTATACGGACTGAATCATCGGGAAAGCGCCCCGTAGCTACTCTTGGCATGTTCCCGAACACTTGACTACCTACAAGTTATTTTTGTCTCTTTCTTGGTCCCTATTATCCCTCCCCCCTTACTGGGAGGGACGTCACAGCAACACTCGCCTTCAGAGGCGGACGTCACAGCAACGCACTCGCCCGCAGCTCCGTCGTTCCTGTTTCTTTCCTCCTCGCGAGGACAGGATATTATGAGGATCAGCAGAACAGTATATTAAGACAGCAATATGTGCAGCAATGGTGGGCAGCGAGATCGTGCCCCTGGAGAGCGACCCCGCGCTGCACACGGTGCAGACGGTGGGGCGGCTCAGCGCCGTGGCCGCGCGCCGCGTGTGGGCCAACCTCGCCGCCAGGGCACAGAGTACCTACAGAGGGGAAGCTTCTACAAGCGGCCCGCTGTAGGTACACTCACACTTATGCGCACGTTTGTCACCATCTGTACCGGTTAGTGGAACGAGCGTGCGTCCGTGAACCGTTGGTGAGTGTGTTTGTGTGAGTATACCTACAGCGGGCCGCTTGTATGAAGCTTCCTCTCTGTAGATTTACTACTCGTGCCGCCAGGGTGCAGCAGCTGAAGACCAACGGAGTGGAACTGGACGTCCGTCGCTACATCACCGCGCTGCTGGCAGCTCTGCACCTGGCAGGGGCGTAGCTACCGCCGTATATGCCGTATCAATTATACGGGGCCCCCGACGTGTGTAAGCAAAAATTAACAAAAACTTCCCAAATTGTTAATTTCAGAAATGACAAAAGTCAAAAAATGTTGTCCAAAAGTTGTCCATAGAGGCAGAATCTTTAGAAAAACTAAATTCATCATCAGCTATAAATGATTTAATAAATCAGTTAGCCAAAAAAAAGGCAAGGAAAGTATAGTTATATTTAATTTGAAATGTTTGTAAAAATTTTAGGAAAAGTGACAGATAAATAATTATGATGAATTTAATATTGCTTTTAATTTTATGCAAACATTTTTTTTTCTTTTGTGAGAAATCTTTACCCTTCATAAGGGCCCCCAATAAAATTTTTATACGGGGCCCCGCCAAGGTACGCTACGCCACTGGCACCTGGCCAAGGTCACCAGCCAGCAACAGCAACAGGAGGCGACGGCCAACGCCCACCAAACCTCCCCCACTAATATCACAATAGTGACCTGTCCGTCGGGCGCAGTGTACTGGTACTGTCCCTCCACCAACAGGCTCGGCTCCGCGCCGACGCCGCTGCGCAGCGAACCGCGCTGCTCGTGGAAGATACCGCCATCTATAAACATTAAACAACCAACAAATAAGGTGCGTTAGGGTAAGATCGGAGGTGGGTTAAGACCGTATGACTCAAATATCGGACGAATTAGGGCATATTTTTAAATGCGGGCAATATTGTGTATTAGGCCATTTAATTGGGCCCCGGCCCGTGGTTCCCGCAAATAGCTCCATCAAGTCGGACGTGTGCTATGCGCCATTAAACAAAACAAGGTAATTTTCGTAATTTTTTCGTCAATCCGGTCTTCAACTTTTATTTTTATCTGTCTTTTTTAGCGAAGATATAGCTTTTTTTGTAATTATTTTGCCTGGATAGTTAGTTTTATGATGCCACAAAGAGATTAATTTGATCCAAAAAGAGCTAACATTGATGTTGGCGAAGATCCGGTGTACCCCCTCGCAAGTGAAGATCGGATGAAAATTTTCCGATCTTTGCAAGTTTCAAATAAGGCAGTGATAGTCAATAATTCTCTCGATTTTGCTCTTTTTTTCTCTCTACTACTAACAATTTTTTTCTCTAAGAGACACATTATAGCTATATTTTTTTTTTGAAAATTGATAATTTACCAATGATTTTGTTTGTAACCTTTTGATTATCCTTTTTAAATAAATAATAAAAAAAGTAATGGGTTGATAATGATGAAGATGTGCTGTCCTTGCAGTCAATAATGCAAGGGCCGACATACGCGCTGTGCTACTCTGTGATAGTGGGCTACGCGGCTACGGTCGCGCCTGAGGGCTACTCCGCAACCGTGCAGGGCATCGTCGCGGGAATGGACGACGGCGTCGGTGAGTTACAATCATACAAATATTGCTCAGAATAGTAGTTTAGTTGGTCTCAGAGTTTAGATGGTACTTGAATCTTGAGTTGGTGAAAGTGCCCCAAAATTGGGTGCCCCCAGAGTTTGCGACCAGGCCCCAAAAGTTGGCAAAGATGCCCCGAAATTCACTGAACTGATCCTAAGTTAGCCAGGTTAATTGAGGTGTTACAAGGCTATCTATTTTCAACCCCCGACGCAAAAACGACGGGTTGTTATAAGTTTGACGTGTCTGTGTGTGCGTGTGTGTGTCTGTCTGTCTGTCTGTTCCCCTGTCGCGCTCAAACGGGTGAACCGATTTTAATGCGGTTTTTGGTTTGAAAGGTGAATTAGTCGAGAGTATTTTTAGCTATGTTTGATGAAAATTGAACCAAGATGGCCGCCGCTACAAAATGGCGGATTACATATTTTTTCACAACTCCCTTAATATGGGTATCAAATAAAAGGGCTTGACTAGTAGAATAGCACTTTGCAAATCCAAGATGGCCGCCGCCACAAAATGGCGAATGTCGGGGGTTTTTAAATTTTTAAATTATACTTGTGGTAATGCCAAAGCCATGTTGGCCAAGGCTGAAATTAGGTTTTCATTGAAATGCAACATTGTGGCTAATTGTACACAATCTCTAAACTAAACTAATTTAACAGGTTAAAAAATAGTGCTATCCTTTTCTACAGGGAGCATTGTGAAAGAGATAGGAATAGATTAAGACCTGTCATTTTAATTTGTTTTGGATATTAAAACATTGTTTGTTTAAAAAAAAAACAAAATAAATGCTCCAAAAATAACTCGGATGCCTCAATGTTGGCCGGGGCACCTCGAAAACTAGCTTAGGCCTCAAATCCACATAGTTGAACAGGGTATTCTAAAGTGGGGTATAACCAGATTGGCTGCTGCCCCAAAACTTGGCTTTAAAGTGTTCTTGGAGTTGTCATAAAGTTTGACAAGCTAGCCCCCAAAGTTAACAGAGTTGCCCCAAGGGTGGCAAAGTCGCCCCAAATTAGCAAAACCTCAACGACGGATTTGAAAGCTCACCCAAATGTGTCTGTTTGTTTGTGGTGTTAGGTTTCGCCTTGGGTTCGCTGGTGGGGGGTCAGCTGTACAGCTACGCGGGGGGTCGCGGTTCCTTCAGGATATTCGCGGGCATGGCGCTGGTGGCGGCCGGCGCGCACGCGCTGCTGTTCGCGACCGTCACCAGGAACGACAACAAAGGTATGTTGTCATTATCATCATCATCATGATCAACCCATTACCGGCTCACTACAGAGCACGGGTCTCCTCTCAGAGTGAGAAGGGTTTTGGCCATAGTCTACCACGCTGGCCAAGCGGATTGGCAGACTTCACACACCTTTGAAAACGTTATGGAGAACTCTCAGGCATGCAGGTTTCCTCACGATGTTTTCCTTCACCGTTAAAGCAAGTGATATTTAAATACTTAAAACGCACATAACTCCGAAAAGTTAGAGGTGCGTGCCCGGGATCGTACCCACGACCTCCGATTAGAAGTCGGTTGTCCTAACCACTAGGCTATCACAGCTAGCTAAAGGTATGTTGTAACACTAGACAACTAGATGGCGCTGCGGGCACATTAGCTCACGCTATGAAGCTCTGTGGTGGAATCTATACAGGGTGTAAGGAAACCACTATCGATAACGAAGACAGGTTATAGTAGAGCGTTCCCCATACACCCTGTATTACAAGTCACGGCTAATAAGTCTAGCGTTGACCTTCAATCCGCAGAAGTCGAAAATGAGGTATCTCGGGGTGTGAGGGGGTCGCGGGAAGGGCGTGGGGATCGTTCGTAAGCTCTGATTAGATCTCGCGGATCCCTCGTAAGCGCTGATTGGCTCTCCAATCGTACTGTGTCCCGCTCACTCGTACAACGCTGCGCGCACTTGGAGGTCACCGCTCGACTTACGTGCCGAGAGTTATAGTTAAGTTGATTCTAATACGGCGGGGTGATTACGTATCTCGCGACAGGTTTGCAACAGGCGTAAATTGCGCGATCATTGCTGTCAAACGTCACTTTTGCAAACATCAAATTGGTATTATCTAAAATTCCTTGACAGCAATACGACAGCGACAGCCAAGCAAAATGAAACGTCAAACTGCAACAACCTCTGCATTTGTTGCAAAGTGATTGTTGATTTGTTGTGAGTAATTGTCGAGTACGTTTACTGTTTTTTTTAAATACATACATTTAACAAGCAATTTTATTAATTATTGAATTATCGATGGCAAAAGTACATTTTGCGACAGGCGAGCAATAGACGTGCGATCGGCTTGCGTAATACGAATTCTAGTGACATTTTGCGACCGGTCGCGTAGTGGTCGCTGTCGCATTGCTATTGCTGTCGCGTTGCTATCGCTACTGCAAAGTTTTACGTAATCACCCCGCCGAACTTGTTAATGTATATTGTTTAATATGTGTCTGATCAACGAATAATTTGAAATTCTGTTCTATTCTATTCTATTTCACAGAACCAAAGCAAATAGAAATGACGCCGCCCGAAGTGGAGAAAATGCTGCCTGAAGAGAACTCCAACGCCATCTATCGAGACACGGTGGTACCGATCAACGACAATCAAAAAAATGGCGACAACAGATAACATAAAATGTTGGTCTGAATAGTCGTCGTCATCAACTGACAGATGTCCACTGCTGGACATCGGACTTCCACACGCCACGATCTTGTGCCGCCTGTATCCAGCAGCTCCGTAGTCTGAATAGTACATACTATTTAAACGGGTCTCCTGCGATGATATTTTTGTTAGAAATCGTTTTGCTAACAAAATGGCGGCTTTGTCTAACAGTAACACTATGACATGTTATCAATTAACACGATAACAACTTAGCCCGACCCGAGAATCGAACCCTGGACCGGCGTCACGCAGTCGAACATTCTAACCGCTAAATCAACGAGGCAGTCAATATTATTAAAGTTCGATTTTTAACCCCCGACGCAAAAACGACGGGGTGTTATAAGTTTGACGTGTCTGTGTTTGTGTGTCTGTCTGGTCCCCTGTGGCGCTCAAACGGGTGGACCGATTTGAATGCGGTTTTTTTTTTGTTTGAAAGGTGAATTAGTCGAGAGTGTTGTTAGCTATGTTTGATGAAAATCGGTTCAAGATGGCCGCCGCTACAAAATGGCGGATTACATATTTTTTCACAACTCCCTTAATATGGGTAGTAGAATAGCACTATTGCAAATCCAAGATGGCCGCCGCCACAAAATGGCGAATGTCGGGGGTTTTTTAAATTTTTAATTTATGTTAGAGTATTTTTAGCGCAGGCAGACCCGCCTCCGTTTATTTCTAACGGCTTTTTAACGCGCGCAAAAAAAGCGTTCTTGAGAATGATGGCAATTTTTTTAAATTGTGATTAATTAGGACGAGCAATAAGTTATATTTTGTGATAATATAAAATGTTTTTGTAGAATACCTACGTATTTTAATCACACTAATATTTTATTAGGTATTCAGATATATACAGGGTTAAAATATCGCTGGTCTAGAATCTAGATGAACAGGGCATTATTCAAAAAAAAATTTTTTTTTTCAGCAGTATTAATGTTTCTTTTCGGCCGTTATAATTACTTGGATGAAAATGTGAAAATAATTTAATACAGGTGATTTGAAATCACCTGTATTAAATTATTTTCACATTTTCTATTCGACAGTATTTAGGGCCTGTTTCACCACCTGATAAGTATGGATAGCTTTTTGACAACTTTTGTCTTTGTCACTTGACATAGAGTGAGAAAGTGACAAAACTCTAACATTATCTTAGACAAAAGTTACGTTTAAGTTATCCGACACTTATCAGAAGGTAGTAAAACAGGCCTTTAATGTACGCTTCTTGTTCAAGTTATATTTCTTTAGGAGCGTTATGAAAAAATGATGAGAGTGAATTTGTATGATAGAAGTTGCTCGCTAACCTCTCCACTGTCAGACGCTTCGCAAACAAAAATGGCCGTCTGTCGCGCCATCTATACCCTGATTTCTAATTCCGTGGAATTCTGACGTTTCGTAATGTTGCCAGAAATAAAACAATTCCCAGAAAAAAGGTGAAAACTTCAAAGCTTATGTAAATAAAAATCAACTGCCGCATGTAGATATGACAAATGCCTGACAGACACTTAATGGTGAGAATGTCATTTGACTTCCATTTTTGAATGAATTTTTTCAATGTGCTTCTTTTGTTTTCTATTGCTGTTAGTGTGCACTTTCTAATTTCCACTCTTGGTGTTTTCTATTTTAGGGCGAAGCGACTAATATTATTATTCGGCATATGGCTTTTTATGATGACAGGGGAATTAAAGTAGTTTGGGGTAAAATCGTACTTCGTAGATGTTAACCCTGTTCTCCATACAAATAACTCATTTGTAAATGACAATGACAGCTGTCAGAATTCCACAGAATTAGAAATCAGGGTATAGTGTCTGATTCTAATTAATTAATTATTATTTGCATGCAAAGAAGTAGAACTTACATAAAATTATGTACATTAAGTACACACACCTTTTTTGACGTGATAACGTCTTATAAATCGATGAACGCCGGCTGCACGCACACAAAAGTGTCACGTTCCGCCTAAGCCGAGCGTGCAAGCGAGAGCGCGGAACAAGCGATAGAGAGGCACGATCGGCCTATATTGTTTTATTGTTCTATAATGTTTTGTTATGACGTTATCACTTAAATTAAACCGACTTTACAGACAACCAATTTTTTTTCATTGTAATATGTTGTTCATCTAAAGAAAAGACATAATATATCGATGTGATATAGAATAAGTACAACATAATAGTTATGCTTATTATGATTAAAATTTATAAATATAAAAATTAAAAATTAATAATAATATAATCAACATCCATCCGATCCTATAGTTGGATGGGTCGCCAAATTTCGTTAAAAATACGTAATTTTAATAATATAATTTTTCATATACTTAGCTAACCTAAGTAGTTTTCTATGTTGTTTGTTTTACTTACAAATTGTTTGAAAATGTCGTATGAAACGCGTGCGCATAGAAAACTAAACTCGGCGCTATTTAAAACCCTCGCATATGGCTCGGGTGTATTCAACTTTGCGCCGAATTTAATTATATACTTTGCGCACTCGCAATATTAAGAAAATATTGTATTATGTGTTTTGTGTTTAATGAACTGACTGAATGTGCCATTTTTATATTGGAGGCTGCGTGTACGCGGGCGCGCCTCTCGCTCGCACTCAGTCGACAAATGCCTGGGTGCGAGCGAGACAGCAATACATTTCTGCGACAGATGAATATATATATATATTCACATATTTTAGTAAGTCCCGTACACTATGTTTTATTTTTGTTATGTAATTGAATAGATTTATTTTGTTTATTGATCATTTTACTAAGTAAGTTAATTGCATAGTTATACTCGTTAATGAGGGCCTATTTTTTGATATTGTATCAATTTCATATTATTCTAATAAGAAAATTAGAGTTTTCTTATTGGAAATGTCGAATTTATTCGTCAGTCTAGGTTTGTTTGGCGACGGAATAGTAAAGCCCTGGATTAATTATTATTATCTGTTGTATTAGTAAATTTTTATCATTTCATATAATTAATTTAATAATTCGTTAATTCAATATCATTATTTTTATAATTCGTTGGGTGCACTTTTTTGTCATACACAATGCAAAAAAGGTTTTTATTTTTAACTTTTATTTAAGTCAGCCGTTGACAGCGATCTCAGATGATGGTGAGTCCAAGATGCATGCTGGCTGACTTGGAAATATACAGGGTATAAGGAGATCGCTTCCGGAAACTTAGCGCTACTATTATACTACCTAAACACAAAGCAATACCAATAACTATTTGCCTTATAAGGTAGGTATTGCGGGACGAGGCGCACAATGGTAGGTAGGTATCTACTCTTAGGTAATGCAACGTTTGTTGACCTCCAGTGTCAGTTGATTTTATTTGAATTACATTACGAACTTTATAAAATACAAGAAATCCTTTTTTTTTTTTTGCAATTACAGTTCTGTTTAACTCCCAAAAACTGGTGTTGTACAAAAAATGAAATTATTGTTTTTTTTTAAACGAATTTTATATCACGTTTTTATACAACGTTAGTTTTACTTTACGCAAAACCTGAAAGTAGTTTATTCACAATCAGTAACAAAATCGAATCCAACCATTTTTATATAGTGTTATATTTTTGTCCAAAAATATTTTGAAATCCTACAAGCTGAGACACAATGGTTTACCGCGCATCAGCTGACGGTCGGCACACAGCGGCGGTCATTCAACTCGCGTCGATCGCAAGTCGCTGCGGCGACGGCTTGCGGTGACCATTTTTTTCGAGGACAATGACGCAACATAACAAGCTTATAACTTCGTTACTTTTCATTATATTTTTTTGAAATTTTGTATAATTATTCTTAATGTAAAAATATTTGACACGTGTTTCGGTTTTTGCGCAAAGTAAAACTAACGTTGTATATGTAGTATGTTACTTCGTTCACTGTAACTTCACTGTATCTTCGTTTCCGAGAGCGTTCTCATATAATATAAGGTAACAGACCTTGTATTATTATTATTTCAAAATGTTAAAGCATAATATTAATATCACACATTTAGGTATAGGAGTACGCGGCAGGCGAGGAGTGCGGCGACACGGAAGCGCGGTTCCCGCATGCGTTGATTATTCCTCGACTGGTTAAACACCGCATGCGGGGAACGCGGCCATCCCGTCGCAACATTCCTGCCTCGTTGCTTACTGAGTCGAAGGCTAGTCCATTTTTGCAAGTTTATTTTTCAATCTGCAAAATGTTGTTTTCTAAATAAATATCGAACAATTAAAATACATCACGTATTTTAGATTATGAAATTTTTGTATAATGATATTTCTATACATATTTTGTATCACATAATTGAAATAAATGACGTAATAATTAATATTCATTTTGTTTCATTTTTCATCTTCTAAAACCATCATCACCATCATCATCATCATCATCATCATCATCATCATCATCATCATCATCATCATGATCAACCCATTACCGGCTCACTACAGAGCACGGGTCTCCTCTCAGAGTGAGAAGGGTTTTGGCCATAGTCTACCACGCTGGCCAAGCGGATTGGCAGACTTCACACACCCTTTGAGAACGTTATGGAGAACTCTCAGGCATGCAGGTTTCCTCACGATGTTTTCCTTCACCGTTAAAGCAAGTGATATTTAATAAGACTTAAAACGCACATAACTCCGAAAAGTTAGAGGTGCGTGCCCGGGATCGAACCCACGACCTCCGATTAGAAGTCGGTTGTCCTAACCACTAGGCTATCACAGCTTTTATAACCTGGTATGGTTATGGCGGGTATGGTTTTAGAAGCTAAAGCTAAAGCGATTAATAATTAAATTACTCAATAAATAAATTAGCTAAGTATTTTTCTCAGGGCTGACAATTCCACTTTTATTTTTAGAAGGAACCTTAAAACAAGTAGCCTAGATCACTCCCTGTCTAAACTACTATTCTACCTTCTTGTATTTTAAAGTCTTGTCAAAATCGATCGAGCCGGCTGAATTCGAAGGTTCGAAGGTTAGCCCATAGAGAAAAAATAACTTGTTAGCGTTAGTTAAGTACGTTAAACTTAATAAGAAGCAGTAACAAGTGTAAATTGAAAATTTAAAAAACCCCCGACATTCGCCATTTAGTGGCGGCGGCCATCTTGAATTTGCAATAGTGCTATTCTACTAGTCAAGCCCTTTCATTTGATACCCATATCAAGGGAGTTGTGAAAAAATATATAATCCGCCATTTTGTAGCGGCGGCCATCTTGGACCGATTTTCATCAAACATAGCTAAGAACACTCTCGACTAATTCACCTTTCAAACAAAAAAAACCGCATTCAAATCGGTCCACCCGTTTGAGCGCCACAGGGGAACAGACAGACACACACACACACACACACACACACACACAGACACGTCAAACTTATAACACCCCGTCGTTTTTGCGTCGGGGGTTAAAAATCGATTCACTCGCTTTAACAGTGAAGGAAAACATCGTGAGGAGACCTGCACGCCTGAGAGTTGTCCGTGATGTTGTGACGCGGCGTGTTCCTGTGCCGCACCGCACTCGGCCGCGGCGTGGTGGACTGCGGCCTGAACCCGCCCCACTCTGACACGAGACCCGTGCGTTGTAGTGGGCTGGTGATGGGGTGATGATGATGATGATGATGATGATATTATGAAACCGAGTCGTATTCGGCCTTTTTTTATGGATTATTTTCAATGGTAAAGCTGATATTTACTAATATCTATCTATACATATAATAAAATCGTAGACTTGCCGTATCTGTACATTGAAGATTTTTGCAAAATAATAACTGGGGGATATTAAGGATAAGTAATAGAACGTAAAAAAGCTATTTTTGAAATTTTTGTCTGTTTGTCTGTTTGTCTGTTTATCTGTTTGTCTGTTTATCTGTTTGTCTGTATGTTTGTGCGCGCATCACGCAAAAACTACTGAATGGATTGCAACGAAACTTGGTACGATTTAAGTTCATACTACGGAGTAACATATAGGATACTTTTTATCCCGAAATTCAGCACGGTTCCTTAGGGAGAGGGGATGAAAGTCAAAACGTGTATTTAGCTGTAATTCAATAACGCGTGGTCCGATTTCATTCATTCTTTTTTTGTTACAAAGTAGATACTTTAAAGATTACTGACTAATCTCTAAAAGGCTGGATCGATTTTGATGGGACTTTCACTGGCGGATGTTTCAATTTTGATCTACCTAAACATCAGCCATTGAACTTTTCACAGTTTTTAGCATGATAGGAGCTCAAAGGAGCTTAGGAAAAACAAAATAATTCCTACGGGATTTTTAAAAACCAATATATATCCACGCGAACGAAGTCGCGGGTGTCCGCTTGTAAACTAATAATACGTATGGATTATTCTTTATTCTTTAACATGACAATTGACACACGTTATAGTGATCGTCGCGCACCGCCAGGCGGGCGACGTAGTCTAGCGCGCGCTGTATCTGCGGCGACGACAACTTTAAGTATTTGTCAGAATCAGCTGATTGCATTACATTGCGAACTTTTAAAGAACTTACAGGAAATATTATTTTCTTTTTCGAGTTTTTTTTTCCTCGTGGTATCTTCTCTCTATTATATGTCTTTGCACCCGATAGTGGTCCCCATATATGCAACCGAGTCGTATTCGGCCACTTTTTTGTATGTAGGTACCATATGGTCGACCAGAATCTCATGAAAAATTGGGAAATGAAATTCCAAAGTTAGCAACACTACGGCTGCCCTAGCGATAAACAAAGTAACTGATATTTTTTGTGAAATTGATTTTTTTGCATTAACAAAAGTTTTATGTTTTATGTACCTATTATTGCCATAGAAGACGGGTAATAAGATGAAAAAATAATAATCTGCATATTATATGGATTCATCTTTATTATCATTACCATGACACACGTTATAGTGAATTGTGTTCTGTGCGCGCGAGGCGGGCGACGTAGTCCAGCGCGCGCTGTATCTGCGGCGGCACGGGCGGCGGCGTGGGCAGGTGCGCGCCCGTGGGCTGGAACCCGTTCTCGTCCGCCGTGTACAGCAGGTTGATTACCTGTGACAGACGACGCTTGTACAGTGTTGATTACCTGTGACAGACGACGCTTGTACAGTGTTGATTATCTGTGACAGACGACGCTTGTACAGTGTTGATTATCTGTGACAGACGACGCTTGTACAGTGTTGATTATCTGTGACAGACGACGCTTGTACAGTGTTGATTATCTGTGACAGCCGAGGCTTATACAGTGTTGATTATCTGGTAGAGATGACACTTATACAGTGTTGATTGTCTGGTAGAGATGACACTTATAGAGTGTTGATTGTCTGGTAGAGATAACACTTATACAGTGTTGATTGTCTGGTAGAGATGACACTTATACAGTGTTGATTGTCTGGTAGAGATGACACTTATACAGTGTTGATTGTCTGGTAGAGATGACACTTATACAGTGTTGATTGTCTGGTAGAGATGACACTTATACAGTGTTGATTGTCTGGTAGAGATGACACTTATACAGTGTTGATTGTCTGGTAGAGATGACACTTATACAGTGTTGATTGTCTGGTAGAGATGACACTTATACAGTGTTGATTGTCTGGTAGAGATGACACTTATACAGTGTTAATTGTCTGGTAGAGATGACACTTATACAGTGTTGATTGTCTGGTAGAGATGACACTTATACAGTGTTGATTGTCTGGTAGAGATGACACTTATACAGTGTTGATTGTCTGGTAGAGATGACACTTGTACAGTGTTGATTGTCTGGTAGAGATGACACTTGTACAGTGTTGATTGTCTGGTAGAGATGACACTTGTACAGTGTTGATTGTCTGGTAGAGATGACACTTATACAGTGTTGATTGTCTGGTAGAGATGACACTTATACAGTGTTGATTGTCTGGTAGAGATGACACTATAACAGTGTTGTTAGGTTACCTTACGGGCCGAATCATCGGGAGAGCGCCCCGTAGCTACTCTTGGCGTGTCCCCGAGCACTTTCTTGACTACCCACAAGTTATTTTTTGTCTCTTTCTTGGTCCCTGTTATCCCTCCCGCCTTACTGGGGGGACGTCACAGCAACACTCGCCTTCAGAGGCGGACGTCACAGCAACGCACTCGCCCGCAGCTCTGTCGTTCCTGTTTCTTTCCTCCTCGCGAGGACAGGATATTATGAGGATCAGCAGAACAGTATATTAAGATAGCAATATGTGCAGCAATGGATAGCAATGGATATGTGGGCAGCGAGATCGTGCCCCTGGAGAGCGACCCCGCGCTGCACACGGTGCAGACGGTGGGGCGGCTCAGCGCCGTGGCCGCGCGCCGCGTGTGGGCCAACCTCGCCGCCAGGGCACAGAGTACCTACAGAGGGGAAGCTTCTACAAGCGGCCCGCTGTAGGTACACTCACACATATGCGCACGTTTGTCACCAACTGTACCGGTTAGTGGAACGAGCGGGCGTCCGTGAACCGTTGGTGAGTGTGTTTGTGTGAGTACACCTACCGCAGGCCGTTTGTATGAAGCTTCCTCTCTGTAGATTTACTACTCGTGCCGCCAGGGTGCAGCAGCTGAAGACCAACGGAGTGGAACTGGACGTCCGTCGCTACATCACCGCGCTGCTGGCAGCTCTGCACCTGGCAGGGGCGTAGCTACCGCCGTATATGCCGTATCAATTATACGGGGCCCCCAAGCCACGGGGGCCCCCGACGTGTGTAAGCAAAAATTAACAAAAACTTCCCAAATTGTTAATTTCAGAAATGACAAAAGTCAAAAAATGTTGTCCAAAAGTTGTCCATAGAGGCAGAATCTTTAGAAAAACTAAAGTCATCATCAGCTATAAATCCTACTAATATTATAAATGTGAAAGTGTGGATGTTTGGATGTTTAGATGTTTGTATGTTTGTATGTTTGTATGTTTGGATGTTTGTTACTCAATCACGCCGCAACTACTGAACCGATTTGGCTGAAATTTTGAATGGAGATAGCTTATGCCCTGACTTAAAACATAGGCTACTTTTTATCCCGGAAAAGTATTCCTGTGGGACTAAAATAGATATAATCTTCCAAAAACGCCATAGAGGGCGCTGACTGTTCTTAGGTAAATCACGTTCACATAACACATTATTGCAATAGTTTGCTGTGTTGCATGCATTGGCAACACATAGGCTACTTTTTATCCTGGAAAAAATGCACAGTTCCCATGGGATTTTGAAAAACCCAAAGTCTATATCTACAACTATAGGTAGATTATTATAGCGAACTTCCTTGATAGAAAGTATAAAGGTTGGAAAAGGGATCGGGAACGGGAACCGGGAATCAACGATTCCCTCGGGATTTGTTCAAAACCGAAATTTACGCGAGCGAAGCTGCGGGCAGAAGCTATCACACATAATCACAATACCAATCCTACTAATCCTACTATCCTACTAATCCTACTAATCCTCCTACTATCCTACTAATCCTACTAATATTATAAATGTGAAAGTGTGGATGTTTGGATGTTTAGATGTTTGTATGTTTGTATGTTTGGATGTTTGGATGTTTGTTACTCAATCACGCCGCAACTACTGAACCGATTTGGCTGAAATTTTGAATGGAGATAGCTTATGCCCTGACTTAAAACATAGGCTACTTTTTATCCCGGAAAAGTATTCCTGTGGGACTAAAATAGATATAATCTTCCAAAAACGCCATAGAGGGCGCTGACTGTTCTTAGGTAAATCACGTTCACATAACACATTATTGCAATAGTTTGCTGTGTTGCATGCATTGGCAACACATAGGCTACTTTTTATCCTGGAAAAAATGCACAGTTCCCATGGGATTTTGAAAAACCCGAAGTCTATATCTACAACTATAGGTAGATTATTATAGCGAACTTCCTTGATAGAAAGTATAAAGGTTGGAAAAGGGATCGGGAACGGGAACCGGGAATCAACGATTCCC
The DNA here is from genome assembly GCA_920104075.1 of Melanargia galathea. Taxonomy (NCBI): domain Eukaryota; kingdom Metazoa; phylum Arthropoda; class Insecta; order Lepidoptera; family Nymphalidae; genus Melanargia; species Melanargia galathea. Next base: position 10,989,116 of record OV049878.1, read on the forward strand.
TCGGGATTTGTTCAAAACCGAAATTTACGCGAGCGAAGCTGCGGGCAGAAGCTATCACACATAATCACAATACCAATCCTACTAATCCTACTATCCTACTAATCCTCCTACTATCCTACTAATATCATAAATGTGAAAGTGTGGATGTTTGGATGTTTAGATGTTTGGATGTTTGGATGTTTGGATGTTTGTTACTCAATCACGCCGCAATTACTAAACCGATTTGGCTGAAATTTTGAAAGGAGATAGATTATACCCTGACTTAAAACATAGGCTACTTTTTATCCCGGAAAAATCTACAGTTCCCACGGGATTTTGAAAAAAACCGAAATCTCTAGCTACAACTATAGGTAGATTACTATAGCAAACTTCCTTGAAAGTAGGTGTAAAGGTTAGAAAAGGGAGCGGGAATGGGAACCGGAAATCTACGACTCCCTCGGGATTTGTGAAAAACCAAAATTCTCGCGGGCGAAGCCGCGGGTATTCTCTAGTGATTTAATAAATCAGTTAGCCAAAAAAAAGGCAAGGAAAGTATAGTTATATTTAATTTGAAATGTTTGTAAAAATTTTAGGAAAAGTGACAGATAAATAATTATGATGAATTTAATATTGCTTTTAATTTTATGCAAACATTTTTTTTTCTTTTGTGAGAAATCTTTACCCTTCATAAGGGCCCCCAATAAAAATTTTATACGGGGCCCCGCCAAGGTACGCTACGCCACTGGCACCTGGCCAAGGTCACCAGCCAGCAACAGCAGCAGGAGGCGACGGCCAACGGCCACCAAACCTCCCCCACTAATATCACAATAGTGACCTGTCCGTCGGGCGCAGTGTACTGGTACTGTCCCTCCACCAACAGGCTCGGCTCCGCGCCGACGCCGCTGCGCAGCGAACCGCGCTGCTCGTGGAAGATACCGCCATCTATAAACATTAAACAACCAACAAATACTTAACTATAATAATATTTTTGCGATAATACAACAAAAAAAAAGCTATGATAGCCTAGTGGTTAGGACGACCGACTTCTAATCGGAGGTCGTGGGTTCGATCCCGGGCACGCACGTCTAACTTTTCGGAGTAATGTGCGTTTTAAGTATTTAAATATCACTCGCTTTAACGGTGAAGGAAAACATCGCGAGGAAACCTGCATGCCTGAGAGTTCTCCATAACGTTCTCACGCGGTGTGTGAAGTCTGCCAATCCGCTTGGCCAGCGTGGTAGACTATGGCCAAAACCCTTCTCACTCTGAGAGGAGACCCGTGCTCTGTAGTGAGCCGGTAATGGGTTGATCATGATGATGATGATGATGACAAGGGTTGCCTGGAAGAGATTGCTTTAGAAATAAGACCGCCTTTGCATGCTACCGTACTTCCAATTATTATTATTGTATTCGTTCTTTATGATTTTTTACATCATGGTGTTTCTATTCTATTCTAGTTATCGTCCGATAGACGTCCACTGCTGGACATAGAGACTTTGACACGCCGCGGCCTTGTGCCGCTTGTATCCAGCGGCTCGCTGCGATTATTGATCTCGTCGGTCCACCTCATGGGGGATCTGGCAACATTGCACTTTCCTGTGCAAGATTGCCATTCTAGCACCTTGGAGGTTTGATACAAAAGCTACTTAAGTAGTACATTTTAGAAAAATTGCATAGACAAGCTAAGTATATACCTACCTACTTACTTACTTTAGAAAAAATTAAACCCGACTTCGGTCAAGCAATCTCAGAGAAATCGGTGTATACTTACTTAGTCTAGAAATCATTAACGTGCTCTCCGAGGCACGGGGGTGAAACACCAACTCTGAGAATTTCTTGATAGAAAAACCCAATACCTACCTAACAATTATTTGCCCGACCCGGGAATCAAACCCGGGACCTCGTGATCTGCAGTCGTATATGCTAACCACTAGTCCAAGAGTTATATTAGAGATACAAACATACCTACACAACTTCATTTTTGAAGTCTGTTAAGTACCTGTCTGTATGGCCCACTTGTACGAGCCGTCGTCATGGGGCCCGTCGAAGTCGTTCCTGATGATGCCTCCCTCATCCGCGGCCTGGCTGCGCGACCGCCGCGCTATTGTCAGCAGCTGAAGCAATCATCATCATCATCAACCCATCACCAGCCCACTACAGCGCACGGGTCTCGTGTCAGAGTGGGGCGGGTTCAGGCCGCAGTCCACCACGCCGGCCGAGTGCGGTGCGGCACACGAACACGCCGCGTCACAACATCACGGAGAACTCTCAGGCGTGCAGGTTTCCTCGCGATGTTTTCCTTCACCGTTAAAGCGAGTGATATTTGATTGCTTAAAACACACATAACTCGGAATTTAAGTTAAGGTGCATCGTGCATGCCGGGAATCGAACTATGTCCCGCCAAAATGGAGGCCGAAGTCTTAACAACTATACTTTCACCGCTTAATTCATTCATACTTAACAGTAATTTTATTACAAAACAAGCGGACACCGGCGACTTCGTTCGCGTGGATATTGGTTTTTAAAAACCCCGTGAGAATCATTTTGCTTTTCCTAAGCTCCTTTGAGCTCATGCTTTGCTAAAAACTGTTAAAAGTTCACTGGCGGATGTTTAGCTAAATAAAAATGCAAACATCCGCCAGTGAAAGTCCCATCAAAATCGGTCCAGCCTTTTAGAGCTAAGCCAGTAATATTTAAAGTATTTCCTTTGTAACAAAAAAAGAATGAATGAAATCGGACCACCAGTTAACGAATTACAGCTAAGTACACATTTTGACTTTCATCCCCTCTCCCAAGGGAACCGTGCTGAATTTTGGGATAAAAAGTATCCTATATGTTACTCCGTAGTATGAACTTAAATCATGCCAAGTTTCATTTCAATCCATTCAGTAGTTTTTACGTGATGCGCGCACAAACATACAGATAAACAAACAAACAAAAATTTCAAAAATAGCTTTTTTACGTTCTATTAAGTACTTATCCCTAACATCCCTCAGTTATTATTTTGCAAAAATATTCAATGTACAGATACGGCAAGTCTACGATTTTATTATAAGTACCTATGTATAGAAGATATAGATGACGATTAATTATTCCGGAGACCTTTAATTACTACATGAATGTAAAGTAAGGTATGTCATCACTCCTCTTCAATGCGCGTTAATTCAATATCCTACAGCGAAAGGTCAAAGGCAATCCACGCCAACGAAGTCGCGGGTATCCGCTTGTTAAACAATAATAAAGGTGATTATAGCTCTATTATGCGTTTATATACAAGGGACCAGTAAATCCTTTAGGCAAACTAGGCACATGCCTAGGGGCGCGAGATTACAATGGGGCGAAAAATGATTGAAACAATGATTTAAGACCATTTTTGTCCAGGATAAAATCACTCGGAGCGCTTTGATTTTCAAGCACTTTCACATGCTCTCACTCTTAACTCCACCACTGGTGCGGCAGCTGAAGTTCGGAGCTGTGATGGGTTAGGTCTAAACTATTGTTGTTAAAATTTCCAGTCGGTATAAAATGACTTTTTAAATTGAACCGTGACCTCCCGTAGTATAAGGAATAAAGAACTTGAATTTACCTAAACAATGACATATTGCCGATGTGGCTGTCTTATAGAGCGCTGTTGACATCTAATCCGCCACTGCAAGGGACTACACATATGAAGGAGTTACACAGTAATTAGCTATTGACTGAAGCAATTAAATTCTCTATTTCACAAATTTTCTTCTTTTGATGTCGGTTGTAATACTATAATTAGCTAAACGTCTTATTTAACCGACGTTTAAAATGTTGTGTAATCAATCATCGATCGATTAACATCATCACACGCAATAATATCGCACGTCGCGACGAAAAATTATCGTTTCTTTCATAACATTATATGTTACATCTACCAACCTACCTTATTTTACTAATGAATCTAATGTTTAATTTAATTTATTCGTCGAATGAAACTTGATTCAAATTAGCGGTTCTAAAAAATCAAACAAAATCGACCAGCCCGCGAAATAATTGTGAAAATATGTAGAAACTTACAATTTACTTAACTGTAGGTAATTATGTACAAATTGTGAGAATTTTCCTGTCTTTGCTTCTTATTTTCCTAAAGCGTTTTCTTATTGTAAAACGCGAATATTTCCCTTTCTGAAAACGGAAAAAATCTCCTCTTAGAACGTGACCCAAAGTAAAGTGACCTAATCACAAACAAGTATAAATTAGAAATGTAAAAAACCCCCGACATTCACCATTTTGTGGCGGCGGCCATCTTGGATTTGTTATAGTGCTATTCTACTAGTCAAGCCCTTTCATTTGACACCCATATTAAGGGAGTTGTGAAAAAATATATATAATAGTAGCGGCGGCCATCTTGGACCGATTTTCATCAAACATAGCTAACAACACTCTCGACTAATTCACCTTTCAAACAAAAAAAACCGCATTCAAATCGGTCCACCCGTATGAGCGCCAGAGGGGAACAGACATACACACACACACACGCACGCACGCACGCACGCACGCACGCACGCACGCACGCACGCACGCACGCACGCACGCACGCACGCACGCACGCACGCACGCACGCACGCACGCACGCACGCACACACACACACACACACACAGACACGTCAAACTTATAACACTCCGTCGTTTTTACGTCGGGGGTTAAAAAGCAATTTGTTGGATATGAGCGCATAGCGCAATAGCGCAGCGGTCGTCGGACGCGGATCAATAAACGTAAGGTCGACGGTTCAAACCCCACCCGTTAGACTATTGTCGTACCAACTCCTCGTACAAGTTCACGCTTAAGACCCCTCTCCCAGTTTGACGCTATGGAAGTTTAGGTATCTAACGGCAGGTAGGCTGGCGGCCAGTTACACGGACGACTACTTGGATATAGCGCGACTATAACTATAGTTTTGGTACTTGTATTAAATATTAATTTATAAATTATTTATTTGATATTGTAGTATTATATATTATATATTTACTATAAAATATTTTTAAAATGACTTCGCGTGGGACTTTATCGAATAAGTATTTCATTAATCTACGTTCAACTTACAAAACAAAAGCGACCAGGATAATATGATGTTCTTCTCTATAATGACATGTAGGGTTCCGTATTTATATCATAGGTATCACGCATATTTAGCCTTCAACCATTTTTTTCTAAACTAACTAATAAAAGAAACAATCACCTTTTTAATTATTTAACAATTACCAATTATTATTATTATTATACATATTTCAAATCATCTGTCTGAAAATAACATTACAGAGCTGTTGCATTGCACCTGTTGAAGTTCTTGGATACATTTTCTGATAAGAGTACAATTATTTAAAGTTTACCAATAGAACAATAAAAAGTATGCAATCTTTGTTTACTGCTAAAATGTCGGTTTAGTCAGAAGTGCAAGTGCGACTTTTATTACAGTAATTAGTAATAAACAACAGGTGTTTGTAGTCATTAGGTAGGTACCTAGTATATTTTTTTGGGAGGAGGGGGCGAATTTTGCTATTTCGTATAATTTTTTTTTCTTCTTCTTTTGATTTCTTCCTTAAAAAAATACAACGGCCATTTTGGATTCCAAAATGAACATCATTTTTTATGTTCAGTCCCACCAAAAAACTTCGGAAATGAAATGACACCCATATTATAAACAAGTGGATAAACCCGCGACTTCGTTCGCATGGATATTGGTTTTTAAAAATCCCTCTCATTGAGAACTCTTTGTTTTTCCTAAGCTCCTTTGAGCTTATACCTTGCTAAAAACTGTTGAAATTTCACTGGCGGATGTTTAGGTACATCAAAATGTAAACATCCGCCAGTGAAAGTCCTATCAAAATCGGTCCAGCCTTTCAGAGATTGGCCGGTAATTTATAAAGTATCTTCTTTCTAACAAAAAAAGAATGAATGAAATCGGACCACCCGTTAACGAATTACAGCTAAGTACACATTTTGACTTTCATCCCCTCTCCCAAGGGAACCGTGCTGAATTTTGGGATAAAAAGTATCCTATATATTACTCCGTAGTATGAACTTAAATCATGCCGAGTTTCATTTCAATCCATTTAGTAGTTTTTACGTGATGCGCGCACAAACATACAGACAAACAGATAAACAGACAAAAATTTCAAAAATAGCTTTTTTATGTTCTATTACTTATCCCTAACATCCACCAGTTATTATTTTGCACAAATCTTCAATGTACACATATGGCAATTCTACGATTTTATTATATTATGTATAGATATGTATAGAAGATAATTTCTTAAAAAAAAATACGACGGCCATCTTGGAGTTCAAAATGGAATATTAGTTTATAATATTATATTTCCGTGACTGTCTTAGGTGCTATGCTGTAATTTCACTTATTTAAAAAAATACGCACTATTACTTACTACTCACGCATATTTTTTAGAAAAATATTCATGCTCAAAACTTTGCAGTCGTTGTATAAATTAGTGTTTACACGACTCTCGTACGTGCATCTGGATGGTGGCAAAATTTGCACAGGTCCTTCCCCAACGAGCGCCGGGCGCATACTAAATAAGCTAAGACAATGCGTAGCTATTTATTGTAATTTAGGGTGATGTTTAATAAGTTTTTATGTTTGATCAAATAAATGGATTGTTAATTAAACTATATACATAGATTCGTTAAAGAACATAGTTTATTTCTACATAAAAATTTTATTGAATTTATGCTTTTTTCAATACAAAAAATCGTGTTAAAGTAACCGTATAATTCGGGAAATTTGGCGAAAGTTCATTTTTTTTTACCCATTAATTTGATAAAAAATCTATATTCTGGTCTGTAATGTGTCAATAGGACTATATGTCTGATATTTAAGTATTTTTTTCAAGTAAATCAGATGACTTTAAAGGACAGATATAGAGCTTCAAAGTTGAGTCTGTTATTTATTTTATTAAAACGAGGTGTGGGAAATTGATCATTACAAAATAAATAAAATAGTTTTTGTAAATATGGTCTGACAAATGTCAATATGAAGGATTAGTTTATTTAAAACATGTAGGGTAAAACCCGGATAGACGCCCCACTTTTTGAAATGGCCTCATAACTTCTAAAATATTAATTTATTACAAATAATATTTATGAATATAGCTAGTTTAATCTTTTAGGTTCCATTATGACTTGTCTTTGTTGTCCTAACGATTACAGATTTTGCAGAATTTAACTTTTCGCAGACCCTTTTTTTGGGGATAGATGCCTACCTGTGTGGATAGATGCCCCACTATGAAAATATTAAAAAGGATAGATGCCCTATGAAAAAAAATAAGCAAAATACATAGTTTCATAAGTTTTTATTGTCTAAATATATAAAAGGAAAAGGTGACTGACTGACTGACTGCCTGACTGATCTATCAACGCACAGCTCAAATCACTGGACAGATCGGGCTGAAAGAGATAGATGCCCCGAAGTATATTAAAACTATCAGGAATTTATTGAAAAAAGAAATAAAAATATAAAAGAACATTAAAAATATTAAAAAAATACTTAATATATCTATAGGTATATTGGGGGATAGATGCCTCTAAGGGCACCTATACCTCGAAAAATCGAGGCAACTATCCTTTTTGATATGGATAGATGCCCTTTTATTTATTAAATAAACTAAAAACTAAAGAGCGATTATTTACACTTAGGTGTACACTTATTGAACCAGTGTATTGATATAATAAAAAATATAACAGAATCTTCTACTACTTCAAAAGTTATACAACGGCAAATACTCGCCTCTAAAACTTTGAAGGATTTGCCGCGTTCGCTGCGGAGATAATTACACGCACAAGCGAAACAAATTGTTTTAATACAAATGTATGTAGGGGCCTGAGGTTTGGGGGGCCTGCGCTTCTTATTTAAACTATCAATTTTTAGTCGCGAGTTTGGGAAGTCAGGTTTTTTGACACTGAGGCATCTATCCAACTGCGGCATCTATCCGGGTTTTACCCTATTGAAATATGTGAAAGTCTCTCCTACGATGCTAAATTTGGAGCTTGAAATCTCAGATTTTTCAGAGAAAAGGTAAAACTGCTCTTAATTGGAGAGAAACGGGGAATATTTTAACATTTAAACTATCGTGAGTGATATTCATTTTAAGGAATTGAAACACCGGCTTTAACTCACGTGTATTTTGTCGGAGTGTGCCCGACTAGTTTCGAGCCCTTAGTCATGAGCATGTTCGCGCGGCGCGGCGCAAATCAAACTTGTTTCTTGTTTGTTGTCTGAGTTTGATTTGCGCCGCTCCGCGCGAACATGCTCATGACTAAGGGCTCGAAACTAGTCGGGCACACTCCGACAAAATACACGTGAGTTAAAGCCGGTGTTTCAATTCCTTATGGGGAATATTGGTCATGGTGTTTGTTTAACTAGTGTAAATTAAAAATTTAAAAACCCCTTGACATTTGCCATTTTGTGGTGGCGGCCATCTTGGACCGATTTTCATCAAACATAGCTAAGAACACTTCCGACTAATTCATCTTTCAAACAAAAAAAAAAAACCGCATTCAAATCGGCTCACCCGTTTGAGCGCTACGGGGGAACAGACAGACACACACACACATACACACAGACACGTCAAACTTATAAGGCCCCGTCGTTTTTGTTAGAAAAAATCGGGGGTTAAAAAAATTGTTGTACCGACCCGGGAATCGAACCCGGGACCTCGTAAACCGCAGTGAAATGCTGACAACTAGACCAACGAGGCCGGTAATTTCGGTTTTCGGTAACAAAGCGACCTCGTGATCTCTATGAACATGGACCCCTCAAGCGAAGGTGACCGCAGATTCGGACGCACAGACTTACGTAACTATAAGTACTTCTACTTATTATATTGGTGTACCTACTTATTATTGCATGTCGGTAATCCACAGAGATTTGTCTAAGGAACAGAGCGGCGATTGCGAACATTTAAACGTCTATTGTGGCTAATTCTATTGTACACAATCTCTAAACTAAACTAAATAATTGACAGGTTTAAAAATAGTCCTATCCTTTTCCGCAGGTATAATTGTGAAAGAGATAAGAATATATTTAGCCCTGTCATTTTAGTTTAGGTTTAGAGATTGTGTACAACGGAATTAGCCACATTTTCTAAAACTATCGTCTAAAATGATATTGCATAATTCTAACTATAATATTATTGAGTCTGTTTGTTCGTTACGTTTTCACGTCTAAACCGCTGAACCGATTTTTACAAAATTTGATATAAGTAAGTAGACGAGACCTTAGAGAAGGACATAAGCTACTTTTTATCCCAGAAAATTTAAGAGTTCCGAAGCGATTCTTTAAAAAAACTAAATCCACGCGGATGAAGTTGCGGACATCAACTACATGTCTCCCGATCGAATTTCGGCCACGGCGGTCAATCTCAACTGAGGCGGAGATCTAGGCCAACTACGCAGGAGATATTAAGGTAAAGTCCCCTTATTCCGTGGTATTTTCATAAAAACTCGAAAGAACGTCAAAAATTAAGCATTTACTACACCTTTCTGAAGAACTGGCTATTTTTATCAGAAGCGTTATTTATTTAACTCTTGAAATATCCTAAAAGGACAAAAATTACAACTTGATTTAAATGTAAAATTAAATTAAATATGAAGAAAGTCCGAATGCTCCAATTCCGAGGTAAAAATCCTAATTCCGAGGCAAATGGCTCCTAATTCCGAGGGTACAGAATACAAAGGGAAACGAGTAGAATGAATTCTACATGGTGTTCAAAAATGAACTGTATTTATTAATAGATTTCAAAATCAATTCGATACGTATGTAATTGTTTAATTATGTTATGTTATTGCTCGTGCTGATTCATTCACTGACTCACTCATTGATCACCTCTCCTGTAAAATTTTGTATGAAAATTATTTTTTTCACAAATGGTTTCGTATATAGGATAAAAATTTATTCAGAACAAAAATATGGAGAGAGCTGATGATTGAGGATTTCAGAGACGAGCGATGGGCACGCTTAAGGTATTGAAGATAGGTGGCGGGTGCTCGAGCAAATGTCAGTCGAAACGTCATCCAATTGGCAGTGAGCTGAAAAAAAATTCAAAATGGCGAAAATAAGATGGCCGCCATACAAATCGTCGGTCTCCATCTCGGAAGGTATAAAAGATAGAAGAGTGGTTTCTTGGCAAAAGATGATCAGGATCCGATGGTTTATTGGATAAATAGAAAAAAAAATCAAAATGGCGGAATTTATTTTTCCATAGAAAATGTATGGCGAATATTGAGAGAGAGAAGTTGTTAACAATGCAGGCCTTTGATGCGGTTCTTTGGAGAACTCTCAAAGAAAAATATGGGAAGACATGATGATTGAGGGTTTGGAAGACGGTTGAGCAGCCCGGGCAGGGTATTGTAGATAGGTGGGAGGTGCTCAAACAAAAATTACTCAAAACCTCATCCCATTGGCACTGAGCTGAAGAAAAACCCAAAATGGTGTATACAAGATGGCGGCCATACAAATTTCGTCGGTGATTATCTCACTAAGTATAAAAGATGGAAGAGTGGTTTTTTTAGCAAAAGATGATCAAAATTTAATAGAAGTCAAATAGTGGCCTTGAAGTGGCGTGGCCTTTACTTCCTTTGACAGTACCACGAGCCTCAATAAATTCAAGGCGGTGCGTACGAATATAAGTTAACGACCTGTGTGCTTAGTCTAAAGCGGAGCACTCGAAAACGAACTCGAAAACTATTGATCGATTTCAGAGTAAAATAGACCTAAAATGTCTTGTATTAAGGTTTGAGTTCGCAAATACATTCAGCATTGTTCGAATGCTGAATGTATTGGCGAACTCAAACCTTAATGCAAGCCATTTTAGGTCTATTTTACTCTGAAATCGATCAATAGTTTTCGAGTTCGTTTTCGAGTGCTCCGCTTTAGACTAAGCACACTGTATGGTTAGTTCGAGCTTGCACACTTCGAAAACACTTCGATATTCAAATCTAAGTACAGATTTGAATATAAAAAAACTATAATATCAGAGCAAAATTAACCCTAATGCTCTTACAGTCAAATAAGATTTTAAAGTCGTAATGTGTGACCATCACCACCATATGTGTGATAATCCCCAAGTTCACCATCGTGAACTTGGGGATTAGCCCCTTGCGTTTCACTATCAAAGAAGTTGAGGAAGCAATTAAAAGCATGAAACGTGGGAAGTCACCGGGGCACGATGGCCTCAGTGTCGAACATTTGAGATATGCGGGTGTGCACCTTGCCAGAGTCCTCAAGCTGCTCTACAACCTTTGTGTAAGCCACAGTTACCTACCAGGTGATATGATGAAAACCGTGGTAGTGCCTATCATTAAAAACAGAACGGGCGATGCGGCGGACAGATCCAACTATAGGCCGATATCCTTAGCAACAATAATCGCTAAAGTACTCGACAGTCTGCTTGACGCACAGTTAAGCAAATCTTTCCAAGTACACGACGCGCAGTTTGGTTTTAGGCCAAAACTTTCAACGGAAAGCGCAATACTGTGCCTCAAGCAGACTGTGCAGTACTATACGGATAGAAAAACACCGGTTTATGCTTGCTTTCTGGATCTGTCCAAAGCGTTTGATCGCGTGGCATACAAAGTCCTGTGGCAAAAGCTTAAGAAGGAGACCAGCCTAAAACCCGAGCTTATCGCATTTTTCCAGTTCTGGTATAGTAACCAACAAAATGTGGTGAGATGGGACGATGCGCTAAGTGTACAGTATAGACTAGGTTGTGGAGTACGGCACGGGGGGCTGACGTCACCTAGGCTGTTTAATCTGTATGTAAATCAACTGATTGGGAGGCTCAGTAGAGCTGGTGTCGGGTGTTCGATTGACGGTGTCACTATGAACAACATTAGTTATGCGGATGACATGGTTCTGCTGAGCCCCTCAATCGGTGGTCTTAGACGGTTGCTACAAATTTGTGAGGAGTATGCCGGGGTGCATGGACTCAGTTATAACTCCAAAAAAAGTGAACTTCTTGTCTTTAGGGGAAAAAATAAATTACCTAGTTTGAAACCTATTATACAACTGGGTGGGTGTCCCCTTAAACAGGTCACTGAGTTCAAGTACCTTGGCCATATAGTAACCGACAGCCTAGAGGATAACAGCGATATTGAACGGGAACGCCGGGCGTTGTCGGTTCGAGGCAACATGTTGGCCCGCAGATTTGCGCGTTGTACACTGCAGGTGAAATTAACATTGTTTAAAGCTTACTGCCAATCGTTTTACACGTGCAGTCTGTGGACGAACTATACGCAGCGGACCTACGGCGCCCTGCGAGTTCAATACAACAATGTGTTGAGGGCAATGTTGGGGAAGCCTCGAAACTGCAGTGCGTCGGCAATGTTTGCGGATAATCGTGTGGATGACTTCTACGCGATTGTGCGCAAGCGTGCCGCGTCAATGATGAGCAGGCTCATGAGCAGCACCAACACCCTCCTCAGCACGTTGGCCGCTAAAATGGACAGCCCTCTCTGGAGGAGCTGGAACGGGGTGCACATCGGCACTAGGCCACAGAGAGTACGCTGGTGGCCCTGAATAGGTTAAGGTAGTGTAAGGACTAACATAGATTAAGTAATAATTGTACTAACACAAACAGATGTACTAACATAGATATATAAGTGTATTTTACTAACAAAATATGGATGCTTAATCTGAAATAAAATTATTATTATTATTATTATAATGTAGTAGGGAACTTCGAATATTTATTTTAAAAATTTCTGCTTGGGGCGTAGACGAATGGCTGAATATATTGGCGGACTCAAACCTTAAAACCAGCCAGTTTAGTTGCATTTCACTCTCAAGTCATGTTAGTCAATGTGTTTCGATACTCGAATTTCTATCATCGTTTCCCCAATGTACAAAGTAGGCATAAGGCCTCTGTACTCACTAGGTTAGCAATCAGCTGTTCGACAAAAATCTTAGATTTGATAACATGACAGGTTTAGGTATGACGGTGTGACTCTTGTTCCATGAAAGCAAAGGAGGTAACTTGGATGGGATGCCACGTGTGTGGATACACTGGCACTGTCTCACATACAGGTGACCTCCGTGGCGGCCGGAGCGGCAGCCACTAAGGCGGAAAGGGCCAAGAGGCGCAAATATGAAAATATAGAAAATAATTTCATATTTGTGCCTTTTGGGGAGGAGACCATGGGTTCGTAGGGCGAGGATGCTAGGTCCTTTTTTAAGGGCCTGTCATCCCGTCTCGTGGAGTCCACGGGTGACCGGAGAGCTGGCGCCTGGCAGTATAATATTGTACTCTGTATTACTACTGTATAATATTGTACTACTGTATATATATAATATATACTCCTACCTATCTAGAATGTGCCCCTGGCTGTGCCCCTCACCCATCTTTCAAACCTTCGATCATCATCACTCTCCGTATTTTTGCTCCGAATAATTTGTAAGGATGAGATTTCTTAAAAAAAAACTAATTTTACATTTGTACAATCGTTTTTTTTAGCTCGCTGCCAATCGGATGATGTTTCGAGTGATATTTGTTTGAGCACCACACACCAATCTTCAATAGGTGCTCTGGCCGTGCTCCTCATCCGTCTCCTAAATCCTCAATCATCAGCTGTCTCAATATTTTTCCTTCGCATGATTTTTTGTCTTCTATACGAAACCATCAATGAAAAAAACAATTTGTACGGAAAAATAAATCCTGACATCTTGATTTATTTTCTATCCATTTAGTAGATCTAAAGATCTACTAATCTTGGTTTCTACTAATTTTTGTTGTAAAAGTTGGTTGGTTACTAATCTAGGTTTTGATTTATTTTCTATCCATTTAGTAGATCTTTAGATCTTTAGGTCTTGATCATATTTTGCCCAGAAAATACTCTTCCATCTTTTATACTTAGTACGAGACATCGACGAAATTAGTATAGCCGCCATTTTGAATCTGCCATTTTGGGGTTTTTTTCAGTTCAGTGCCAACTGGATGAGGTTTCGAGTAATTTTTGCTTGAGCACCTCCCACCTATCTACAATACACTGCCCGGGCTCCTCAACCATCTTCCGAACCCTCAATCATCATATCATCCCATATTTTTTTTGAGATTTCTCCAAAAAACCACATCCAAAGCCTTGCATAGTTTACAACTTGTAGTCTCTTCAATATTCGCCATACATTTTCTATGGAAAAATAAATTCCACCATTTTGGTTTTTTCTATTCATCGAATAGACCTTTGGATCCTGATCATCTGTTGCTAGGAAACCACTCTTCCATTTTTTTTACCCTCCGAGGTAGACACTAGACACCGACGAAATTTGTATGGCGGCCATCTTTTTTTCGCCATTTTGAATTTTTTTCAGCTCACTGCCAATTGGATGACGTTTTGAATGACATTTGCTCAAGCACCCCCCTCCTATCTTCAATATCTTAAGCGTGCTCTTCACCCGTCTCCGAAATCCTCAATCATCAGCTCTCTCCATATTTTTGTTCCGAATGAATTTTTGTCTTCTATACGGAATCATTAGTGAAAAAAAATTTTTTATACAAAATTTTACAGCAGGGGTGATCAATGAGTGAGTCAGTGAATGAATCAGCACGAGCAATAATAAAATAAACGTTTTAGAATATGAATGTTTGCGTGACTGAACGCGAATGATACTTGGTGTAACTGAAACCATACTTAAATATTGTGAGCATCCTGTATTTTATTTCTATACATACCACGTAATTAGAGGCTCATAGAACCTTATTCCGAGGTAGTATTTCTATCCATACCACATAATTAGGGGCTCATAGAACCTTATTCCGAGGTAATACCACGGAATTGAGTTTTGTAACAAAAAACACGTTTCCTAATTCCGAGTGTTAAAAAAGAAAAGATTTTTCCATAAGAAACAAATAATTTAAAGCTTAATTAGATTATCTTCGTAAATATGTACAAAACTCTCACAAAATTGCATTGAAATATGTATAAATTTAATTTTCTTTTAAATTAATTTTCTTTAGCTTTCCCATACAATCTATCAATAAATTACCTAAATAGGTAAACTTTGACACGGTATAGTTAGTGATTGAGACGCCAAAGTGTACCTCGTAATTAGGACTCTGTAACCTTATTGCCTATTTAAATATTCAAAACCGAAACAAGAAGTATTTAACATAAAACGACTCTAAAAATTGAAAAAGTTATGAAGTCTATGAAATCGCAATTCCGCGGTATACCACGGCGTTAGGAACCGGCTAAAATATTTGGCACCTAACGCCGAGGTATTTTCAAAACCTATTTTCACCTTAATTTCTTTACAAATATTCACAAAAGTTGATTGTTTTCGATTGAAAATATAGTCCTTCAAATATTCAAATCTAAATAAAAACAAATAAAGCTCAAAATTAACGGATAAACACTATTTAAAAAAATGTAGGTATTTCGTGCACGAGGTCCAAGATGTATGAAACATGCGTTCGGGCCGGCTGCTAGTGTAAAACTTGCTGGTTATTTTAAAACATATACATATAAAACCAACAATTTCGTCATTTATCTATGGAATGATAAACTATCAATTGATTAAGATATGTTGCAGTAAAAAATAGCTTGGTGATCGGTAGAAAACGCTGTTTTTCTATATACCTCGGAATTGGGTGCCAATTTTAGAATACCACGGAATAAGGAGACTTTACCTTATAGTAAGTATAAATAGGTGCATTCTCTATGCCTCATAGTCCGATGGAACCCCGCGCCGCGCCAAATTCGACACGACCGGAAAGAGCTCAAGCGCAGCTGTTTACGTGCTTTCCGAGCCTCCGAGGCACGGGGATGTATCTAACACCGTCAACTATACCAACTCCGGGCTGGCACTGAAGATTTCTTGATAGAAAAACTCAATCAATAGGTACCCATAATATTGCCATATGTCTAGTATTATGACTTTATGTCTTATCTGTTAGTAATAAAATCTTGCAATATCTTCAAGACATTGGCTACAAGTGAATGTCGAATGAAGATAACATAATTGCCACAGGTTACGACTTACGACCCACGTTTAGGAGAAAGGCGATGTCATACAAACATACATTTGTATCCGGTACCGACCATTATCACTGACACTACATACTGTAAACTGGCTTTCGGCCGCCACTTCGTCTGTGCGATCACTACTTGAATAAATATTAATCACTACATAGTATAAAACAAAGTCGCATTCTCCGTCCCTATATCCCTATGTCCCTATGTCCCTATGTCCCTATGTCCCTATGTATGCTTAAATCTTTAAAACTACGCAACGGATTTTGATGCGGTTTTTTTTAATAGATAGAGTGATTCAAGAGGAAGGTTTATATGTATAAAAACATCCATTAAATAGTGGAGAAATACTGTTATTTTTGAGTTTTCTAATGTGATGTCGTAAATAATTACATTTTTTCCGCTTACATTGCAAACGCAGGCTGAACCCTACGAGATTTATCAAAATAATGTACTAAGTATTGTACACATTGAAAAGGTCTACAGAAAAGTCCGCGATGGTATATGTCTATCTCTTATGGATATCCCACAATAACATTTTTTTGTCATTTACTTTATACGACAAATAATGACCTTAAATACATTGTTGATTTAATATAAATCCATATGGCCCTTTACAGCATATGATTTAAATGAATACTTTCGAAGATATTACAGATTTAAAAATTGCGGCGGCGGGAGCGTGCCTATAAGCGCGTCAGTGGCCGCGGTTCTCCTTATAGCCCAGTGTCGATAATTTTTGAAACCAAAAAAAAAATCACTGTACGTAGAATGAAACCCATTGGAAAAGGAGGAGAGATATTATAAGAATACAAGGAAAAATAATTTACGGGCGATCTGAGCTCGGGAAAAAAGGGGGGGAGTTTTAAGGGTAAAAAACGGTTTATCTCGATTTCCGGCAAAACTAGAAGTCCTATGGAAAAAAATCAAATAGCAAAGTTGTAGGTAATAAAAAGATCTACAACTTTTGTGTTTACACTTTTTTCACATAACTACTTTAATTCCCTGTCAACATATAAAGCTCTAAGCCGCTTAAAAATATTAATTGTTTCGCCCTAAAATAGAAATTGCTAAGAATGGAAACTAGAAAGTGCACACTAACAGCAATAGAAAACAAAAGAAGCACATTGAAAAAATTTATTCAAAAATGGAAGTCGAATGACATTATCACCATGAAGTGCCTGTCAGGCATTTGTCATATCTACATGCAGCAGTTGATTTGTATTTGCATAAGTTTTGAATTTTTTATCTTTTTGGTGGGAATTGTTTTATCTCTGGTAACATTATGAAACGTCAGAATTCCACGGGATTAGTAATTCGGGTATAAGGTGAGATATTATCTCACCTTATACCCGAATTACTAATCCCGTGGAATTCTGACGTTTCATCTCACCTTATACCCGAATTACTAATCCCGTGGAATTCTGACGTTTCATAATGTTACCAGAGATAAAACAATTCCCACCAAAAAGATAAAAAATTCAAAACTTATGCAAATACAAATCAAGTAAGTTCATTGTGGAAAATATCGTAAAAAGTCAAGCCGCCTGGGAGCTTTCATCGTAAACGCTGCCTAATCCCTGAGCGGGTAGTACCTACCTACGCATAATATGCTCTACTACCCGTGCGAAGCCGGGGCAGGTCGCTAGTGTATCATAAATTAAAAATTTAATAAACCCCGACATTCGCTATTTTGGGGCGGCGGCCATCTTGGATCGATTTTCATCAAACATATCTAACAACAGTCTCAGCAAATACATCTTTCAAACGAAAAAAACCGCATTCAAATCGGTTCACCCGTTCGAGCGCTACAGGGGAACAGACAGACAGACACACACACACACACACACAGACACATCAAACTTATAACACCCCGTCGTTTTTGTGTCGAGGGTTAAAAACAAAGTCCCCCGCCGTGTCTGTCTGTCTGTCTGTTCATGATAAACTGAAAAACTACTGAACGGATTTTCATGCCACCACCACTACAGCCTTTAACGTCCCACTGCTGGGCACAGGCCTCCTCTCTCATAGGAGAGAGGGATTTAGGATTAGACCTTATAGACTTATTACTTAATGGGAAAAAAACAAAGTGTGTTAAATTCACTTTACCCAATGTTAAACAAGTTGAAACCACTGTACAGCTTAATAATGAAGAATTAGATCTAGTGCATACGGCTGTTTTCCTGGGGATAACGTTAGATGTTAAACTCCAATGGGGCCCTCATGTATTTAACTTAATTTGGTGGGCAAAACCGCGGGGCAAGCAGCTAGTGGCGCCATCTGTTATGCCTATCCGAAACTAATCACTACATAGTATAAAACAAAGTCGCTTTCTCTGTCCCTATATCCCTATGTCCCTATGTCCCTATGTCCCTTTGTATGCTTAAATCTTTAAAACTACGCAACGGATTTTGATGCGGTTTTTTTTAATAGATAGAGTGATTCAAGAGGAAGGTTTATATGTATAATAACATCCATTAAATAGTGGAGAAAGACTGTTATTTTTGAGAATTCTAATGTGATGTCGTAAATAATTACATTTTTTCCGCTTACATTGCAAACGCAGGCTGAACCCTACGAGATTTATCAAAATAATGTACTAAGTATTGTACACATTGAAAAGGTCTACAGAAAAGTCCGCGATGGTATATGTCTATCTCTTATGGATATCCCACAATAAAATTTTTTTGTCATTTACTTTTTACGACAAATAATGGCTAATTTTCGAAGCGATTTCAACCAATACAGCATTAATCCTTATCTAATTAAATACCTTAAATGCATTGTTGATTTTATATAAATCCATATGGCCCTTTACAGCATATGATTTAAATGAATACTTTCGAAGATATTACAGATTTAAAAATTGCGGCGGCGGGAGCGTGCCTATAAGCGCGTCGGCGCGGGCGGCCGCGGTTCTCCCTATAGCCCAGTGTCGATAATTTTTGAAACAAAAAAAAAATCACAGTACGTAGGATGAAACCCATTGGAAAAGGAGGAGAATATTATAAAAATACAAGGAAAAATAATTTACGGGCGATCTGAGCTCGGGAAAAAAGGGGGGGAGTTTTAAGGGTAAAAAACGGTTTATCTCGATTTCCGGCAAAACTAGAAGTCCTCCCGTGTGGGGTTGCTGGTCCCCCATCGGGCGCGTCCCCCCGGTGGCGGATGGGGGAACGCCTCCCAGATATGGGAGGTACCGGGGAAACCCGGCGCGGACCAAAACCAGCAGGGGGTTGCCGCTTGGAGGATCCTGGTACTTCTCTGTTCATCAGAGTGGACTGTGGAGACTCCGGGCGGCGACAATTGGGTGGGAGGCTTTCGGGCCGTGAGGAAGAAAACCTCGTTAAAAAATTACAGGAGGGGGTGGAAACGCCCTGTGCGGCGGGTCCGCTGGTCTTTTTGGCCGGTGGGCGCTGGCTTCGGCCACCGTCGGGCAACCCGTAATCCGCACTGAGCGGAACCGGGGGCCCCACGCACTGAGCGAGGGGCCGCGAGGAAGAAAACCTCTATAAAAAATTACACGAGGGGTGAACCTCTTGAGGGTCGCCTGCGGGTGTGGCCCTCTTGAGGGTTGCCTCTAGCGAGGAACTCCGGGTGATGGAATGGTGTATCCGTCGCCCGTTGAGACGCCTCGGGTCGGGAGGCGCACCATTATGTTCCTGGTGCGCCTCAGACGGTGTTAGGGGGCCTTTAGGCCCCCCGGTGGAGGGTCTGCCTCGGCGGACGGCGCCGGCTGAGTCGCGGATGATTGCGCAAGTGTACCCGTAACCCAGCCACCAGGCGACACGGAGGAACATCGCTGGGTTTTAGTGGGTATTCTGGCCATCGGCCTGCTTGAGTCCCACACTACCTTCCGGAAGCATTGCAGTCCGCTGTTAGGCTTCCGGAGGGTGTGCGTAAATGCATTTCCCAGCGTCAAAAAAAAAAAAAAAAAAAACTAGAAGTCCTATGGAAAAAAATCAAATGGCAAAGTTGTAGGTAATAAAAAGATCTACAACTTTTGTATTTACACTTTTTTCACATTTAACCTCAAAATTTATGTGAAAAGTTCAAAAAACCAAGTTTTTGGTTTTTTATTTTTATCTTTTAAAATAATATTTTTTTTTTCACGGAATCTGGTGAAAATTTACTGTTTTATGTCCCAAATACACTAATTTATTTCATTTGAAATATTTAGTGTTTCTCCTTATTTTTGACTTAATATCGACTTAATTCTGACAGCTGTCATTGTCATTTACAGATGAGTTATTTATATGGAGAATAGGGTTAACATCTACGAAGTACGATTTTACCCCAAACTACTTTAATTCCCTGTCAACATATAAAGCTCTAAGCCGCTTAATAATATTAATTGTTTCGCCCTAAAATAGAAATTGCTAAGAATGGAAACTAGAAAGTGCACACTAACAGCAATAGAAAACAAAAGAAGCACATTGAAAAAATTTATTCAAAAATGGAAGTCGAATGACATGATCACCATGAAGTGTCTGTCAGGCATTTGTCATATCTACATGCAGCAGTTGATTTGTATTTGCATAAGTTTTGAATTTTTTATCTTTTTTGTGGGAATTGTTTTATCTCTGGTAACATTATGAAACGTCAGAATTCCACGGAATTAGTAATTCGGGTATAAGGTGAGATATAGTAAGTTCATTGTGGAAAATATCGTAAAAATCAAGCCGCCTGGGAGCTTTCATCGAAAACGCTGCCTAATCCCTGAGCGGGTAGTACCTACGCAGTGGCGTGCACTTCATAAAAGCAGAAAAGCACTGCATACCTTACGAAAAGCAATGTTTAGGTAAAACAATAAGAAAAGGAGGGTAGAAATTTTAATACTACACTGATTGCATACCCTGGGTTCAAACCCTGTGCCCGCCACTGTACCTACGCATATAAATATGCTCTACTACCCGTGCGAAGCCGGGGCGGGTCGCTAGTTTTAAGTATAAACTAGAAAGCCGCGCGAAGGTGACTTCTCGGGTTTTTTCGTAAATAAAATATAGCCTATGTCACCCGGACCATAACAACGAATCAATAGACAAATCATTTCATCAAAATCGGTCCGTTTAGTCGCTACAATAGTACACACAGAATCTCATACAAAAATCGGCCACAAATATACATACACTAGCGGTCCGCCCCGGCTTCGCCCGTGGTACATATGTAGCCTATAGCACTCAAGGAGCACTTACATATCCAACGGTGAAAGAATTTTTGAAATCGGTCCAGTAGTTCCTGAGATTAGCGCGTTCAAACAAACAAACTCTTCCGCTTTATTATATTAATAGTATTTAGTATAGATTATAGAAGTATAGATACCCCTACTTAGACTGCTAAAATCATAACCCTTTCTTTTGGCTTTGCCGTATTCGGGTAAAATAAAAACATGCGGATGAAGTCGCGGGCATCAACTAGTAGTTATATTATGTACAGTTAACTTAACTTTATAAAATAATAGCTACCTTATAGCAAAATTTTACATATTTTTCTTATATTTTATGTCACTGCAGCGTGTGGGTCACAAGGTTAACTCACCCAATAAGTATTACTTATACCTACATAATATTATTATACATTTTTGTCAAGTCTATCAGCAGGTGGTATTGTTGTAACATAGACATTACAGCTTTGGACGACCCCCCCTGGCGCAGTGGTGAGCGCTCTGGGGCAGTGGTCCAGTAAATGGGAGGTGCCGCGGATTCGATTGCCGGCTGGAGCGATTTCGGAATAGGAATCGAATTTTTTAAAGTGAAACTTCTTAAAGGTGCGTCCAAACTTAAACATTTCACCGAACCGAACTGCGTAAGGCCTAAACCGCACTGCGAAATTTATTCGCGCGAACTTTTTCGCAAAATTCTGTGACATATGGGAATGTATGAAGCTGCACGCACATGCGATTTAAAATTCGCGAGAAAAATATATTAAAATGCGGAATATAAACCGCGCGAATAAAATTCGTGCGAATAATTTTCGCAGTGCGGCCCCGCTCTAACATTTCCGCGAACTTGTTACGCTCAATGTGGACGGCGCGCGTGAGATGGGTTACTGCGTAACAGTTCGGCGTAACAATTGTTCGCGTAACGAATGCTGTCCACACTACCGTAAGGCCTAGGCCGCACTGCGAAATTTATTCGCGCGAATTTTTTCGCAAAATTCTGTGACATATGGGAATGTATGAAGCTGCACGCACATGCGATTTAAAATTCGCGAGAAAAATATATTAAAATGCGGAATATAAACCGCGCGAATAAAATTCGCGCGAATATTTTTCCCAGTTCAGTTCGGGGAAATGTTCAAGTTACGCACCTTTAGGATCGATATTCGTTGTGCATTTGAATATTCGATGAAACAAAAGCGACACTATTTTAGCGCAGAGCCAAAGTCCAAAGGGTTACTTTTTCGAAGTTTCACTTCTGCCGTGTGAATTTCACACAATAAAAAAGTGTGTACTTTTTTATTCGTCGACAAGTTAACTGACTCTAAGTGACGATGCAGAATAAATTATACTACTTAGCTGATCCCCGCAACTTCGTTCGCGTAGATATAGGTTTTTATATAGGATCGGATCGGATCCCATAATTCTTTTATGTACCTAAACTAAATGTAGCCTAAGTTACTCCTTATAACATCACCTATCTGCCATTGAAAGTTCCGTCAAAATCGATCCAGCCGTTTCGGAAATTAGCTGGAACAAATAGACAGATCGACAAACATAAATTTAAACGTACACCAGTTTAAAATAAGCCGTACGTTCAAAGATCCGGGTCCCAAGTTATTTGAACTCAATAAATATCTGTCATTTCTGAACTAAAAAACCTATGACCTTGAAATATTTACGGGACAATACTTAAAGTACTACCTTTCTAACAAAAAAAGAATGAGTGAAATCGAACTACGCGTTAATGAATTACAGCTAAATACACGTTTTATCTTTCTTCCCCTCTCCCAAGGGAACCGTGCTGAATTTCGGGATAAAAAGTATCCTGTGTCCTACCTCGAAGTATAAACTCAAATCGTACCAAATTTCATTCGAATCCATTCAGTAGTTTCGGCGTGATGCGCGGCCAAGATACAGACAGACAGACAGACAGACAAAAAAAAATGAAAAAATCGCAGTTTTGGCTTCAGTATCGATTATAGAGTGCCCTCCAATAAAAATTTACAAAATATCTTCAATATACAGAATTGGATCTGTTACAGTTTTATTATATTATAGAAGATAGAAGATATACTTACCTACCTATAAGTATTATACCTCATCAGTTTCTACGCGGCATCCTACGAACGCTTAAATTCTTGGCGGCCGCGGCAGGGCTCTACCGGCAGGCCGCAACTAACTACCCATGGCTGAAACCTCCCGTTAGACCAGACCAGAGACTAATGTAATTATAAATACCCGAATTGCCCCTGCCGGGAATCGAACCCGGTACTTCCAAATTATAAAAGACTACAGCGCTCACCACCGCGCCAGGGAGATCGTGGTCCGCGCGCCGCGTCTGTGTCTGTTCGCGATAAACTCAAAAACTACTGAATGGATTTTCATGCAGTTTTCACCAATAGGTATCTAGGTACAGTGATTTATGCGGAAAGTTTGAGTGTATAATTTGTTAAGGTTCTATGTAAATTGATTGCAATATGATGATAATAATACCTAATAGTTGAAAATGACGGAACAAGTCAAGCCGCGTGGGAGCTTTCGTCGAAAAAGCTGCCTAATCCCTTTGAGATGTACCTAACAAAACTTGTACGGGATCATCATCATCATCATCATGATCAACCCATTACCGGCTCACTACAGAGCACGGGTCTCCTCTCAGAGAAGGGTTTTGGCCATAGTCTACCACGCTGGCCAAGCGGATTGGCAGACTTCACACACCTTTGAGAACGTTATGGAGAACTCTCAGGCATGCAGGTTTCCTCACGATGTTTTCCTTCACCGTTAAAGCGAGTGATATTTAAATACTTAAAACGCACATAACTCCGAAAAGTTAGAGGTGCGTGCCCCGGGATCGAACCCACGACCTCCGATTAGAAGTCGGTCGTTCTAACCATAGGCTATCACAAAACTTGTATAGCGGGTAATTGTGCGGAAGCGTTGTGGTTACTTTCTTTATCCGCAACATTGAACATTGATTCGGGCCTTTTCATTGGCATGACACATTTTAGACATTAGTTTATTAGTTAAGTTAGATTCTAAGATTGAACTTGTTGTATTGATGTGTCTAGTCAATGAATAAACGATATTCTGTTCTATTCTATTCTAATTACTACCTGAGCGAAGCCGGGGCGGGTCGCTAGTTTATAGCAGGTAATTATAATATTTGGATGGATATATAATATGTATACTTAGTACGTATGGAAGTATTTATGGCTAGAGATTCACGCGATTTGTAGATTTGCTCACAGCATTCCGCACAAGTGAACAAGAACATAATTTGAATAATAAATAATTGAATAAGTATTTTATCTGTGGATTCTATTAACTCTATTGATGATTAATATTATAGTGCACGAGTGTGTCTCCATACTGTACTCTTGTACTCTCCATTCCCTCACTCTCATAGTCCGATGGGTTGGCTATCCGACACGCCCGGGGAGATAAGACTCAGGACCGATGACTTTGCATGCTCCCCGAGGCACGGGGGTGCATCGCAAACTTCATAACTCACTAACTGCTACTAAGAACTCCTTGATAGAAGAACTCAACTTTTTGTAGCTATTGTATCCGGGATTCGAACCCGGGACCCCATTAAACAAACAAGGCAGTCAATTACCATTTTATTAATAGTAAAAATATATGGGTTGTAGATATAGTAAGTAGGTAGGTATCTACAGATGGTATAGGAACGAATACTAAAAAAAAATTAGAAAAAAAAACAACTTACCACTAAAACTCCGACTGTGTATTTCATTTTGAAAGTAACTTAAAAACGTACAAAGACAGTTTAGTTACCTAGTCAAGTTCAAATTAAGTTCAACCTATAACTTCGCTTTTATTTCAATAGATTGGTAGATACACCTAAGGAATATTTTTTAAAAGGTAAGTAGGCTGTATGGGACTTGATCAAAACCCTTTTACCTATAAAAAAACCACGTGACTTTAAAAAGAAATGTTTTTTTTTTTAATTTATTGGCGCGCAAAGATCACTATCGACTGAAATCGAAAACGATGAATTTAGCACAAAATAAAAAAAAACACTCGATTTATATTATTGGCGCGCAAATATTAGCAAGATCAAAGATGGCGGATGTCACAGGTGTACTCGTTCCCGCGTGTGTACCTTCACTAAGTTATTGCAAGCGTTAGATGATGACTTTTGACCTTAGAATAAGCATCCTACATTACAGTTACCTTTACCTGTGATTTTGCTTACCTAGTTAATGCTCACGCAAATCACTACCTCATTGGTCATATTCGACTGCAGATTATGAGGTCCCGGGTTCGATTCCCGGGTCGGGCAAATTATTGTTATGTATTGGGTTTTTCTGTCAAGAAATCCTCAATGCCAGCCCGGAGTTGGTAGTTGGCTGTGTTTCACCGCCGTGCCTCGGAGAGCACGTTGAGCGGTCGGTCCCTGTTATTGTCACTATCGTGTGACAATAGTCGTTAAAGCCCGCCAACCCGCATTGGAGGAGCGGGTATCACACTAATATTATAAAGGCGAAAGTTTGTGTGTGTATGTTTGTTACTCTTTAACGCCACAACCACTGAACCGATTTGGCTGATATGAATGGAGATAGATTATGCCCTGACTTAACACATAGGCTACTTTTTATCCTGGAAAAATCCACAGTTCCCACGGAATTAAAAAAAACCGAAATCTATATCTACAGCTATGAGTAGATTACTATAGCAAACTTCCTTGAAAGTAGGTATAAAGGTTGGAAAAGGGAGCGATGCAATCGCCAAAAGTAGCTAGTAGAAAAAGTAAACAAAAAAAAATAGTTATTTGTTTAACTGGTTAGGTACCGTTTGCACATACCTACGTAAGAAATAAGTGTTTTACTTAGGTGTCAATTGGTTACTTTAGAACCATTTCGAAATACTTTGAAGCGATTTGAAAGGCGTCCTTTGTATTCTTCCGCCTTTTGCATATTTCAACTCTCAACTTAGCAAAGAAAACCTCCCTGGCGCAGTGGTCTTATAAGTGGGAGGTCTCGGGTTGGATTCCCGGCAGCGGTGGGTTTGGAATTTATAATTTCGAAACTGTCTCCGGTGTAAGACTTTCACCGTGGCTAGTATAGTTACCACGCCAGCGGCAAAGACGTGCCGCAGAGCGGTTTAGCGTTCCGGTACGATGCCGCGTAGAAACCGATCAGTGGGGCTATTCTCTGGTTGCCAACGAATTAGTTCGATATACATTGCCGCTTTACTGTGTGAAATATAAAGTGTTTTCATAATTTCTCACAATAAAGCAGCATTGTATATCGAACTAAAGTCGTTGGCAACCATTTTCAGTTGGTAACTAAGTTACAGAATAACCCGGCAGGACTCTTGGGCTCCCCTACCATTAGGAAAAGAGAATTCATGATCTAGAACTTACAAACACATGACATAAAAGTATGGGGTGAAAATGAAAGAACACACATTTTTGTTGCCAGTTTTATATGAACAAAATAATACAATAACATTAGTAGGTAAGTATAAAATGAACAACAATATACAATATATTATGTAGGTAAATACATTCAACTTAATATGATTTAAATATAACTATCCTGTATATTTCACAAAGATGGTTTTAGAAATCAAGTCATCGATTAATTTCTAACCTTACAATAGGTATACCTGCCTATATATCTATCTAATTTGTTACATAAGAATCCTGTGGAATAGGCATTTTTTAATTTTATATCTACCTAACTACCTACTCGAACTATGATTTAAATGTTAAAAAGCATATATAAAATAAAAACCGGCCAAGTGCGTGGCGGGCCACGCGCAGTCTAGGGTTCCGTAGTCACAATCCTCGAAAAACAGATATAACTCCTTGACCTGTGAACCCTACTTAGCCGTGATAGTTTTCCTTTAAAATTGATTATATACCCTACTGCTGTGAATTTCCTATATACTGTCAAGTTCCTATATACTGCCATTTGGCTGATAGAGGGAGGGGGGGACCACTTGACTCTAATAAAAATTAGCACTTTAAAACATCATATTTTACAAACGGATCTAGAAATCGAAAAATGATGTTCCCACACCCACAGTATTTTTAAAAGACCTATTCAACGATACCCCATACTATGGGGTAGACGAGAAAAAAATATTCATCCCCACTTTACATGTAGGGGAGCTACCCTAAAAAAATATTTATCAAAATTTTATTTCACCACTTTGTCGGCGTGATTAATATTTATACCCATGCCAAATTACAGATTTCTAGCACTAATAGTCTCTGAGATTAACCGAGGACGGACGGACGGACATGGCGAAACTATAAGGGTTCCTTGTTTACTACGGAACCCTAGCAAAAAGGGGGTAGTACATATGTCATTTTATAAAAAATGCAGATTTCAAAAAGATTTTAAAGTACCTACTTCATATTATACGGATAATAATTCCAATGCAATTTGTTGTTGAAACGAAACTCATCAATCTTGAAATCTGTTAGTAAATCAGTTTGAAATCAGTTTTCTATGAAAAAAAAAACCGCACCCCCTTTCGATTTATTTTAATTTTAGGTTTACTTGTATTTACACATGTCTTGTACACATTTAAAATGATCAAGTATCATATTCAAACCTAAAAAAAAACTTATCTCAAACAATGTATAGTGACGAATTTTTATTTTTTACAAAAAGTGACTGGCGAGGCGTGTTGTGCGTACAATACATATATAACTAGTGTCTAAAATTACGTAAAACTAATAGGAAGGCACCCAAGACAAGATTTTTTTGTTCTTTTTTTAATTATCGACAGCTAGTAACACTAAACTACTATTAGTATAGGATCCCGCCATACAACATACATTTAAAATATTTTTTTTTTTCAATTATTAATTAATCATATCCTGGACTAAAATTTGTTAGGCAACCCATATGCAATATATTTATTGATATATTAAATTAAATATAAAATACGTTTCATCAAATAAACATCTCGGTGAAGGTCGTTGTATAGCGGGCGCCTTAAAATATTATACCTACAAATGAAAAACCAAACTAGTGCGTCTAAGCGCCAGGCAATGCGTGTCGCTTACGCGTTTCTCCTAGTTTTCTTAGATCTCATAAGTCGGTTAAGAAAAAAATTGTTTTTTTTTTTTTCATAATTTTTTTGGTTAACCGTAGACTTAGTATGTGTATGAGTGTTACCGCTGTCGTTTAATGTTTTTCACAATATTATAATAGTACATAATATTCTACTTACATAATAATTCCATTGGCACGGTTCGAGATTTCCACGCATCAAGCAGCACGCGCCGTACGGAACGCATTTTTATTATTTTTTTTAATATAAGTATCTACACTATCGAATTAGGGTAACCTGTCAAGTTAGTGTATGATGGAAAATAAATAAAAAAAAAGCGTAGTGTTGGCAGCCCCCTCCCCCCCTCTCCTACTACAGTGGTAGATGACGTCAGACGTGTTTCAGGAAGACGCCGGATACGAACGGCGCAAGATCGCGGCGTGTGAAATTCCCTATAAGAGACCTAATGTCCCACAATGGACGTCTTTATGTTGACGACGTCGATGATTGTTTTTTGTTTTAAATAATTAACCCCCGACGCAAAAACGACGGGGTGTTATAAGTTTGACGTGTCCTATTTGAATGCGGTTTTTTTTGTTTGAAAGGTGAATTAGTCGAGAGTGTTGTTAGCTATGTTTGATGAAATTCGGTCCAAGATGGCCGCCGCTATAAAATAGCGGATTACATATTTTGTCACAACTCCCTTAATATGGGTATCAAATGAAAGAGCTTGACTAATAGAATATCACTATGCAAATCCAAGATGGCCGCCGCCACAACATGGCGAATGTCGGGGGTTTTTTAAATTTCTAATTTATACTTGTAAATAATAAACTTCGGGAAGAAACCGCACCGTTGGGTGACCCCCTACAAGACAGACGGATGATCTCAAGCGAATCGGTGGACACAAGTGGCACAAGATCGCGTTTCCGAGGCGATCCTTGTAAGATGCCTATTGGACATGATTCTTGCAAAGATGCAGAGGACGTCAACAGGTTGAAAACTGAAAAATGCGTTGCGTTGGGAGCGCGCTGCTGAATGTGCGATCATCTTTATAATACAAAATTTATACACATCACTAATCACAATTAAACTTGGTAGCAAATAAATGGAAATAGCGTTTTTTTTTTCACAAAAAATCGCATGATCAAACTGATGTCAAACTGGTTTTTCTTTTTTAAATTATGCTAAACTAGTGGACCCGGCAGGCAGACTTCGTCATGCCCGGTGACATACCAAACTCGGCGCCACCTACTGAGACCCGGTAGGTTACCTGTAGGTACCTACCCGGTAATTGTGTTTTCAAACCATCCAGGAACCCATTGAAATATACATACACAATTTCATACAAATCGTGACAAAGACACGTACAGAATAATTATAACTATAAATACGGGTGAGAGGGTGAGAGAGTTTACCATATCCACGCGACGGAATGTTTGACAGTTACGAAACCCGTGAACATTTTGTATGGGAAAATGTTTTTTCTTTTATTTTATGTTTTCGTCTATTTTTTAATGTTTTTAATAGTTATTCTGCTATTCGGGACGGTCCCAAATATAACAAATCAAAAACAATGAAAATCGGTCCAGCCGTTCTCGAGTTATAAGTGGTCGAACTAACACGACTTTGTTTTAGATATATATAGATATCTTCCCCATCATATCCATCAAGTATGATTATTCCCGTACCCGTAAAGAAAGATATTCAGTATCTGAATATCTGAATATCTTATATCTGGTATCTGAATATCTTCCCTAAAAATAATCTATGAATAAACAGGGTACTGTTTCGATTTAATTGCTGCCAAGTGTAATATTATATACCTTATA
Source organism: Melanargia galathea (assembly GCA_920104075.1). Lineage (NCBI taxonomy): Eukaryota > Metazoa > Arthropoda > Insecta > Lepidoptera > Nymphalidae > Melanargia > Melanargia galathea. Next base: position 11,019,126 of record OV049878.1, read on the forward strand.
CACATAATTTATATATACAAATGTTAATTATTTTACTATACAAAATAAAATCGATAGATCGATATATGTACAAAAGCCTAACTAAACATGCATATAACCCCCGGCACGTAAGTCGACCGGTGACCTTCAAGTGCGCGCAGCGTCGTACTAGTGAGCGGGACACAGTACGATTGGAGAGCCAATCGGCGCTTACGAGGGATCCGCGAGAGCTAATCAGTGCTTACGAACGATCCCCACACCCTCCCCGCGACCCCCTCACACCCCGAGATACCTCATTTTCGACTTCTGCGCATTGAAGGTCAACGCTAGACTTATTTGCCGTGACTTGTACTAGCAAACTGATAAAGGTCTGGCCACACACAAAGCGCAACGGAAACTTGTCTCTTAGAAGATGCTCCTTAAAAAATTAAAGGAACTGAATTTGTTGCCAAGTTTGCAGTAGCACAGTCTGTACGTAACTCGTGATTAGATAACATTGACAGATTTAGAAATATCACAACACTGTAGCGTCAAAGTAAAATAGATCTACACAACCATGCTTTAAGGCTCGAGTTCGTCCACGCATTAAAGCCACCTTAGGCCTCTTGTTCACATACGTTTTTTTGTGAACTCGGTAAAGTATAAAAGTAAAATAAAAGTTTTTCAACTGAACATTTGTTCCAAAGCACGTCTGCATAGTTTAACATTGTTTTAGTATAACATAATATTATGTCTATGTTACCAAAAAATGTTATGAAGCTTGAAAATTGTATATAATATGTTATATAATCTGGACCCCACCGATAGGACAATTTCAGGTAAAATTTTGAATGTATTACACCTAATTGAAAAAAAAAAAATCAAATACTTTTAAAAATTGATTTTGAATCGTCACATGAATCAACCACTGGTTCAGAATACCGTTCCAACCGAGAAGCACCAGGAAGAAATTCAAAAATCTAATATTGACTGTGGAATATTTCCCACAAACGACTATCGGACCTTCTTGAGGCGCAGTTGAGGAAACGCGGGCGTATTTCGATTTCTTATTTATCTGTATTGTAAATCACCCTTCTTTTGTCACTTAGAGTGTTTTATCTTTTCATAATCGAATCGGCACACGAATGACGAAACAGAATGCAACTGTAAGAATGGTCAAAATAAGAACAGCTGATTAAAATCCAAGTAACAACCACCATAATTATTGGTGGTTGTTACTTGGATAACATGTACTATGTAGTATATATATTATATAGTGTACAAATCATATAAAAAGTATAAATTGAAAATTTAAAAAACCCCCGACATTCGCGCCACAGGGGAACAGACAGACACACACACACACATACACACACACACACACACACACACACACACACACACACACACACACACACACACACACACACACACACAGACACGTGAAACTTATAACACCCCGTCGTTTTTTCGTCGGGGGTTAATTAGCGTACATAAACAATAGAATTAATCGATAAAAAATCGTCTATGAAATGTCTATGAAACATTAAATTAGCAGAACCTAGGTTTAAAAGTTACAAGCCGGTATAAAAATAGTTAGGGGGATCAATAAATAGGTAAACCATGTCATACTACTAAAAATTAAAAACCAAAAGTCAATACAAGTTATATAAAGAACTAACAAAAACATACTTACGGCGGTCGAATATGCTAACCACTAGACCAACAAGGCAGTTTCTTACTTTATGTCAGTTAGTGACAAAGAAAAAACTTGTGAATAAGCTATCTGACACTTATCAGAAGGTGTTAAGTCATTACAGGCCATAAACCAATCTGTCAAATATAAAACATAGCAAATGAAATTATTATCACAACAAATTATTTTTTCAATTAACTTATTATTTTTTCAAAACCATTCGCTCTCAAAGCGCTTTCTAATAAAAGCTTCCTAAAACTTTTTTTTAAGATTTTCGAAATATTTTTCTTCCTATCTATGTCGTAATCATTAATTAGAATATCATATAATTACATTATATTGAATCAGGGACTGAATAACCGGAATTTAATGGTAGTTTTATTTAGCGGTAATGGGCCTACCCTTTTAATAAAAGTACCGAATTGTTTAAATACCTATAATTTCGGTACCGCTTCATTTCGGTACCTCTTTATTTCTGTACCTTTATATTTCAGTTTACCGGTACCGAAATAAAATTTCGGTACCGAAATAAAATTTCGGTACCGAAATTTTATATCGATATTTTTATCTAATAAGGCTTTACTTTGATGTGCCGTTGAATGAATCCCACCACTTCGGCATTCTATATTCTTTAATATTCTTATTTTTAGATTAAAACTAGCATTTGGAATTTCTTAAAATCCTTACGTTTTAACAAACACTGGAACCGACGGGAAGCGGGGGACGCGCGGCGCGCGGCACGTGGTCAAATTCTTCACCCCGCGCGCGCACCTTTTCGTATTTTTTCGGTACCGAAATCGCAAACCGGTTAAATAAAGGTATCTTTTATAAAGGTTGAGATTTTGGTACCTATTTTGTACCGGTATGATAACGGTGGTATGTACCGGTATGCTCTACCGCTTTCAGTCCCTGTATTGAATACATACTTATTATAATATCATTATTAAATTCTAACATTAAACATAAGTAGTGTTATTTATTTTTATTACAATATATTTAATTATTTACAATGACTAATATTTTTGGGATATTTTGTAGTTTTCATTATGAAAAAGTTTTTAGTTTCAAAGATCGAGGTCGATCGAGGAAATTGTGAAGCACTTTCGAGGCTGATCGAGGATATGGTGAAGCCCCTTCGGGGCCAATCGAGATGGAAAAGCATTTTCGGAGCCGATCGAGGAAATTTTGAAGCAATTTCGTGGCCAATCGAGGAAATGGAGAAGCACTTTCGGCGCCTATCGAACAAACTGAGAAGCACTTTCGACGCCGATTGTGTATAACCGATCAGATTATTTTTCGAAACGCAAAAGTCCTATCGATCGTATGCGAATAGCTGCACAAAATTGTCGTGGCTAATTGATCGCCAATGGAGGCCGTTCCACTTGTTACTGAACACCTTTACCAACTTCATGTGGTCCTGGTACCTAGGACTCTGTGATGGGACAATGCGAAGCACTTTTACCAACTTCATGTGGACCTGGTACTTTGGACACTGTGATGGGACAATGCGAAGCACTTTTACTAACTTCATGTGATCCTGGTACTTTGGACTCTGTGATGGGACAATGCGAAGCACTTTTACCAAGTTCATGTCATCCTTCCCTGGTACTTAGCACTCTGTGATGGGAATTTTCCAGATTTAAGCTAACCTAAACTAACTTAACCCTAGTCCCTAACACCCTAACCTATAGGTTGAACCCTCTGAGGTTCTTCAACCTCCTGTCCAGATCCTCGAGGTCGGGTCCGTCGTCTGTTAATGAACACCTTTACCAACTTCATGTCGTCCTGGTACCTAGGACTCTGTGATAGGAATTTTCCAGATTTAAGCTAACCTAATCTAACTTAACCCTAGTCCTAACACCCTAACCTATAGGTTGAACCCTCTGAGGTTCTTCAATCTCCTCTCCAGGTCCTCGAGGTCGGGCGCGTCGTCTTTGGGCCAGGGGTCCGGCTTTTTGCGTTCGCCCCCGGGCGCCATCTGGAAGTTGCTTGCCGATGATTTTCCGGGACTTTCCATACTGAAATGAAATATTAAACATTAAAAAAAAAACTTTTCGCAGGAGCAGATTTTATTTTAATATTATGTACCTCGTTTGTAAATCAATATCATTATGACGTGTATTGAAAAGAAGGCACTTTTCTTAAGACACTCGACCTCCTGGGGGAAAAGTCGTGATTACCTGATATTTTTTTCTAATTGACGAGGGGGAAACGTTCCTAAGACAACATTCATCATCCTCCTTGGGGAAAATTCGTGATTACCTGCTGGTTTTTTATTGACCAGGAGAAACGTTCTAAACACGTTCATCGACCTCCTGGGGGAAATGTCGTGATTATCTGCTGTTTTTTTACTAATCTTCTTAAGGCACTCGGACCTACTGGGGGAAAAGTAGTCATTACCGGCTGTTTTTTTTTTACGATGGGGAAATCTATGCACTGGATCTACTGGAGGAAAAGTCGTGATTACCTGATATTTTTTTTTTAATTGACGTGTGGGAAATCTTATAAAGACCTCCCGGGGGAAGAAGGGGAGGGGGGAGGGCGTGGTTACCTGCTATATTCCGTGCTGGGGGTGAGGTTGTCGCAGTCTTTACTGTTGAAGAGCCACACTCCGTTAGCGGCCTTGTGGTCCCGCACTTGGAACTCCGCGCTGTAGTGTTTTGGGGGAGAGGTGAAGTCCACGTCTAGGGGTTGACCTGGGGACAGCATTTACACAAATTAAGATTTCCTGTGTTTTTAACAGTTCGCAATGTAATGCAATCAGCTGACGCCTAAATACATAAATGTGTGTGATGTACCCGGATGCAGCCTGTTGTCCTGGCGCAGCTCGCCGTAGTCGTCAGCCAGGCTGTCCAGTTTGTTGCTCCACGTCTCCGACTCGCTCTGGTGCGACGGTTCCCAATCCTCGGACGGTTTGTCCTTTGTCTTTGGTTTACTACGTTGTGGTTGCGGTTCTGTTTCTGTTGATCATTAGATAATATACATATACAAATACTCAATTTCTTAAGAAATTCAGTGCTCGTATATGTATGTCAAAGTCAAATAAATTTTATACAATTTTTGAACTTGTTGTTGTATCTTGCAATTACCAATTACCAAAAATTTAAAGCACACTATGTTTCTAATGTATGTAATCTATGTAATGTTAAGTTACATACTTGGATCAAGACACTTCGGTATGCTTTGGGATTGTTCAGGATGTTTTGGAGTAGCTTGGCGTGGTTCAGGGTGATTTGGTATTCTTCGGATAGTTTGAAATACTTTGGGGTATTTTAGGATATTGGGATATTTTAGGATATAGGAAACTTCCCCGAAGTTTAGGACATTTTTGTATTAGGCAGTTAGGCATGTTTCAAGATATGTTGGGATGCTTGGAAAATTATTGGGATGTTTGGAATGTATTGAAATTGTTTAGGATACTTCAAGGTAGCTTGCTTCAGGATAGCATTGGAGGTCTGGTCAGGTTAGATTAACGAAGTAATTACGTAATTATGTTAAACTAAAGTAGACCAATTTACTGCAATATCATTTTTAATTCTGAGTTTTCGTTCTGGGACGTCTTAGGACTGACTGGTACTGCGGGTTGGTTTCAAGGGTTTAGGGTGGTTTCAGACATGCGAGGAGTGATGGTACACAAAAGTTATAACTCCAACATTACCTTCTACCGCCTCCGCAACTGCTATTTTCTTCGCTGAAGCCTCATCGAGTTTGTTCAGATCCGACAACATCTGCTCCTCGCCGTCAAATATGAAATCCCTTTCCAATCTTTTCCCTGGTTTCCTTGGCGTTTCCGCTGGAGGGGAGGGCAGTTTTGGACCTGCAACGAAAATAGACAAACAGTTGTTATAGATCGACCAGAATCTCTTGAAAAATAGGGAAATTAAATTTTGTAGTAAGCAACACTAGGCTAACTCGGCTGCCCTAGTGATGAACAAAGTAATTACATTCAGAACACCTTACCTGGGATCGTTTCACGAAACGAAAAATCAAGCATCTGCATTTTAAATACAAAAACAAAGTAATCAACATCCAATTATTTTGTTTTTGTGTTGTGCTTGTTGTTTACTTGTCTATTTAATTGTATATGTATATGTATTGTCTATTTAATTGTATTGTTGTTTAATTGTATATGTCTTAGACTTGCCTTTACACAAGTTTAAGAACTTTCTTAAAAGTATGCTCATAAAAAAAGCTTATTATACAACTGAAGATTATATAAACGATAAAAAAGCTTGGATTTAACTCGTTCCAGCAATGCGCGAGACGGCATTTCAATCATGTACATTAATAATAATAATTGTTATAATGTTATTTTTAAAAAGAGCAACCGCCGAGTTTCTTACAGGTTCTTCTCGGCTGGAACTGCATTCCGAACCTGTGGTAGACTCAATCGACGATTCAAAAGCACTTGTAAAAGTTTATTTGAATAAAAAACTTTTCTATTCTATTCTATTCTATTCTATTCTTGGTATTTACATTTATATTCCGGGTTAGTGAGTGCAGTTACTTTGTTTGGGCAATTTAAATTTCAGTAAACGGTTCAAGTTATTTGAAATATTAAATTGTGGTAAAAAACTACTTGACATAAAACTTTTGTTAATGCAAAAAAGTCAATTTCACAAAAATGTCAGTTACTTTGTTTATCGCTAGAGCAGCCGTAGTGTTGCTAACCTTGGAATTTCATTTCCCTATTTTTCATGAGATTCTGGTCGATCTATACTCAGTATGCTTAGTCCCACTTTTTACATAGTGGCAACAATGATCGAAATTCGAGTATCGACACACAATGACTTCAGAGCAAAATGAACCCAAAGACTCTCATTTTAAAGTCGTAATTCAATAGTTCGAATATTTATTTTACAACATTTCCGCTTGGGACGCTGGCTGTTCTCAAATGCTGAATGTATTGGCGAACTTAAACCTTAATATGAGCCATTTTAGGTCCATTTTACTCTGAAGTCATTTGTGATTCGATCAATAGTCTACTATAAAGTTTTGGAGCGCTGCAAAGTGCGACTAAGCATACTGAACTCATTTTCGAAAAGCCCAACAGACTGAAACAAAGTTTTAAAGTTATTTAATATCCCTAAAATCCTCCCCTAAGGGGGTAAAATGGGGGTAGAAAGTTTGTATGAAAGTCCTATGTTTTTAAAGTTACAGACCTGAAAATCGGCATTTAGATTATTAGTTTTAAATAATAAAAAGCTATATATTTTATTTTAAAAATCTTCCCTTAAGGGTGGTAAAATAGGGGATGAAAGTTTTAATGGGAAGTTTTAATTATGTTATTGTTATTATCAACTTGATATTTGGAAAGTAGGTTCATTCTAAGGCTTAGATATCAGCCTAGAAAAGATTTCACGAAAATCCTCCCCTAAGGGGGTAAAATGGGGGTAGAAAGTTTGTATGAAAGTCCTATGTTTTTAAAGTTACAGACCTGAAAATCGGCATTTCGATTATTAGTTTAAAAAAATAAAAAGCTGTATATTTTATTTTGAAAAATCTTCCCTTAAGGGTGGTAAAATAGGGGATGAAAGTTTTAATGGGAAGTTTTAATTATATTATTGTTATTATCAACTTGAAATTTGGTAGGTAGGTTCATTCTAGGGTTGCGATGTCAGCCTAGAAAAGATTTCACGAAAATCCTCCCCTAAGGTGGTAAAATGGGGGTAGGAAGGTTATGTTTTTGAAGTTATGTTGTGTTTAGTTCAAGTGCTTAGTGCAAGTGTTTAGTGCCAGTATTTAGTGCCAGTGTTTAGTGCAAGTGTTTAGTGAAAGTGTTTAGATTCAGTATTTAGTGCAAGTGATAGTGCAAGTGTTTAGTGCAAGTGCTTAGTGCATGTGTTTAGTGCCAGTGTTTAGTGCAAGTGTTTAGTGCAAGTGTTTAGTGTAAGTGTTTAGTTCAAGTGTTTAGTGCCAGTGTTTAGTGCAAGTGATTAGTGCCAGTGTTTAGTGCAAGTGATAGTGCACGTTATAGTGCCGGTGCAAGTGATTAGTGCCAGTATTTAGTGCAAGTGATAGTACCAGTGTTTAGTTCAAGTGTTTAGTGCAAGTGTTTAGGTCAAGTGTTTAGTGCAAGTGATTAGAGCCAGTGTTTAGTGCCAGTGATAGTGCAAGTGTTTAGTGTCAGTGTTTAGTGCCAGTGTTAGTGCAAGTGTTTAGTACCAGTGTTTAGTTCATGTGTTTAGTGCAAGTGTTTAGTTCAAGTGTTTAGTGCAAGTGATTAGAGCCAGTGTTTAGTGCCAGTGATAGTGCAAGTGTTTAGTGCCAGTGTTAAGTTCAAGTGATTAGTGCCAGTGTTTAGTGCTAGTGTTAGTTCAAGTGTTTAGTGCAAGTGTTTAGTGCAAGTGTTTAGTGCAAGTGATTGTGCAATTATTTAGTTCCAGTGTTTAGTGCAAGTGTTTATTGCCAGTGTTTAGTGCAACTGATAGTGCAAGTGTTTAGTGCCAGTGTTTTGTTCAAGTTATTAGAGCCAGTATTTAGAGCAGGTGATAGTGCCAGTGTTTAGTTCAAGTGTTTAGTGCAAGTGATAGTGCAAGTGTTTAGTGAAAGTGATAGTGCAAGTGTTTAGTGCCAGTGTTTAGTGCAAGTGATAGTGCAAGTGTTTAGTGCCAGTATTTAGTACAAGTGTTTAGTGCAAGTGATAGTGAAACTGATAGTGCAAGTGTTTAGTGGCAGTGTTTAGTGCAAGTGTTTAGTGAAAGTGTTTAGGTTCAGTATTTAGTGCAAGTGTTTAGTGTAAGTGTTTAGTTCAAGTGTTTAGTGCCAGTGATTAGTGCAAGCGTTTAGTGCCAGTGTTTAGTGCAAGTGATTAGTGCCAGTGTTTAGTGCAAGTGATAGTGCAAGTGCTTAGTGTAAGTGCAAGTGTTTAGTGTAAGTGCTCAGTTTAAGTGCTTAGTGCAAGTGTTTAGTGCCAGCGTTTAGTGCAAGTGTTTAGTGAAAGTGTTTAGGTTCAGTATTTAGTACAAGTGTAAGTGTTTAGGTGTTTAGGTAGTCTACCTCGATATGAGTAAAGCATTTGACTATGTCGACCATAATATTCTGCTCAATAAGCTAGAATGCTATGGAATAAGAGGGCCCGCCCACGATTGGTTCAAATCATATTTGGAGGATAGAAAACAGTGTGTAGAAATTTGTAATTTTGTAGGAAATAATCCTACTAATATTATAAATGTGAAAGAGTGGATGTTTGGATATTTGGATGTTTGTTACTCAATCACGCCGCAACTACTGAACTGATTTGGCTGAAATTTTGAATGGAGATAGAATATGCCCTGACTTAAAACATAGGCTACTTTTTATCCTGGAAAATGCACAGTACCCACGGGATTTTGAAAAACCCGAAATGTAAAGCTACAGCTATAGGTAGATTACTATAGCGAACTTCCTTGATAGTAGGTATAAAGGTTGGAAAAGGGACCGGGAACGGGAACCGAAAATCCATGATTCCCTTGGGATTTGTTTAAAATCGAAATTCACGCGGGCGAAGCCGCGGGCATTTTCTAGTCTATAATATAATAAAACTGTAACAGATCCAATTCTGTACATTGAAGATATTTTGAATTTTTTTATTGGAGGACACTCTATAATCGATACTGAAGCCAAAACTGCAATTTGTTTCATTTTTGTCTGTCTGTCTGTCTGTATCTTGGCCGCGCATCACACCGAAACTACTGAATGGATTCAAATGAAACTTGGTACGATTTGAGTTTATACTCCGAGGTAGGACATAGGATACTTTTTATCCCGAAATTCAGCACGGTTCCCTTGGGAGAGGGGATGAACGTTAAAACGTGTATTTAGCTGTAATTCATTAACGCGTTGTTCGATTTCCCTCATTCTTTTTTTGTTAGAAAGGTAGTACTTTATATATTGTCCCGTAAACATTTCAAGGTCATAGGTTTTTTAGTTCAGAAATGACAGCCATTACAACCCTCAGTATTGGGTTCAAATAACTTGGGACCCGGATCTTTGAACGTACGGCTTATTTTAAACTGGTGTGCGTTTAAATTTATGTTTGTCGGTCTGTCTATTTGTTCCAGCTAATCTCCGAAACGGCTGGATCGATTTTAATGGAACTTTCAACGTCATAAGGAGTAACAGGCTACATTTAGTTTAGGTACATAAAAGAATTATGGGATCCGATCCGATCCTATAAACACGCGAACGAAGTGGCGGGGGTCAGCAGTCAGCTAATTTGTAATAAGACCGCTCACCGACAGTCGTCCTCTCCTCCTTGCCGGGAGTTCCTCCAGTGTTCCCGGTGTTGGCTAGCAGGTCGTTCAACTCTTGCGCCAGTTCCTCTGTGTCCAGATCGTCCAGGTTACCTCCCAGAGCTTTCTCCACTTCATTGTAACTGTCCATTACCTACGAACAAGTATAAAGTATAAAAGTATAAACCTTGACGACCTCCGTGGCGCAGTGGTGAACGCTGTGGTCTTATAAGTGGGAGGTCCCGGGTTCGATTCCCGGCAGGGGCAATTTGAGATTTTATAATTTCTAAATTGTCTCTGGTCTGGACTGGTGGGAGGCTTAAGCCGTGGCTGGTTACCACCCTACCGGCAAAGCCGTGCCGCCAAGCGATTTAGCGTTCCGGTACGATGCCGTGTAGAAACCGATCAGGGGTATACATATTGCATACCTCTTCCAAGTTAGCCCGCTTCCATCTTAGACTGCATCATCACTTACCATCAGGTGAGATTACAGTCAAGGGCTAACTTGTAGTTGAATAAAAAAAAAAAAAATTAAAAATTAAAAAAAACCCCCGACATTCGCCATTTTGTGACGGTGGCCATCTTGTATTTGCATAGTGCCATTCTACTAGTCAAATCCTTTCATTTGATACCCATATTAAGGGAGTTGTGAAAAAATATGTAATCCGCCATTTTGTAGCGGCGGCCATCTTGGATCGATTTTCATCAAACATAGCTAACAACACTCTCGACTATTTCACCTTTCAAGCAAAAAAACCGCATTCAAATCGGTTCATCCGTTTGAGCGCGACAGGGGAACAGACAGACACACACACACACAGACACGTCAAACTTATAACACCCCGTCGTTTTTGCGTCGGGGGTTGATAAATAAATAGAAATAGAAAAGTTTTTTATTCAAATAAACTTTTACAAGTACTTTTGAATCGTCAATTGAATCTACCACAGGTTCGGAATGCCGTTCCAACCGAGAAGAACCAGCAAGAAACTCGGCGGTTGTTCTTTTTTAAAAATAATAATATAACAATTTGTGTACATGATTGAATTGCCAATAAAAATAATTTTTGATAGATGGTGACAGTGGTGATAGCTTAGTGGTTAAGATTTCGGCCTCTCTATCAGAGAAACCCAAGTTCGATCCCCAGCACGCACTTATTTGTGCATTTTAAGCAATTAAATGTCACTTAATGGTGAAGGAAAACATCGTGAGGAAACCTGCACGCCAGAGAGTTCTCCATAATGTTCTCAATGGCGTGTGAAGTGTACCAATCCGCACATGGCCAGCGTGGTGGATTATGGCCTAAACCCTTCTCTGAAAAGAGACACGTGCCCTGAAGTGTGCCGGTGATGGGTTAATAATAATGATGATGATGATGATAATGATGATAATGATGATGATAATGATGATGATAATGATGATGATGATGACGATGATGATTTATGAGTACTAACCTCTTTGAGATTATCCATGGTGTTATAAACGGAGTCTTCATCCAAACCTTCATCTTTCATTGTGTGCTTCATTGCTTGAGCACTGGTTCTGTAACCAATTAACATAATTATTCAACGTAAACTTAATATGTATTGCATAAAAACTGGCAAAGTGCGAGTAGGACTCGCGCACAAACTGTTCCGTACCACCTACACATAAAATTTGTTCCAGTAATAGCGGGCAACCGAGCAAGCGGGTCACCTGATGTGAAGTGATTACCGCCGCCCATGAACATTAGCAGCACCCGAGGAACCACTAATGCGTTGCCGGCTTTTGAGGAAGGGGACTGGCTCTTCAGCTCGCTGCCGGAACACACGGATGCTTTGCGGCAGATTACGGCTGAAGTGTGGTCGCTAGCCACACTGTGGCGGATTCGGGGTACAATCCTTTTTTTTTTTTTTTTTGACGTGGTGGAAAACTTTATGGCTACCCCCGTTCTTTGGGCAGAACGGGGGTTATGTGGGACTCCCCCCCGAGTGGGGGTATACCCTAACTAAAACCACCACGGCTGTTCCCTCCTGCTGACTGTGCTGGACGCCTGGGGAACCCGTTGTATACGTCCCAGGCGTCTCTCAGCCGCCCCGGCCGCCTGCCGGGGCTCCCGCGCTAAAGAGGAGGGGATCGGGACAGCGTGATCCCCCCCTCAGACAGTGAGGAGACTACGAGTGGCGGATAGCTAGCCCAATAGCTACCCGCCGTCTCCCGAGGGAAGCTGGCGAGCGGCGAATAACCGCCGCCTTCTTCCCCCCCGTCTGCACCGGAGCGTCGGGGTACAATCCTACCACAAAGCGGTGATACCATCCAGATTACGTTGTGTGGTATCAGGCACAACGACCCGTAGAGGGGACTGAGAGCGTCAGGGCCTCGTTAGCATATTGGCAGGGCGCACCGCGCGCAGGTGAGGTCGACTTTGGCCACATACGTGGAATTTGGGCCGCTTACACCCAATATGGCAGTTTTTATTAAACGCATACATACCTTGATCGGTTTCTACACGGCATCGTACCGGTACGCTAAATCGCTTGGCGGCACGTCTTCGCCGGTAGGGTGGTAACTAGCCACGGTTGAAGCCTCCCACCAGACCATGCCAGAGACAATTTTAGAAATGATACATTTCAAAATTGCCCCTGCCGGGAATTGAACCCGGGGCCTCCCACTTATAAGACCAAAGCGCTCATCATTGCGCCGGGGAGGTCGTCATAGATGCCATAGCATACAGAATATAAATCAGTCCAATCAAAAATAATACTGCATAATATATTAATAATTAATTAGGAGTATATATATATAACTCTGATGACTGCCTCGTGACAAGGTCCCGGGTTCGATTCCCAGGTTGGGCAAATTATTGTTAGGTATTGGCTTTTTCTGTCAAGAAATTCCCAGAGCCAGCCCGGAGTTGGTAGTTGGCAGTTTCAACCCTGTGCCTCGGAGAGCACGTTAAGCAGTTGGTCCCGGTTATTATCACTATCATGTGACAATAGTCGTTAAAGCCCGCCAGCCCGCTTTTGAGCAGCGTGGCAGGTTTAAGCACTAAATCCCTATCTCCTACTAGCGGTCCGCCCCGGCTTCGCCCGTGGTACATAATATATAGCCTATAGCACTCAAGGATCACGTACATATCCAACGGTGAAAGAATTTTTGAAATCGTTCCCGTAGTTCCTGAGATTAGCGCGTTCAAACAAACAAACTCTTCCGCTTTATTATATTAGTATAGATGAGAGAGGAGGCCCAGCAGTGGGACGTTAAAGGCTGCAGTGGTGGTGGATATCTTTAATTGGAGTTATTATTTCATCAGTACCTGTATTGTCAACAACTGCTGTATTGAAGTCGGTATTCTTTGCTTGTTGTATCAGCTCTTGGACGTTCTCCGCGGCCGCTTTATACCAGTCCAGCCGTTGCTGCGCTTTATGCTTTTTTATCCATTCAAAATTTCAGCCAAATCGGTTCAGTAGCGACGTTAAAGAGTAACAAACATACACACATACATGCACGCAAACATTCTCCTTCATAACATTAGTATGATTGCAGTGATTATTTCATCGAGCTGTGATAGCCTAGTGGTTAGGACGACCGACTTCTAATCGGAGGTCGTGGGTTCGATCCCGGGCACACACTTCTAACTTTTCGGAGTTATGTGCGTTTTAAGTATTTAAATATCACTTGCTTTAACGGTGAAGGAAAACATCGTGAGGAAACCTGCATGCCTGAGAGTTCTCCATAACGTTCTCACGCGGTGTGTGAAGTCTGCCAATCCGCTTGGCCAGCGTGGTAGACTATGGCCAAAACCCTTCTCACTCTGAGAGGAGACCCGTGCTCTGTAGTGAGCCGGTAATGGGTTGATCATGATGATTTCATCGGTACCTGTATGTGTCAACAACTGCTGTATTGAAGTCGGTATTCTTGGCTTGTTGTATCAGCTCTCGGACGTTCTCCGCGGCCGCTTCGCACCGCTCTAGCCGTTGCTGCGCTTTATGTTTTTTCCGGAGGTGGTTCTTTGCCTGGAACATAGAAAAAAGATAGTTAACGCAAATATTTTTAACCCCCGACGAAAAAACGACGGGGTGTTATAAGTTTGACGTGTGTGTGTGTGTGTGTGTGTGTGTGTGTGTGTGTGTGTGTGTGTGTGTGTGTGTGTGTGTGTGTGTGTGTGTGTGTGTGTGTGTGTGTGTGTGTGTGTGTGTGTGTGTGTGTGTGTGTGTGTGTGTGTGTGTGTGTGTGTGTGTGTGTGTGTGTGTGTGTGTGTGTGTGTGTGTGTGTGTGTGTGTGTGTGTGTGTGTGTGTGTGTGTGTGTGTGTGTGTGTGTGTGTGTGTGTGTGTGTGTGTGTGTGTGTGTGTGTGTGTGTGTGTGTGTGTGTGTGTGTGTGTGTGTGTGTGTGTGTGTGTGTGTGTGTGTGTGTGTGTGTGTGTGTGTGTGTGTGTGTGTGTGTGTGTGTGTGTGTGTGTGTGTGTGTGTGTGTGTGTGTGTGTGTGTGTGTGTGTGTGTGTGTGTGTGTGTGTGTGTGTGTGTGTGTGTGTGTGTGTGTGTGTGTGTGTGTGTGTGTGTGTGTGTGTGTGTGTGTGTGTGTGTGTGTGTGTGTGTGTGTGTGTGTGTGTGTGTGTGTGTGTGTGTGTGTGTGTGTGTGTGTGTGTGTGTGTGTGTGTGTGTGTGTGTGTGTGTGTGTGTGTGTGTGTGTGTGTGTGTGTGTGTGTGTGTGTGTGTGTGTGTGTGTGTGTGTGTGTGTGTGTGTGTGTGTGTGTGTGTGTGTGTGTGTGTGTGTGTGTGTGTGTGTGTGTGTGTGTGTGTGTGTGTGTGTGTGTGTGTGTGTGTGTGTGTGTGTGTGTGTGTGTGTGTGTGTGTGTGTGTGTGTGTGTGTGTGTGTGTGTGTGTGTGTGTGTGTGTGTGTGTGTGTGTGTGTGTGTGTGTGTGTGTGTGTGTGTGTGTGTGTGTGTGTGTGTGTGTGTGTGTGTGTGTGTGTGTGTGTGTGTGTGTGTGTGTGTGTGTGTGTGTGTGTGTGTGTGTGTGTGTGTGTGTGTGTGTGTGTGTGTGTGTGTGTGTGTGTGTGTGTGTGTGTGTGTGTGTGTGTGTGTGTGTGTGTGTGTGTGTGTGTGTGTGTGTGTGTGTGTGTGTGTGTGTGTGTGTGTGTGTGTGTGTGTGTGTGTGTGTGTGTGTGTGTGTGTGTGTGTGTGTGTGTGTGTGTGTGTGTGTGTGTGTGTGTGTGTGTGTGTGTGTGTGTGTGTGTGTGTGTGTGTGTGTGTGTGTGTGTGTGTGTGTGTGTGTGTGTGTGTGTGTGTGTGTGTGTGTGTGTGTGTGTGTGTGTGTGTGTGTGTGTGTGTGTGTGTGTGTGTGTGTGTGTGTGTGTGTGTGTGTGTGTGTGTGTGTGTGTGTGTGTGTGTGTGTGTGTGAATATCAATATGGGTATCAAATGAATGGCTTGACTAGTAGAATAGCACTATGCAAATCCAAGATGGCCGCCACCACAAAATGGCGAATGTCGGGGGTTTTTTAATTTTTAATTTATACTTGTAAAACTAGATAATCCAGACGCTTAATCTGGACGGCGATTCGGAACACTTCGATTACGGTTCGATTAGGTTTCGGTTTCGACAACTGTTGATACGGTTATTCTGAATTGAAAATACATAAATTGTACGATAACTTATAGTGTTCTATATGGTTAGTCCCACTTTTTACATAGTGGCAACGATGATCGTACACAATGACTTCAGAGCAAAATGAACCGAAAGACTCTTATTTTAAAGTCGTAATTCAATAGTTCGAATATTTATTTCACAACATATCCGCTTGAGCCGCTGGTTGTTTTAGGTCCATTTTACTCTGAAGTCATTGTGATTCGATCAATAGTATACTATAAAGTTTTGGAGGGATGCAAAGTGCATTTTCTCCCTAGCGTTAAGGTTGTCTGGAAGAGATCGCTACTTAGCGATAAGACCGCCTTGTTGTACCTACGTTTTAAGTATTCTTTTATATAACACTAGCTGATGCTCGCGACTTCGCCCGCGTGAATTCTTATAAATCTCACTTGGAGGTCGAATTTCCAAAATTCTTGAAACACGTAATTATTTATTTTTAACCGAAAATCTAAATACCAATTTTCATGGATATAACTTGAAAAATGACGGACTTTCATACAAACTTTTATCCCCTATTTAACCCCCTTAGGGATGGAATTCGCAATAATCCTTTCTTAGTGTGCGCCTACGTCATAAAAGGAAGCTACTGTGAAAATTTCAAGTTTCTAGCTACAGTGGTTCAGGCTGTGCGTTGATTGTCAGTCAGTCAGGACAAGCTACTTTATATTATTATAGATGTCCTTTGTATTCTGCTCTTATGTGGTATGCAATAAAGTATATACATACATACATACATACATCACTACTGAGATTAGGTTGACAGCATTATTTTACGGAATGACATTTCGAAACGTCAGTTTACTGCATCGAATTAAAAGTCCAAGTATAAACATACACCAAAGACCACTGGTACAAGTACATTATGTGCATTGTACATACTTACAACAAGTTTGTTGCCCAGTTTGAGGGCGGCCCTCACTTCCACGTCGGCGGCGGCGACCTCGCGCGACAGTCGCGCCGCGTCGCCCGACAGTCGCGTCTCGGTCGCCATCAGCTTCACGAGCGCCTCGTCTAACTCTGTCACCGGCGTGACTTTCTTGTTCGGTTCAGCTGGAAATTGTGCGAAAAACATATTGTTACAGATATATGAGACTGCTATCGAAAATTAAGACGGGTAATAGGGTATTTGACTCATTTTTGGAAATTGTTTTAAATTATTCTTTATTACTTATTAAAACACACTACATTGATATTTTTCGCAATATCTACAGTATTAAGAATTAAATCAATGATAAAGTTTAAGTTTTGAAAACCACGCCAAAAACGACATTTCTGATCACATGATACGCGTGACGTCACAAATCGCTATGCAAGTCACTTCTCTCGCTCGCTCGTTTTCGGAACTCGGTGCGTGCGACAGAGACGCTACGCAAGGTGAATGCTATATCGTAATGTTGTAAATTGTTATACCTACTCATTTTAATATCAATCATATTCTTTCAATTTTAAAGTTTAGTTTCCGTTGACTTGATAAACTTCAATTATAACAACCAAGTCAAGTGCAAATCAAGTGACGTCACAATTAATCCCAGAGCGTTCTGGTTACCGATAAAATTTCAAAAATTATTATGTTTTATTTCGTGCAAAATATCGCGTAAAATTACATAATTCAGTTTGATTGAGTGAAATATGTCTTTTTTAGGCTATTATCTGATAAGATGACCACAATCAATAGTATATTTTCAATGTTGTCAAATACCCTATTGTAGTGATGATTACTGACAAGATACCACAAAAAAAAAAACACGAAATTAAAAGTTCGCAATGTAATGCAATTAGCTGATGCCTGAATACCTAAAGTTGTCGCCGAACGGTCGTCACTCGCGGGACATTGATCCCGAGTTGTGCACGCCATACATTGCCGGTTTGAAAAATAAAAAATAGGTACTACAAGTTTAGGACAAATTGTTATTGCTGGATTAGGTAATATAACAATAGCACTAAGTTTTCCATAGTGGTCCCTTTACACCTTGTAATCCTTGTATATACATTCTATAGATTTTCTCAATTTAAGAATTATTTCAAAACTTCAAACTTGTATTGATGTGTCTTGATTCAAACTTGTATTGGTATAGACTTTGTCTAATAATCAAACCGGTGAAATGTTAAAAAATATATACAGTCAAAATCTGTTATAACGACATCGAAGGGACTACTCATATTAAGTCGTAAAAACCGATAGTTATAACAACCGGTTCCACCATACAACACCATATTCTTTTGCCTAGTCTTTGTTTAGAACTCCGCTCTCTTGTTTTGAAATAATACGCGATTTTTCTTCGATATTAATTTGCTTTCTTTTTGTTTCCGACAAGTTAAAAGTTTCACAATTAATTCAACAATATGTTTTAAGTAAGATAAGTAAGAAACTGACTGAAGAAATTTGAAGAACTGGGCCTTGACTCTACGGCATGCACGTGTTTTGTTTTCTAAGAATTACAAAAGACCCTAAACACGTGTTTATTTTTACGATAATAACCATTGACCATTATATTATGCCTATTCAAAGTTTACAATACAGATAAGCTGGTCGTTGTAGAACGACCTGTAGAGATACAATTCTCCGAAAACATTGCTCAAATGTGGTCGTTTAATGCGGTATGTCGAAGTAACCAATGTCGTAAAAGCAATGTTTTTGATAAGGCAGTCATATAGCATTCAGCCGGGACCTTTGATTACGGTTAATATAACCGATATGTTATTCTAAACGATGTCGCCATAAACGGTTTTGACTGTATATTTTTTATTTATTAATTAATCATATCCTGGACTGAAATTTGTTAGGCAACCCATATGCAATATATTTATTGACATGTTAAATTAAATATAAAATATGTTTCATCAAATAAACATCTCGGTGAAGGTCGTTGTATAGCGGGATCTTAGACCAATATAGCAACAATCAATACAAGCTGTGTGACAAAAAAGCATAATAAATAAAAATAAATAAACTTGTTAAAAACATACCAAGTTTAACAACATCGCCCGATTTGACCACCATGCCCTGCGTCACTAAGTACCCGAGGAATATCTCAAACACCTCTCGGTTGCAGTAGCCGCTGCTCCTCATCAGCTCCTCTATGGTGCCTATACGATCTTCCCCTGGTGGAAAGTTGTTTAGGAGCTCTGTGGCTTGATCCTAAAACAATTTTATTTTTATACTAGTGGATCCTGCAGACTTCGTCCTGCCCGGTGGTGACATAACAACATCAGCATCGCCTACCGAGACCCGGTAGGTTACCTGTACCTACCCGGTAATTGTGTTTTTGAACCATCCAGGAACCCATTGAAATATACACACAAAATTTCATACAAATTGATCCAGCCGTTTAGGAGGAATTAGGTGACAAACACACGTACAGAAGAATAATAATATATGTAGGTACGGGTAAGAGAGTTTACCGTATCCACGCGACGGGATGTTTCACAGTTACGAAACCCGTGAACATTTTGTATGGAAAATATTCTTTAAAAATCCCTTGGGAACTCTTTAATTTTCCGGGATAAAAAGTACCCTATGTCCTTTTCCAAGGCCTTGTCTACCTCTACACCAAATTTCGTCCAAATTGATAAAGCCGTTCTTGAGTTATAAATAGTGTAACTAACACGACTTTCTTTTATATATAGATTGTGGATTTAATTGCAAGAAACCAATGTCCACCAAGAATACCAATGACAAGAATTACAATTTATGCTACAAATGTAGTAAGTTGAAATGGTAAACTAATAGATAGTTTTGTTAAACTGATAGATAGTAAAATCATCCTCGAACTCTATACAAATGCCAACAGGTGCACCATCTGCTGATCTCACTTGCAAGTTTGTTATGCTAACATTTATGAGAGTTTTACTACATGTTATTATGTTTTGAGAGTAATAAAAACAGCAAACAACAAAGCTTTGCTATAGCTAGTAGTAACAACATTGAAAACATCAGTTTAGTTTAGCCACCTACAAATCTACAGTCATGCGGAGAGCAAAGTACCAGGAGGCCATAAACTTCAAAGAGACTAATTTATAGCTTACTTTGACAGCGCTTTCCGCACAAATTATTGTGTGTACAGGCATCTACAAATCTACGGTAAGGCTGAGAGCAAAGTAAGTACCAGGATGGCATAAACTTCAAAGAGACTAATGTATAGCTTACTTTGACAGCGCTTTCCAGCACAAATCGTTGAGTAGAATCTATACTGGCTTTAGGCAAGCCGTTTGCGTCGGTAGCCTGTCGGGCGGGCAGTAGTGATGTGACAGCAGTGAGTGCAAGTGCTGCAGGCTTGAATGCAAGCCGGGCGCCCCACCTCACCCAGCCTTCCGGCCCGTTGTGTAGTATTTGTTGATATTTTGTGATGGGCGATAATTCTCCACTCCTGAAAGGCATACAAAAGAAACATTCCACAAAGAGCTTTTATATAAAAGGAGCAGACCATTTGACAGAAATTACAGTAACAGGTGAGTGAGACAACACTAAGAATTTAGCTCATTTTTTTTATAGAGTCATGCTTTTTGTGAGTGTAGCCAGCGTTCATCGATTTATATTACATTGATATATTACTATATCAATATATATTACATTTATATAAATGACATTATCACGTCAAAAATAAAGGTTTATCTAAACTCATATAATTTGTATCTATATCTTCATTGTTATCAATCAACCCATTACCGGGCCCACTGCAGGGCATGGGTCTCCTCTCATAATGAGAAGGGATTAGGCCACAGTCCAACATCCTGGCCAAGTACGGATTGGGAGAATTCACACTCCTTTGAGAAATTTATGCGAAACTCTCAGGCGTGCAGGTTTCCTCATGATGCTTTCCTCCACCATTAAAGTGAGTGATATTTAATTACTTAAGCTACACATAACTCTGTCCAATGATGTTAAGTACAGATATGTTGTAGTATGATAAGTATGATATGTAACAGATAGAACCGTTCTGCGCACGCCCTCCCAGCAGCCGCACACATACACATTTTAATGTTTCACTTACATTTCACTACAATGCCACTACCGCACACTACGAACTGAGAAGCGGCGAATTACACTCCATTCGACACTTCAGTTTCGTAGCTCTAGTAACATATCTACGTTACTATAATTACATCCTTGACTCTGTCCACTCGAAAGGGAAGCGGAAGTCTTAACCACTAGGCAATTATAATGTCCTCCTGACCGAATTTCGGCCACAGCGGCCAATCTCAACCGAGGCAGACACTAGCCATCTGCGCAGGAGATATTATAGTGCACAAGTGCACTCACAGGAGCACTCTCTATTCCCTCACTCTCATAGTCCGATGGGACGCCAATGCGACACGACCGGAGAGAGATTAGGCGCAGGACCGACGGCTTTACGTGCTCTCCGAGGCACGGGGGTGTATCTAACACCGCCAACTTCCAACTCCGGGCTGGCACTGAGAATTTCTTGACAGAAAAACCCAATACCTCATTTTTTTTTTTGGCCCGACCCGGGAATCGAACCCAGGACCTTGTGATCCACAGTCGAACGTGCTAACCGCTAGAGTCTAGACCAACGAGCAACTAGGCAATTACTTATGTAAACAAAGCATACCTGAACATTTCCTCGATGACGATATCAACACACGCAGCGGTCCGTCCGCGCCTCTGGAACACGCATCGCACGTCCGCGGCAGACACTATGGGGTCCATCTTGTGCCGACACCACTGCCGCACCATGTCCGACCAGAACTTCATCTTCATCTCCCAGGACTCGGGGTTCGCGGACTTTAGACGGAAGGGGGCGAACAGCGCATTCATACGAACGTCGTCCGACCAGCATTGTGGCAGCTTCTCCTCGGGGAAACCGTCGGCTATAACCATTGTATGTTATCAACTTATCACTATTGACCAAACTGAACACGGATTTCTATTTTCCTCTATATTTCTCCACAAGAAAAGCACACGACACTTTAAGTGGTAATTTTATTGACAATTTTGATTGGTTTGGTTTTTTGACTATTCTTTTATTTTGACGATTTGACGATTATTAATGCATGAGTTTGACGTACACAGACCACGAAAAATTAATGTAGATACTAATCATTAATCTGTGAAATTAATTGACGTATGTAAGTAATACCACAGAATAATAACTGGTACCTAAGCTAAGTAATACCAACGTTAGGAAGTATATGTATAAAGTTGTAGTCTATGGTGAAAACAAACCGAAAAAAAACCGTAATTACGCTGAAGGAAAGTGGAGGGGGTAAGTTATCCTCTCCACGTTTCGTTCAGTGTTTGATCTACGTGCCGCGGGTTATATCTCTCTTCTTCTTCTTCCCTAGACCTACCTACTTTATCTTATAAGGCTGCCGGCACACTTATGTATCGTGGCGTGTCGTGATGCGCCGGTTTCATACATTTAGTAAAAACGACACGCCCTACAAGTGTGTCTCTAACCTCACATCTCTGCTCTAACCATACTAAATGTATGAAACCGATATGCTGCTGGCGCGTCACGACACGACACGTAAGTGAGGTTCCGGCCTTAGGCTGTACTCTGTAGCCGATTTGAATTTTGAGATTGACATTTGGAATTTGAAAAAAAGGAAAAATATTGTCTATGGTAGTAGGGCGACTTGCTACGGGGTTGTATGTCACGTTCCAAAAAATTTCAATTTTCACTTTATTTTCACAGCAAAAAGTCCATTTTGTTGACAGAGGATTCATTTAAACCTGTTTTAGGTAAGTAACTTAATTACTTATTTGTTATTACAACAGAAACATCGTACAATTGTGTGTGAAATATTTTAGTAGGTTGCGACGGCGAACTCGACAACGTCCCACTTTTCTTGATCATTTACGCGGAACTGTGCAATTATTTTATACTTGTATTGCTTGTGCAGCTAGACAGGTTGTTACTACATCGTACAATTTACGAACAATCGTCTTGTTGTAAGTTTTTTCAATCTTTTTAGTGGAATAAACATATTCATAGTTCGTAATTTTCGGATACGGTACCGCGCGACTACTTTATTATTATGTTCGCATGTATTGTCAAAAAATGATTGTACAACAGTAAAATTAAACTGAACCGGTTTCCTTAGCATTGTTTCTTGCATGTCTCGGTCATTCATAAGTCATAATATGAGGAGTACTTTTATTTTAACCTTGTTACATTCAGGGGGCTATTCGAAGTCGCGAATCGAATGTGTTACATGATAACATTGTTTTAGGGCAATAAAATCTTAATATTTTATATAACATTGTTTTAGGGCAATAAAATCTTAATATTTTATTAACTTCTTGTAATAAGAGTTGTGTTTTATATGAAACTAGCTGATGCCCGCGACTTTGCTCTCATATAAATCTCATACAAATTTTCAACCCCTATTTAACCCCCTTAGTGGTTGAATTCAAAAATCGTTTTAGAGCAGATGCCTACGTTGTAATAGCTATCTGCATGCCAAATTTCAGCCCTATCCGTCCAGTAATTTGAGCTGTACGTTGATAGATCAGTCAGTCAGTCAGTCACCTTTTCTATATTTAGACAATCTCAGCTTTATTTTAAGTTACATAAAAACAGAATGTTTTGTTTTCTTAAAAATGAATGCACCATATTTAGTACTAAATATATTAGTTCTCTATTTTATTTTCCATCCACCATCGTCAACCAATACCACATTGGCCACAGTTGCACATAGGTCTATTGTAAGACATGTGTCGGTCTTGGGCAGCTTTTATCCAGTGACTTTTATCCTTTTATTTTTATTATACTTTTATCCAGTGACCCTGTTACTCTTCTGATATTGTCGGTCCTTCTGCTGGATGGATCTGCCAATGTTACACTTTCCAGTGTGAGGTCACCATTCCAGCACCATCTATTGGCTCAAAATCTTGACTTTTCAAACTAATACATAGTAATTATATAATTTTACTTCAATCAAAATTATTGGTCCTCTGAAATTGAAAATTTTAATTCAAATTGTCTGAACAAAATTCAGGCAAAGTCAAAGCGCAGAAGCTAGTCGTGCAAAGAATTAACAATAAATACTGCTCACATGATAAATTATTTATCAATTTTATCACTACACAAATACTTAACTAATCTGTTTATCAAGGTCTTGCTAATCTCTGCTAACCTAATAACTTTAAATTAATATATATACCAGTTTCTTATTGGTGTTTCAATTAATTATTTATCTAGATCTTAACTTAGCAGCAAATAAATCTAAGCACGTTTTTTTCATAAAATACAAAGCGAATACACTGATTTCAAACTTACTTTTTATATTAATTTATTTATTAATTAATGATTATTATTGCAAGATTGTAGTGTTGTTTTTTAATTGTAGTGGAATTATCCTGAACTTATCCAATCTAGGCAAATATTTTTCTCTTATCAATGTGATAAGAAGGCAAAAAATTTATATAATAGGTCTCTTTAGACATATAAATCCCTTTAGATATGATATTATTCTTTAATAAAATCAGATAAGCAAAGCTACCTGTGCGGTGTGCCAACTCAGCATAATGACATAGGCTTCCAAAACACTTGTTAAGGCCGCTCTCTTCACGCGCTTCTCCATACAAACGTATTACGCCTATTATTCTAATATTTGTCGCAATAGGTCTAAAGTTAAGCCAGATATCATTTTATATCTCCATTATCTATGCCATAAAATAAAAATATTAGTAAAATTATATTTATTTTGAAAGTTATGACGCTTGAAAAATCACTATTGTTAACATTAAACAAATTTTTCTAATCCGCAACTTCATCTGTGGTTTTTCGAAAATCCTGTGGGGACCCTTCGTTTTCCCGAGAAAAGCGGTAAGCGATGATAGCCTAGTAGTCAAGACTTCGGCCTCCTCTTTGGAGGAGACCATGTTCAATTCCCGGCAGCTCAACGTTTCAGAGTTATGTGCGTTGTGAGCAATTATATATCCACTCGCTTTAACAGTGAAGGAAAACATCGTGAGGAAACCTGCACGCCTGAGAGTTCTTCATAACCTTCACAAACTGAACTCTACCGAACCGCACTTGACCAGCGTGGTGGACTGCGGCCTAAATCCTCACTCTAAATGAGATCCGTGTTCTGTAGTGGGCCGGTTATGGGTTGATGATGCAAAAAACCAACAAACAATCACATTTTCGCATTTATAATATTAGTAAAACCATTTGCTTATAATATGTTTTTGTATTCCCATCGTCAAGCTTTTTCATGTTAATTTTTTGCCAGTATTTGATATGAATCAGTGTTGCATTTGTATCCTTTGTATAGTGTCATTCATTGTACCCACAATAAACTTAGCGTCATTCAAAAGTCAAAGTCAAAATATATTTATTCAAAACTAGCTTCTGTCCGCGGCTTCGCCCGCGTTAATTTCGATTTTTCACAAATCCCGAGGACATCGTGGATTTCCGGTTCCCTTTGCCGCTCCCTTTTCGAACTTTTATACCCACTTTCAAGAAGGTTTGCTATAGTTATCTACCTATAGCTGTAGCTATAGATTTCGGTTTTTCCAAAATCCCGTGGGAATTTTGAATTTTTCCAGGATAAAAAGTAGCCTATGTGTTAGGTCAGGGCATAATCTATCTCCATTCAAAATTTCAGCCCAATCAATTCAGTAGTTGCGGTGTTAAAGAGTAACAAACACATACACACACACACACACACACAAATTTTCGCCTGTATAATATGTATGATTAACCACGGCTGTATTAGTGAAATACAAAAATATATGTACATTTAAGCTGTGATAGCCTAGTGGTTAGGACGACCGACTTCTAATCGGAGGTTCATGGGTTCGATCCCGGGGCACGCACCTCTAACTTTTCGGAGTTAGGTGCGTTTTAAGTATTTAAATATCACTTGCTTTAACGGTGAAGGAAAACATCGTGAGGAAACCTGCATGCCTGAGAGTTCTCCATAATGTTCTCAAAGGTGTGTGAAGTCTGCCAATCCGCTTGGCCAGCGTGGTAGACTATGGCCAAAACCCTTCTCACTCTGAGAGGAGACCCGTGCTCTGTAGTGAGCCGGTAATGGGTTGATCATGATGATGATGATGTACATTTAATAAAAAATGTGTGTTTTGTTCCAGTGCAGCATGGGCAGCCGGTGACGCCGTGCGCCCACGCAGCCTCCTGGAGGCAGCGCGCCCCAAGCAGGGATGCTGTTCGGTGAGTACGATTAATCTTGTAGGGTCACCACACATAATGCCTGTTTCGCCACCTTCTGATACGTATCCGGATAGCCTAAACGTAAGTTTTGTCACTTTCTTACTAACAGATGGCGCCACTAGCTGCTTGCCTCGCGCTTTTGCACACTAAATCTTCCTACTATATAAAAATAAGTCGGGTTTTCCTTCCCGACGCTATAACTCCAGAACGCACGAACCGATTTCCGCGGTTTTGCATTCGTTGGAAAGGTCTCGGGCTCCGTGAGGTTTATAGCAAAGAAAAATACGCGAACGAAGTCGCGGGGGTCAGCTAGTTATTATTAAATTATTAAGCGTAGTCGGGTTTTAGTTTACGAACTTTATACTTGTTCCTTAGCACCTTTGGGTGTTCCGTCCTCTGGCGCCCCATTGTAATCTCGCGCCCCTAGGCATGTGCCTAGATTGCCTAAAGGATAATCCGCCACTGGAGGCAATTAAAAAAAATATATAATTTCCAGGTCTCCCTGAGTATATCCGATGTAACAGATATGGCGTTGCGATCCCAATCCTGCTAAAATATGTACGTACGAGTATCCCTTTATCCTATCACTAGCGGTCCGCCCCGGCTTCGCCCATAGTACATATTATATAGCCTATAGCACTCAAGGATCACGTACATATCCAACGGTGAAAGAATTTTTGAAATCGGTCCAGTAGTTCCTGAGATTAGCGCGTTCAAACAAACAAACTCTTCCGCTTTATTATATTAGTATAGATTTCATCCCTATAAGTAACCCTCATCCACAAACCCGTTTTACCAACCAAACAAACCAACCACTACAGCCTTTTAAACGTCCCACTGCTGGGCACAGACCTCCTCTCTCATATGAGAGAGGGATTTAGAGCTTAGACCCACCACGTTGCTCCAATGCGGGTTGGCGGGCTTTAACGACTATTTTCACATGATAGTGATAATAACCGGGACCGCCCGCGCCTGTATAATGTGCTCTCCGAGGCACGGGGGTGAAACACCGCCAGCTTCCAACTCCGGGTTGGCTCTGAGAATTTCTAGACAGAAAAACCCAATACCTAACAAATATTTAACCGACCCGGAAATCGAACCCGGGACCTCGTGATCTGCGGTCGAATATGCTAACCACTAGACCAACGAGGCAGTTATGGAGGGTGACCTTAATATGCTTATATTGTGACTTTCGAGTAATTTTCCGTACATGCCATGTTGTTTTCAATCAATGCACAGGTTGACCTTTGTTTGTTTATCTAAGAGATGTGGCCACTTACGTTAAACGCATATTATTATGATCGTTAAGCAAAGTCAACAAAAGTCGGTGCATGGATGGGTGAGCATACCATTATTATTTTATTTAGCAATAGCCGACCTGGCAGACGTCGTCCTGCCCGGTGACATGCCGACATCAGCGCCACCTACCGGGTCCAATTGTGTTTTCAAACCATCCAGGAACCCACTGATATGTACACACAAAATTTCATCCAAATCGGTCCAGCCGTTTAGTTAGCTGACAAACACACGTACGTGGGCATGCAATTTCTTACGTCTTCCTTTATTTAAATCGGTTAAACCTTGAGGAAGTATTTTATTGGAATTGTCGATTTTATTTTCCCACCGCACTAATCAGAAACCCAAAGTAGGGTAAATGCACCTGTTTACGTCAATACCGTTAATATGACGTATTACCTTATTAGACGTTATATGTTATAACCCGCGCCACGTACATCGAACACTGAACGAAACGTGGAGGGGATAGCTGCGTATGGGAACTGTCACGCGCGTAATACAATAGCTTACCCCCTCCACTTTCCTTCAGTGTTCGATGTACGTGTCGATGTTTTTTTATGCGAAGGAAGGAAATACAGGAATAAATATCGGATTTATCAACCACTTGCTCTATCGTAAAGAATCAGCCAAGTGCGTTTATGATAATACTAGCTGATGCCCGCAACTTCGTCCGTGTGGATTTAGGGTGTTTAAAAATCCCTTGGGAACTCGTATGATTTTCTGGAATAAAAAGTAGCCTATGTCCTTTTCCAAGGTCTAGTCTATTTCTGCCAATTTCGTCAAAATCAGTTCAGCGGTTTAGGCGTGAATACGTAACATACAGTCAAACAGAGTTACTTTCGCATTTATAATATTAGTATGGATTAGTGTGGGTGTAGCAATTTGCACGTACGGCACGCAACATGACCGCAGGTCAGTGGATAGATGGGTGACCGATAAACGCGAACGTTTAATTCACTTGTAAATAACACTTTTTTATTTCATTATCGGCTGAAGCCAGACCAGATCAGACCAAAGACAATTTAGAAATTACAAAATCCCGAGCTGCCGGGAATCGAACCCGGAACCTCTCACTTATAAGACCACAGCGCTCACCACTGCGTCATTGCGGTCGTCGTAATAAAATAATAGTGATTAAGGGTCTGTTTCACCACCTTCTGATAAGTATCAGATAGCCATCTGCAACTTTTGTCTTAGTCACAAAAAATTATCTGATACTTACATATGTACGTAAGTACGTGGTGAAACAGGCCCTTAATAGCGATTTGTAATAGGGGGCCAATCCACAACATGTGATTCACTATATAAAGATATTATTTTGTTATCAATTTGCTATCGATATTTTTAGTGCGATTGATAAAAATTATCATTAAAAACCCGCTTAACTACTAAAAGACTGACACCTTCACGTACGTACGCGATGCGAAAACTTAAAGCCTCTACAGACGTGCTTACAAGTCTGAGACCGACATGCTCCAACTTTGTTGTGCCGATTCAAAACCCCGCAAAGTGGGTACCTACTGTGAACTAAATTTGACATTTCCCAATACAATTTACCATAATTCACATAACGCTGGCTTAATCATAAAACTTCGTAACTCCAAAATGTCTGAATTTTTTATTTTATTACCATTCTGCTTAGTATGAAATGCTGTAACGAACATGGTGGGATCACTCATATCTCCTACTTGTTTTTAAGTTTTAAGTTTGTAAGTTTTTTCTTCAGTTTGACCAAATGGAGATACGAAGTTTGATAATTAAGCCGACGATAAGTTCCGGGTGCCTACACCACACGAGTAGATAAGTACAGAGAGGAAGCTTCATACAAACGGCCCGCTGTAGGTACACTCACACAAACACACTCACCAACGGTTCACGGACGTCCGCTCGATCCCCCAACCGGTACAGTTGGGTGACAAACGTGAGCATATGCGTGAGTATACCTACAGCGGGCCGCTTGTAGAAGC
Source organism: Melanargia galathea (assembly GCA_920104075.1). Classification (NCBI taxonomy): domain Eukaryota; kingdom Metazoa; phylum Arthropoda; class Insecta; order Lepidoptera; family Nymphalidae; genus Melanargia; species Melanargia galathea. The sequence continues at coordinate 11,048,024 of OV049878.1, forward strand.
TTCCCCTCTGTACTTTTCTACTCGTGTGCCTACACTATCACTTTTCTTTACAATCACCGCCAAAATGGCGATAATTAAATCGCTTCAGTCAATAGCCATTCCAGCGTATCTGTATTAATATAGTAAGGTAGATATAGGTCATGTCGCCCAGCCATCCAACTTACAGATGTACGATAAAGTCTACCGTAACCTCATACGGAATTGGAAGTTGGCATGTCTGCAGACGCCGTATAACCCACCGATTTGGCGGATAGCAGCCTTATCAATGACATGCGCCGGCGCATACATAATTGAAATTTCGAATAGTGATGTGCCGATTCGATTATTTTGATAATCGATTAATCGATTACGACAGCAAGCGTGATCGATCAATAATCGATTATTAATCGATTATTGATCGATTATGAAATAATTCTTAGAAAGAACTGAAAAAACAGTTCTACTTTCTGGAAAAATTCTGAACCCTTGCATCTGTGCATTTAGTAGCAACATCTATAATAACCTTTTAAACTGTTCTGAGAAAAAAAAGAAAAACAAACACTATTTTTTAGATTTATTGAAATTGAAATTAGAAAATTAAATAGATTAATTGAAAACTAATGTAATTGATCAAAATTAAATATACATACCTATTAGGTACCTATTTATCACACTGATATTATTATAAAGGCGAAAGTTTGTGTGTGTGTATGTATGTGTGTATGTTTATTACTTTTTAACGCCGCAGCTACTGGACCGATTTGACTGAAACGAATGGAGATAGGTTATGTCCTGGAATAACGCATAGGCTACTTTTTATCCCGGAAAAGTGTTCTTGTGGGACTTAAATAGATATAGACTTCCAAAAACGAGATAGATGGCGCTGATTGTTTTTAGGTACATCACGCTCACATAACACACTATTGCAATAGTTTGCTGTCGTTGCATGCATTTGTACGCATTTGCATGAATTTGCTGTCGTTCTCGTTGCTAAGTTACTCTAAGAAGATTCTGTTCAAATATTTTTGTGTACAAACTTATTAATCACGGGTAACATCACGAGGCGCAGCTATTATATGTAATATGTATAGATACGCATAGCGTAATAGCACTACAGTTAGTAAAGGCGTATCGTCGGTTCGGTGACGAACAAAAAGATGAATATGTATGAAAAAGCAGTAAGTTGCATAACGCTCGCTCACAGTCGGCGGCTGACTATCCGTTTGGTGTGAACAAAGCCAAAAACTAACTTTGAGGGAATCCCCTTTTTGCAATGATGGGTTGCCAAACCATATATCTTTAGCAAGCAAATTAATAACAGAAAGTTGGTAGTAAAGTTTGGTAATTAACGTATTTCGTTATAATCGATCATGATCGATTATGCAAAATCATAATCGATTGCAATCGATCATTCTAATAATCGATTAATCGATTATTGATAATCGATTCCGCACATCACTAATTTCGAATATCGAACACCAAAGCGCATTCGTTGCGCGGTCGCCGTCGCGTGCAGACGTGTGTCGCGTTCGCTTTCTAAATGTTTTTAATTGATCTACGCATACTGATTGAGCTGTCCGCGTTATTTATTTATTATAATTTATTCCTGTACAAAGTTTTCGATTATTTAGTCGTGAATTTGTTGGACGTTGGACAGTACATGATATCTGACATAGACGACGATTAGTTATAGTGTAATAATGTTTTAGTTTCCGTCGAATATTATTATTTATTCAACCTGTGATATTAGTTTTTATACTTATTTATTTTGTTTGAAGTGTTGTTTTTTTCTTTGGTGCAATGACGGAACAGAGTGGCGTGATCACTATTCATCATGTGAGTATAGTTTTTATGTGGAACTACATATAGTTAACTTCGCACGGGTGGTCTTCCCAATTCTAGAATAATGTTCTCCTGATCGAATTTTGGCCACGGCATTTTTTTAATGACTATTTTACAAGTATCTAGAAGTGAGGTGATGGTGATAATTACTTTAACGACAACTTAATACTTGGAGGGTTCCAAACGCGCCCTAGTCTGAGAAGAGCCCGAAACAAACTCAGCCGGGGTTTTTTTTTATTATCACCATCAGCACAATATGATTTAACTGAGTAATTATTCATTTAAAGATTCTCCTATTTGCTATTCACTAGAAGAATTTATATTGTGTGATTGCACGGAATATTTGTGGATATGCGCGAGTCCGACTCGCACTTGGCCGATTTGTTGTTAATGAGTATCTATACTATAACTGCCTCGTTGGTCTAGTGGCTAGTATATTAATTATTAGACCACAGATCACGAGGTCCCGGGTTCGATTCTCGGGTCGGGCAAATAATTGTTAGGTATTGGGTTTTTCTGTCAAGAAATTCTCAGTGCCAGCCCGGTGTTGGTAGTCGGCGGTGTTTCACCCCCGTGCCTCGGAGAGCACGTTAAGCAGTCGGTCCCGGTTATTATCACTATCTTGTGACAATAGTTGTTAAAGCCCGCCAACAGCAGCGTTGGAGCAGCGTGGCGGGTCTAAGCTCTAAATCCCTCTCTCCTATGAGAGTGGAGGCCTGTGCCCAGCAGTGGGACGTTAGAAGGCTGTAGTAGTATACCCGTATTACTAATTCCCCGGAATTCTGACGTTTCGTAATGTTACCAGAGATAAAACAATTCCCACAAAAAAGGTGAAAAATTCAAAACTTATGCAAATACAAATCAACTGCCGCATCTAGATATGACAAATGCCTGACAGACACTTCATGGTGATAATGTCATTTGACATCTATTTTTCAATAAATTTTTTCAATGTGCTTCTTTTGTTTTCTATTGCTGTTAGTGTGCACTTTCTAGTTTCCACTCTTGGTGTTTTCTATTTTAAGGCGAAACGAGTAATATTATTACTCGGCATATGGCTTTTTATGATGACAGGGAATTAAAGTAGTTTAGGGTAAAATCGTACTTCGTAGATGTTAACCCTGTTCTCCATACAAATAACTCATCTGTAAATGACAATGACAGCTGTCAGAATTCCGGGGAATTAGTAATACGGGCATAGTGATGGTGGAGTAGGTATCTAATATCTATGTAATTATGATCACGCCAAACCAATTTGACCAATTAGTAACTTCACTTGAACCCTGATTACTTAAAGTAATTAGTCTTATTCTTATTGTTCTAAGAAATTGTGCAATGCGTAGTAATTTTGCATTTAATTTGCTTTTATAATGCTTTGTTACAGAACGCATTAAATTAATAACGTTAGTGCAAAATGTTATTATTCCTAGACTTTAACTTAACTAGTGTAGATTTTAGTGATGATTACTGACACGATAGGTACCTACCTACCATGATAAAAATGCGGAAAAAAAATATTTCCTATATTTTTTTAAAGTTCGCAATGTAATGCAATCGGCTGACGCCTAAATACCAAATACTCAAAAACCTCGCGGGGCATTCACCCGACGTTACCACGCTATACATTGAAGATTTGAAAAATACTAAACCGCTAATACTACAAGTAGGTAGGGTGGATGCTCCTAAGCTCGGCCCCCGCTCCAAAAGTCGGCACTCTGTTCTATTTCTGTCGATATTAGCGTTTTGGTGCCGCTTTGGAACAATGGGTATTTTTTTAGTTTTAGCTTGCTCTAATGAGAATATAGTTTTAAAATAACTAATAAGGTAGCAGCTTAGCACTGTACGTGTACGTGTGTGTTTGTCTGTCTGTTCCCCCATAGCGCCCAAACGGGTGAACCGATTTGAATGCGGTTTTTTTCGTTTTAAAGGTGAACTAGTCAGGAGTGTTTTTAGCTATGTTTGATGAAAATCGGTCCAAGATGGCCGCCGCCACAAAAGGGCGGATTACTTTTTATTTCACAACTCCCTCAATATGGGTATAAAATGAAAGGGCTTGACTAGTAGAATAGCACTATGCAATTCCAAGATGGCTGCCATCACAAAATGGCGAATGTCGGGGGTTTTTTAAATTTTTAATTTATACTTGGTGAATGTTCTATAAGTCGACACTTTAAGGGTCGCGTCATGTATAAAAATTCGTAGACGTGTCAAACGAAGCAATTTCAGTACAAGGTTTTTTCTTCTAATACTTCATGCATTTGACTTTTTGATTCAATTTTTAATACCCGCTTTTAGCATAAGGAAGTATTTTTTTTCATTTATTAAAAAAAAAAGTACTAATTTGCCTAAGCTCGGCACCTTTGTCCCTTTCTCAGGCATTTGTGTTCTCAAAGTCGGCCCTCATGTTTTTTACTTTACGGCTACTTAGGTACCAAAAAACGCTCGGAAAGTAGCAATTTTGTAAGAAATTCAGCGATTTACACACTCGCGCTCGTTCTATGCGACAATTGAGGGAAAGGGGTGCAAAAAAGTGCTGCCTTATTTTAGAACTATTTTCCCATTGGAGCAATACTAAATAAAAAATACCCATTGCGACTAAATGGCACCAAAAAGATAATATCGACAGATATATAACGAAGTGCCGACTTATGGGCCGGCATAAGGAGCATTCACCCTACGCTGTCTATTTTACTAAGAATTTTCATATAGGTAGGTGCCGAAAATTTTTTCAATTTTTTCGAGATTCCCAAGGCCCATAACAATACGACCTATGTCATTGTAGATCATTGTCGTATTTGAATACATACTGTTAATTTCGCCTGTGGCCGCCGTGGGTATAGTTTCCATACAAAAGTGTCCGTTTACCTTTGATTATTTACTCTCTAAATAATCAAAGCCGTTTACCTTTCCGCACGCTTTTTTCCACCAGCGGAATACCTTTGATTATTTACTCTCTAAATAATCAAATCCGTTTACCTTTCCGCACGCTTTTTTCCACCAGCGGAATACCTTTGATTATTTACTCTCTAAAATATAATCAAAGCCGTTTACCTTTCCGCACGCTTTTTTCGACCAGCGGAATACCTTTGATTATTTACTCTCTAAAATAAAATCAAAGCCGTTTACCTTCCGCACGCTTTTTTCCACCAGCGGAATACATTTGATTATTTACTCTCTAAATAATCAAAGCCGTTTACCTTTCCGCACGCTTTTTTCCACCAGCGGAATCCCGCTTGATTTGTCGTGGACTTATTAGGTATAGAAGAAGACTGATTATTAAGATTTATGTGTTTCTATTACATAATTGTATAATGTGTTAAAACGATAAAACTTTAATGACGGACATTTTACGTCAGTACTTAATCATTATTATAGTTATTATTAATCAAGTTATTATTATTAGTCCATTGAAATGTTACATGAGCTTTACATTTATTAGAGGACGCAATTTTATTTTTGAGACATGTGTGGGGGGTCAATAGAAGCTTAACCTCAAGTTTGTGGGGTCGCCACCCTTGTCCCCCGGCCGCCATCTTGGAAAACACTTTTTTCGCGATATCTCGGAAACTATGCGTCTTACAAAAAATTCGTAGAGACATACATAATTAGTAGCAAATTCTTTTGCCTACAAATATATTTATATAACTTTTTGCCCTAAATTAAAAATTAAAGAAGTTATAAGCAAAAAAGTGAGAAAATTTTTATAAAATCTTTTTTGCTCTATAACTTTTTTTTATACATTTTACAAAAAAAAATACCTCGGACCAATCAATTTTTTTTTATTTCATTCATTTAAAACGCTGTTACAGCGCTCCAAAGTTGACCGGGTTCTTCAATGCTCATGAGAATCCGGTCAAAACGAAATGTTTCAGCCACAGCCACAGCCTGGGCCATCGAAGAAAAGTAGATTAGAGTAGCTAGCTAATAAGTGATTGAAAATATTATGATGTTGAAGATTACCTTATAAGCAAGATGTCCGTGGAGTAGGCCTACAAAACAGTACAAGACTGGTCTGAAGTTTTTTTTTGTAAAATGTATTAAAAAAATTTTTTGGAGCAAAAAAGATTTTATAAAAATTTTCTCACTTTTTTGCTTATAACTTCTTTAATTTTTAATTTAGGGCAAAAAGTTATATAAACATATTTGTAGGCAATGGCGGCCGGGGGACAAGGGTGGCGACCCCACAAACTTGAGGTTAAGCTTCTATTGACCCCCCACACATGTCCCAAAAATAAAATTGCGTCCTCTAATAAATGCAATATTCGGTCCTTAAATTGTAACATTTCAATGGATTATATTATAAGGTCTAGTCTACGTCTGTGCCAAATTTCATTAAAATCTGTTCAGCGGTTTAGGTGTGAAAGCGTAACATACAGACAGAGTTACATTCGCATTTATAATATTTATCGAATGAATTTTATTTAAAATAGTTGTTTAATGTTCAAGAATCAGTATAATCAACAAGTTCGTAAACTAAAACTCGACTATGCTTAATAATTTAATAATAATTTAGTGGGCAAAAGTGCGGGGCAAGCAGCTAGTGGCGCCATCTGTTATGCCTATCCGAAACTAATTTTATAATATAGAAAGACGCGTGAAGGTGACTTCTCGATTTTTTCGTAAATAAAATGTAGCCTATGTTACCCGGACCATAACAACGAATCAATAGACACCTCATTCATCAAAATCGGTCCAGTATTTTAGGCGCTACAGTGGTACGCACAGATTCTCATATAAAATTCGTGATCTTTTGTTCTTGTTCTGTAAGCTTAGTCTCACTTTGCACAGCTCGAAAACTTTACTAAATACTACTGATCGAATCACAATGACTTCAGAGTAAAATGGACCTAAAATGGCTTATATTAAGGTTTGAGTTCGCCAATACATTCATCATTCGAAAATAGCCAGCGCCCCAAGCAGAAATGTTGTAAAATAAATATTCTAACTATTGAATTACGACTTTAAAATAAGAGTCTTTGGGTTCATTTTGCTCTGACGTCGATTGTGTTTTCGATACTCGAATTTCGATCATCGTTGCCTCTATGTATAAAGTCGGCATCAGAGTGCTTAGTCTAAGATCGGAGCACTCGAAAACGAACTCGAAAACTATTGATCGAATCACAAGTGAATTCAGAGCAAAATGAACTCAAATACTCGTATTTTAAAGTCGTAATTCCATAGTTCGAATATGTATTTTACAACATTTCTGCTTGGGGCGCTCGTTGTGTTCGAATGCTGAATGTATCGGCGAACTCAAACCTTAATACAAGCCATTTTAGGTCTATTTTACTCTGAAATCGATCATAGTTTTCGAGTTCGTTTTCGAGTGCTCCGATCTTAGACTAAGCACTCAGGCCTCTGATCGAATGTCGTAGAAAAGATTACGAACAATCGGTGGGAAAGTGATTATGAACCTTATTCCCTTGGTATATGGATCCTCTCTATGTACTATATATGGATTTATGACACTTGGAAACACACCACAGGTGTAAACAGCCCGAATATGGTAATTTGGTAAGCAGTACATTATATTGTTTTTATTCCGATGTCAAATGTCAAATTCGAGAGCGTGTGGTAAGTTAGCCTAAATAAACCAAACTTTTTTAGACATAATAAGGGCCGGTCCACACTTACGCGGCGCTGCGCGTCGCTGCACTGCGCGGCACAAAGCGTCAAAATATTCTTTCTATCATTTTGTATGGGGCATATCGCACTAGAGCGGCGCTGCGCGGCGCCGCTCCGCTAAGTACGGGCCGGCCCTAAGGGTCCTTTAAGGGACCTTTCAGATAGACCGGCGCGGAGAGCAGAGCAAATTTTAATCGCATTTAAAATAGAATTTTAAGACATTGAAATAAACGTTATTTTACATATTATATCTTTTATGATAATAGGATGCTCGAGAATGCTCCCAATACGCTCTGTGTGAAATATTAAGAGCAGCCGCTCGGCTGCTCCATGCTCGTGCTCTTTCGCGCTCGAGCATCCGACCGGCTCCGTTCGCGTGCTCTTTCATGCTCGCGCAGCCGACCGTAGGCCGAATTGCTCTGCCATCCGGCCCAAGAGCGTACGCTCGGCTCCGAACGCATCCGCGTGTCCGTTCACACAGACCGGCGCGGAGAGCAGAGTAAAGAACGGCCGGTCTGTGTGAAAAAAAAAAAAAAATGCTCTCCGACGCTCTCCGCGCCGGTCTATCTGAACGGTCCCTTAGTTTTAGGCCCTGCTTTTTTTAAATTTCTTTCATCACACAAACCTGTAAGCCTAAGTTTACTGGTCTGTGTTTCATCACTGACCAGTGGGGCTATTCTCTAACTTAATTACCAACTGATAGCCCGGTCAAATTAGACGTAAAAATAGTTATCAAATAACAGTAATTCCGACAGAGCTGAATTTTGGTAGAGACCTTGGGTACACCAGTAGGAATAAAGTGTCAAAAGTCCCCATTGATCCCATGTCTGCTAAAAAAGTTATTCTAGGTCAAAGTCACAATTTTCGGATTTTTTCGTTTTTTCTCGAAAACAGTAAGTTTTATAAAAATATCATCATCATCATCATCATGATTAACCCATTACCGGCTCACTACAGAGTAGTACAGAGCACGGGTCTCCTCTCAGAGCGAGAAGGGTTTTGGTCATAGTCTACCACGCTGGCCAAGCGGATTGGCAGACTTCACACACCTTTGAGAACGTTATGGAGAACTCTCAGGCATGCAGGTTTCCTCACGATGTTTTCCTTCACCGTTAAAGCAAGTGATATTTAAATACTTAAAACGCACATAACTCCGAAAAGTTAGAGGTGCGTGCCCGGGATCGAACCCACGACCTCCGATTAGAAGTCGGTCGTCCTAACCACTAGGCTATCACAGCTTTTATGAGTAAATGTACCAAAACATGTCCGTTCGCCTTGAGCCTTGGACATTGGCAAATTATTATATTAACAACATAAATATTATACAAATATACATATTATCCTTTTTTATTAATAACACTTCCGAGTTCCGGTTCCGGTACGCTAAAGAGTGAACGTATTGTTGTTGATCTCCGAAAATTAATTAATTTTGGTGGAACATACGGTCAATACTTACCTAAAGAAGTGATATTTCGTTGCCTAATACATCGTGAAGAACAAGTTTAACAAAAACACTGTGCAGGAACGATTTGTAAGAAAAATATATGCAGCCCAATATAACCTACATTTGATTTGGTTTGAAGTTTCAAACAACAGCAAGTAAGCGTTACTACGTCATTGTCATAAACATCGTGAAGAACAAATCCAACAAAAACACTGTGCATAAACGATTTGTGAGTAAAATATGTACGACAATCCAATATACATTTGGTTTTAAGTTTCAAACAAACAGCAAGTAAACATTACTACGTCAATACTTTAAAGAGAAAAGTCAGTACTACCAACATAACAAAGTATAAAACAGACCAGTATTGACAGATACAGGGTTGCTATACTTAAATTTTAAATTCCCTGAAAATAAATATTACCACTTAAAAAAATACCAGTGTTGACAGGTACAGGGTTGCTACACTAAAAATTTAAAATTCCCTGAAAAAAAATATTACCTTTTTTGATTAATAACAATGGATGACCAAATGGAAATTTTATTGGGAAAACTAAAAGATCAAATGGATAAACAAACAATTACTATTACGAATGCAATAACAAAGAATATACTCGAACTTATGGATGAAAAATTATTACCTTTAAGACAAGAAAATGAGAATTTAAAGATGGAAATCAATCAACTGCAGGAAAAAGTAAAGTTTATGGAGATAGAACAGAAGCGAAATAATCTTATTATCTTTGGGTTGGGAGAAAGTTCAGAATCTAAACCAATTGACAATATAAGAGAATTACTAGAGGAGAAACTTGATATCAGATTGGAAAAACAAGAAATCATAAAAGCCCATAGATTGGGACTAGGGAAAGGAAAAACAAGGCCAGTTCTAGTCAGTCTTTCTACAAATTGGAGAAAAAATGAAATTTTGAAAAATAAAAAGAAACTACCGAAAGGAATCTCTATAAGCGAAGATTTTAGTAAGGAAACACTAGCAAAAAGAAAGGAACTTATTCCGAAATTACAGGAAGAGAGGAAAAATGGACGTATTGCCTATTTGAGAGAGGATAAGTTAATTGTGAAAGAAGCAAAAAACCAAATTCGCGACAAAAGGAAGCGAGAGAACTCCTCTTCTCCTTCAGCTCCCGTTGACGAAGCAGAGATAGCTAAAGCAATACCTAAAAAACTTAATAAAATAAACGCTTTTGATAAAATGTGCAGAATAAGGTCACAATCTGTGTCAGGAACTCAGTCCTAGGAAATAGCGCACTTTGGTAACCGGAACGACGATCGTTATACGGCAATATCAATTTCAAACAGTAAAAACACAAAACCCCCAACCCGGTTGGTCACCGTGGGGGCTAACGACCATCACCCTCCAGGGAATATTCCAAGAAATTATAATCATTATAATCAGGATAATAATAATATGCAGAAAACTACAGAAAAACTTACTAAAATATACATAGCTACACTTAATACTCTATCATTAAGAACGTCCGAAAAATTACAAGAGCTAGAATTGTCTTTGAGGAATATTAAATGGGATATACTGGGATTAAGCGAAGTGCGAAGAATAGGAAGCAATATAGAAGAGCACAATGACTTTATTTTTTACTATAAGGGAGAAACTAAGGGACAGTTTGGGATAGGTTTTTTGATTAAAAAATATTTGAAAAAATATATAGAAGAACTAAGAGGTATATCAGAAAGAATTGCCGTTCTCAATATAAATTTGCCGGGATACAAAAATAAATGGTCGATTGTACAAATATACGCTCCAACAGAAACGGCGAGCAAATCTGACAAAGATATATTCTATAATGAGCTGAATTTAATTCTTCAACAAACATATAAAAACACAATAGTAATGGGTGACTTTAATGGTAAAATCGGCACACAAAAGGAGAACGAAGGACGAATAATAGGAAAATTCGGTACTGGGATACGAAATAACAACGGACAAAGAATGATAGATTTGGCATTTGAAAATAATTTAACATTTATTAACAGCTTTTTTAAAAAGAAACCTCAACATAGATGGACTTGGTCGTCTCCTGACGGCAAATATAGAAACGAAATTGATTATATAGCAACTAATAACCCAAAATTATTTTGTGATGTCAGCATATTACATAACTTAAATTTTAATACCAACCATAGAATGGTCCGGGCAAGGATATTTGCTAAAGAGCCAAATAAAATAAGACGGAATTTTGGAAATAAGATATTAAACTCAATATTGGGTGTAGCTCAATCGGCACAAAGCAGCTTGCATAAAAATAAAGTTCAAAACATATATGATTCTTTAATCCAAAAAATACAACTATCTGGGAAAATTAAGCAAACCAATAAAACTGAAATTAGTGAATTAACAAGGCATCTTATTCAAGAAAGAAGAGAAATGTTAAAAAACAAAAAGAATAAAGAAATCCGGAAAAAAATTACGAATATAAGCAAACAAATCAGCCATAATCTCAAAAAAGATAACTTAAAACGAAGGATGGAGTGCATTAATTACCATATTGCAAAAACAGGTGGTATCAAAAAAGCTTTAAAAGATCTGAGTGACAAAAAAGATTGGATTCCGCACATGACGAACACTCTTGGTGAGCAGGAAACTAAAAGAAAATCAATAATGTCCATTGCTACTCAATATTATACCAACCTGTACTCTAACCAACCAAACAAATCGGAAAACATATTTATAGAAGAAGACGACGAGGAAGATATCCCACCTATCCTTAACAGTGAAATAGAATTAGCAGTCAGAACACAAAAGAATGGGAAATCACCCGGCCCTGATAATATATCTAACGAAATAATAAAGTTAACTCTACCTGAAAATTTGGAAATATTATCAACACTTTTTAATGAAATCCTAACATCAGAAGAAGTCCCTAGCCAATGGTTCAAGAGTGTTATTATTTTAATTTACAAGAAAGGAGATAAGAATGATATTAGCAACTATAGACCCATCAGTCTAATGTCAAATCTTTATAAAGTATTTTCGAAAATTATTCTGAAAAGGTTAACAGCTAAGCTTGATGAGCAACAACCTATTGAACAGGCTGGATTTAGAGCAGGCTATTCTACAGCAGATCACATGCATGTTATAAAACAATTGATTGAAAAATGCCAAGAATATAACAAAACAGTATACTTAGCCTTTGTTGATTACACTAAAGCTTTTGACTCTTTAGAACACAACAGCATCTGGAAAGCTTTAAAAAATCAAGGTGTAGCTAACAAGTACATTAGAATCCTTAGAAACATTTACAACCACTGCACAGCCCAAATTAAATTAGAAACAATCGGAGAAGAATTCCCAATTTGTAAAGGAGTCAGACAAGGAGATCCACTATCACCCAAAATGTTTTCAGCAGTGTTGGAAGAAGTTTTCAGAAACATGGATTGGCAGAAATATGGAATCAATATAAATGGTACATTACTAAACCACCTACGATTCGCCGATGACTTAGTACTTGTTGCCGATAATCACACGACACTCCAGAAAATGTTACAAGAGCTCTCAGATAATAGTAAACAAGTGGGCCTCACGATGAACAGAACTAAAACAAAGGTGATGACCAACGGTAGTCTCGACACAATATCGTTGGAGGGCGAACACATAGAATACGTTACCTCGTATATATATCTTGGGCAAATTATCTCGTTTACTAAACAAATGGATCAAGAGATAGAAAGAAGAGTATCTAATGCATGGAAAAAATACTGGTCACTCAAGGAGGTCATGAAAAACTGCCAATACCCAATGTCATCAAAAAAGAAACTCTTTAATCTGTGCATTCTTCCAACATTAACCTACGGATGCCAAACATGGGCACTGAGCCAAAAACCACTGAGTAAAATTAGGACCTGCCAAAGAGGTATGGAGCGCAGCATGTTAGGTTATACTAGAAAAGATAGAAAGAGGTGCAAAGATTTAAGACGAATTACAAAACTCGACGATGCAGTCGTCCTAACCAAAAGACTTAAATGGAGATGGACTGGACACATGATTCGAGAAAAGTCGAAGAAGTGGACCAAAGCGATGACGGAATGGGTAATAAGAGACGGCTCGAAACGTAAAAGGGGCAGACAAAGGAAGCGCTGGGTTGATGACATCAGGCAGACGGCTGGGACACTATGGTCGCGGAAAGCTCAAGATCGAGATACCTGGAAACACCTGGAGGAGGCCTATGCGTCAAAGGACGCGCTGATCGCGGAGGAAACTGAAGTGCGAGATTTTAAATAATTTGTAATTACCTACTTTATAACTGGTCAGCAATAAAGGCTTTATTTATTTATTTAATTTATTAATAACACTTTACTGTCATATTGACAAAGCATAAATTCGCTTGTTTTTTGTTAGATTGTTGAAGATATAGTCTAAGGTCGAATAGTCGTAATTCTTCAAGGCATCTCTAGTCTTTTGATACTATCTCAAAAACTTGTTAGGAATTTGTTGTTTTTAAATCCGTTAGAGGTTTAAAAAGTTAGAGGTGCGTCCCGGGGGTCGAACTAGGTCCCCCCGAAAGGGAGGCCGATGTCTTAACCACTATCATCGCTTTCCGATTTGTGTGCGTTTTAAGCAATTAAATATCACTCGCTTTAACGGTGAAGGAAAACATCGTGAGGAAACCTGCACGCCTGAGAGTTCTCCGTGATGTAGTGACGCGGCGTGTTCGTGTGCCGCACCGCACTCGGCCGGCGTGGTGGACTGCGGCCTGAACCCGCACCACTCTGAGAGGAGACCCGCCCAAGTAGCACATTAGCGATGAATTACGTTATAAACAAGCTACATTACAGTCTATTGCTTTTATGCAGATGTACTAAAGGATAGAATGAGTCTTTAGGCTGTACTGAAGAAATATTATACACTATTAAACAGCATAGCTGACTAATGTCTTTATAATGGCGAAAAATTAAACTAAAAGAATTTAACTAAAATCTTGTCCAGCTATTGGCTGCATGTGATACTACTAGCTGATTTAGAAGTCCAAAGCTTGTTAACGACTGGTTAATACGGAAAATTCACCTCTCTTGTAATGCTGCGGGCTGCATTGAAGTATCCACTGGCTTTAAATTGGTGTACACTAATTCAATTCTAATTCTACTTCAACGAGCTTGTTAATAGCTGTTTAAAAGTGTCATTAAACACCCTCAGTTGTAAATTGGAGTAGTTGTACTCCTTTCTAATCACAATGCATAAAGTATAACTAGCAGCTATTTTACAGCTTTCAGCGTTATAATAGACTTTGGTTACACCACTGCACATCAAATAGCTTTTCAAATGCATTTATGGAGAATTTGTGCTGGATAACAAATGGACACCATTTTAGCAGTACATAAAAGATTTGTTATTAAATATCCAAATGATTTATCATAAAGATTTCAGGATACTTGATAGCTTTTAATTCAAAATACATATATATTTTCCACTTATTTCCTAAATAGAATACAATGAGTTAGAAAGCAATCATTTGAGTGATAAATTAATACTTATAAAATTAATCTTGTGAAATATTTTCATTAACGCGATAGTATTTTGATGGCGCATGAAATATTTGATGTAATTGCATATACACATTTACAGTAAAATGGTACTCCCAACTCAATTTACTTACAATATGATACTGAAAACCAACGAGAAAACTATAAAAAATATTATATCTTACATTAAATATGTCTGCCTACACATTCTAAATAAACAATAAATATGTAGCTGTCACATAATACACAAAATAAATAAAAAATTATTTTTTAGGTTATTTATATCTTAATAAAAGCTATTACAAAGCGTCAAAACATCTAAAAGCTGTTGAAGAGAATTTAAGTAGCTGAATGTTATGCTGCAATGGCTGTTGTATAGCTGTATAAGCTACTGTACAGGCCCTGTTCAGCTGTTTCAATGATTATACTGCCGTTACCCAGCCACTGTAATGCTCAGAGCTGGTTAATTTGGGGCCCAAATTAGAATTACAAGGTCTGAGTAGCTAACTACACAGCCCTTATGCAGGAAACTAAAACAGCCTTAAGTAGTCACAAATTCTATAATCAAGTCACTATGCGGCTGTCATGTGTTACTTGGGCGTGCCCTGTAGTGGGCTGGTAATGGGTTGATAATGGTGAAAATGAGTCGTGGGCTTCAACAAAGTTACTCCTTAAAATCAAAACCCATGAAGGACTTTGGGTTTTGGAAACCATTGCGATGGCAGAACCACCACCACCACTACAGCCTTTTTACGTCCCACTGCTGGGCACAGGCCTCTCTCATAGGAGAGAGGCATCAAGAGCTTAGATCCGCCACGCTGCTCCAATGCGGGTTGGCGGGCTTTTAACGACTATTGTCACATGATAGAGATAATAACTGGGACCGACTGCTTAACGTGCTCTCCGAGGCATGGATGGCAGATCAAATTAATGTAAATCAAACAAATCCCTGAACAATTAAGTTAATTGTTCCGTAGCCGAATAAACTGGCAAAACGAGATTTAAGTTCCAGTATTTATATCAAAATCGATTATAGGGTACCAGGGTGTCATAAACTCTCAAGGTTAAAGTCTTGTCACGATCACTCGTATCATGTGTGACATCCCGGTACAAGCGTGAACAAGTTATGGAATCCGTGCGATCCAAATGGCCAATTATATGACATAGCAATGACATGAAAAGGAATACAGTTATGCCGAGTTTCCACACTTCGACAACGCTACTATTTATTGATTTCGAATATCGAAAACTACAATATCTGAGCAAAATGGACTTAAAGACTCGTACGTATCATGTGTGACATCCCGGTACAAGTGTGAACAAGTTATGGAATCCGTACGATCCAAATGATATGTGTGGCACTATTATATGACATAGCAATGATATGAAAAGGAACATGGTTATGCCGAGTTTGCACACTTCGACAACGCTACTATTTATTGATTTCGAATATCAAAAACTACAATATCAGAGCAAAATGGAACCAAAGCCTCTCCTATTATTTAGATATCATACTACCTAAACAATCCAAATTTGTCATATACATAGGTACTTGTAGTATTTAGTATTTTTCAAACTGGCAATGAACAACGTGCAAAACTTGGGGCATTCACCTCGCGGATGGCGGCTGGCCCGCGATAACTTTAGGTATTTAGGCGTCAGCTGATTGCGTTACATTGCAAACTCACCAAAAATACAGGAAATACTTTAATTTTTTATCGCGTTTTTTAGGGTTCCGTACCCGAAGGGTAAAAACGGAGCCCTATTAATGTCACTCGGCTGTCTGTCTGTCTGTCTGTCCGTCTGTCCGCCGGTCACAGGTCTCTAGCTCGCAGACGAAATGAGTTACAAACCTGAAATTTTGGTATTTAGTGTAAAACGTTAACCCAAAATCAAATATTGAATTAGAAATTGAATTAAATTATTTTTCAGGGGGGCTCCCATACATGATAAAGGAGCCGGAAAAAAAAAATTTTCTTTACCCTAGCTTGTGGGGTATCATTGTTTAGAGCTCATTAAGTAGAGTACAAATATATATTTTTTTAATTTTTATCTCAAAAAATAAGGGAATGGGAGGCCATCAAAGTTGTCAGTTTTAGACCATTTTTGTGACGGGGGCTATCTCAAAAACTAAACTAGTTGGGAATATGATATTTCAGTATATTATGTACTATATTATGCTCTATTTAAACAACAAATACTGAAAACAACGATTTATTAAATAGTTTATAAGCTGTGCTATACCAAAATAAACGAACATTTTTTTGGGTTTTTCTTTCACGGTTTGTTGCGATGTCTAGCTCGGAAATTAAATATTTCTTAGACCCAAAATATTATATTGTTCATAATTATGTACGGAACCCTGAAAGAGCGAGGCCCGACTCGCACTTGGCTGATTTTTTTATCTTGTCAGTAGGTTTCCGAAAGCGATCCTCTTACACTCGTCAGATTTCAAATATAGAAAAATCAGCCAAGTGCGAGTCGGGCCTCGCTCTTTCAGGGTTCCGTACATAATTATGAACAATATAATATTTTAGGTCTAAGAAATATTTAATTTCCGAGTTAGACATCGCAAGAAACCGTGAAAGAAAAACGCAAAATAAGTTCGTTTGTTTTGGTCACAGCTTATAAACTATTTTATGAATCGTTGTTTTCAGTATTTGTTGTACAAATAGAGCATATAGTACATAATATACCGAAATATCATATTCCTAACTAGTTTAGTTTTTTAGATAGCCCCCGTCACAAAAATGGTCTAAAACTGACAACTTTGATGACCCCCCATTTCCTTACTTTTTAAGCAAAAAATTAAAAAAATATATATTCGTACTCTAATCAATGAGCTCTAAACAATGATACCCCACAAGCTAGGGTAAGAAAAAAATTTTTTTTTCCGGCTCCTTTCTCATGTATGGGAGCCCCCCTGAAAAATAATTTAATTCAATTTTTAATTCAATATTGATTTTGGGTCAACGTTTTACACCAAATACCAAAATTTCAGGTTTGTAACTCATTTCGTCTGCGAGCTAGAGACCTGTGACCGGCGGACAGACGGACAGACAGACAGCCGAGTGACATTAATAGGGCTCCGTTTTTACCCTTTGGGTACGGAACCCTAAAAACTACAATATCAGAGCAAAATGGACCCAAAGCCTCTTTCTTATTCTAGACGCACATTAATTACTTCTAATTTTTATTTTGCACTAGCTTTTGCCCGCGGCTTCGCCCGCGTGAATTTCGGTTTTTCACAAATCCTGAGGGATAAGTAGATTTCTGGTCCACCCGCCCCCCGCTGCGCGGCGGCGTACCGCGGTACCGCGTACGGCGGACGCGGGGCGCTGGGGCGCGGCGCGGCGCGGGGAGTTCCATGCAGCGCGAGCGTCGCGTCGGCCGTAAAATACTTACCTATCAGGGCGTTTTACAACTCCGTTTTACAAATACCGATTTCACAACTCCTTTTTTGAAAGTCGGTTAAAAAAGTAGCCTATGTTACTCCTTGGCTAATTCTCTACTTGTCTGTGAAAGTCCCGTCAAAATCGGTTCAGCCGTTCCGAAGATTAGCCCGTTCAAACAGACAGACAGACAGACAAAAATTTTAAAAACGTGTGATTCGGTTATGGTATCGTTCAAATAACCATATGAACTTAATATGTGGTAGTTATTTCGAAATTACAGACAGACACTTCAATTTTATTTATTAGTATAGAGTATAGATTTCCACTTGGAGCGCTGACTGTGACTGTTATAGATGTATGAACCTTAAAACAAGGCAGTTTAGGTCAATTTCACTCGGAAGTCGATACTGCAGGGCTATTCTGTAAAGCCATTTTCGAATTATAGAGAGTGAATTCGAGATGAGTTTGCTAATTTGTACTCTGTAAAACTCGATAGTACAGGTCTTCTCACTCAAACTCACTTCACTTCGCAAGTGCGTAGCAGATGTTTACAGAATATCAAACCAAGATGAAGTGAGTTTGCTTTCGAAGCGAGTTAACTCACTTGAGTGAGCTTCGATATCGAGATGGTATTTTAGAGAATAGCCCTACTGTTTCGATACTCGAATTCGATCAACGTTGCCGCAATATGCAAACTCAACATAACCCCATTGATAATTATTATTTATACACCTTTTGACCTTTTTGATTTATCGTCTGTTCCAATTGATTACCTCGCTGGCTTCTTACCTAGGCCACGGTCAGAGCCCAGAGGTCTAGATCAGGGTTATCTATGGCATATATTAGATCATCTCTACAAACAACAGAATTAAAAAAAATACAGGAAATATTTTAATTATATTTTGCGTTTTTTTTTGTGGATTTTTGTCATCACTAACTATTACCTGTTTTCGATTTCGATAAAGGTCCCTTTACATCCTGTACATGAAGCCCAAATTAGACGGTTCATTTTTTGAGATTTTTGCTTTCATTTTCGAGGTTTCATCGATGAATCATCGAAAATGAACCGTCTAATTTGGGCTTTAGCCTTAAGGATGCCGCTGTCGTCGTTACCAACCAATAGACGTCCACTGCTGGACATACGTCTCTTGTAGGGACTTCCACAATTCACGGTCTTGTGCCGCTTGTATCCAGCGGCTTACTGCGACTCGTCTGATGTCGTCTGTCCACCTGTAGGGGGTCTTCCAACACTGCACTTTCCGGTGCGAGGTCGCCACTCTAGCACCTTGGGAACCCCCCCCCCGTTTAACGGTTACATGGATGTTATGGATGTACTAGGGCATAATAAATTGTAGAGTAGTGATATTATCTAGCATTCTGACTTCTGTGCTCACATGGAGAGGGATGTATTGTCTTATCTTGTCTGGATCGGCTGTGAGACTGCAACTTAGACTGCAAGCCAAACTGCAAACTGCGAATTGCAGTTTGAGTGCGGTTTCTTTATCTGCAATTTCGCAGCGGACTCGCGGACCATCTGCCTTGACCTTAATATCACTACATAGTATAAAACAAAGTCGCTTTCTCTGTCCCTATATCCCTATGTATGCTTAAGTCTTTAAAAATACGCAACGGATTTTGATGCGGTTTTTTTTTAATAGATAGAGTAATTTCAAGAGGAAGGTTTATAAGTAGAAAAATTTGACCCGGTAGGTGGCGCTAATAGCGGGCAGGACGACGTCTGCCGGGTCCGCTAGTTATAGATAAGTAGATGTCCTTACTTCACATCAATGCCAAGCCCTAAACCGCTAACTTAGATTTGTAAAATTAAGGATAACCTTAACGAGGTTTAACATAAGGAGTAAGTAATACGTTCACATTACCTTGGAGCTCAATTTTTAACCCCCAACGCAATAACGACGGTCGTCGGGAGTGTTCTTAG
Source organism: Melanargia galathea (assembly GCA_920104075.1). Lineage (NCBI taxonomy): Eukaryota > Metazoa > Arthropoda > Insecta > Lepidoptera > Nymphalidae > Melanargia > Melanargia galathea. The sequence continues at coordinate 11,067,741 of OV049878.1, forward strand.
CTATGTTTGATGAAAATCGGTCCAAGATGGATGGATGGATGGATGGTCCAAGATGGATGGATGGATGGTCCAAGATGGATGGATGACGTCACAACATATTATGTATGATGTGCATAAAAATCGTTACCAAGCATTTGCACTGTTTTTTCGGTGCCGAAATCGCAAAGCGGCTAATTGAAGGTGACTTTTATAAAGGTTGCGATTTTGATACCTATTTTACGCTCAGGCCGACCGTGCCTTCTCTATCGCTTGTTCCGCGCTCTCGCTTGCACGCGGTACTTGACAATGAGTCATGCTTCTTCGTGCGTGTAGCCGGCGTTCATCGATTTATAAGACGTTATCGTGTCAAAAAGTATGATGACTTTCTTGTCCAAACCTCGATCGTATACCATATTCAAATGCTAGTAAGCATAGTTTCGCAACTTGCGCTAACTTCACCCACTAATGGAACCGACACAACGAAATTGAACATGAAGTTAGCAGAAGACGCGATACCGCGTCTAATCAATAGAACGTAGAAGGCATCGAACTATTACGCTTAGAATGGAAGTTTCTAAAGGTGCGTCCAGACTTGAACATTTCACCGAACCGAACAGCGAACATTTCGGCGAAACTTTCGCCGAACTGTTACGCAGTAACCCATCTCAAGCGCTCCAAGCGCGCCGTCCACATTGAGCGTAACAAGTTCGCCGAAATGTTCGCTGTTCGGTTCGGTGAAATGTTCAAGTCTGGACGCACCTTTACAAATTTCCGCTCGAAACGTAAGCTATTATAAACCAACCCATGTGTGCCCTGTAATTACATTTGCCGACACGCACACAAGCGCATGAGTACCTTGAGCACTGACGCGACGATAGCCTTTTAGGCTTGCTAAAAACGGCTTATCGCCGCGTCGACGACTGCCTTTCTTTACCTATTTATTCTAAGGTAGAAGGATATTATATTTCTTTAGTAACATTACGAGATCAAATCAAGATCAAGTTACTAGGACAACATGAGTGTAAAAGAGTTTCCGTGATACTTAGAAATACAGTTTTTTAAACTGAATACACAAAAGTTTTGTTGTAACGCACCGCTCTACGTGCTTTGGGTATTTCATTTGTAAAGGCCGAAACACACGTGTCGTGACGCGGTTTAGGTGCATTTAGTACACACGACACATGCTACAAATGTGTCTTTAACCACACCACCACCACCACTACAGCCTTTTAACGTCCCACCGCTGGGTATGCCTCCTCTCTCATAGGAGAGAGGGATTTAGAGCTTAGACCCACCACGCTGCTCCAATGCGGGTTGGCGACCATAGCGACCATTGTCACATGGTAGTGATAATAACCGACTGTTTACCGTGGTCTCCGAGGCACGGGGGTGAAACACCGCCAACTACCAACTCCGGACTGGCACTGAGAATTTCTTGACAGAAAACCCCAATACCTAACAATAATTAGCCCGACCCGGGAATCGAACCCGGGACCTCGTGAATCGTGATGTGCAGTCGAATATGCTAACCATTAGACGAACGAGGCAGTCATACATGCGGCAATTGATTTTTATTTATATAAATTTTGAATTTAACAGCTTTTTTGTGGAAATTGTTTTATTTCTGGTAACATTAAGAAACGTCAGAATTCCACGGAATTAAAATCAGACTATCTACTTAACGTGTCTCTGACCATACTAAATGTATGGAACCGATATTCTTCTGGCGCCTCACGACACCGCGCCACGGCCCACGACACGTGTGTTTCCGCCGTTACGATGTGTTTATGTAAAGGTGCGTCCAGACTTGAACATTTCACCGAACCGAACAGCGAACTTTTCGGCGAACTTGTTACGCTCAATGTGGACGGCGCGCTTGGAGCGCTTGAGATGGGTTACTGCGTAACAGTTCGGCGAACTGTTCGGCGAACTGTTACGCAGTAACCCATCTCAAGCGCTCCAAGCGCGCCGTCCACATTGAGCGTAACAAGTTCGCCGAAAAGTTCGCTGTTCGGTTCGGTGAAATGTTCAAGTCTGGACGCACCTTAACCTTACATAGATAGGTATTTCGAGTTAGCTAGATTATTATCATTTGATGATGTCCTATTTACTAGGTCAGGGCTTGCAATCCTATGTACGTAGTTTTTAACTAGATCCGTTTCGAGGTCAACGACCTGGCCTTTTATAGCGAAACATAATAAATATAAAACGTTTTTATTTTTACATAGCTATTTTTAGTTTGCCATTTTTTTATCAACCAGCATAATAATATTGAGGAAAAATCGGTGGTGACACACGGACAGACGGACAAGAGAGTGATCTTAAAAGGGTTCCTCTTTTTACCTTTTGAAGTACGGAACCCTGAAAACCATAAAACCCAACTGCGTAAGAAACGAACTAAAAAAATGTACAAAACCTAGCTTTTTAGGGTTCCGTACCCGAAGGATAAAAAACGGAGCCCTATTAATGTCACTCGGCTGTCTGTCCGTCTGTCCGCCGGTCACAGGTCTCTAGCTCGCAGACGAAATGAGTTACAAACCTGAAATTTTGGTATTTAGTGTAAAACGTTAACCCAAAATCAAATATTGAATTAGAAATTGAATTAAATTATTTTTCAGGGGGGCTCCCATACATGAAAAAGGAGCCGGAAAAAAAAAATTTTCTTTACCCTAGCTTGTGGGGTATCATTGTTTAGAGCTCATTAAGTAGAGTACAAATATATATTTTTTTAATTTTTATCTCAAAAAATAAGGGAATGGGAGGCCATCAAAGTTGTCAGTTTTAGACCATTTTTGTGACGGGGGCTATCTCAAAAACTAAACTAGTTGGGAATATGATATTTCAGTATATTATGTACTATATGCTCTATTTAAACAACAAATACTGAAAACAACGATTTATTAAATAGTTTATAAGCTGTGACCAAAATAAACGAACATTTTTTTGGGTTTTTCTCTCACGGTTTGTTGCGATGTCTAGCTCGGAAATTAAATATTTCTTAGACCCAAAATATTATATTGTTCATAATTATGTACGGAACCCTGAAAGAGCGAGGCCCGACTCGCACTTGGCTGATTTTTTAATGTAACCCGCATTAGCGTTCCATCAGACTGTAGTTATACATAGTTACTTTCAGAGCTCTATCAGAGTAAACAGGGCGCACACACTTGTACACTGTAATATCTCCTCCTAGTCTTCACTCTTGTTGAAGTTAGCCGTTATTTTTATTAAGTTATTCCAGGGCTGCCTGACTATAAGTAGGTATGGATTATTTATTATTCTATTGTTTATAGCAATACATTTTTTATACCATAATCGATAAAATTGTCGACTACGGAAATGTAAAATGATTATCTTTTTCAAGGTTTTCCGTGCCTTCTCAGATAAACTGTTGTTTTTATTTTATTAAATGTTGTTTATGAAATGTTTGACGACCTCTCTGGCGCAGTGGTGAGCGCTGTGGTCTTATAAGTTGGGGGGTCCTGGGTTCGATTCCCGGCGGAGGCAATTTGGGAATTTATAATTTCTAAATGGTCTCTGGTCTGGTGAAGGCTTCAGCCGTGGTTAGGTACCCTAAAGCCGTGTCGCCAAGCGATTTAGCGTTCCGGTACGATGTCGCGTAGAAACCGATCAGGGGTTTAATAAAAATTGCTATACCTCTTCTAGGTTAGCCTTCCATCTTAGACTGCGTCGTCACTTGCCATCAGGTGAGATCTCAGTCAAGGGCTGACTTGTAGTTGAATACATAAAGTACAAGCTGTATATTTTAGGAAGAATTTATTTAATTTTTGAAGAACCTCTCAGTAAGGCTATTATTAAACCAGAGTAATGTAATTAATTTAGAAAGGGAGAGTCGGCTTTGTAAACGAGCTATATTTTAAGAAAAATTAAACCAACCTCAGTCCAGCAAACTCAGAGAAATCGGTGTACCAATCAAAAATATTAGTGACATATGCATTTATGCTTGTAACTTCGCACATAAGAAAGTATGTATGTACATAGATTACGATAGTGAAAAAATCCTCAAAAACGATTCATTGGTGTTTGAAATAATTGCGAACGTACACACATACATACGGATCGAATACAGAAGCAATTATTTTTGAAGTCGGTTAAAATTGGTGTTTCGTTGTCAACAGATGCGCCTGCATCGCTGTGAGGGCTGCCTCGCGGCCTGCCGGCCCGAGCGCGGCGCCAGGAGTCTCGTCAGGTAAACTCCTCACTGCTTATGGGAGCCTGGTACAAATTGATACAGACCCCAGTAAATTCACACCCTCTAGACGACCTCCCACCTAGTGGAGCCCCCCCCCCCACAGGGTGGGAGGTCGTCTAGAGAGTATGAGTAGGTCACACTGCGCTTGCATCTTCACTGCTTATGGTAGCCTGGTACAAAGTGATTTACAGACCCTAGTAAATTACTCTCTAGACGACCTCCCAGCCAGTGGACCCCCCACAGGGTGGGAGGTTGTCTAGAGAGTATGAGTAGGCTACACTGCGCTTCCATCTTCACTGCTTATGATAGCCTGTACAAATTGATTTACAAATCCTAGTAAATTACTCTCTAGACGACCTCCCACCCAGTGGACCACCCACAGGGTGGGAGGTCGTCTAGAGAGTATGAGTAGGCCACACTGCGCTTGCATCTTCACTGTTTATGGGAGCCTGGTACAAATTGATTTACAGACTAGGGGTGTAGGTTTAAATGATACTATGCCACGGGGAACCTTAGGTCGCATATTGTGGGAGGTCTACTAACACTGCGTTTCCAAGTGCGAGATCGCTATTCCAGCACCTTGGCTTACACTATAAACCCCCCTCACTAAAGTTAGAGTTTTAGCAAACATTTTTTAAAGATAACATTAATTTAATGCATCTCTTTCCCTCCCAAAAAGCAGCCAACTGAAGAGAGCGAGACGGTCTCCTTACACAGCACCATCTCTGAACAAGGAGAAAATCAAAATGGCGGAACCGAAGCCGCCCACACCACCAGACAATAATGCACCACGTACGTATTTGGTTTTAATTTAAAAAAACATAGCTTTTGCCCGCGACTTAGTCTGTGTATATTGACTGTTGAGGTTGTCGGGATAAGATACTATGTATCCTATATCTCTAGTGTCTCTAGTTAGTCTCTGTGGCAGATTTCATCAAAAAGGTGACAGATAGACTATCAGGCAATTGCAATTATAACGCCTCAAGCTATGTATCAATTCCGGGATTTAAAGTATCCTATATCCCGTCTCCTGGATGCACGGGTGAGCCGTGAAGTGGTAATAGACAGACATAATATTATAAACATTTCTATGTCCCTTTATATGCATTTATAATATTAATATGAATATTTTAAAACATACACTTTCAAAAACTCCTAACCGCTGCATTTGAGAAGGGTTTAGGGCTGTAGTCCACCACGCTAGCGCTGTCCGCTGGATTGCGGTGCGGTACATTTCACACGCCTTTGAGAACGTTATGGAGAACTCTATGGCGTGCAGGTTTCCTCACGATGTTTTCCTTGATAAATATTTTCTTCTTCATAAATAATAATTCATCATTTACAAATTTTTATTAAACTAGTGGACCCGGCAGACTTCGTCCTGCCCGGTGACAAACCGACATCGGCGCCACCTACTGAGACCCGGTAGGTTATCTGTACCTTCCCGGTAATATCCACCCAGGATTGAAATATACAAACAAAATTTCATCCAAATCGGTTCAGCCGTTTAGGAGGAGTTAGGTGACAAACATACGTACGGAAGAATTAATTATATAGGTACGGTTGAGAGAGTTTACCGTATCCATGCGACGGGATGTTTGACAGTTACGAAACCCGTGAACATTTTGTATGGGAAAATGTTTTCACTTTTATTTTATTTTTTCGACAATTTTCCAATGTTTTTAATAGTTATTCTGCTATTCGGGATGGAGACAAACACAACAAATCAATAACTATGAAAATCGCTCCAGGCCGTTCTCGAGTTATAAGTGTTCGAACTAACACGTCTTTGTTTTATATATATGGATAGATTTCTTTCATAAAAGGGAGTAGTGATATTTACCTGCTTAAAATGCCGATAACTCGGAAAAGTTGAACTCGGCCCTCCGAAACGGAAGCCGATATCTCCGCTAGGCTATTACAGCTTTTTTCTGATATGTCTATGAATATAAAAACGATTGAACAAAATGGATTTAACTTTGACAAATAGATAGATTATGTCGCGACCATAAGCTACTCAAATAAGACATAAATTAAATCGTCCTGTGCCTATCGTCTATGACGTCAGGTTAAAGTTTAACAAAAAAAAAGTGTACACATTGGATTTCCTAAACAAACATAATTACATGGTTCGGACAGTTATCCTTCTAGTCACACCTCGCCTCAAATAGACTCATGTTGGATGTTTGAAGTTATTAATGTTATGTAACAATGTTACTAAAATAATGATAAATTATATAACGTAATAATTGTTAAAATAAATAATTATTTAGCGTGAAGTTCGATAGTTATTGTTATTGTTTCAATAAGGTGTATTTGATAGTGAACGAATTAAACAAAAAACACTAGAAGTTTGTGTGTTGTGCATTTTTTTTGTTTACTTGTAAAAACCGCTTGTGCTAAGGCTTCACTTATTGTTTTTTTAATAATTTTCCTATGTCGTCAATGGGAATTCGATTGAATCTGAGTAAAACGTAATTTTAAACAATAAGGTAAATTGAAATCGCATTTTTTACTTACTTCCTGTAATTATTGCAATACAGCTGTTGTTAGTACGTATGTAAAAACTTAGGAAAAGGCTACTTGATTATTAAGGAAAGTCATTTGCAATTTTTTACCCGACTACGGCAAAGCCAAAAGGAAGGGTTATGATTTTAGCAGTCTATGGATGTACGTATGTATGTATGGTTGTGGGCGATTTTTTTATGTGATTCTGTGTGAACCACCGCAGCGCCTAAACTACTGGACCGATTTTGATGAATGAGGTGTCTATTGATTCGTTGTTATGGTCCGGGTGACATAGGCTACATTTTATTTAAGAAAAAAGTCAAGAAGTGATCTTCGAGCGGTTTTCTAGATTATTAAATTAGTAATTCGGATAGACATAACAGATGGCGCCACTAGTTGCTTGTCCCGCGTTTTCGCACACTAAATTATTAAGCGTAGTCGGGTTTTAGTTTACGAACTTTATAGTTGTTAACAATTCCAGATTCAAATAACCTATTCTTTGAATGCCAATCTTCAGAATGCCAATCTTCAGAGAGTAATTTTTTCCACTCGCCCAAATTAGAGAGCCCAAATTCCCATTTTTGCGATGAACTATGCACGATACCAGTGACACAGTGGCACAGCAGTGCCTGTGAACGATGAACGGTCGGTGTTTAGGCGGTTCATTTTCGATGACTCATCGATGAAGCCTCGAAAATGAAAGCAAAAAATCCCGAAAAATGAACTCTAATTTGGGCTTAAATGTTAATTTATCAAATAAATCGTTTTAAAAGTTACCAGGGACATAGAAGCACGAAGAGTTTCTCATCAATTCTCAAAAACTGTCACAGTGTCAGTGTCACTATGGTCAGATATGAATTTCCTAACGAATTCGCTATACATCAGTAAACAGAACCGGTGTTTAATTACCAGGGACTCATAGGTAAAAGGAGTTGCTCACCAACTCTCAAAACTTTTCCAGCGATGCCGTGGTTCGGCATGGACATCGGTGGCACGCTGACCAAGCTGGTCTACTTCGAGCCTCGCGAGACCAACCGCAGGGAACTCGACAAGGAGACGGAGATACTGAAGAACATACGGAGGTATCTCACGAGGAACTCCGCGTATGGGAAGACGGGCAGGCGGGATGTCCATTTACAGGTTCGACTCCTTTCTTTATTATGTCCTAGTACATCTCATACAAACAAGCGGCACAAGATCTTGCTCTGTGGCGATCTTCGCAAGGTATCTATGTCCAGCAGTGGACGTCTATTTATTAGTTATCCGTAATGCTGTGATGCGGCGTGTTCGTGTACCGCACCGCACTCGGCCGGCGTGGTGGACTACGGTCTGAACCCTTCACTGAGAGGAGACCCGTGCCCTGTAGTGGGCTGGTGATGGGTTGTTGATGATGATGATTAAATATTTACTAGTATGTTTATAGGCATAATTACTGTCCACAGATGGACAACGTGACGATACGCGGGCGGCGCGGCACCCTCCACTTCATCCGGTTCCCCACGAGCGAGGTGGGTGCGTTCCTGCAGCTCGCGCGCTCCAAGGGCATGGCGACCCTCGTCAACACCATATACGCGACCGGCGGCGGCGCCTACAAGTTCGAGGTCGACTTCATCAAGGTGAGACAGAGAGAGAGCGAGGCGTTTAGCACTCGACATGAAGTAGAAAGAGACGAGAGAGATTTCAAATACCGCGACATATTTCATCTACCAGGAAACTATGAGTAAATCATATGCAGAACTAAGAAGCCTTCATCAACAAATGTGACAGTATTCGGTGAGAAAGAGAAAAAAGCTTTTATTAAATTTGAAAGAAAGAAAGTAGAAAGAGATATTCAAATAGCCCTCCCCAAATCTCAACTACCAGGAACCTATAAGTAGAAAGAACTAAGAAGCCTTCATCAACTTTTGACAATAATATAGGCGTTAAGAAAGAGAAAAAAGCGTTCATTATAAAATAAGAAAGAGACAAAAAAGAAAGTTTAGCTAGCTGTTCCTGACTCAGGATTCCTGCGTCTGACTCCGTCCCCAAAGTCATCGTCACTAACCGATAGACATCCATAGTTCTCTTGTAGGCACTACCACACGGCGCGGTCTTGCGCCGCTTGTATCCAGCGGCACGTTGCGACTCGTCTGATATTGTCGGTCCTTACTTCATCTCGTTGGATGATGTAATCTATTCACTAAATACCTATCACTAAATACCTGGAGCTCATAAGTTTGAGGAGATACTTGATCATACTTCTTCGAAAGTCCTCGTCGTCTTCAACCGATAGATGTCCAAAGTTCTCTTTTAGGGACTTCCATACGACGCGGTCTTGCACCGCTTGTATCCAGCGGCTCGCTACGACTCATTCTGATGTCGTCGGTCCACCTTAACTTCTTGGATGATATCATCTCCTTATTGAGACCTATAATACCAGGCGCTCATAAGTTTGGGGAGATATTTAATCATACCCCTTTTTGTCTCCCCGCATAGCGCGGTCTTGCGCCGCTTGTATCCAGCGACTCCTCCTAATATTCTCGGTCCACCTACTTCTTGGATGATATCATCTTATTAAGACCTATAATACCAGGCGCTCATAAGTTTGGGGAGATATTTGATCATACCCCTTTTTGTCTCCCCGCACAGCGCGGTCTTGCGCCGCTTGTATCCAGCGACTCCTCCTAATATTCGGTCCACCTACTTAGATGATAACATCTCGTCACTAAACGAGACCTATAATACCAGGCGCTCATAAGTTTGAAGAGACATTTTATTATATCGCTATTTCCCACACAGCGCGGTCTTGCGCCGCTTGTATCCAGCGACTCCTCCTAATATTCGGTCCACCTACTTAGATGATAACATCTCGTCACTAAACGAGACCTATAATACCAGGCGCTCATAAGTTTGAAGAGACATTAATATATATATAGCTGCTCGTGCTGATTCATTGACTGACTCACTGATTGATCACCCCTCCTGTAAAATTTTGTATGAAAAATTTTTTTTTCACTAATGGTTTCGTATAGAGGACGAAAATTCATTCGGAACAAAAATATGGAGAGAGCTGATGATTGAGGATTTCAGAGACGAGCGAATGGCATGCTTAAGGTATTGAAGATAGGTGGGGGGTGCTCGAGCAAATGTCACTCGAAACGTCATCCAATTGGCAGTGAGTTGAAAAAAAATTCAAAATGGCGAAAAAAAGATGGCCGCCATACAAATTTCAAGGGTATCCATCTCGGAGGGTATAAAAGATGGAAGAGTGGTTTCTTCACAAAAGATGATCAGGATCGAAAGGTCTACTCGATGAATAGAAAAAAAAATTCAAAATGGCGGAATTTATTTTTCCATAGAAAATGTATGGCGAATATTGAAGAGACTAAGTTGTAAATTATGCAAGGCTTTGATGCAGTTCTTTGGAGAACTCTCAAAGAAAAATATGGGAAGACATGATGATTGAGGGTTTGGAAGATGGATGAGGAGCCCGGGCAGGGTATTGTAGATAGATGGGAGGTGCTCAAACAAAAATTACTCAGAATCTCATCCAATTGGCACTGAGTTGAAAAAAAATGGCGGATTCAAGATGGCGGCTATACAAATTTCGTCGGTATCTATCTCACCAAGTATAAAAGATGGAGGAGTGATTTCTGGGATAAAGATGATCAATACCTAAATATCTACTTGATGAGCAGAATGATTCGAAGAAAAAATATGGAGAGTGATAATGATCGAGGATTAGGAATATGGGAGAGATAGGTGGAGGCTGCTCAAACCAAAATACCCGAAAGCGAAACCTCGCGGTCCGCTTGCGGGCCGCGCACCCACGCGCCCTACTAGTTAATATATATATAGCTGCTCGTGCTGATTCACTGACTGATTGATCACCTCTCCTGTAAAATTTTGTATGAAAATATTTTTTTTTACTAATGGTTTCGTATAGAAGACAAAAATTCATTCGGAGGAAAAATATGGAGAGAGCTGATGATTGAGGATTTCAGAGACGAGCGAATGGCACGCTTAAGGTATTGAAGATAGGTGGGGGGTGCTCGAGCAAATGTCACTCTAAACGTCATCCAATTGGCAGTGAGTTGAAAAAAAATTCAAAATGGCGAAAAAAAGATGGCCGCCATACAAATTTCGTCGGTCTCCATCTCGGAGGGTATAAAAGATGGAAGAGTGATTTCTTCGCAAAAGATGATCAGGATCCAAAGGTCTACTTGATGAATACAAAAAAAATTCAAAATGGCGGACTTTATTTTTCCATAGAAAATGTATGGCGAATATTGAAGAGACTACAAGTTGTGAACTATGCAAGGCTTTGATGCGGTTCTTTGGGGATGTCTCAAAGAAAAATATTCAAAGACATGATGATTGAGGGTTTGGAAGATGGTTGAGGAGCCCGGGCAGGGTATTGTAGATAAGTGGGAGGTGCTCAAACAAAAATTACTCGAAACCTCATCCAATTGGCACTGAGCTGAAAAAAACCTCAAAATGGTGGATTTAAGATGGCGACTATACAAATTTCGTCGGTGTTTATCTCACCAAGTATACAAGATGGAGGAGTGGTATCTTGGATAAAGATGATCAATACCTAAAGATCTACAATTTGATGAACAGAAAAAAATCAAGATGGCAAAATTTATTTTTTTCACACAAAATATATGGCGAATATTGAAGAGACTATAAGTTGGGAAACTATACAAGACTTTGATACGGTTCCTTTTCAAAATTTGTTTTTATGGAAGAACTCTCCTTCTGGCAAATGATTCGGAGAAAAAAATTTGGAGAGTGATGATGATCGAGGGTTTGGAAGATGGATGAGGAGCACGGCCAGGGTTAAAGATGCTGAAAATGATAGAAGAAGGTGGAGGCTGCTAAAACAAAAATAATACTGAAATCCCCGCGGTCCGCTTTAGCGGGCCGCGTAGCCAAGCGCCCTACTAGTTTTATTATATCGCTATTTCCCACACAGCGCGGTCTTGCGCCGCTTGTATCCAGCGACTCCTCCTAATATTCGGTCCACCTACTTAGATGATAACATCTCGTCACTAAACGAGACCTATAATACCAGGCGCTCATAAGTTTGAAGAGACATTTTATTATATCGCTATTTCCCATACAGCGCGGTCTTGCGCCGCTTGTATCCAGCGACTCCTAATATTCTCGGTCCACCTTGGATGATATCATCTCGTGACAAAATGAAACCTATAATACCAGGCGCTCTTAAGTTCGAGGAGATATTTGATTGTAAATCCCTCTCGTCTCCAGGAAGTGAACATGAACCTGTCGAAGCTGGACGAGCTGGACGCGTTAATAGCCGGAGTCCTGTTCGTGGACGCCATGAACCCTCAGGAGTGCTACTACTGGGCGCCGCCGGAGACCACCAGTCTGGACACGGTGAGTTCGCTATTTAGTTTAGCGTGTATGTGTGTCTGTCTGTTCCACCGTAGCGCTTAAACGGGTGAACCGATTTGAATGCGTTTTCTTTAAAGGTGAATTAGTCGGGAATGTTCTTGGCTATGTTTGATGAAAATCGGTCAAAGATGGCCGTCACCACAAAATGGCGGATTACATATTTTTTCACAGCTTATTCGATAGATTAGTTCGATACACATTGCTGTTTTACTGTGTGACTGTGTATTTAACTTATTCGGTGGTTATCATTTACTGTTGATAAATATGTTATAATATGTATAAATATGTATAATAAATTACCCAAGGAAGTGAAGAATGCGAACTCGTTTAACATAATTATTTAAAAACAAACTCAAAAAACATATACTTCACGATATAAATTTATTCAAATAAACCTCCTGGATTACTGATATTTGCTACACTGTGACGACGATTTCGCATTCTCAAACGGAATAAATTTTTGTGAGGGTAGATTAATAGAACTGAAATTGTATTTTGCATCTGACTGCTGCAAAAAAAAATCTATATTCTAATTAGATATTAAGTTTCTCTGTAAGTGAATTTTGTAAATAATTCGTTGAGAAATAAAATTCTTTAACCCGATGTTAGAGAATAGCTCCCCTGATCGGTTTCCTGCCTTCAATAAAGCTATCTCGCTTGCACAAACTAAAAACCCATTCGCCATCCCTTTCAGCCGCCGTACCTCGAAGCCTCGCTGAGCCAGTACGTGAGGAAGCCGTTCGACTTCTCGAACCCCTACCCCTTCCTGCTGGTCAACATCGGCAGCGGGGTGTCCATGTTGGTGGTGAATGCACCCAATGACTACTACAGAGTCAGTGGGACCAGGTGAGGAAATCATATCCTACTAATATTATAAACTAGAGAATGCCCGCGGCTTCGCCCGCGTGACTTTCGGTTTTAAACAAATCCCGAGGGAATCGTGGATTTCCGGTTCCCGTTCCCGCTCCCTTTTCCAACCTTTATACGTACTATCAAGGAAGTTCGCTATAGTAATCTACCTATAGCTGTAGCTGTAGATTTCGGGTTTTTCAAAATCCCGTGGGAACTGTGCATTTTCCGAGATAAAAAGCCTAGCCTATGTGTTAAATCAGGGCATAATCTATCTCCATTCAAAATTTCAGCCAAATTGGTTCAGTAGTTGCGGCGTGATTGAGTAACAAACATCCAAACATCTAAACATCCAAACATCCACACTTTCACATTTATAATATTAGTAGGAAGTGAAAGTGTGGATGTTTGAATGTTTAGATGTTTGGATGTTTGTTACTCAATCACGCCGCAACTATTGAACCGATTTGGCTGAAATTTTGAATGGAGATAGATTATGCCCTGATTTAACACATAGGCTAGGCTTTTTATCTCGGAAAATGCACAGTTCCCACGGGATTTTGAAAAACCCGAAATCTACAGCTACAGCTATAGGTAGATTACTATAGCGAACTTCCTTGATAGTAGGTATAAAAGTTGGAAAAGGGAGCCGGAACGGGAATCGGAAATCCACGATTTCCTCGGGATTTGTTTAAAACCGAAATTCACGCGGGCGAAGCCGCGGGCAGATGCTAGTATAAAATAAATTTAAAATTTAAAAAGTTAATTAAGCACAGCAGCGCCCTCAAATCCCACGCCGATTCTCTTTTTGAACAGACTAACAAAAAATGTTAACAATAAACAAACATTTGCATAAGTAACTATTAAAACGCTATGAACTAAACCATTAGGTATAATGTATTACTTATATTGTTACATTATTAAACTATGGACAATGGACATTGTGAAATACAATATAAATCAATGAAAGAAAGAAAACATATTTATTCTTATGCGGACTTTACTTGGATTTTACAAGTCGTTTGTGATCGAATATTCTAGTATTCTTATGTTTTTTTTTTCACGTGACAACGTCTTATAAATCGATGGACGGCTACACGAACGGAAAAGGATGATTCCGCGTGCAAGCGAGAGCGCGGAACACGCGATAGAGAAGGCGCGCTCAACCTAAGCGTTGGGCTTGTGACGCATCCATCTCTTTGTTTTCTTATGAAGTTATGACGTTATCACGTAAAATTATCGTCCGTAAACCGACTTTACAGACAATCAATTTTTAACCCCCAACACAAAAACGACGGGGTGTTATAAGTTTGACGTGTCTCTGTGTGTGTCTGTCTGTTCCCCTGTGGCGCTCAGACGGGTGGACCGATTTGAATGCGGTTTTTTTTTTATTTGAAAGGTGAATTAGTCGAGTGTTGTTAGCTATGTTTAAAGAAAATCGGTCCAAGATAGCCCGCCGCTACAAAATGGCGGATTACATATTTTTTCACAACTCCCTTAATATGGGTATCAAATGAAAGAGCTTGACTAGTAGAATAGCACTATTGCAAATTCAAGATGGCCGCTGCCACAAAATGGCGAACGTCGGGGGTTTTTTAAATTTTTAATTTATACTTATTTGTTTTTCAGTCTTGGCGGTGGTACATTCCTAGGGCTGTGCTGTCTCCTCGCGGGCTGCAGCAGCTTTGAGGAGGCCATAGCGCTCGCGGCCGCCGGGGACAACACTACTGTCGATAAACTAGTGCGGGACATTTATGGGGGGGACTACGAGAGGTTCGGCCTTAGGGGGGACCTAGTGGCTAGCAGGTGAGAATTCATAATAATTATATTAACCTTTTTTTAAATCTATCAAATATATATAAAAATGAATCCCTACTTTCCTTGGTCACGGCATCACGCGTGAACGGATGGACCGATTTTGACGAAATTTGGTATAAATGTAGACTAGGCCTTGGAGAAGGACATAGGTAGTAAGTAGCCTATAATATTTTATCCCGGAAAATTATACAGTTCCCGAGGGATTCTTAAAAACGCGGATATAGTCGCGGGCATCAGCTAGTGAAATTAAAAAAAAAACCGACATCAAAAAGGAGGTTCTACATTATTATTAAAAACATATTTTTCCTTTAAAATACGACAACAATGGGGCGGCCGCGAGATACAGAATACAAGTGACGCCACCTAGGTAGCGACAAGTAAAATTAACTTGACTTGGACGCATACAATAGTTTTTTGATATTCAAAATCTAGTACAAGTCACGGCAAATAAGTCGACCGGTGACCTTCAATGCGCAGAAGTCGAAAATGAGGTATCTCGGGGTGTGAGGGGGTCGCCGGGAGGGCGTGGGGTTCGTTCGTAAGCACTGATTAGCTCTCGCGGATCCCTCGTAAGCGCTGATTGGCTCTCCAATCGTATTGTGTCCCGCTCACTCGCACGACGCTGCGCGCACTTGAAGGTCAGCGGTCGACTTACGTGACGGGGGTTATACGTTGTAAGTTAATGTTCCCTCGTGTACATTTGTGATGTGTTTGTTTGTTTGTGTTGTTCAGTTTCGGGCAAATGTGCTCGGCGGAGCGGCGCGCGAAGGTGTCGCGCGAGGACCTGGCGCGCGCCACTCTCGTCACCATCACCAACAACATCGGTTCCATCGCGCGGCTCTGCGCTTCCAACGAGCGCCTCGAGCGGGTGAGTTCACGTTAACGTAAATTAACGTTATTGAGCAACTAAATAAATAACGTTAATTAACGTTACTGAACAACAAAATAAATAACGTTAATTAACGTTACTGAACAACAAAATAAATAACGTTAATTAACGTTACTGACCAATAAAATACATAACGTTAATTAGCGTTACTGAACAACAAAATAAATAATGATATTTAACGTTAATTTCAGTATTATATTTATTAGTGGTAAATATGTTAAACGTTAATAATTAGCAGTATTTTAACGTTTATTGGTAACGGTAAAAAGTGACGTAACAGTATGATAACGTTAATTTGATATTGGTAACGGCACTTATTATCGTTTTTGTCCCTTACCTTTCCTGACTAGAAAGATACATAGTAATAACACTAACAGTCGTCCCTCTACAGGTGGTGTTCTGCGGCAACTTTTTGCGCGTCAACCCGCTGTCCATGAAGCTGCTTTCCTACGCGATGTCGTACTGGTCGCGCGGCGCTTTGAAGGCGCTGTTCCTGGAGCACGAGGGGTGAGACCAGCAAGGCTTGTTAACATTGTCGAGTAGCAATATAAATAACCTTAATTTCATTACTTCTTAACTAGCACCGTGATGCTACCTCAGAAGCCAGTAGCAAAAATGAAATAACGTTAATTTCAATGTGATACTTTGTTAACGGTAAAAATAATAAATAATAATAAATGGTATTTAAAGCACTGCGATGCTACCTCAAAATACAGTAGCAACATAAATAACGTTAATTATTAACGGTAAAAATAATAACGTTAATTGGTTAACGTTAATTTAACTGCGACGCTAACTCAGGGACCCCCCAGTCAAACGGTAGACCTTTAATAACATATTAATGTTTTTTCACAGCTACTTCGGCGCTGTGGGCTGTTTGCTGCACTACGACAGCAAAAACCACAAGCGAGAAAAGCCGCCGAGAGAAGCCGACGGCGCAGCACCCGGCGCGCCGCCGGCGCCCGCCGCCGCGGGCAGCTGAAGACGTGCTCCGTAGAGTATTGCCCTTTTCATATAGCAACTCCTTTTTGACCACAATAGAGCATAATACAGGGTGTATGGGGAACGCTCTCGGAAACGAAGACAGGTGATAGCACTGATCATTACTGATAACATACTGTATAAAAAACGTGAAAATAAATCATTTTTCCAAAAAAAAAAAAAATTGCACTTTTTGTGCAATACCTGTTTTAGGTTACACAACGTTGGTAGACCAACTAAAAATACGCGCGCGCGCCAAGGCCGATAACTATCCTATAAGATTGTGTTTAGGTAATATAATAATAGCGGTAAGTTTTCGGAAGCGGTCTCCTTATACCCTGTGTTCTACTATGGCAAAAAAATAGCGCAAACGAGGGTAGTTCACTTTTTTTTTTGTAATTTTAAATGAAAATAATAGGCAATATTAAACAGTAGTGAAAGAAATATTAAATCATCTATATCTATATAAAAACGTTATAGGCCTACAGCTAAAGCACCACATTGCTAAAGCTTATAGGCTAATGTACCACATTGCTAAAGCCTATAGGCTAAAGTACCACATTGTTAAAGCCTATATGCTAAAGTACCACATTGCTAAAGCCTGGCTAAAGTACCACATTGCTAAAGCCTATAGGCTAAAGTAAAACAGTGTACGGCTCGACAGACTGTCGGGTTAGCAAGAGTTCACATTACGATAACGTTCGACTTCGAATACCGAAACATAATAAGTTCAAAGTAAACTGGACCTAAACGCACTTATTTTAAGGTTTGAGTTCGTGATATATCTACAGCGAGCGCCCCAAGCGGAACCTTTGCGAATTAAAATTCGGAAGTACTTAATGTACGGTTTTAAAAAAAGAGGCTTTAATTAAGTTTTTGACGACCTCCCTGGCGCAGTGGTGAGCGCTGTGGTCTTACAGGTGGGAGGTCCCGGGTTCGATTCCCGGCAGGGGCGATTTGGGATTCTATAATTTCTAAATTGTCTCTGGTCTGGTCCGGTGGGCGGCTTCAGCCGTGGCTGGTTACCTCTTCCAAGTTAGCCCGCTTCCATCTTAGACTGTATCGTCACTTACCATCAGTTGAGATTGCAGTCAAGGGCTAATTTGTAGTTGAATAAAAAGTCTATTTATTTACACTCTGACATTATAGTTTTTTGGATATTCGAAATCTAAGAACGTTTTTGTAATGTGTTAGCTCATACAAGTCACGGCAAATAAAGGATTGTTCAAACTGAAGCGTCTCCCGCGCGGGAAGCGGGACGCGAATTCGCGCGAGTCGCTCGCTCGCTTACGCGACGTCTTACGTAGGCGATTCAAAGCGACCGCGACTGCGAAGCGATTCGATACGGTGAAACGCGATGCGGTGCGATGCGGCAGCTTTGTCCTACATGCGCGCGAATCATCCCGCACCGCAACCAGTCCGCGCGAAAATATCAAACCGACTGATCGCGTTCGCTTCCTTTCGCGCCGCGCCGCACCGCACTCTACGTGCGTTTGGTACGTAGGTCACTTACATAGGTATTGACTGTTTGTTGTTTTCGTACCGCGCCGTGCCACTTCGCGTTCGCGTCAAGGTCGCTCACGCAAGACGTCGCGTTAGCCTCTCAAACTGACGCGAATTCCCGCGTGTCATTTTTGGTTCCTCAATGGAGAAGCATCATGTCTCTTGATTTCGAAGATGAAGTTTTACTGTTGTTAGCAGTAGCAGAGGAAGAATCACAACATTTGAGGTAATTAAGCATTAACATAAAATAAAAACCGGCATTGTGAGATCAAAACAAAATCCCGCCGGCTTCCCGCTTTGGTTTCGCTGCAACTCGAGCGACCATTCGCGTCAATGTGAACACCGCCATACAAGTTATAGGACGCTATCGGCGCGAGCGACTACAGTCCCGCGTCCCGCGCGGGAGACGCCTCAGTTTGATCAAAGCTTCAGTCGACCGGTGACCTTCAATGCGCAGAAGTCGAAAATGAGGTGTCTCGGGGTGTGAGGGGGTCGCGGGGAGGGCGTGGGGATCGTTCGTAAGCACTGATTAGCTCTCGCGGATCCCTCGTAAGCGCTGATTGGCTCTCCGATCGTATTGTGTCCCGCTCACTCGCCCGACGCTGCGCGCACTTGGAGATCAGCGCTAGACTTAAGTGCCGGGGGTTATACTGAGTGTTTCTTGCTCTATTGTGCCAAAAGGGATTTATATTGTGCTAAAGGTTACAAAGACCAGTTTGCATTGACGCTACTAATTTTTGTATATTTAGTTTAATTAGATTTTTTATTATTGTAATTAGTACGATGTGATATATAAAGGGGGGGCTGTTTGTTAATCACGTCATAACTCCAAGCGACGATCTCTATTCATACAAATACAAAAACGTTGGTAAGGCTTTGGCCATACAAAACAAGTGATAGTCTAAAAAATTGAAAGTCAAACCGACTTCACCGCACACTTAACAGTCCATATCTTGAAAATTACTGAACCGATTTTGATGAAACTTGCACTGTTCCCTAACTTGAAGTAAATGTAAGGTAATAAAAAAACTGTGTGTGTGTGTGCAATCTACACACAGCAGTGAAACTTTAGAAAAGTAACTTTAACTTTGCAGGCTAAAATGATGTCGGTTTTTCGTTTCATCGAATTGTCAAATGCACAACAATTCTAATGAAGTTTCACTACAAAAAAAAATGGTCACAATCCGATTAATAGTTTAGGAGAAACCCTTACATACATACAAACATTCATACACGGGTTTAGGGGAATTGAGAGGAAAGGTGAATATTGACGACCTCCCTGGCGCAGTGGTTAGCGCTGTGGTCTTATAAGTGGGAGGTCCCGGGTTCGATTCCCAGCAGGGGCACTTTCGGATTTTATAATATCTAAATTGTCTCTGGTCTGGTCTGGTGGGAGGCTTAAGCCGTGGCTGGTTACCACCCTACCGGTAACGCCGTGCCGCCAAGCGATTTAGCGTTCCGGTACGATGCCGTGTAGAAACCGATCAGGGGTATGCATACCTCTTCCAAGTTAGCCCGTTTCCATTTTACACTGCATCATCACTTACCATCAGGTGAGATTGCAGTCAAGGGCTAACATATAGTCGAATAAAAAAAATTTATAATATGCATAATATTCGTTAAAAATGTGGAGTTTATATGACGTGATTAATCGATTCCCCCCCCCAAAGAGGAGAGGGGGTTTTTATAGGGGGAGGGATTATTTATTTTTAATGCCCCGTTTTTTTAATATTTAAATTAGTTAATATATTGGACGCCACATTTTGTATGGAGATATATTAAAACAGAATTTTGGTGAAAGTTGAACATATGTCGTTGTTTTCTTTTTAATCATTATTTATTATCGCTATGACCCTGTGTTCTACTGTGACAAAGTTTCAAGCCATATATGTACCTATTAACCTTTTTAATTGATGCTTATGAATCTTACAAGTATAAATTAAAAATTTAAAAAACCCCCCGACATTCGCCATTTTGTGGCAGCAGCCATCTTGGATTTGCAATAGTGATATTCTACTAGTCAAGCCCTTTCATTTGATACCCATATTAAGGGAGTTATGAAAAAATATATAATCCACCATTATGTAGCGACGGCCATCTTGGATCGATTTTCTTCAAACATAGCTAACAACACTCTCGACTAATTCACCTCAAACAAAAAAAAAAACGCATTCAAATCGGCCCACCCGTTTGAGCGCCACAGGGGAACAGACAGACACACACAGACACGTCAAACTTATATAACACCCCGTCGTTTTTGCGTCGGGGGTTAAAAATAGCCAAGTCCAATACACAAAATGCGTATCCATGTTGACACAATTTGTCAGCTTGTCAAAACTTTAAGACATTCAGTCTTAAAAGTTCAGTATACATTGAATAATTCTCGAAAAGGCGCGTCGCTTCGCTCGACTGCGCCAATATGTGCCTTGAGCCGAATAACGTACTTCAAACAAGTGAAAATCTAAAAGATTGCTAAATTGAAGTAAATGTAATCCAAAAAAAAAAAAAAAAAAGGTCACAATCCGATTTATAGATTCGCGAGAAATCCGTGTACAAACATACATGTCTTATGAAATTTTGAATATTTGTTTTGAATCCCTTATGAATTATTATTATACCAATATTTTGCAGTTCCAATAGTATAACATACGTACAATTGATAACTTCCTTTTTTTGAAGTCGGTTAAAAATGTGGCGTCACATACCGAACTATATAACTATAGGCACAAAGTATATTTTGTTTTAGGCATTGTTTTTTTATTTTATTATTTATGAGAATCGTAACGCTCGAAGGTAGCTTTATATAAACCCTACTATAAAGTGTGTAAAACATAAGTGTCGTGACGCGTCGTGACGCGACAAAAGGCGAGGCATAATTATTATAGTCTGATTTTTTATTCGGTGGAATTCTGACAGTTGTCATTTAAAAATAGAACGAGTTATGTATTTGTATGAAAAACAGGATTACCAGCTGAAGTTCGATCTTACCCCGAACTAAAGTACCTGAAGTCAGGCAATGTCAGGCATTTGACATATCCACATGAGGCAAATGATTTTTATTTTTATAAGTTTTAATTTTTTTTTTTTTTTTTGTGGAAACTGTTTCATCTCTTATAACATTAAGAAACGTCAGAATTCCACGGAATTAAAAATCGGACTATATGTTTTATTTTTTATTTTCGTGGCGAAGAAAGCTGCGATAGCTTAGTGGTTAAGACTTCGGACTCCCTTCGGGGGGGAGTTCAATCCCCGGCACACACCTCGTAACTATTCGGAGTTATGTGCTTTTTAAGTAATTAAATATCACTTGCTTTAACGGTGAAGGAAAACATCGTGAGGAAACCTGCACGCCTGAGAGTTCTCCGTGATGTAGTGACGCGGCGTGTTCGTGTGCCGCACCGCGCTCGGCCGGCGTGGTGGACTGCGGCCTGAACCCGCCCCACTCTGACACGAGACCCGTGCTCTGTAGTGGGCCGGTGATGGGTTGATAATGATGATAAAATTTACTATTACTGTTATTTACTATTTTAATTTGACTATATATGGGTATTTTTGACGACCTCCCTGGCGCAGTGGTGAGCGCTGTGGTCTTATAAGTGGGAGGTTCTGGGTTCGATTCCTGGCGGGGGCAATTTGAGATTTTGAGAATTTCTAAATTGTCTCTGATCTGGTTTGGTGGGAGGCTTAAGCCGTGGCTGGTTACCACCCTACCGGCAAGGCCGTGCCGCCAAGCGATTTAGCGTTCCGGTACGATGCCGTGTAGAAACCGATCAGGGGTATGCATACCTCTTCCAAGTTAGCCCGCTTCCATCTTAGACTGCATCATCACTTAACATCAGGTGAGATTGCAATCAAGGGCTAACTTGTAGTGGAATAAAAAAAATATTATAAGCCGGTATGGGTATATTTATTACATATATGATAGCCGCATAAATGCATAGTCAGGTCCCAAACCCTATGCACGCCACTGGTCGACCTTGGCCCACCGTCGCGTCAGGACGTATAAGCACGCCACGACACGGTTACTTGTCTGCAGCTAAGCGCAAGTCACGCCGCGAGCTAACCTAGCTTAGCTTAGCTCGCGTAGCTTACGCACCCTTTGATAGTTCAGTTCACACCGCGAACTACGAAGCTAAGCCAAGCGAACTGTATGGTTTTTAGCTAAGCTTAGTGAACTTTGTCGCCTCTCTGTGCCAATGATGAAATGATGAAGTGAAGATGAAAATATGAAGTGACAAACACTTCATCTTTTCGGTTTGAACCTAGGTATAACCTACCTATAAGCAGATATATATTCGGTGGAATTCTGATAGTTGTCATTTCAAAATAGAATTAGTTATTTGTATGAAAAACAGGGTTGCCACCTGAAGTTCGATTTTACCCCAAACTAAAGTACCTGAAGTAACTGTCAGGCGTTTGTCGTCATATCTGATGAGGCAATTGATTTTTATTTATATATGTAAGCTTTGAATTTATTATCTTTTCGTGCAAACTGTTTTATATCTGGTAACATTAAGAAACGTCAGAATTTCACGGAATTAAAAATCAGAGTATAATTTTAGCTCACTTAGCTCGATCGCACGCTAAGCTACGTTAGCTAAGCTAAGCTACGTGGTGTAACTCACACCTAATAAGATGCCGAGTTATATGTTGTCAATAAAACGAAGTAGCATCAAACTTAGTTTAGTTCGCGGTGTGACTTGCGCTTAGGTTGGCATCTGCAGTATAAATCGTGCACGTTTACGCGCGCATTTAGTATGACGTCTTGCAGTGCGTTTGCGTCTATGTATATCAGGCTATTTATTATTTTTTTTACACGGACAATAATTGTGTTAATTCGGTTGTATTATATTAATTTTTGTATTTGTATGGATTGTGGGCCATTTTGGACATTTTTGTATAATTATTATTATAAATGAATAAAGTTAATTATTATTATTATTATTATAAATATGGTGTTTTTTTTTTTTCTCTTTCCGATCCTCTACACTTTATGGTTTTCTTTTGAAAGCCGCGTGAAATTCTAAACTTGAATAGTCTTACAAAATTAAAAGGATAGGTATTCAAAACCAAATTTCTTTAATTGAGCACTAAAATAATACATTAAAATAAGTAAATACATTTAAAAAATATTGCTTTATAAAATAAAGTAAGTATACCTATATCTATAAATAATGATATTGTCAATGATAAATTTAAGTAGGTACCTAGTTAGGTACATCAAGTATACTTGGCGCCAATTTTTTTGAAATCTCTGAACCATGAGCCAATGAGCGAGTTCGAAGTTACGCACGCTGCAATACCGCGGCTATGTTCAGAGCGTACAAGAATATTGGCGCGAAGTTTTTGTACCTTTTTAAACATATTTAAAAGATTATTATTATAAACCCACACCAATTAGGTAAAGAATAAAATTGCGACGTGTTATTTCATTTTTTTTTTCTGTCAAATTATTTAGTGCTTAAAGCTACGTGGTTATCTGTGTGCACGATCCTTGAATCTGCAAAAAAAAAAAAATTAAAAAGTTGTAACCGTCTTGATAAAATATGATATTCTCTATTCGGAGTGTAGTTTCTTAAAGCTATTTTCGGACACTACTAAATACAATTAATAATGTCCGAACTTCGGTCATGGCGGCCAAACTCAACGGAGACAAGCCAACGCGGGAAAATACCGGAAAATGGAAATAGGCTACTTTTTATATCGGATATCGTAGTTCCCAAGGGATTTTTAAAAACCTAAATCCACACGGGCATTCGTGGGCATCAGCTAGTCATCTATAATCTCATCCAATACATTACAATAATCCATTGGAGAGAGGGATTTAGAGCTTAAACCCCCACGCTTCTCCAATGCGGGTAGGCGGGCTTTTACGACTATTTTTACATGATAGTTAATTAATTAATTATTTTTTTTTATAAACTTCGGCAATTATATAATATTATAAAATATTTATTTGCCCGACCCGGGAATCGAACCCGGGACCTTGTAATCTGAGTGCATAGTGGGAGATTTTTATACTTATTCGATGTGAAATTGAAACAGTTTCTTAATGTTGTCACTAGATGGCGCTGTTTCAATTTCATACAAATCATAGTTAACTTTATTACGACCGAATCTCCCACTAGGCACTCTGCAGTCGAATATGCTATAGATCGACCAGAATCTCATGAAAAATAGGGAAATGAAATTCCAAGGTTAGCAACACTACGGCTGCCCTAGCGATAAACAAAGTAACTGTAATTTTTTGTGAAATTGACTTTTTGCATCAACAAAAGTTTTATGTCGAGTAGTTTTTTACCACAGTTTAATATTTCAAATAACTTGAACCGTTTACTGAAATTTAAATTGCCCAAACAAAGTAACTGCACTCACTAATCCGGAATATGAATGCAAAAACCAAGTAAACAACAAGCACAACACAAAAACAAAGTAATTGGATGTTGATTACTTTGTTTTTGTATTCACTTGATTTTTCGTTTCGTGAAACGATCCCAGGTAAGGTGTTCTGAATGTAATTACTTTGTTTACCACTAGGGCAGCCGAGTTAACCTAGTGTTGCTTACTACAAAAATTAATTTCCCTATTTTTCATGAGATTCTGGTCGATCTCCACTAGACCCACGAGGCATTCATAAACACAGCAGCTACTATCATGATCAACCCATTACCGGCTCACTACAGAGCACGGGTCTCCTCTCAGAGTGAGAAGGGTTTTGGCCATAGTCTACCACGCTGGCCAAGCGGATTGGCAGACTTCACACACCGCGTGAGAACGTTATGGAGAACTCTCAGGCATGCAGGTTTCCTCACGATGTTTTCCTTCACCGTTAAAGCAAGTGATATTAAATACTTAAAACGCACATAACTCCGAAAAGTTAGAGGCCCCGGGATCGAACCCACGACCTCCGATTAGAAGTCGGTCGTCCTAACCACTAGGCTATCACAGCTTTTTTTTTTTTTATATACTACTATGTTAGCTACTATGTACCTGCAAATACCTACTACTCCCATGCCATTGGATATGGCTAGGCGTGTCTGTGCGGGGCGCGTTGCCCGTATGCGGTGTGCGGCTCCGGCACGTTCCGGTGCTGCCACCACTCGACCGCCACCATCACCAGCGCGACCGCCACGCCCACTCCGATCGCAATGCCCTTCGCCAGAGTCTCCATCCTAAAATCTGGTAAAAAGTAAAAACTTCTTTGGGCGCGTTGAGCACTTTTTGGGTGAACAAAAATCATAGAAGACATACTTAAATAATGCGTGTAACTTCGTACATAAGAAAGACTAGCTACGCCCCGCGGTTTTACCCGCGGTCAATAAATTTATACATATTATTAAAATATTTGAACAGAATCTCTTAACAATAACTTAGCAAAGAGAACGACAGAAAATGCATGCAAACGCAGTCAAATGCATGCAACGACAGCAATGCAATGTGCTGAGTAAGCGTGATGTACTAAGAACATTCAGCGCCATCTATCGCGTTTTTGGAATCTATCGTCTATATCTATATACATTATAAGTCCCACGGGAATACTTTTTCCGGGATAAAAAGTAGCCTATGTGTAATTCCAGGGTTATAATCTATCTCCATTCAAACAGCCAAATCGGTTCAGTAGTTGCGGCGTTAAAAAGTAACAATCATACACACACACAAACTTTTAAACTAGAACCTTCCTGAAAGTTAGTGGATAAAATTTGAACATCCTGACAGGATGACCGTGCCCCGCGGGACCTTCTGAGGAGTATAATACCTACCTTTTCAAACAAAAGAAGAATTTTCCAACTCGGTCTAGGCGTATTTGAGTAATCAGGGAACATACATATACCTACATAAAAAAAAAGATTCCGACAAATTGATAACCTCCTCCTTTTTTTGAAGTCGGATTATCAAGCAACTAGATGCATAGCGCCATCTAGTTGCGTGATGTCGTATACACGCAAATTATGAAAGATGTAAAAGCAGCGCCGCCCGCCGCTGCAACGAAGCAACTATCAACAATTAAACCAGATGTCGCCACGCGCTCACAGAACACTACATACCTACTTACTTACCTCGATTGTTTATGGTATTTTTCACCGACTTCAAAAAAGGTGCTGTATCCGAGCCGTATGTATGTAAGTTCGCGATTATTTCAAAAATTAATATTTAGATTAAGATCATGATTTTTTCGCTATCGTAATTTACATACTTTCAGAAAGGTATATAACACGCCTACTTATCTTATTTATCCAGTCGCGCGCGGTCGCTCAGCATTGGAGGACGCGTTTTCTGTTCGATCCCGAACCGGTTTTACGCTGTTCCGCGTGATCTTGTTGACGCGATATAGCTATACGATGTTGACACATAATGAACGGCGCGGAGCACGACGCTGTGCCATCAATCGAAGAGCAGACTGCTAACTGTATCGCCGGGTATTATGCTAGGATTTATGATAGTGGGGTGACAAGTAATAGTGCAAATATGGAGAACATAGACGAGAACATAGAAGAGACCATAGACGAGACTATAGAAGAGACCATAGACAAGACCATAGACGAGACCATAGAGGAAAGAAATAGTATGGATACATCAAGACCGCTTAAGAGGAGTAGACCAGTAGACCAAGAGGAAGTGTGGACCACAGTGAATAGACGAGGTAAACGACTTGCCCGACCACACGAAGAAGACGAATCTATTAGGATACCAGAAGATAAAATAGAGATAAACATTACGAGCACATCATCGGAAATGCTGCCTAAACAGTTTAAATTGGCGAAAATTTTAAAGAGCGAAAATATACAAGACGTTACAAGGGTCAAATATATAAATGCATACAAAGCTGTTGTACAATTTAGCAATGATAACAGTGCAGACAAGTTAATGGAGTCAAAGTTTATGAAAGAAAAAGGGTTTAAATGTCAAAGAACCTTTGACATTAAGGAGACTTATGGGGTAATCAAAAATATTGATTTGGATATAACCGAGGAAGAAATATTGGGAAGCCTAAAATGTACAGTAGATATTATAGGAGTTAAAAGACTAAAACGTAGAAGCAGCAGTAATGGTCAGTGGGAACCCTCAGAAGTTATAAGAATATGTTTTAAGGGACCAACATTGCCAACAAAGGTATATATTTTTGAAACAGTAAGTGCCGTAACCCCTTATGAATATCCAGTCACTCAGTGTTCGAGATGCTGGAGATATGGGCATAAAAGTAGATTCTGTCCTTCCAATAAAGTGATTTGCCCAAAATGTGGCGGTTACCATGATAATTGTGCTACTACAACATTCAAATGCAGTAATTGTCGGGGTAAACATATGGCATTATCTCGTACCAGCTGTCCTATATATAAAAAAGAAAAACGTATTCGCGAACTAATGGCAGAATTTAACTGTACGTACAAAAGGGCACTAACCATATATGTACGACCGGAACACTCATCTCATCAAAGCGACGCAGAAGACTCTGAATCTAAAGTAGATGTCGAGTACACAAATGAATATTTTAGTACTGAAGCAACGACGTCTTATGCTGATAATACTTATGCTAATGTATTAAAGAAAACATCTAAGGATAAGGGGGTTCGAAAGAGTGAACAAGAAAAAAATACCGCAAAACGAAAGAAACAGAAAGACAAATATGAATCAAGGGAAGATGAAGATACTAACTTCTTTTTTGAAAGTGAAAACGAAAATAATCAGACCAAAGAAGATAGCACTAAATACGAAACAAGTAAATTTAATTGGAGGAAAATACTAAAACAAGTGAGGGAGAAAATATGTGATGGTAAGTTAAATGTAGAGGAAAAAATAAAGACGTGTGCAAAGATAATTTTTGAAGAGGTCAAACTATTTGTGTTGAACTACCTAATTCAGCTGCCTTTCTTCTCGATTATTAGACAATGGATAACAGATACGAACACATAAAAATTAACATAGCCCAATGGAATTGTCAAAGCCTGCGACCTAAAAAAAGGGAGTTTGAACTCTTACTAAGCCAAGAAAAAATACACATTGCTATATTAAGTGAAACATGGCTTGTCCCTGAAAGTTCTTTTAGAATTAGTGGCTACAATATTTTCAGAGCAGATCGCGATGACGGTTATGGAGGAACAGCTATACTAACCCATAAATCTATAAAAGCAACTTCATGCAATCTCTACATTTCCAACAGGCAAATACAAGCTATTCACGTAAAACTTTGGAATTGCGCCTACATAGAAAATATAATTTCTATTTACTGTCCGTCATCAGTAAGAACAACAAAAAATGATTGGGATGAAATTTTTTCTTTATTACAGCAAAAGACACTAATAGCAGGGGATTTTAATGCTCATCACTCCAATTGGTCATCCAAAATAGATACACGTGGAAATCAAATTTTTGACTCTATCCTAGACAATAACTTTTTTATGCTTAATGATGGAAAAAATACACGAATAAAGCTGGTTGATGGTGTTGTCCAGAAGACTTCGCCAGATTTGTCTATTATATCTACGGATTTGGCTTTACAATTTAAATGGGAAGTAATGAACGAAAATTTAGGGAGCGATCACATGATAATTAAAATTAGTACTGAAATAGAATGTTTAAGGAATTTTACCAAACGAAGAAATTACAAGAAGGCAGATTGGGCATCATATACTAGTAAAATAGAATCAGACCTTTTGAATTTTTCACTTCCCTCAGATCCTCAAAATGCATATAATAAATTTATAGATATTATAACTAGAGCAGCTGATGAGTTCATACCAATGATAAAAATTTGCGAAAATCCCCTGCATCAGAAAAAATTTAAACCCAAACCGTACTGGGAACCGGAACTGTCACATACAGTTGCACAGCGAAGACGCGCTTTGGCCACTTTCAGGCGAAATCCTACACCGGAAAACCTCACAGCTTTACAGAGAAAGATCAGTATAGCACAAAAAGATATACGCAGAGGCAGCTGTAAATCATTTCAACAATTTTGTAACAAAATAGATAATATTACAACGTCAAGTGATATGTGGAAGCAAATGAACTGGATTAAAGGTCATAGTCTAGTTAGATCTACTATAGATTATGATAAAGCCGAGACATTGTTATTAGATTTGGCACCAGATTATGTTGACCCACCTATCCCTAATTTTACCTCTGTTAATATAAACCTATGTGCACCCATTTCGGTACAAGAAGTTATCAATTCTATCAAAAATAAAGACACTGCACCAGGCCAAGACAATATATCATATTCAATGATCAAACATCTTCCTATTTCTGGTAAAAAAGTACTCACTTCTTTATATAATCTAATTTTACAATCAAGCATGATTCCGGAACAATGGAGAAACGTGAAAATTGTACCTGTTCCGAAACCAGGTTGCAATAATAATTTGAACTACAGTGTTAGACCTATTGCATTGATATCTTGCCCATGTAAAATACTTCACACGGTTATAACGCGTAGACTCGAATGGTTCCTAGAGAAGAATAATTACCTCTCGCAAAATACCACAGGTTTTAGAAGATTTAAGTCGTGTTACGATGGACTTTCCAGATTGATTTCTAGAATTCAGATTGGGTTTTCTAAAGGTATGCCAACACTTGCCTGTTTTATAGACATCGAGAGTGCGTATAACAACATAGATGTCTCAGCACTTCTTACTATTCTGGATAATCTTGGTGTGGGATCCCTTTTATGCAATTATCTTTGGCAATATCTACATCAGAGAAATCTGACAATATTAACGAGTGACAATAAAACATTGAATAGATCCACTGGCATAGGTATTGCCCAAGGGGATCCCCTATCACCTATATTGTTCAACGCAGCTACTATAAAAGTCTGTCAAAATATCAACCAGTTGTTTATTTCCCAGTATGCAGATGACTTTATTCTTTATATTTGCCAGCAACAACTCACAGAATCCACCTCCTATATGCAAAATGCATTAGATTCGTTCCAAAACATTATTGCTGAACTAGGCCTAAACATTTCTGATAGAAAAACAAAGGTTTGTGTGTTTAGCAGAGGTAAAATTCGGAAAATAATTAATTTAAGTATTAACAATAACATTATTGAGCAAGTTGATTGTGTAAAATATCTTGGCATGTGGTTGGACAGTTCTCTAAAATGGACAAAGCATATAAATGAAATCCGTGACAAAATCAATAAATATTTAAATATCTTTAAAATTCTAGCAGGATCCAAGTGGGGTGTTCATCCCAAACATCTTCGTAGACTTTATATAGCTATCATTCGAAGCAGAATTGATTATGGTAGCTTTCTTTATCATACTAGTGCTAACACTCATTTACTTAAATTAGATCGCATACAGAACCAAGCAATGAGGATTGTAGGAGGATTCATCAAGAGCACACCCATCCATGTGATGGAAAGTGAGTTATGTATACAACCACTTACAGTTCGAAGGCGATTTCTCGCAGGGAAGTTTTACTTGAGATCCAGTATTACAAGCAACAATATAACAAATATCATTTTAGAAGAGCTCTCCAGTCTGTGCCATGGATATTATTGGAGGAATAAAAAATTACCATTATTAGTAGACATACATAGAACCTATAAAGAAACGCCGATGTATTCTAATTCAATTCCTGATGTATATACTTTAAGTACGTGTGTTAGTAATATTGATTTGTCAGAAATTATTTGTACTAAAATTACTGGAATAGACGCTGCTAAAAGACAACTTAATGTGTTGGACCTTAAAATGAAATGTTTGGAAATGATCAATAGTATATACGAGTCCCATTACAGATTGTACACCGATGGGTCTAAAGATAAAGTATGTTTGGGAGCTGCTTTTTATGATCCGCAGATGAATATTACCACTAAAAAAATTAATGCTAACGTTTCTATCATGAATTGTGAACTTATAGCTATTGCAGAAGCACTCTTGCACATAATGAGAATAGACCAAGAGAATTTCGTCATATTTACGGATTCAAAAAGCAGTATCCAACATTTGGCTCAGATACCCTCGAGTTGTCGAGGTATACCGATAGCCATGACAATAATAGACGCCATTTGTAGACTACGTGAATCACAGAAAAGTGTTATCCTACAGTGGATTCCTTCACATAT
The DNA here is from genome assembly GCA_920104075.1 of Melanargia galathea. Lineage (NCBI taxonomy): Eukaryota > Metazoa > Arthropoda > Insecta > Lepidoptera > Nymphalidae > Melanargia > Melanargia galathea. The sequence continues at coordinate 11,098,953 of OV049878.1, forward strand.
AGGGATAGTGGGAAACGAAGAGGCTGACTCTGCTGCCCGACAAGCGGCGCATGACGGTACTCCATACTCTTGTTTACCTTTACCTTCTGACCTCCTTGGAAGCGTGAAGATGATGTGTACGCAAATATGGCGTGAATATTTTGATGAACGTTCACTTACGAAAGGTATTTGGTATAAGACCGTGCAGAGTGAGCCTCTTCGGTACCCATGGTTTGACAAAACTAAGAGGAAGTATGTAGTTGCATTACTGAGACTGCGTTCCGGTCACATTCCGTCGAACAAGTTTACATATTTAATGGGTATAACTGACTCCCCAAACTGCACAGTTTGTGGGGTCACTGATGACGTTCAACATGTACTGATGGAGTGTGAGCGGAACGCAGCTCAGCGTCGACGTGTTCTGTCTCGACATTTGGATGTAGGGGCACAGAATAACAACCAGAAGGGAAGCTACCTAAGAACGTCCAAAATTTATACCTATTCTGATAGGGTTGTCACCTGTTGCATGTGAAATAAATGAATTAAGTAAGTACCTGGTTACTTAGGTAGGTAGTAGGTACCTACTAAAAGTAAGTGTGATAGCAGATGCGTAGATATCCCTAGTGCCAGTACCTAGATAGTTACTTACTTTAGTAAATTGAATGAATTAAGTACCTAGTTACTTAGGTAGGTAGTAACTAGTAAGTACCTACTAAAAGTAAGTGTAATAATAGCATATGCGTATATATTCTTAGTGATAGTAGGTACCTAGATACTTACTTTAGTAAAATAAATTAATTAAATACCTACTTACTTAGGTAGGTAGTAGGTACCTACTAAAAGTAAGTGTGATAGCACATGCGTAGGTATCCCTAGTGACAGTACCTAGATACTTACTTACTTTAGTAAGTTGAATGAATTAAATACCTAGTTACTTAGGTAGGTAGTACCACCTTGACTGCCTCGTTGGTCTAGCGGTTAGCACGTTCGACTGTGGATCACGAGGTCCTCAGTTCGATTCCCGGGTCAAGCCAAAAAAAAAATGAGGTATTGGGTTTTTCTGTCAAGAAATTCTCAGTGCCAGCCCGGAGCTGGAAGTTGGCAGTGTTAGATACACCCCCGTGCCTCGGAGAGCACGTAAAGCCGTCGGTCCTGCGCCTAATCTCTCTCCGGTCGTGTCGCATTGGCGTCCCATCGGACTATGAGAGTGAGGGAATAGAGAGTGCACCTGTGTATGCGCACACACTTGTGCACTATAATATCTCCTGCGCAGATGGCTAGTCTCTGCCTCGGTTGAGATTGGCCGCCGTGGCTGAAATTCGGTCAGGACATTAGTAGGTACCTACTAAAAGTAAGTGTGCACATGCGTAGGTATCCCTAGTGACAGTACCTAGATACTTACTTACTTTAGTAAATTGAATGAATTAAGTACCTAGTTACTTAGATAGGTACCTTAGATAGGCCCATCGAAATGGTCCATTGTGTACAGGAGCTATTTTAACTTACCTGGCAATGTTTTACCTAATTCTATTGAGTAGAATCTGATTTCCGTACCAGTGGTAGAGTCTTGACATAATTATCATAAGTGGCACATGCTATCCTACAATAAATAAATTCATTTCATTTCAATTTCAATTAATTTCATTTCATTAATTTTTTGTGTAGATAATATAATATTATGTAAAGGTAGGTAGGTATACTTACTTCACTTGATCTCTAGGGTATAAAAAAAAAAGAAATATCCTTATTTTTTATAGTGGAACTTAAACATACTGTACAATACTGAGGCATATTTGTCTAAACACAACACTTAATTTTTTATAAGTATAATTTACACTATTTTAAGTACACAGTTGTCTAAACTCTCGCCAATAACTCTCGCTAATAATTTAATGCGCACGCGACACGACCACACGACAGCCTTGCCGTTATTCAACTAACTGTTCACTAGCGGAGCGTCCGTGACAGTCCGTGTGTGCGTGAGCGGCGCTATTGTGTGAGTGTACTTACTGTGGGACGCTTGTAGGTAGCTTCCTCTCTGTTCCTTTTCTACTCGTGTGGTAGGGGTGTGTAACAGCATATTAGCTTGCCCCGTATCGGAGCAGGCGAGGATGCTGTGTACATTACTATTTACGGTCCAGTAATTTTAGTTTAAATATATAAATATTATTTAATTAATAATAATTAAGCTTTAATATAAGTTGATTTGTTTATGGGGGCGACATAATCGCTAAGCGATAAAGCCCCGACCAGGGACTGAATAACCGGAATTTAATGGTAGTTTTATTTAGCGGTAATGGGCCTACCCTTTTAATAAAAGTACCGAATTGTTTAAATACCTATAATTTCGGTACCGCTTCATTTCGGTACCTCTTTATTTCTGTACCTTTATATTTCAGTTTACCGGTACCGAAATTTTATTTCGGTACCGAAATAAAATTTCGGTACCGCTATTTATATCGATATTTTTATCTAATAAGGCTTTACTTTGATGTGCCGTTGAATGAATCCCACCACTTCGGCATTCTATATTCTTTAATATTCTTATTTTTAGATTAAAATTAGCATTTGGAATTTCTTAAAATCCTTACGTTTTAACAAACACAGGAACCGACGGGAAGCGGGGGACGCGCGGCGCGCGGCACGTGGTCAAATTCTTCACCCCCGCACCTTTTCGTATTTTTTCGGTACCGAAATCGCAAAGCGGTTAAATAAAGGTATCTTTTATAAAGGTTGAGATTTTGGTACCTATTTTGTACCGGTATGATAACGGTGGTATGTACCGGTATGCTCTACCGCTTTCAGTCCCTGGCCCCGACTAAAAATAAAGATTAAAAAAAAAAAAAAATCTTATTTATCATTTTATTTGTATTTAATATGTACGAATACACGCATAAATGTACACGTTAGCGTTACTTATATTTTTTGATATGTACACCAATTTTTCTGCGCTAAATGGATCAAAATCGGTTTAATTTTTCCTTAAATATAACTAGTTTGTTTACCAAAGCCAGTTCTCTTCACTCTGCCCTTCTAAAGTTCTAAATTAATTTGAATACTAGCCTACAAGGCTCTTCAAAAATTAAGTACGTTTGCTTGCAAATTATTTACATTTGCTTGCAAGTATGAGAACTCACACAATAATAATATATTATGTCAAACTATCAAAATATCTGTAGATTCATTAAAAACACACCGATACCTTGAATTTTTGGGGAACAGCGCCATCTAGTTCTATGGGACGTAAACATAAATCTTTATAGTTTAGGTACTTTATTTAAATTATTTGTTCACTTCACACCACGGTCTTCACACGTCCCTAAAGTCCATTCAACAATATTGAGTATGTTTTTTGATTTTTTTCAGATTGTTTGTAAAATGAAATAAAACAAAGACAAAGCGTTGTTAGCTTTGAACCTCATTTAGGTTTGAAACAATATAACCACAAGAGAGTCATGCTGTTTCGCTCGCCATAACGCATCTAACGAAAAATATTTTCACTACCAGGCAAAAAAATAATATTATCTACTTACCACCTACTTCGTAACTTACATAATATGTAATCAACGTACACACGTTCTATTGTCGCACTTTCTCATTTCAACCCTAATATTTATTCTTGTTTGTTCTTTAACGTTGCCAAGTAACTATCACACTACAAGGCAACGCCGGCGTCGCCAGGTAGGGGCAGGGGGGAGAGATTTGAAAAAATATAGATATGCTATATTTTGCATTAAGTATCTAAATTAAACCTGGCGCAAATGGAAACGAGGTCAGCTGTGAAAAATTCTAATTCGAAATTAAGCTCGTAACCAGCTTCACAAGCTCGGACTGTGCCAACAATACTTTGTACTTTTCCCATACTATAATATCATCAACTTGCCCCCCCCCCCCCCTTTGTCATCGGCTGGCGGCGCCCTTGCTACAAGGTGTATATTGAGTAAACATAATCCTAGTAACATTAATGAAGTACAAAATTACGTATAGAATAGTTTAGAACTAAATACTTACAAGTTACAACAGTAGAATAAAGATTTAAAAGGTCCAAAAACGTTTATTAGATTTCCTTGAATTTTTTCAAGAATCAAGTCAATTTACGCACTTGCCAACTGTATATATAGGACATAGGTTCACTTGCAACGTAATTCCCCGTAAATAGAAACTAAGAAAATGAAGCGCAGCCAGACCAAAAATAAAAATGATGAGAGCAACAAAAAATATTGGAAACCATAGACTGAACTTAGCCCTATCTATACTAATAAATAAAATTGAAGTGTCTGTCTGTAATATCGAAATAACTACCTCATATTAAGCTCATATGGTTATTTGAACGATACTATAACCGAATCCAACGTTTTTAAAATTTTTGTCTGTCTGTCTGTCTGTCTGTCTGTCTGTCTGTCTGTCTGTTTGAACGGGCTAATCTTTGGAACGACTGAACCGATTTTGACGGGACTTTCACATACAAGTCGAGAATTAACCAGGGAGTGACATAGGCTACTTTTTTAACCGACTTTCAAAAAAGGAGGAGTTGTGTTTTTCTACCTATGTACACCGATATCTCCGAGATTTCTGAACCGATTTGCGTAATTTTTTTTTAATCGATAGAGAAACATTGCGACACTGTCCTACAAAAAATTTGGATTCCAACTCATCAATCCTGATGCTGTAGGGGATCTGATCCTCAAAACTAATGGGATTAGGCACTGTCGGTTATTTAAATTGATATCGGGGATACCAATTAAAGACTTTATTGTTGAATGACCTCGAGTAGGTAGGTACATGTCCAACTTCTCAACCCTGATGCTGTAAGGAATTGCCTTCCGAAATCGTAAGGAACCCACGGAATTTTTCCGTTTTGTGGACGGGTTACTACTTACTACAGATAGGCTACTTTTTGTTCTGGAAAATCAAAGTTCCCACGAGATTTTTACAAACCTAAATACACACGGGCGAAGCCGTGGGCATCATCTAGTTTAAAATATAAAGCTTGATCACACTTGCAGCAATTTTATAATTAGAATGACGATTACACAGATTAATGATTAGTATCTACGATAGACGATTATGTACCTACTTCAAGTAAAACACAATATTATATCTGTACATAATTAAATATTTTTTTTATTTATAATCAAAACGGTTACATAATGTGGCCGATTCTGTTGTACACAATCTCTAAATCTAAACTAAAATGACAGGTTTAAAAATAGTGCTATCCCCTTCAGCAGGAAGGTTTGTGAAAGAGACAGGAACATATTTAGACCTGTCAATTTAGTTTAGATTTAGAGATTGTGTACAACAGAATCGGCCACAATGTCCGACTTTCATTACTATAGATCGACCAGAATATCATGAAAAATAGGGAAATTAAATTTTGTAGTAAGCAACACTAGGTTAACTCGGCTGCCCTAGTGATAAACAAAGTAATTATACTCAGAACACCTTACCTGGGATCGTTTCACGAAACGAAAAATCAAGCAACTGCATTTTAAACACAAAAACAAAGTAATCAACATCCAATTACTTTGTTTTTGTGTTGTGCTTGTTGTTTACTTGGTTTTTGCATTTATATTCCGGGTTAGTGAGTGCAGAAAACAATTAAGTTAACATATTTTAGCTCCTTATTAATAATCCTGTCTCTATTTAGCTCCATAACAAAAAAATCTTGGAGTAAAGTAACAACTAAGTACATATAGGACAGACAGTTTCTCCAACAAAGGGTTCTAGGTTCCTATCCCAGCATGCACTCAGTACAATATAATTCAATGGCATGCCCCACTGATTTAAAAAAAATATTATCATATGTATTTTGATGTAGAATTCACAAAAAAACCAAACTCTATCAAAAGGATAGAGTTCTGGAAGGTGTTTTGAAGTCTACCAACTCATACTAGGCCAGCATGGTAGACTATAGTCTAATTCATCACATTCTGCGAGGAGGCCCAAGCCCAGCAGCAGTGGGACAGTAGCTTGATGCAAATGACTTCACGGCTGTTGAGGTAAATTAATTTCATTATCAAGTGTTGGCCTCTCACCTTTGTCTCTATGCTCAAATCACTAGATCTATGAGGATTCGTTTTCATAATAGGTTCCAAATCCTCACATAAACTGTGGACTAAATCCTGTGATAATCTACAAATTATAAAAAAAAAAAATTTAAAGTTTATCTTGATTTATCATAATACTATGGACAAAGCATACGTATTTTTAATCTTAGTGTCCTATTACCTATATTGGTCCATAAATTCCCTTTCATTCAAATCGAAAGGGTTGCTTGTTTCCCTCATGCGCTGGCGCCGGTTCCTTTTTTCAATGCGGTATTCGCTCTCCAGATACTCAAATATTTCATATTCGTCACACATCTACAAAATAGAGGAAAGGCAAAAAGTACTTAATGTTGACTGGTTGAAGCACTTATGAGTTTAAGACCCAATAAATAATACCACGGGTATGTTACACTTCAAATTCTAACAATCCACTTCAGAATTTCATATCAAAGTTGTTTGAAGAACACAAAAATATAATATTGCATTTTAAGAGGTTTAAAACTGCTTACCTCGTTAATAATCTAAATTACAATACAAAACAATGCTGAAAAAGCTGCTTTAATAGTAACTTTTGTTGGATAGTTTAATTTGACGTATGGGACGTTCAAGTACCGTTCAATAGACGCTTTACCGCTGTCAAGTAACGCGTCATGGTATGAAAATCTATACAAAAAAAAAGGTGAACGATTTTTGAATCGTTATCGCAACAAGCCTGCAGCAGGCCTGCTAAAATAGATGTCATGGTACAGTAATGCAGTGCAGTTCAATTTCTGCCCTGCTTTAAGAGCTCATAGTAAGCCCCCAGTTACTTTGTTTGGGCAATTTAAATTTCAGTAAACGGTTCAATTTATTTGAAATATTAAACTGTGGTAAAAAACTACTCGACAACTTACTCGAACTTTTGTTAATGCAAAAAGTCAATTTTACAAAAAAATTCATGTTTATCGCTAGGGCAGCCGTAGTGTTGCTAACCTTGGAATTTCATTTCCCTATTTTTCATGAGATTCTGGTCGATCTATAGTGCGAAATGTTCCGTCGTTTCTATGAATACCTATATATACCCGTATTACTAATTCCCTGGAATTCTGACGTTTCGTAATGTTACCAGAAATAAAACAATTCCCACAAAAAAGATAAAAAATTCAAAACTTATGTCGCGAAGCGCCGATGCGTTCGCGAAATACACGAGAGCAAAGTTGCCCGCACTGCTCTAAGGTTGGTGTTTAGTTTATGAATGTAAATTGTAATGTTATCTGTGATTTATCAGAGTTCGTTCGGAATTCGCTCTATGCTCTATAGTCTGTGGCTATTACGAATCAGTCATTTTTCATTCGCTATAGTACATTTTGAATTGGGGCGCGACCTAAGATATTGTAATATATACTCTAAATAGATGTCAAGTTTACAGCTGTCTGTGGTCACAAGTTTTTTAATGACACGTGACGATGACACGTGACGTGCTAGTGATGTAACTATCGATATTTTGACTGTGAGGATCTATAGGGACACAATATACGTGTTTAAATATGTGGATCATACTCTAATATTACATTATGCGAAAGTGTGTCTTTCTGTCTTTTACCTTTTCAGGGCCCATCCGATTTGGACGAAATTTTGTACACAGACAGCTTGCATCCCGGGAACCGATATCTAAGGCTACTTTTGTCTTGCAGTATCAAAGCGTTCCTACAAGATTAATAAAATAAAAACCTAAGCTCACGTGAATGAAGTCTCGGGCATCATCTTGTTAGGAAATACAAGAATAATATGTTTCATATTATAGTATATTTTTAACCGACTTCAAAAAAGGAGGTTGTATGTATGTATATATGTATGTATATAAGTATGTTCGCGATTATCTCCGCAACTAATGAACCGATTTTGATGATTTTTTCACTATCATAATCTACATACTTCCAGAAAGGTTTTAGTGTACACATCGAAAAATATACATATATATATATAAAAAAAAACACAAAATATACATATCCTTCTAGAACCTTTGTTGTGCCTTCTAGAACTGAAATAAAATCGAGTCTTTTTGGAGTCGATGAAACTTTATAAACGGTGTTTCGAAAATACGATCATACAAGCTATTTTTAAGAAAAATTAAACCGACTTCGGTCCAGCAATCTCAGAGGAACCGCGGTGCACTAGTCAAAAATATTAGTGACATGTGGGTACATTTATGCGTGTAACATCGCACATAAGAATGGTAACTAGGTGTGTTATACATATATTAAAACCTTCCTGAAAGTACTATGTAGATTACAATAGTGAATTGTTTTGTCTCGAAATACATAATACTAAACCTATTTATATTAATAGGTAGTAATATTATACTTCGTGCAATTTGCACATTGCACACGTTGCACATTGCACGAAGAACCGATGGACGTTGGGGTCCCAAGGTGCTTGAATGGCGACCTCGCACCAGCAAACGAAGCGTAGGTAGGCCCCCCCACTCGATGGACAGACGATCTCAAGCGAGTCGCTGGTAGCCGCTGGAATCAGGCGGCACAAGATCGTGTGTTGTGGCGATCCTTGCAAGAGACCTATGTCCAGCAGTGGACGTCCATTGTTTGAAACGAACGAACGAACGAACGAATATTATACACTTACTAAATTTCTTTGAACATTAATGTTTATACGTCACTCCGTTAATGTGCGAATGGAAACTTCATTGGCGGAATTTTCTTCTGCATTACAGACATCCATTGGTAACGGTTCTCTTGCCTTAAATTAAAAAAATCAGACGTGGTAGAACATTTTTCACGTTTCGCTTCAGCGTTTTTCATACACCAATAACAGCTTTTAGGGTAAAACTTTTAAAACGTGCCGCCTTGATATGGGTTATGGGATGGGGGGAGGGAGAGGGTAAATCATCCAGTGTTGAGGTTAGAATTGATTTTCGTTGTTTTCTTGAAAACGATGAATTACCTTATTATAAGAGTGTTAGCATTATACTCGTGGACCAAACATCTATCACTAATGACTATTTTATCTCTGAATTCGTGCCAAAGACTATTAAGTCCAACCCTAGTATTTGCATGTATTTTGCACCTTCACACAACACTAGCATGAAATTATGGTATTATTACAAATATTTGATATTATTATAATTACCAATGTGTCTATATGCGGCAAAAATAATAGCGTTTGCTTTTAAGCGCCTCCATTTTAAATTGTTTTTGGGCACAAATCAATTAAGTGTGAAGTGTTTTGAACAAATATGACTATGTTTCTGCGATGTCCAATATTGCGGTCTTATTCTTTGTGCCCATTCATTTCTTATTTTTGGGTTCTTTGGAAATCTGTAACAAATAAAAACTTAGCGATCATGATACAACAATCTAGCACGCGGAAATACACGTAAGTATTCATTGTGTGTAGTGGCTACGGAATCTAATGTTCAAAAATTTTAAAAAAAAACCCGACATTCACCATTTTTTTATCGCGGCCATCTTGGATTTGCATGGTGTTATTCTACTAGTCAAGCCCTTTCATTTGATACCCATATTAACGGAGTTGTAAATAATAAATAATCTACCATTTTGTAGCGGCGGCCATCTTGCAGCGATTTTCATCAAAATAGCTGACAACACTTTCGACTAATTCACCTTTCAAACAAAAAAACCGCGTTCAAATCGGTTCACCCGTTTTAGCGCTACAGAGGAACAGACAGACAGACAGACAGACAGACAGACAGACACACACACACATACACACACACACACAACACACACACACAGACACATCAAACTTATAACACCCCGTCGTTTTTGCGTCGGAGGTTAAAAATTTTATCGCACGTAATCGATATGCAATTTTAGTACATCACTATGCTAAAAAACATAACCTTTATTAGTCAACAGAAAATATTTAAAAAATAGGCAAAAATGGGTGTAGAATTGAACACGATGATGGTTTCCAAAAACTACAAATAACGTTACATAATTTTAGATTATATTTACATACAAAACTATCAAAACTCACCGATGAAATGATAATATTTCTTTAAAATTTTCTTTTCGGCCCCTATAGGAATTACATTCTTTCACAGCACAGGACATTATAATAAAACTACGGAAAATTTATCAAAAATAACTTAAGATCAAACATTTATAAATTCTTGGAAGAAGAACACCAAAATAATAAACATTTATCAGCCTCGTGATTGATGTTTTTGGAAAATTATGATGCGACTAAATAAGGACTAAATTCAATTATGACACATCCAAAAACAATATAGTAATGATGATTTATGAGACATACCTATTTAATTTGGTAGGATTAAATTTATTAAAATATAACAAATAAGTCCATTTGACAATCAATTTAGTGACACGGTTAGAAATAATAAAAAGCAAGTGCGATTCGGTGTTTCATTTACACCTAGACAGGAGTCATTTAGGTTAGGTGAGTACAATAAGTGTACCTCAAGTTAATTTTTAGCTTCAGATCTCTTAGTTAATAGATCAATGGGCGCGACAAGGTGGCTGAACAGTATTCTCATTTTGAACGCGTATCGATGTAATCCGCTCGGATCATGTGCCGTGCGCGCGTATTTAAATGTTAGTATATCGTGGTTTGCTTAAATGGAATTTATAAAGTCACATCAAGTTTTATTTCCGTTATTTACGAGTGGTATTTAAATAGCGCTGCCAACGCACGACCATCTCTTCCATTCCTGAGAACAGCATGCGAAGCAGAGGCGAAGTCTGGCAGACTCATCTCTCCGGGCACCGAGCGGATGGCGAATAACTTAAGCTAAGTATCTAGACGTTAAGTGCCTGGACGCTAAGTATCTAGATCAGTGATAGGGAATTTATCTTCCACGTGGTTGGCCAACCATATCTTAAGCGAATAAGCGAAGGCCTTTCCCACCACCCCCTTGATCTTGCGGGCGCATTAGATCAGCTAAGGAAGTAGTCGTGGACTGAGTACTTGGCTGCACCGATGGATCTACTACCCTGAGTAGGGCTCATAAGAGCTTGAGCACTGAAAAGGAGGTACCGGAAGGTGCGCCGGAGGTCGCGGACTGTAATCCCTCCGGGTACCCCTACGGGTTTCCCAGTAGTGGGAAACATAGCCCGGGTCATCGGGATGGTGTGGGATGGCCTACCGCACGTTTAAGAAATAGAACATAATCATTCTCTCTAGAACTAGGGGCATCATACAGTGATGTCATAGTTAACTTACCCATGCAGGTCGCCGAGGAGCTAGAGAGAGAGAGAGAGGGAGAAGGGGGAGCGGAAGACGCGAGGAGACCGGCTGGAGTCAGACTCGCGTCGCAGCATATTACGAAGGTATGACTCCATCAGATATAAGTTAACTCGGGGGGCATTCCTTTCCACTCGTTATCACTTACTCATTATTGTAAACCCTCTAAGGGCCCATAAGGGCTCTCAACGACTTAATAACGCGAAGCAGAACTAGGGAAAGGAAGGGCCTTCCCGACAACTTATGCAAATACAAATCAACTGCCGCATGTAGATATGACAAATGCCTGACAGACCCTTCATGGTGTTATTGTCATTCGACACATAGAGAAAATAATAATAAATAGAGCTGGCATAATGTCCTATAGAAATTAGTGGATCGGAAAATAGCTCAAGCTTATCAAAATTTTCATAAGCGTGAAAGAGACAACATTACATTTTTGACATAATAATAAAACAGTTTGCGGCACACTCGTGACTTAAGATGGCCTCCCTAAAATGTATACATGAACACTCACACACGCACAACTTGAGACATCACAATGAACACGCGCCATTTTATGTTACAGGATTGTGCGTGTGTGAGTGTATTTTTGGCACGTTTTTAAGGTAGTTATGCCAACTCTATTGTCTGTTTACTTTATGATTCGACATCCATTTTTGAATAATTTTTTTCAATGTGCTTCTTTTGTTTTCTGTTGCTGTCAGTGTGCACTTTCTAGTTTCCACTCTTGGTGTTTTCTATTTTATAGCGAAACGAGTAATATTATTACGCGGCATAATGGCTTTTTATGATGACAGGGAATTAAAGTAGTTTAGGGTAAAATCGTACTTCGTAGATGTTAACCCTGTTCTCCATACAAATAACTCATCTGTAAATGACAATGACAGCTGTCAGAATTCCGGGGAATTAGTAATACGGGTATAGTAATATCCTTCTTGGTCGTATAGGTAGGTACAGACTAGTACAGAGTACAGATAACCAAGAACTTTGGGTTAAGTATAAACACTGGACAATGAAATGCAAACAAAATGTTGAGGCAAAGAAAGGCCTTGAACAGATCTAGTTGTTTTTATCTCATTCTCACTCTTGTAAATAGAGTGTGAGAGGTATAGGAAAACCATGAAGGTTAAATTCTATTTCTAACCAATATAGTGAAAAATGGTAGTAGGTATTCATTTGATGGCCTAAGGCTATTAAAGTAAAATATTGCTTGAATGTATTGATTTAAAGTCACAAATTCAGTACAACTGATTTTAACATGGAGCGTTATGGATCGTACATACCTAAACGTATAAGAATGGATACACGAAATTGAGCTCTATTTCAATCATATTATGGTTTATTTTACTTTGATGCCTAAGGCCATCACATGAATACCATTTTCATCGTCAAAAGTTACACAATCGGGGGGCTTGTCTTCACCAAAGATACCACAGAGCTGTGCCACAGAGCAAAATATTTTCTAAACGCCGGATGTGAATTAATCAGACGATGGTTCAATAAATAATTGAATAATATTTAACCAAGGCAAAAGATGTAAAACTAATTTCATATAAAAAAATTAACTAATTTAATTACTATGTTTTGCATAAGTCATATTCGTAGACGCCTCCTAATTTAGGAGAAAAAAAATCATGCCAAGTTTCATTTTAGTCCATTCAGTAGTTTTCGCGTGATGCGCACACAAACATACAGACCAACAGAAAAACAGACGAAAATGTCAAAAATAGCTTTTTTAAGTTCCATTACTTATCCCTAATCCCTCAGTTATTATTTTGCAAAAATCTTTAATTTACAGTCACGGCAATTCTACGATTTTATTATATTGACGGAAAGAAAACGTATTTGCTGTAAGTAGCCAAAACTTAACTTTTCAATAGAGCCAAAAAAACAATATTTAAATTAGAAAAAATTCATAACTTCTTAAGAGCAGTTTTACTTTTTCTCTGAAAAATCTGAGATTTCAAGCTCCAAATTTAGCATCGTAGGAGAGACTTTCACATATTTCAATACATGTTTTAAATAAACTAATCCTTCATATTGACATTTGTCAGACCATATTTACAAAAACTATTTTATTTATTTTGTAATGATCAATTTCCCACACCTCGTTTTAGTAAAATAAATAACAGACTCAACTTTGAAGCTCTATATCTGTCCTTTAAAGTCATCTGATTTACTTGAAAAAAATACTTAAATATCAGACATATAGTCCTATTGACACATTACAGACCAGAATATAGATTTTTTATCAAATTAATGGGTAAAAAAAAATGAACTTCCGCCAAATTTCCCGAATTATACGGTTACTTTAACACGATTTTTTGTATTGAAAAAAGCATAAATTCAATAAAATTTTTATGTAGAAATAAACTATGTTCTTTAACACATCTATGGATATAGTTTAATTAACAATCCATTTATTTGATCAAACATAAAAACTTATTAAATATCACCCTAAATTACAATAAATAGCTACGCATTGTCTTAGCTTATTTAGTATGCGCCCGGCGCTCGTTGGGGAAGGACCTGTGCAAATTTTGCCACCATCCAGATGCACGTACGAGAGTCGTGTAAACACTAATTTATACAACGACTGCAAAGTTTTGAGCATGAATATTTTTCTAAAAAATATGCGTGAGTAGTAAGTAATAGTGCGTATTTTTTTAAATAAGTGAAATTACAGCATAGCACCTAGGACAGTCACGGAAATATAATATTATAAACTAATATTCCATTTTGAAATCCAAGATGGCCGTCGTATTTTTTTTTAAGAAATTATCTTCTATACATATCTATACATCTATAATATAATAAAACTGTAACAGATCCAATTCTGTACATTGAAGATATTTTGAAATTTTTTATTGGAGGGCACTTTATAATCGATACTGAAGCGAAAACTGCAATTTTTTTCATTTTTGTCTGTCTGTCTGTCTGTCTGTCTGTCTGTATCTTGGCCGCGCATCACGCCGAAACTACTGAATGGATTCGAATGAAACTTGGTACGATTTGAGTTTATACTCCGAGGTAGGACATAGGATACTTTTTATCCCGAAATTCAGCACGGTTCCCTTGGGAGAGGGGATGAAAGTTAAAACGTGTATTTAGCTATAATTCATTAACGCGTTGTTCAATTTCACTCATTCTTTTTTTGTTAAAAAGGTAGTACTTTAAGTATTGTCCCGTAAATATTTCAAGGTCATAGGTTTTTTAGTTCAGAAATGACAGACATTTACTAAGTTCAAATAACTTGGGACCCGGATCTTTGAACGTACGGCTTATTTTAAACTGGTGTGCGTTTAAATTTATGTTTGTCGATCTGTCTATTTGTTCCAGCTAATTACCGAAATGGCTGGATAAATTTTGATGGAACTTTCAATGGCAGATAAGTGATGTTATAAGGAGTAACTTAGGCTACATTTAGTTTAGGTACAAAAAAGGATTATGGGATCCAATCCGATCCTATATAAAAACCTATATCCACGCGGACGAAGTCGCGGGGGTCGGCTAGTAATATAATAAAATCGTAGAATTGCCATATGTGTACATTGAAGATTTGTGCAAAATAATAACTGGTGGATGTTAGGGATAAGTAATAGAACATAAAAAAGCTATTTTTGAAATTTTTGTCTGTTTATCTGTTTGTCTGTATGTTTGTGCGCGCATCACGTAAAAACTACTAAATGGATTGAAATGAAACTCGGCATGATTTAAGTTCATACTACGGAGTAATATATAGGATACTTTTTATCCCAAAATTCAGCACGGTTCCCTTGGGAGAGGGGATGAAAGTCAAAATGTGTACTTAGCTGTAATTCGTTAACGGGTGGTCCGATTTCATTCATTCTTTTTTTGTTAGAAAGGAGATACTTTATAAATTACCGGCCAATCTCTGAAAGGCTGGACCGATTTTGATAGGACTTTCACTGGCGGATGTTTACATTTTGATGTACCTAAACATCCGCCAGTGAAATTTCAACAGTTTTTAGCAAGGTGTAAGCTCAAAGGAGCTTAGGAAAAACAAAGAGTTCTCAATGAGAGGGATTTTTAAAAACCAATATCCATGCGAACGAAGTCGCGGGTTTATCCACTTGTTTATAATATGGGTGTCATTTCATTTCCGAAGTTTTTTGGTGGGACTGAACATAAAAAATGATGTTCATTTTGGAATCCAAAATGGCCGTTGTATTTTTTTAAGGAAGAAATCAAAAGAAGAAGAAAAAAAAATTATACGAAATAGCAAAATTCGCCCCCTCCTCCCAAAAAAATATACTAGGTACCTACCTAATGACTACAAACACCTGTTGTTTATTACTAATTACTGTAATAAAAGTCGCACTTGCACTTCTGACTAAACCGACATTTTAGCAGTAAACAAAGATTGTATACTTTTTATTGTTCTATTGGTAAACTTTAAATAATTGTACTCTTATCAGAAAATGTATCCAAGAACTTCAACAGGTGCAATGCAACAGCTCTGTAATGTTATTTTCAGACAGATGATTTGAAATATGTATAATAATAATAATAATTGGTAATTGTTAAATAATTAAAAAGGTAATTGTTTCTTTTATTAGTTAGTTTAGAAAAAAATGGTTGAAGGCTAAATATGCGTGATACCTATGATATAAATACGGAACCCTACATGTCATTATAGAGAAGAACATCATATTATCCTGGTCGCTTTTGTTTTGTAAGTTGAACGTAGATTAATGAAATACTTATTCGATAAAGTCCCACGCGAAGTCATTTTAAAAATATTTTATAGTAAATATATAATATATAATACTACAATATCAAATAAATAATTTATAAATTAATATTTAATACAAGTACCAAAACTATAGTCATAGTCGCGCTATATCCAAGTAGTCGTCCGTGTAACTGGCCGCCAGCCTACCTGCCGTTAGATACCTAAACTTCCATAGCGTCAAACTGGGAGAGGGGTCTTAATTATTATCAGTGACAGAAAAACTGTTTTTTTGTACCTACACAATTTTACTAAAGTAATATTCACTAATAGGTATCAATCAAAATATTTTGCCTAAAGTTATAAGAAGGTTTTTGGCTGCTTACAGCAAATTGACTTTTCATTTACAGACGTGAAGAACCTCGTAAGTATTTTATTATTTACTAGATGATGCCCACGGCTTCGCCCATGTGGATCTTCATCTTCATCTTCATTCTGGGCAGGTGTCCGCACGTAAACCATACAGGTCTGTTGTGCGTGATGTGCCTCTTGCGTTGAAGTCTTCACTCCAGCCATCCGAGGTCGCTCCAGAAGCCTAGCAGGCCGCCCAGGTTGCCGAGGACTTCTTGGAGTGAGGCTGGGGATCCTAGATGAATCCTGCGTTGTTCGGTCACGCCCGTGCACTCTAGGAGCACGTGCGCTGGTGTCTCTTCTGTCTCCATGCATGCTCTGCATAGAGGACTGTCTGTGACACCTATAATGAAAAGGTGTTTGTTTAGTGGACTGTGCCCTGTTATGAGTCCCACCACCTTCCTGAGTTTACCTCTGTCTAGGTGCAGTAGTTTGTTAGTTAGTTGTTGATTCAGAGTAGGAAACGCTTCCTTTGTCTGACGGCAGTCTGTGGCATTGTTCCAGAGTGTGGAATGTTCCTTGCGTGTTAGTGCATGCAACCAGGTCTTGTACTCACTGAAAGGAATAGGTACCATAGGTTCCGGTCCTGCAACTTCCAGTGTCGTGGCCTTACGTGCTAGTTCGTCAGCTGCTTCGTTGCCCGGGTCTCCCGCGTGTCCTTTGATCCACCGTTAAAGGTGATAGCCCGTGTGGATTTAGGTTTTTAAAAATCCCGTGGGAACTTTTGATTTTCCAGAACAAAAAGTAGCTTATATCTGTAGAAACCCGTCCCCAAAACGTGCTTATCTGTAGAAACCCGTCCGAAAAACCCGTGGGATCCCCACGATTTCGGAATACAATTCCTTACAGCATCAGGGTTGAGGAGTTGGATATGTACCTACTCGAGTTCATTCAACGATAAAGTCTTTAATTGATACCCTCAATATCAATTTAAATAACCGAAAGTTTCTAAAACCCATTAGTTTTGGGGATTAGGTCCCCTACAGCATCAGGATTGAGGAGTTGGAATCCAAATTTTTTATAGAACATTGTCGCAATGTTTTTCTATCGATTAAAAAAAAATTACGCAAATCGGTTCAGAAATCTCGGAGATATCGGTGAACATAGGTAGAAAAACACAACTCCTCCTTTTTTGAAAGTCGGTTATAAAAGTAGCCTATGTTACTCCCTGGTTAATTCTCTACTTGTATGTGAAGGTCCCGTCAAAATCGGTTCAGCCGTTCCGAAGATTAGCCCGTTCAAACAGACAGACAGACAGACAGACAGACAGACAGACAGACAGACAGACAGACAAAAATTTTAAAAACGTGTGATTCGGTTATGGTAGCGTTCAAATAACCATATGAGCTTAATATGAGGTAGTTATTTCGATATTACAGACAGACACTTCAATTTTATTTATTAGTATAGATTAGTATAGACTAGCGGACCCGGCAGACGTCGTCCTGCCCGCTATTAGCGCCACCTACCGGGTCCAATACGATCCGGTTTCTACTTATAAACCTTCCTCTTGAATCTCTCTATCTATTAAAAAAAACCGCATCAAATTCCGTTGCGTAGTTTTAAAGATTTAAGCATACATAGGGATATAGGGACAGAAAAAGCGACTTTGTTTTATACTATGTAGTGATAATATGGAAATAGCTCAGTTGACCGTTTCATGTTTTACAGGCGTAAAAAATGATTCAGGCCAAAGAGCGTACGCTCGGCTCCGAACGCATCCGCGTGTCCGTTCACACAGACCGGCGCGGGCGCGCGGAGAGCAGAGCAAAGAACGGCCGGTCTGTGTGAATAAAAAAAAATGCTCTCCGACGCTCTCCGCGCCGGTCTATCTGAACGGTCCCTAACGCTGCGATGACATAATGTTCAAATGGGCCTCCATTTTTACGACTATAAGTACCCCAATTTCCTTTCACTTTATCAAATTTTTATTATCTGATATCATCATCTGTACTGAGAATTGATCACTCATGATTAGAGCTTCCAAAATTACGGATTTTCCAATTACGTAACTGGTTACGCATTTTAATGCTCTAATTACGTAATTACGTAACTGGATTTTGTATACATATATTTTTAACAATGAAAATGAAATGAAAATTTCCAAAGTAGCTTATAAATAATCTAAATCTACCATTAGATATTGAATTCGTCCTGAAAAGGGTCCAGATCAATAATAAAATGAATCGCATGAAACGTAAATTGCGATTTGTTTACCTTTTATTCGAAAGATTCCATTCAGTCAGACCGTCACCAGAATTTTGGTTACAACAACTAGAGAGATAGTAAGTAAGTATCTTTGTACTTACAAGTTTACTTACGTACTTTCGGAACATTTACAATAGGAATCGAGACGTCAGGACATTAAAATTGGTAAAATACTTATGCACCATTTTTTTTAAATTTTCCATTACAGTAAATCTAACAAAGTTAGTAGGACTGTCAGCTTCAAAAACATATTTTTAGTTAGAACTAGGAGATGTCCGTGACTTCATTCGCGTGGATTTAGGTTGCTGAAACTCTTTGTTTTCCCGAAGCTCCTTTGAGCTCATACATTTTTAAAAACTGTTAAAAGTGACGCATCAAAATCCCATCATAAAGGGTTTTATCCTGGATTTTAATTTTTTGACGCAGAACCCCTTATTCGTTGAAACCCTTATAAGATCACTTTCTGGTCCGTCTGTCCATCTGTCTGTCCGTATGTCACCAACGAATTTCTCAGGAACGGGTGGACCTAGCAAGTGAAAATTTATACCAGATATTGAGGTTTATAGTCCCTATTAGGTATGTAAAAGTCAAGTTGTCCAGGTCAACACGATAAAAATATAATATGGGTAAAGATTTTCGCGAAAACTTGTAATTACCAAAATTTACCTTAATTTTCAACTTTTTTATTTTAGGGATTTTTTCCTTTACATGTGCTGTAAGATCTTGCTTTTTGAACCAAAATTGACAATTCTAGGTCAACCAGAAGTACCCTATAAGTTTTGGGTCAAAAACCTATATGGTAATTCCCGTTGACCTAGAATTACGAAAGGCAAAAAGCACAAATAAAGGAAACATTCCAAAAAATAAATAAAGGTGGAAATTAAAGGGTGTCCCCAATCCCCATACATAGGTACATACATAGTTGACGTCAATTAAGATCACTGAGTCGTATGGGCGCTCATACAATGTAGAGGCATTTTTTTTTTTTTTTTTTGACGCTGGGAAATGCATTTACGCACACCTTCCGGAAGCAGCGCAGCGGACTGCGCCGCTTCCGGAAGGTAGTGTGGGACTCAAGCAGGCCGATGGCCAGAATACCCACTAAAACCCAGCGATGTTCCTCCGTGTCGCCTGGTGGCTGGGTTACGGGTACACTTGCGCAATCATCCGCGACCCAGCCAGCGCCGTCCGCCGAGGCAGACCCTCCACCGGGGGACCTAAAGGCCCCCTAACACCGTCTGAGGTGCACCAGGAACATAATGGTGCGCCTCCCGACCCGAGGCGTCTCAACGGGCGACGGATACACCATTCCATCACCCGGAGTTCCTCGCTAGAGGCAACCCTCAAGAGGGCCACACCCGCAGGCGACCCTCAAGAGGTTCACCCCTCGTGTAATTTTTTATAGAGGTTTTCTTCCTCGCGGCCCCTCGCTCAATGCGTGGGGCCCCCGGTTCCGCTCAGTGCGGATTACGGGTTGCCCGACGGTGGCCGAAGCCAGCGCCCACCGGCCAAAAAGACCAGCGGACCCGCCGCGCAGGGCGTTTCCACCCCCTCCTGTAATTTTTTAACGAGGTTTTCTTCCTCACGGCCCGAAAGCCTCCCACCCAATTGTCGCCGCCCGGAGTCTCCACAGTCCACTCTGATGAACAGAGAAGTACCAGGAACCTCCAAGCGGCAACCCCCTGCTGGTTTTGGTCCGCGCCGGGTTTCCCCGGTACCTCCCATATCTGGGAGGTAAAAGCAGCAATACTGTTTTTTCGTGAGTCCAGGTGCCCAGCTACTGTAGTTGTAAACAAATTGACAGCATTTTCCGTTGATTTTTCACTTCTAAACCCAAATTGTCTCGGAGAAAGCAAATGATTTATTTCAATAAATTTTCTTAGTCTATTGCTGACCACCTTCTCCAGTAGTTTTGAGAATGCCGTCAGCAAAGAGATGGGTCGGTAGCTGTGGGGAGAGTCTTTAGGCCCATTTTTGTAAATTGGTTTAATACATGCCATCTTCCAGTTTTCGGGAAAGGTACCAGTCGACATGCTAAGATTGAAAATGGCCGTAAGAGGTGAGATTATCTCATTTTTAATTTCTTTTAAAAGAGTGTTGCTCATGCCATCAATACCGGGTGCTTTATCATTATGCAGTGATAGTATCAAAGACTCAATTTCGACTTCATCGGTAGGTTGTAAAAAGAATGAGTTCGGTATCAGGTGTTTGGGATTAATCTTTGCAGCAAGCTTAATCTCTTCGGTTTGTAGTTCGTGTAGAATATTACTGGCTAATGTTTGTCCTACTGTAGAGAAGTATCTATTGCACTTATCTAATGACTTCTTGGGTTCTGTCGATTCTTCAGCCTTCAGTAGTTCAATGGGATCTTGTTTGTTGGACGGGAAATGACAGTATCTTTTATGGATCTCCATAGTTTCTTGGGGTTATTCATATTATTAGTACTTAATTAAGGAACTATTATCGTATTCTGTTTTAAGTTTCCGTAATAAGTCATTACAATAATTACGATAGCGAGTGTATATAATTCGTTTGAGCATATCTTCTGGATATTTTCGCGATTGCATATGGAGGCGGTCTCTATGTCGCATACAACGAATAAGACCTGCGGTGATCCAAGGTTTGATATTATGTTCCCTACGTTTTGTTGTTAATTTACTAGTGTGCTTATCAATAGTTTGAAAAAGCAGGAGACAAAAAGAGTTAACAGTTTTGTTAACCAGTTACCAGTCTATTGCGCTGAGGTCTTTTCTGATCGAATCTATGTCATGTTTAAATCTAACCAGATTTTTTTACTTAAGGTTAGGAATTTTTAGAGATAGACCTAATAGAACAATATCATGATCAGTTATGTCACTACAGCACACTACACCAACAGCACCATCAGTTTTATTCACAAACACGTGGTCGAGACACGCTTCCGCTCTAGTTGGCTTAGTAATAGCAGTAAAAAGACCGTGTTCCGCAGTTAAACATAAATATTCAATGTCTTGATTACTTGATGCGGATAAAAATAATAATAATTAATAAGTCTGAAATCTAGACTACTTAAGTGTTTGTGAATTACAACTAAGTACACTTTTTGTCTTTTACCCCTTCTCCCAAAGGAACCATGCTGAATTTCGGGATAAAAAGTATTCTATGTCCTATCTTATAGTATAAACTAAAATTATGCCAAGTTTCATTTGAATCCATTCAGAAGTTCCAACGTGATGCACGGCCATGATACAGACAAACACAAAAATGAATAAAATTACAGTTTTGGCATTAGTATCGATTACATAGTGCCCTCCAAAAAACCTGGACCTGTTACAGTTTTATTATGAGTATAGATATACTTATTTAGATTGTTAAAAATCAATATTAGAAAAATCAGCCAAGTGCGAGTCGGGCCTCGCTCTTTCAGGGTTCCGTAAATAATTATGAACAATATAATATTTTGGGTCTAAGAAATATTTAATTTCCGAGCTAGACATCGCAACAAACCGTGAAAGAAATACCCAAAAAAATGTTCGTTTATTTTGGTCACAGCTTATAAACTATTTAATAAATCGTTGTTTTCAGTATTTGTTGTTTAAATAGAGCATATATAGTACATAATATACTGAAATATCATATTCCCAACTAGTTTAGTTTTTGAGATAGCCCCCGTCACAAAAATGGTCTAAAACTGACAACTTTGATGGCCTCCCATTCCCTTATTTTTTGAGATAAAAATTAAAAAAATATATATTTGTACTCTACTTAATGAGCTCTAAACAATGATACCCCACAAGCTAGGGTAAAGAAAAAATTTTTTTTTCCGGCTCCTTTTTCATGTATGGGAGCCCCCCTGAAAAATAATTTAATTCAATATTTGATTTTGGGTTAACGTTTTACACTAAATACCAAAATTTCAGGTTTGTAACTCATTTCGTCTGCGAGCTAGAGACCTGTGACCGGCGGACAGACGGACAGACAGACAGACAGACAGCCGAGTGACATTAATAGGGCTCCGTTTTTACCCTTCGGGTACGGAACCCTAAAAACCAGTGGTCTACAGGACAAAAAGTAAGCACCTTTCGTTCGTTCGTTTCAACCAATAGACGTCCACTGCTGGACATAGGTCTCTTGCAAGGATCGCTACAGCACACGATCTTGTGCCGCCTGATTCCAGCGGCTGCCAGCGACTCGCTTGAGATCGTCTGTCCAACGAGTGGGGGGTCTACCTGCGCTTCGTTTACTGGTGCGAGGTCGCCATTCAAGCACCTTGGGACCCCAACGTCCATCGGTTCTTCGAGCAATGTGCCCCGCCCATTGCCACTTCAGCTTCGCGAC
This sequence comes from Melanargia galathea, assembly GCA_920104075.1. Lineage (NCBI taxonomy): Eukaryota > Metazoa > Arthropoda > Insecta > Lepidoptera > Nymphalidae > Melanargia > Melanargia galathea. The sequence continues at coordinate 11,121,837 of OV049878.1, forward strand.
TCGATGAGCTATGTCGGTAACTCTGGTTCTCCTGCGGATCTCCTCATTTCTGATTTGATCCCGCAGGGATACTCCGAGCATAGCTCTCTCCATCGCCCGCTGAGTGACCCTGAGCCTTCTTATGAGGCCCATTGTCAGCGACCATCTCTCAGATCCGTAAGTCATCACTGGCAACACGCACTGTTGGAAGACTTTCGTCTTCAGACACTGAGGGATATTGGACGAAAAGACATCTCGAAGTTTCCCGAACGCTGCCCAGCCGAGCCGAGGATTCGGCGGTTGATCTCTTTCTCAAAATTGGACGTACCAAGCTGGACCGTGTATCCCAGGTATATGTACTCGTCTACAATTTCGAGTGCAGAGTTCTCAACGATTACCGGGTGGAGCGGAACATGAGCATTCGTCTTACTCATGTTCATTTTTAGGCCCACCTGTTGAGAAACTCTGCTGAGATCGTTGAGCATTGTATTGAGGTCTCCCAGAGTCTCTGCCATCACGACTATATCATCGGCAAACCGTAGGTGAGTGATGTACTCGCCGTTTATGTTGATGCCAAGTCCGTTCCAGTCCAGAAGCTTAAAGATGTCTTCCAACGCTGCGGTAAATAGCTTCGGGGAGATAACATCTCCATGACGCACTCCTCGCTGCAATTGGATTGGCCTCGTATTCTGGTCCTGTATACGGACTGACATAGAGGCGTTTTCGTACAAACACTTCAGCGCTTGGATGTACCGATAGTCGATCCGGCATCTCTGCAGTGATCTCAATACAGCCCAAGTTTCCACCGAATCAAAGGCTTTCTCATAGTCCACAAACGCTAAGCAAAGTGGCCGGTTATACTCTTCAGTCTTCTGTATAACCTGCCGCAGCGTATGGATGTGGTCTATGGTACTGAAGCCTTTTCGGAACCCGGCTTGTTCGGGAGGCTGGAAGTCGTCGAACCTACGTGCGAGACGATTTGTAATGACTCTCGAGAACAACTTATAGACATGACTCAGCAGCGAGATGGGTCTATAATTCTTCAGCAGGGTATTATCGCCCTTTTTGAAGAAAAGAACCACCACGCTTCTGTGCCATGCCTCTGGCGTTATGCCCTCGTCGATGACGGAATTGAACAGTCGCTGAAAGACTTTTAGAACCGGTTTTCCACCTGCTTTCAGGAGTTCCACTGTGATTCCGTCATCACCTGGTGCCTTGTTGTCCTTGAGTTGTTTAAGAGCCATACTAATCTCGTATAGGCTGACGTCCGGGATATCTTCGGTATAGTGTCGGGTCTATTTGGCTCTGGGATCTTTAGCCAAATCTTCAACAGGATTCTGTGTTGACGTGTATAACAGTCCGTAGAACTTCTCAACCTCTCTCAAAATCTCATGTTTAGACGAAATAAGACTACCGCTGTCGGTCTTCAGTCGCGTCAGCTGGCTCTGACCGATAGACAGATCTCTCGCGAACATCTTTGAGCCCTTGTTCCGCTCAATGGTTTCTTTGATACGCACGGTGTTGAAGTATCGCAGATCGCGTATCTGTGATTTATCTGTCTGTGATAGAGATCTGTCTATTAATCCGCCGATAAGCAAGGGCGTCTCCTGAAGACTGCAGTCTCATTTCATGTCTTTGTTCCATGAGATTGAGAGTATGGTCTGAGAATTTTTTGGTTCTATTTCTACGGTGGGTCTTAAAGAACTTAGATCCGACCGCATGGACAGTTTCCACCAGCCTGTTGTTCAATTCGTCCACAGAATCGCAATCTGCCAGGCAAGCGAATCGGTTTTGCAATTCGAGTTCGAAGCTTTCGGGGTTCTGGATATGGGCACGAGAAGGTCGGAGCGATGACTTCATCAGTCTGGCCCTTTCAAGCTTTATTTTGAGATTCAATGTGCCTCTTACCATACGGTGATCGCTGCCGGTTTTTACCCTGTTGATCACAGAGACATCATTGAATACGTGCCGTTTTGTAGACATGATGAAGTCGATCTCATTTCTCGTAGAACCGTCGGGGCTCATCCAGGTCCATTTCCTGTGTGGCCGCTTCTCGAAGAAAGAGTTCATCATATAGAGGCCCTCTTTCTCCATGAAGTCGGCCAATATTTGGCCCCTATGGTTCCGTCGCCCATAGCCAAATTGTCCCACTTTCAACTCTACACCGCTTCGCTTACCCAGCCTTGCGTTGAAGTCCCCCATCACAATACTGTAGTAGGTGTTAGAGGCATGCATGGCTTTTGATATATCCTCTACATGACCTCTACCTCCTCGTCGGGATGTGTCGATGTCGGTGACATGCGGCCCATACGTGCAATTATTAAGTACACTGACGGAAAAACTATGTGTCACTACGACAGAATACATAAACAATTCACGCACACTTCAATCATTTCATGACCGTTTTGTTTGCTATAAACTGACAAAACATATCTATATTCTATATTCTATATCTATCTTATGGGGCAATTTCAACAAAGCCGTTTTTTCTTGAATTTCGGTGGACTTTTTTATTATTAAGTTTTTTCATCTTTGAACTATGGTTTATTGTTCTTCTTGTTATTGTTTATGCTCTTATTGAATGCCATCAAAATATGTCTTATAAACTCGTGAGAATACGTGTTTAAAATTTAAGTGCCACCGAAATGATAAAACTAGCCACCGAAATGATATAAGTAGCCACCGAAATGATAGAAACTGTCCACCGAAATTAAAATTCACTGAAAATATATTAAATATACTACTGAGCAGCCTCAACTATACACTTTAACTAAATAGATGCACTCTTATCAAGTGTGAAAGGTTGTATACTATCATGAGTGACAATGTGTTAACCTAGTTACGTATGTTCTACTTAATTTTAGATATTCCTCTGGATTTCACACAAAATGCACCTACCTACAATAAAAGGAATAGAATAAAACTAAATGAAAAGACATATTTTAATTAACGATTTTAATCTTAGCTTAGCAATAATCAGTCTTTTAATTTCTACTATTCTAATAATTTCGCACTTACTTAAATACAGTGTAAACTCTATATTGCGATACTTAAGGGGCTTCTAATTTTATGGAGTTATTGAGATTTCAGGCTTGTCGTTAAATGAAGAGAAAAAAAAATCAATATTATGATGCATACAGTGACTAATAAAGTATACAGTTTGAAAGTCTGTGACCAACCAAGAATGTGATAACGTATAGATAATGCAGATGCATTATTTGACTGTGTATTTGAAGTTCCATTAGATTCTAAATCATCATTGATAATTGAGTGTCATACCGAGTGTTTGTCGAGTTGTCTGAATTTTGTATTTTTTTTTTCTTATAATAATATTATGCTTTCGAACTGGCTGCATTTTTTTTGCGTAGATTTCGGAGCTTGTGAGAATTTAATGCACTCCTCGAAAAAATTAATCCTGTAGCTTTTCTTCTTGCATATCTCTCTCTATCTTTTCTAAGAAACTCTTCTCGATCGCTTTTAATTCGTTGTTTTTTTTTCTGTTCGTATAATCTTCTTTTTTCCTTTCTCTCATCTTTGGTCAATGTTCTCAATGGGAAGGAAAAATAGTAAGGAAACCTGCATGCCTGAGAGTTCTCCATAACGTTCTCAAAGGTGTGTGAAGTCTGCCAATCCGCTTGGCCATCGTGGTAGACTATGGCCAAAACCCTTCTCACTCTGAGAGAAGACCCGTGCTCTGCAGTGAGCCGGTAATAGGTTGATCATGATGATTTTACAAAAAACTGATGAACAAAAATTCAAAACTTACCTATATTTTAATATACATAGGTGCTAAGCTCGTTATCTACACGAATTTTCCTTTTTGGTTTGGTTTTCGTTTATTTTTCAGTGTTTTTGACCACCTACCTTCTACCTACCAACAGTTCATGTATTCTTTTTGCGACCATTTCATAAACTTTCTCTATTGAGTAAAAAAAAAATAGTGTAGAACCAAATATGGGGAAAATCGGTGTACAGGTTCAATATTTTGATGACATAAGTAAGTGTACACTTATGTCAATTTGTACATATGAATTATATGAACGTAGGTATAATATAGTTACTAAAAACTCCCTGAAAGTATGTTAATTACGATAGCGAAAAAATTATCAAAATCGGTTCATTAGTCTTTGAGATAATTGCGGCCATACATACATACATACATTCGTACGGGTCAAATACATAAACTCTTTTTTTGAAGTGGTTTAGTTAAAAAATTACCTGCTGGCCTGAATTTTCATCGAAACAAATAATAATCTACCAAAATAATAAAACAATCCACCGAAATGAGACAATTAAACACCGAAATGATAAAGCAATCCACCGAAATGAGATAATTAAGATTTAAAAAAACCGAAATGAGAATTTCTATCATTTCAGTGAGATTTTTGTCATTTCGGTTGACAATTTAGCCCACCGAATCCACCGAAATGATAACACCGAAATTAGAAATACGGACAAAAATTTGCATTACAAGAAGACTATTTATTACAAGATGATATGAATATTACACAAATTAACGTATTGCCATTACGCACTCTTGAATAGTTTTTTATATGTATTAACTAATTGCAAGACAAGTTATACCTGTACACGGAAATGATAAGAAGTTTGTTACATGCCACCGAATTGAACTACTTACTTCTTATGCGGGAACACGCAGGCAAGCGGCGCATTTTCTCCTACGATAAGCACATAGACCACACTGTTACCTACATTTTAAGCGCACGAGGGGGGAGCTAGAGTTATCCTATGCAAAACTACAATCGATTAAAAAAAAAACACCGAGATGAGAGAACTTTCTGGGACACAAGCATTTTTACTTACCAGTTATTAAACTAAGTAGATATTATCATAAAATTATTTTATAACTATACTGTCACTATTCACAATTTAAATAAAAGTAGCCATATACCTAAATAAGCAATACTTTTTGATTTATGAGGGAAATTACATTGAAAAAGGTTGTGAGGACAGCTACCGAAATGATAAATTCGGGGCTTTAAAAATTTTTTATTTCCTAAACTGCAGTCCTAATTAATAAATATTTATTGTCTCGCATAGGTGTCTACCTATTCTACCTAGAAAAAAATATTAGATCTTTATACTAACGTTGGACAGTACCGATTTCACCCATGCCGTGCGAATTTTGCTGTTGGGAAATCCACCCTTATGTATATAAAACAAAGTCGTGTTAGTTCGAACACTTATAACTCGAGAACGGCTGGAGCGATTTACATGGTTATTGATTTGTTGTATTTGTCTCGGTCCCGAATAGCATAATAACTATTATGCTATCATTACGTACCGTAAAGCAACTCGTAGCTGACGACGGAGACAAGTATCCCCTTGCCGGTCGAGTGGCGGCATCGTCGATCTACATGGACGACTTAGTCTTTTCTGTGAAAACTGAAGATGAAGGAGCTGCCACTGCCAAAGAGCTTATTGACTGGTTCAAGGGAGCGCAGTGGGACTTGCTCAAGTGGAGCAGCAATTCTTCCCGAGGCCCGAGCTTTAACCGACATCCCCGCTACACATAGACTTCCGTCAGAAGTCGAGTTTGATAAATCGGATCAACATAAGATATTAGGACTGCGTTGGTCAACCTCAACCATCGATGACCTCAACGGACGCTTTCTACTCCAAGGTGTCTCCTACAAGCGCGACTTGTTCTAAGAGAGCCATGCTATCCACCATCGCAAGGTTGTGGAATATAATGTGTTTTTTGGCTCCAACTATACTATTTGCCAAATCTATATTACTACATAGTATAAAACAAAGTCGCTTTCTCTGTCCCTACTCCCTATATCCCTATGTCCCTATGTCCCTATGTAAGTATGCTTAAATCTTTTAAACTACGCAACGGATTTTGATGCGGTTTTTTTTAATAGATAGAGTGATTCAAGAGGAAGGTTTATAAGTATAAAAATTGGACCCGGTAGCTGGCGCTAATAGCGGGCAGGACGACGTCTGCCGGGTCCGCTAGTTATATATAAAACTAGTAGGGCGCTTGGCTGCGCGGCCCGCTAAAGCGGACCGCGGGGATTTCAGTATTATTTTTGTTTTAGCAGCCTCCACCTTCTTCTATCATTTTCAGCATCTTTAACCCAGGCCGTGCTCCTCATCCATCTTCCAAACCCTCGATCATCATCACTCTCCAAATTTTTTTCTCCGAATCATTTTCCAGAAGGAGAGTTCTTATATCTTATTAAAACAAAGTCTTGTATAGTTTCCCAACTTATAGTCTCTTCAATATTCGCCATTGTATATTTTGTGTGAAAAAAAATAAATTTTGCCATCTTGATTTTTTTCTGTTCATCAAATTGTAGATCTTTAGTTCTTGATCATCTTTTGCCAAGAAATCACTCTTCCATCTTTTATACTTGGTGAGATAGACACCGACGAAATTTGTATAGCCGCCATCTTGAATCCGCCATTTTGTTTTTTTTTTCAGCTCAGTGCCAATTGGATGAGGTTTTGAGTAATTTTTGTTTGAGCACCTCCCATCTATCTGCGATACCCTGCCCGGGCTCCTCAACCATCTTCCAAACCCTCAATCATCATGTCTTCCCATATTTTTCATTGAGAGTTCTCCAAAGAACCGCATCAAAGCCTTGCATAGTTTACAACTTGTAGTCTCTTCAATATTCGCCATACATTTTCTATGGAAAAATAAATTCCGCCATTTTGAATTTTTTTTCTATTCATCGAGTAGACCTTTGGATTTTGATCATCTTTTGCGAAGAAACCACTCTTCCATCTTTTATACCCTCCGAGATGGAGACCGACGAAAGTTGTATGGCGGCCATCTTTTTTTCGCCATTTTGAATTTTTTTTCAGCTCACTGCCAATTGGATGATGTTTCGAGTGACATTTGCTCGAGCACCCCCCACCTATCTTCAATACCTTAAGCGTGCCATTCGCTCGTCTCTGAAATCCTCAATCATCAGCTCTCTCCATATTTTTGTTCTGAATGAATTTTTGTCGTCTATACGAAACCATTAGTGAAAAAAAAATTTTTCATACAAAATTTTACAGGAGGGGTGATCAATCAGTGAGTCAGTCAATGAATCAGCACGAGCAGCTATATATATATTAACAAAGTCGTGTTAGCTCGAACACTTATAACTCGAGAACGGCTGGAGCGATTTTCATGGTTTTTGATTTGTTGTATTTGTCTCCGTCCCGAATAGCAAAATAACTATTAAAGACATTGAAAAATTGATGAAAAAATAAAATAAAAGTAATTTAAACATTTCCCCATACAAAATGTTCATTGGTTTGGCAACTGGCAAACATAGTTCATCTCGCGTCGATACGGTAAACTCTCTCACCCATACCTACATAATATATTATTATTCTTCTGTACGTGTGTTTGTCACCTAACTCCTCCTAAACGGCTGGACCGATTTATATGAAATTTTGTGTGTATATTTCAATGGGTTCCCCGTTCCTGGATGGTTTGAAAACACAATTATCGGGTAGGTACAGGTATCCTACCGGGTCTCAATAGGTGGCGCCGATGTCGGTATGTCACCGGGCAGGACGAAGTCTGCCGGGTCCACTAGTTACTAATAAAAAAGCTCTGGTTACTAAATATGGATTGAATTAGGACGCAATGGTACTTGTACAATATAAATATATTCTTTCACTAAAACGTTAGACCTTTCATGGAACGGGCGCCTTTAGGGACCTTTCAGACAGACCGGCGCGGAGAGCGTCGGAGAGCATTTTTTTTTTCACACAGACCGGCCGTTCAAATTTGCTCTGCTCTCCGCGCCGGTCTGTGTGAACGGACACGCGGATGCGCTCGGAGCCGAGCGTACGCTCTTGGGCCGGACGGCAGAGCATATTCGGCCTACGGTCGGCTGTGCGAGCATGAAAGAGCACGCGAACGGAGCCGGTCGGATGCTCGAGCGCGAAAGGGCACGGGCATGGAGCAGCCGACCGGCTCGACGAGTAGCCGACCGGCTGCTCTCATATATTTCACACAGAGCGTATTGGGAGCATGCTCGAGCATCCTCTTATCATAAAAGAGTTAACATGTAAAAATAAAGCCTATTTCAATGTCTTAAGATTCTATTTTAAATGCGATTAAAATTTGCTCTGCTCTCCGCGCCGGTCTGTCTGAAAGGTCCCTTACTCAACATCGACAATGTGTGATGCACGGTGATTGAAATTCGACGCTGTGTACTAAACGATAAAGTCTATATTTGCTGATGCTGCTTGCACTGATCTATAATATCAGCACACGAGTAGTAAATCTACAGAGGGGAAGCTTCCACAAGCAGCCAGCTGTAGGTATACTCACACAAACACACTCACCAACGGTTCACGGACGCCCGCTCGTTCCACTAACCGGTACAGTTGGTGACAAACATGCGCGCATATGTGTGAGTGTATCTATAGCGGGCCGCTTGTAGAAGCTTTCCCTCTGTAGGTACTCTGTGATATCAGTATGCAATATAACATTTTGTAACAAGTGGTAGGGACAAACTAACGGCAGCAGGTTTCCATACAATGTGATGTAAAGGCCAAATCTCCTCTTATTCATTTATCTACGGTTGTCACAGTTAATGACCACGTCACCGTGAATAACTTTTATCACGTGTCGGGAGTCGTTTACGACTCCCGACACGTGATAAAAGTTATTCACGCACGTGATAAGCAGGCGGGGTTTACCCCGCCTGCTTATCTCGAGGTTTAACTCCTAACAAACTACTCGACCATCCCTTATGGCTCCATGGTCCTCATTGGATGTCACTCCCTCCATCACAGTGGCCACTTAAAGAATTAGACGGTGTCCCGATTAATGAGATTCCAGAACAAAAGACTATTTTACATACTACCGTAATCGAGCAAGAGCAATCTATTCTATACAAGCGGACACCCGCGACTTCGTTCGCGTGGATAAATTGGTTGATTGGTTCTTAAAAATCCCGTAGGAATCATTTTGTTTTTCCTAAGCTCCTCTGAGCTCATATCATGCTAAAAACTGTTAAAAGTACAATGGCGGATGTTTAGGTAGATCAAAATGTAAACATCCGCCAGTGCAAGTCCCATCAAAATCGATCCAGCCTTTTAGAGATTAGTCGGTAATCTTTAAAGTATCTACTTTCTAACAAAAAAAGAATGAATGAAATCGGACCACGCGTTATTGAATTACTGCTAAATACACGTTTTGACTTTCATCCCCTCTCCCTAGGGAACCGTGCTGAATTTCGGGATAAAAAGTATCCTATATGTTACTCTGTCGTATGAACTTAAATCGTACCAAGTTTCGTTTCAATCCATTCAGTAGTTTTTGCGTGATGCGCGCACAAACATACAGACAAACAGATAAACAGAGAAACAGACAAACAGATTAACAGACAAACAGACAAAAATTTCAAAAATAGCTTTTTTACGTTCTATTATTTATCCCTAACATCCCCCAGTTATTATTTTGCAAAAATCTTCATTGTACAGATACGGCAAGTCTACGATTTTATTATATGTATAGAAGATATATAGATATAGAAGATACTAGTAGGGCGCGTGGGTGCGCGGCCCGCAAGCGGACCGCGAGGTTTTGCTTTCGGGTATTTTGGTTTGAGGAGCCTCCACTTATCTTTCCCAAATTCCTAATCCTCGATCATTATCACTCTCCATATTTTTTCTTCGAATCATTCTGCTCATCAAATAGATCTTTAGGTATTGATCATCTTTTTCCAAGAAACCACTCTTCCATCTTGTATACTTGGTGAGATAAACACCGACGAAATTTGTATAGCCACCATCTTGAATCCGCCATTTTGGTATTTTTTTTCGCCGTGCCAACTGGATGAGGTTTTGAGTAATTTTTGTTTGAGCACCTCCCACCTATCTACAATACCCTGCCCGGGCTCCTCAACCATCTTCCAAACCCTCAATCATCATGTCTTCCCATATTTTTCTTTGAGAGTTCTCCAAAGAACCTCATCAAAGCCTTGGATAGTTCACAACTTGTAGTCTCTTCAATATTCGCCATACATTTTCTATGGAAAAATAAATTCCGCCATTTTGAATTTTTTTTCTATGCATCGAGTAGATCTTCTGATCCTGATCATCTTTTGCGAAGAAACCACTTTTCCATCTTTTATACCCTCCGAGTTGGACGCCGACGAAATTTGTATAGCGGCCATCTTTTTTTCGCCATTTTGAATTTTTTTTCAACTCATTGCCAATTGGATGACGTTTCAAGTGACATTTGGTCGAGCACCCCCCACCTATCTTCAATAGCTTAAGCATGCCATTCCCTCGTCTCTGAAATCTTCAATCATCAGCTCTCTCCATATTTTTCCTCTTAATGAATTTTTATCCTCTATACGACACCATTATTGAAAAAAAAAAAATTTCATACAAAATTGTTCAGGAGAGGCGATGAATGAGTCAGTGAATCAGAACGAACAGCTATATATATATTAACTAGTAGGGCGCGTGGGTGCGCGGCCCGCAAGCGGACCGCGAGGTTTTGCTTTCGGGTATTTTGGTTTGAGGAGCCTCCACTTATCTTTCCCAAATTCCTAATCCTCGATCATTATCACTCTCCATATTTTTTCTTCGAATCATTCTGCTCATCAAATAGATCTTTAGGTATTGATCATCTTTTTCCAAGAAACCACTCTTCCATCTTGTATACTTGGTGAGATAAACACCGACGAAATTTGTATAGCCACCATCTTGAATCCGCCATTTTGGTATTTTTTTTTCGCCGTGCCAACTGGATGAGGTTTTGAGTAATTTTTGTTTGAGCACCTCCCACCTATCTACAATACCCTGCCCGGGCTCCTCAACCATCTTCCAAACCCTCAATCATCATGTCTTCCCATATTTTTCTTTGAGAGTTCTCCAAAGAACCTCATCAAAGCCTTGGATAGTTCACAACTTGTAGTCTCTTCAATATTCGCCATACATTTTCTATGGAAAAATAAATTCCGCCATTTTGAATTTTTTTTTCTATGCATCGAGTAGATCTTCTGATCCTGATCATCTTTTGCGAAGAAACCACTTTTCCATCTTTTATACCCTCCGAGTTGGACGCCGACGAAATTTGTATAGCGGCCATCTTTTTTTCGCCATTTTGAATTTTTTTTCAACTCATTGCCAATTGGATGACGTTTCAAGTGACATTTGGTCGAGCACCCCCCACCTATCTTCAATAGCTTAAGCATGCCATTCCCTCGTCTCTGAAATCTTCAATCATCAGCTCTCTCCATATTTTTCCTCTTAATGAATTTTTATCCTCTATACGACACCATTATTGAAAAAAAAAATTTCATACAAAATTGTTCAGGAGAGGCGATGAATGAGTCAGTGAATCAGAACGAACAGCTATATATATATTAACTAGTAGGGCGCGTGGGTGCGCGGCCCGCAAGCGGACCGCGAGGTTTCGCTTTCGGGTATTTTGGTTTGAGCAGCCTCCACCTATCTCTCCCATATTCCTAATCCTCGATCATTATCACTCTCCATATTTTTTCTTCGAATCATTCTGCTCATCAAGTAGAACTTAAGGTCTTAATCATCTTTTGGCAAAAACCACTCTTCCATCTTTTATACTTGGTGAGATAGACACCGATGTTTGTATGGCCGCCATCTTGAATCCGCCATTTTGGACTTTTTTTCAGCTCACTGCCAATTGGATGATGTTTCGAGTAATTTTTGTTTGAGCACCTCCTACCTATCTTCAATACCCTGCCCGGGCTCCTCAACCAACTTCCAAACCCTCAATCATCATGTCTTCCCATATTTTTCTTTGAGAGTTCTCCAAAAAACCGCATTAAAGCCTTGCATAGTTCACAACTTGTAGTCTCTTCAATATTCGCCATACATTTTCTATGGAAAAATAAATTCCGCCATTTTGAATTTTTTTTCAATTCATCAAGTAGACCTTTGGATCCTCATCATCTTTTGCCAAGAAACCACTCTTCCATCTTTTATACCCTCCGAGATGGAGACCGACGAAATTTGTATGGCGACCATCTTTTTTTCGCCATTTTGAATTTTTTTTTCAGCTGACTGCCAATTGGATGACGTTTCGAGTGACATTTGCTCGAGCACCCCCCACCTATCTTCAATACCTTAAGCGTGCCCGTCGCTCGTCTCTGAAATCCTCAATCATCAGCTCTCTCCATATTTTTGTTCTACTTCAATTTTTGTCCTCTATACGAAACCATTAGTGAAAAAAAAATTTTTCATACAAAATTTTACAGGAGGGGCGATGAATGAGTCAGTGAATCAGAACGAACAGCTATATATATATTATAATTAATAGATAGAATAGATAGATGAACTTGCTCAACGCTCGTCTTCATTGACTAAATTGTTACATACACTTGTCTATGTATTCAGATTTGTAAAATTGTTATCAATCATTTGTAAAATAAATAATTAATCAGCTTGACGTGTCTGTGTGTGTGTGTGTGTGTGTGTGTGTGTCTGTCTGTCTGTTCTCCTGTAGCGCTCAAACGGGTGGACCGATTTGAATGCGGTTTTATTGTTTGAAAGGTGAATTAGTCGAGAGTGTTGTTAGCTATGTTTGATGAAAATCGGTCCAAGGTGGCCGCCGCTACAAAATGGCGGATTACATATTTTTTCACAACTCCCTTAATATGGGTATCACATGAAAGAGCTTGACTAGTAGAATAGCACTATTGCAAATGCAAGATGGCCGCCGCCACAAAATGGCGAATGTCGGGGGTTTTTTAAATTTTTAATAAATACTTGTTACATACAGGTTGTGATTATGCAGGGCCAATTTCCTATAAGTATGCCCTTGAGCATGGTAAAGGTGATCAAAACACACCTGTTCAAAGTAATCGGCCAACAACTCTTACGCAGAGTTAAATACTGTTCTTGCTGATAGCGCTTATTGGCAGACTGGCCCGTTGGCGCGGTTGGCAGTGACCCTGCCTGCCTCTCCGGGGTCGCGGGTTCGATTCCCGCCCCGAGTCTGGGTGTATTTATGTAAGTTTATAAGTATGTATTATGTAAGTATGTAAGTATTTATACATCTATACTAATAAATAAAATTGAAGTGTCTGTCTGTAATATCGAAATAACTACCTCATAATAAGCTCATACGGTTATTTGAACGCTACCATAACCGAATCACACGTTTTTAAAATTTTTGTCTGTCTGTCTGTCTGTTTGAACGGGCTAATCTTCGGAACGGCTGAACCGATTTTAACGGGACCTTCACATACAAGTAGAGAATTAACCAAGGAGTAACATAGGCTACTTTTTTAACCGACTTTCAAAAAAGGAGGAGTTGTGTTTTTATACCTATGTACACCGATATCTCCGAGATTTCTGAACCGATTTGCGTAATTTTTTTTTTAATCGATAGAGAAACATTGCGACCCTGTTCTATAAAAAAATTGGATTCCAACTCCTCAATCCTGATGCTGTAGGGGACCTAATCCCCAAAACTAATGGGTTTTAGAAACTTTCGGTTATTTAAATTGATATTGGGAGTACCAACTATTGATATTAGGACTTTATCGTTGAATGAACTCGAGTAGGTACATATCCAACTCCTCAACCCTGATGCTGTAAGGAATTGTATTCCGAAATCGTGGGGATCCCAGCACGGGATTTTTCCGTTTTGGGAACGGGTTCCTACAGATAAGCTGTTTTTTGTTCTGGAAAATCAAAAGTTCCCAAGGGATTTTTAAAAACCTAAATCCACACGGGCGAAGCCGTGGGCATCATCTAGTTTATTAATATATATTATATGTGTATATGTAATATATGTAAATATGTATATCAGTCTGTTGTTACCTATAACATAGGCATTAGGTATGTTACCTAATTTAGGAACAGACGACCGTGTGTGTATGTGTGAGTATTTATTTATTATTTATTTATTTATATATATAATCTGTTCTCGTGTGCCTCTGCATGGCCTCTGCCTTTGACGAATCCCGCTTGTTCCTTCGCAATTAGACTGTAGATATAATATTAAAGTCTTCTGTTCATTACATGCAGTAGTATCTTGCTTGCGTGAGTTTAGAGAGATGGTCCGGTAATTTTCGCATTTTCTTGTTTATTACGGTTTATGAAATGAATTTATAGCCTGTGATAAATATTACGTGATTTTTCCGGTGCTATATTTTAGGTGCACGGGCTATATTTCATGAACCGTAAAAGATACACTGTAGCTCCTGAAGTAATAATCTTAGAGTAAAAATGAATGGAACCAAAGTAGAAAATTTTATTTAAAAAAATTTGTCAGAAGTAATAATAATGCTAGTCGTAGAGAATAGGGTATTTGACAACATTGAAAATATACTATTGATTGTGGTCATCTTATCAGATAATAGCCTAAAAAAGACATATTTCACTCAATCAAACTAAATTATGTAATTTTACGCGATATTTTGCACGAAATAAAACATAATAATTTTTGAAATTTTATCGGTAACCAGAACGCTCTGGGATTAATTGTGACGTCACTTGATTTGCACTTGACTTGGTTGTTATAATTGAAGTTTATCAAGTCAACGGAAACTAAACTTTAAAATTGAAAGAATATGATTGATATTAAAATGAGTAGGTATAACAATTTAGAACATTACGATATAGCATTCACCTTGCGTAGCGTCTCTGTCGCACGCACCGAGTTCCGATAAGGAGCGAGCGAGAGAAGTGACTTTCATACCGATTCGTGACGTCACGCGTATCATGTGATCAGAAATGTCGTTTTTGGCGTGGTTTTCAAAACTTAAACTTTATCATTGATATACTTAATTCTTAATACTTTAGATATTCCGAAAAATATCAATGTAGTGTGTTTTAATAAGTAATCCTACTTAATATTATAAATGTGAAAGTGTGGATGTTTGGATGTTTAGATGTTTGTATGTTTGGATGTTTGTTACTCAATCACGCCGCAACTACTGAACCGATTTGGCTGAAATTTTGAATGGAGATAGCTTATGCCCTGACTTAAAACATAGGCTACTTTTTATCCCGGAAAAGTATTCCTGTGGGACTAAAATAGATATAATCTTCCAAAAACGCCATAGAGGGCGCTGACTGTTCTTAGGTAAATCACGTTCACATAACACATTATTGCAATAGTTTGCTGTGTTGCATGCATTGGCAACACATAGGCTACTTTTTATCCTGGAAAAAATGCACAGTTCCCATGGGATTTTGAAAACCCCGAAGTCTACATCTACAGCTATAGGTAGATTATTATAGCGAACTTCCTTGATAGAAAGTATAAAGGTTGGAAAAGGGAGCGGGAACGGGAACCGGGAATCAACGATTCCCTCGGGATTTGTTCAAAACCGAAATTCACGCGAGCGAAGCTGCGGGCAGAAGCTATCACACATAATCACAATACCAATCCTACTAATCCTACTATATCTATACTAATAAATAAAATTGAAGTGTCTGTCTGTAATATCGAAATAACTACCTCATATTAAGCTCATATGGTTATTTGAACGATACTATAACCGAATCACACGTTTTTAAAATTTTTGTCTGTCTGTCTGTCTGTCTGTCTGTCTGTCTGTCTGTCTGTTTGAACGGGCTAATCTTTGGAACGGCTGAACCGATTTTGACGGGACTTTCACATACAAGTAGAGAATTAACCAGGGAGTAACATAGGCTACTTTTTTAACCGACTTTCAAAAAAGGAGGAGTTGTGTTTTTCTACCTATGTACACCGATATCTCCGAGATTTCTGAACCGATTTGCGTAATTTTTTTTTAATCGATAGAGAAACATTGCGACACTGTCCTACAAAAAATTTGGATTCCAACTCCTCAATCCTGATGCTGTAGGGGACCTGATCCCTCAAAACTAATGGGATTCAGAAACTGTCGGTTATCTAAATTGATATTGGGGTACCAATTAAAGACTTTATCGTTGAATGAACTCGAGTAGGTACATATCCAACTCCTCAACCCTGATGCTGTAAGGAATTGCATTCCGAAATCGTGGGGATCCCACGGGATTTTTCCGTTTTGGAGACGGGTTACTTAACAAATAAGTTACTTTTTGTTCTGTAAAATCAAAAGTTCCCACGGGATTTTTAAAAACCTAAATCCACACGGGCGAAGCCGTGGGCATCATCTAGTAATATTATAAATGTGAAAGTGTGGATGTTTGGATGTTTAGATGTTATGATGTTTGTTACTCAATCACGCCGCAACTACTGAACCGATTTGGCTGAAATTTTGAATGGAGATAGCTTATGCCCTGACTTAAAACATAGGCTACTTTTTATCCCGGAAAAGTATTCCTGTGGGACTTAAATAGATATAGACTTCCAAAAACGCGATAGATGGCGTTGACTGTTCTTAGGTAAATCACGCTCACATAGCACATTATTACAATAGTTGCATGCATCTGTATGCGTATGCACTTTTTATCCTGGAAAAATCTACAGTTCGCACGGGATTTTGATAAAAACGAAATATATATCTACAGCTATAGGTAGATTACTATAGCAAACTTCCTTGAAAGTAGGTATAAAGTTTGGAAAAGGGAGCGGGAACGGGAGCCGGAAATCCACGATTCAATTTGTGAAAAACCGAAATTCACGCGGGCGAAGCCGCGGGCAAAATCTAGTAAAGAATAATTTAAAACAATTTCCAAAAATTAGTCAAATACCCTATTAGAGATTTTCGAGATATGAGCAAAAAACCGAAAAAAGGGACCTAAAATTCAAAATGGCGGCCGGTTCCGCACCCCACCATATTATGGGGTGTCGGTTATCAGTGTGCTTAGTCTAAAGCGGAGCACTCGAAAACGAACTCGAAAACTATTGATCGATTTCAGAGTAAAATAGACCTAAAATGTCTTGTATTAAGGTTTGAGTTCGCCAATACATTCAGCATTGTTCGAATGCTGAATGTATTGGCGAACTCAAACCTTAATACAAGCCATTTTAGGTCTATTTTACTCTGAAATCGATCAATAGTTTTCGAGTTCGTTTTCGAGTGCTCCGCTTTAGACTAAGCACACTGAACCAACACATGAGGGCCCGATTAGCGGGTCCTCTACAATAGATTCGAAGGAGAAGAAAGCAAACAAGTTGTTGAGTGTTTACAGCAGTAGATTACTATAGCAAACTTCCTTGAAAGTAGGTATAAAGTTTGGAAAAGGGAGCGGGAACGGGAGCCGGAAATCCACGATTCAATTTGTGAAAAACCGAAATTCACGCGGGCGAAGCCGCGGGCAAAATCTAGTAAAGAATAATTTAAAACAATTTCCAAAAATTAGTCAAATACCCTATTAGAGATTTTCGAGATATGAGCAAAAAACCGAAAAAAGGGACCTAAAATTCAAAATGGCGGCCGGTTCCGCACCCCACCATATTATGGGGTGTCGGTTATCAGTGTGCTTAGTCTAAAGCGGAGCACTCGAAAACGAACTCGAAAACTATTGATCGATTTCAGAGTAAAATAGACCTAAAATGTCTTGTATTAAGGTTTGAGTTCGCCAATACATTCAGCATTGTTCGAATGCTGAATGTATTGGCGAACTCAAACCTTAATACAAGCCATTTTAGGTCTATTTTACTCTGAAATCGATCAATAGTTTTCGAGTTCGTTTTCGAGTGCTCCGCTTTAGACTAAGCACACTGAACCAACACATGAGGGCCCGATTAGCGGGTCCTCTACAATAGATTCGAAGGAGAAGAAAGCAAACAAGTTGTTGAGTGTTTACAGCAAAGAGAGTTTATTTCCTTATAGGTATGCTTATAAACATTGGCCACGCCCATGGCGCGACGCGGCATCTTCCGGCATTCAAATTATTGCCTTATATGGGCATAACGTAGGACCGAGCGCGACGCACACATACATAGATACGCGCACAAATATCAAAGTAACGGTAGGTCATTGACATAGTACTATATCGACGGTCCCTACGTACAATCCCCTAATTACAAAACACAAATTTTTCAGGAGAGCGTTTTAAAGTTTCAAACACGTGTATTTCATGATCTACTAAATGCTGCGTCATGAAATTTGGTATGAAGGTTTAATATGTGAAATACTTTATAAAAAATTAAAAATTATGTTATAAAAATAACGTTTAGTGTATTATTTGTCACTTATGTTCTTATACGTGGGATTCATCTCTATTGCAAATAACTTATGTGGTACTTACTGACTTTTACGTGGTAGTATTAAAATTAAGCAAAGTCGTAATTGCCATTTATGAAATTGTACGTGGGGGTGCATGGTATAAAAATATGTTGTTAGTGTTTAAGTGTTGAATACAACTTTACTAAAAGAGCATGAGTCGGGAAATTTCTCATATATAATATTGCGCAACAGCCTATATAACTTTATTATAACTCGTCGTCGACGTCGTCATCAACCAGTAGACGTCCACTGCGATAGGTAACTTGTAGGGACTTCCAAACGTCGCGTCGTGGTCTTGGGACGCTTGTATCCAGCAGTTCTCTGCGACTCTTCTGATGTCGTCGATCCACCTAGTGGGGAGTCTGTCAACACTGCGCTTTCCGGTGTGAGGTTGCCTGAGCACCTTGGGACCTCAACGTCTATCAGTTCTCCAAACTATGTGCCCCGCCCATTGCCACTTCAGTTTTGCTATACTATGTCGGTGACTCTAGTTCTTCTATGGATCTCCTCATTTCTAATTTGATAGCGTAGAGAAACTCCATCGCTCTATCAGTGACTGAGCTTTTTTTGAGGCTCATAGTTAGCGACTATGTCTCGGAGCCGTATGTTATCACTAGCAAGACGCACTGTTCGAAGACTTTGGTCTTCACGGTTTCAGGCACTGAGATATTTTGTACGAGAAGACATCGCAAAGCTTTCCGAATGCTGCCCATCCGAGTTTGATTCGACGGTTGACCTATTTCTAGAAATTTGACCTATCTATCTGGACTACGTGTTCCAGGTCTCTACGATACAATACGATACTGGCCCACCTATTGAGAAACCCTGCTTAGGTCGTTGAGCATTGTATTAAAGTCTTCCAGAGTATTTGCCATAACAACTACATCAGTACGTGAGTGATGTACTCACCGTTAATGTAATGTCAAGTTCGGTTTAATTCAGAAGCTTAAAGACGTCCTCCAATGCAACTAGTAGCAGTAAAAGACCTTCGAAGAGATTACGTCTCCCTATCGTACTTCTCGCTGCAATCGGATTGGTCTTGTAGTCTGATCCTGCATATTATGGACTGCCAATATGGTGGTGTTTTCGTACAAACACTTCAGCACTTAGATATACGATAGCCGATCCGATATCTCTGTAGTAATCTTAAACAGCCCACGTTTCCACCAAATCAAAGTCTCTCTCAGAGTCCACAAACGCCAAGCAAAGTGGCTAGTTATACTCTTCGGTCTTATGAAACTGCCGCAGCGTATGCATGTGGTCTATGCTACTGAAGCCTTTTCGGAATCCAGCCTGTTTGCGAGGTTAAAAGTCGTCGAATATAATATCTCTGGATAATTGATTATACTTTTTAGAACCTTGTCGTCTGTGTTAGGTCGTAAAGCTGAAGTCGAGCTTAGCATGGAAGAAATAATTATTGTTGGCTGCAATGATTTGAATACTTCTATAATCATTGAATTGGAGAGATCAGTTACATTGGAAAAGCGAAAACGGGTATCGTCATGCATTAAATCCAGGGTAGAATCTCCATTTTTACGAAATAAAGCGACGACTTCAATTATATTGTCTTGTGTTTACTAACATCAGTAGATTCCCTTCTACGCGGTACTGTATGAAGCTTTAATTTAAGAAAAATTCATCCGACTTTAATATACAGAATTAAAGAATAACTGAAAAAGAAAGGTACGCAGATCTTCAAAAGTAATGAATACATTTTGTTAAAACTCAGAGTGTTTCTTAAGTTGAAGTAAAGGTTAGCCTATAAAAAAAATAGTCAAAATTTGATCAATAGTTTCGGAGAAATGCATGGACAAAAATACATACATACACACAGCTATAAAATTATATTTTTTTATTTGGAAGCCCTAATAGATTATCGTAATATGTGAATATATTACAATTTTTATTATATTACATACATACGTGTCGAATTTATAACCTCCTTATTTATAAAGACGGTTAAAAAACCATTACTCATTTAAAAAAATGACATAACTGTTAATTATTTACGAGATTGAAATAACATTACCGAAGTAAAACGTCGTAAGTAGTAGTTATGTATTAAATCGGTTTTTATTTTCCAGCGTAAAGTTACTTATTTACCACTTCCTGCAACTTGCATTTCAATTTTCCGCTGTAACATAACGTAACTACCATATACGAACAGTTACGTTGGAATACTTTGAAATTAGTTTATTTCGTTTACCTGTACGAGTTATAACGGAATCTCTATTTTTTATAACACGGCCGTCTCTTCTAGGCCGGCACGAGCTCAATGGCCCGTAAGTGCCAGTTGCGTGTGAGACGCTCGGGGTTACGATTGATTGTCCAACGTAAAATTACTGAATTACCACTACTGCTGTTCTACTTCGGAAATTTTAGTAAATTTTGTAGTTATGGGAAATGTCGTGTGTGGATTTAGAGTTGACTTTGCCAACTTAATTTTTTTTTTATTAAACTAAACGATAATATAGGGTGTCCTGAAGGTCACGAAAACAAAACACGCAAATCAAGGATCTACCACTTAGGGGATTGTACGTAGGGACCGTCGATATGTCAATGCGGTAGGTACACAAAAGTCTTTTACAAATGGAATGACGAGCGTTAACATGGGGATTTTGGATATGTTATAGAGATTAGAGAAAGTCCCAAAGAACACTTTAGGCCAATTTCCAAAACTATAAGAATTTTTATTTTATTTTTCGTAGATTGACTGGGCTAAATAGGCAGCTGGGTTTTCCTTTTCTACCACAGGCTGGTGTACAAATATTATTATTTAAAACATTAAATAGGATTACTTATTTACTTACTGATAAATAATAAATTACGTATTTAAAACAAATCAAAGTGGCACCTTACACGAACTTTTTTTTATTAAAAGAGCATCTGATGATCTGGCCGTCTTCCATTCTATCAATTGATGCTAATTGTATGCTAATCGAGTAGGCCATGTTTTGACGACCTCCCTGGCGCAGTGGTGAGCGCTGTGGTCTTATAAGTGGGAAGTCCTGGGTTCGATTCCCGGCAGGGGCAATTTGAGATTTTACAATTTCTAAATTCTGATGGGAGGCTTAAGCCGTGGCTGGTTACTAGCCTACCGGCAAAGCCGTGCCACCAAGCGATTTAGCGTTCCGGTACGATGCCGTGTAGAAACCGACCAGGGGTATGCATAAAAAAAAAAAAAGAGCAACAGCCGAGTTTCTTGCAGGTTCTTCTCGGCTGGAACTGCATTCCGAACCTGTGGTAGATTCAATTGACGATTCAAAAGTACTTGTAAAAGTTTATTTTATTAGCATCACCCTGCAGTAAGATAGCGATGAGGGCACCAGGTAAATAATCTAATATTCAACTACATAATTAGCACTTTATTCTTTTACTCTATTTAAACTATTTTTAACAATTTTAACAAAAGAGTGAATATTAGCAACACTTGTACCACTTTTACTTATTCTCTCCGCACCTCTTTTTCGAGTGAGTCCAAAAATTCCCAAAGCCTCCCGCCAGCTCATGACCGTTGAGGTGGGAGAAAACAAATCTGATTGGTTCCCGCCTTTTCCGCGCGATCACGCGCCAACCGGCGTCAACCAATCACCGACAATCACAGAATGACAACTGATAGTCCATTTAAAGATAAAGTTGCCAACATGAAAATAAAAATATAATGAAATTATAAAGCTAATCAAATTAAAATCCTAACAATCGACCGTCCTGACAACGTGTGCGCCCCGCACATGTCGCCAGGAGGCATCCTAACAATCGGGACTTAGCCAGTTGTTCACTCTTTTACATCATACTAATCTACATTCTTATTAAACTATTATGATGGTACACAATGTTGACGTTTAATAATTAGTATAATATGTACATATTTTAACAATTAAATAACACAATATCTTATATCATATCAAAACATACTATATTCTCAATTTGTATTTTATCATATTTATACATTGCAATCAACATAATTAACGCATCAATCATAAACATCAATATATTAGTTGCACAAGTAGACTAGGTATTTAAGTACGGTTAACTTTTAAGACTATTAATACATTATATATTCATCGGATAAGTATTCCTTCGTAATATATGGCTCTGCTTGATAAGAAAACAACGATCGATTAATGTTTTCTATCATCCATATAACTTAACCATTTAGTTGGGATCCGAACGATCGATTAATCGGATGACCCAATATCAAGAAAAACTCGACAGACATGCCTACAAGACGATCGATTTACTTGTGGCAGTCAGTGGAGCAACATACTCTAATATTCCCAGGACACGATCCGATCGATTCTCGTGCCTGGCTCTAGGTGTTTCTGCTGTATCAGGACACGATCCGATCGATTCTCGTGCCTGATTCCAGCTGCATCGAGACACGATCCGATCGATTCTCGTGTCTGATCTGTAACAATCGAAAATGGCTGCCTGTAGTTTTTAATGCATAAGGGCTAATAAAACGCACACAAAAGATCTGAACATATTAAACTAAAACTACATTGAACATAAATTATCTTTACATTATGCACTAAAATCATAGGGAGTGTAATCAACTTTTCTTTTTTTTTTTTTTTTAGCTAGAGTTTAATCAATCCTCACTATCGGAGCCACTGCTGGTATCCGAACCATTCACCTCCAAAGCAGCAATATGTATCCATGGCATCATACGGTCTGCAGCAACTGTTGTGGGTCGTTTGTTTCGCATACCGATTAACCCTGGCACCGGCGCTACTTGATACCTATCCTTGCCTAAAACCTTAGTGACGCGATAGGGCCCTATATATGAAGGCATGAGCTTTTTGCTCTGTCCATCATTGTTAAAGCATGTTTTTGTTATCTTAACAAGATCACCTTCAGTATAAACTCGGGCTGGTTTTCTGCCCTTGTCGAAGGTTTGTTTCTGCTTCACCTGCTCGCTGTCGATCCTATCTTTAACCCCTTGGCGCAAGACACTGATGTCACAATTTTCATCAGAACCTTGGGAGGCAGCATTAAGAATGGGGTTCATTGCACTATTCATGGGGGTTCCGAACAGTACCTCTGACGGCGTCCTACCGGTTGTTTTCTGGACAGTGTTGTTCAGCCCCCACTGAATTTTTCCCAAATGACTATCCCAATCCTTCTCACCGTATTTCACCGTGATTGCTTTTAAGGAGTCAAGAATGGTGCGATTATACCTTTCTACTTGGCCATTCGACCTAGGGCTTGCTACTGTATTAAGAATATGCTTAGTACCCTTATCCAAGCAAAATCGAGTAAACGTGTGAGAAGTGAAACAGCTCCCGCGGTCACTTATAATACGATCAGGAACTCTGAACGTGAAGAATATGTCATCTAAAGCTCTTATTGCGTTTAAACTGTTGGTATTTCTAACGGGCTTAATAAAACAAAATTTGGTGAAACCATCTACTATGACGAGTAAGTGTGTAAAGCCTCGCTTTGATTTGACGAATGGCCCAAGGTGGTCGACATGTATGGTATGAAACGGCACATCTACTTTTACGATAGGGTGGAGTAGACCTTCATTTGACTTTGAATGGGTTTTGGCATATGCACATTCAATACATGAGTTTACATATTTTTTGACGAACTTTGACATTTTCCCAAACCAATAATTTTTCTTTATCCTTTCAAGTGTCTTCTCCACCCCAAAGTGACCAATATCGTCATGGTTCATGCGACATATCTGCCACCTTGCACCCTTCGGCACTACCCAACGGAGGTTATGTTTATTCGACCCTAAATAGCGATACAATTTATTATCTTTTATTAAAAAGTTATCTTTTATGTATTTGAGGCCTTTCTCATCAAGGTCACTATTTAGAATACTTTTTATCCTACAAAGCTCCGCATCACCCAGCTGGAGCGTATGTAGCCAATCCTCATTGCTAATTGACCTAACGGCGGAAACATCTTCGACGAGAGATTCTTCCGAGCTTACAACGGGATTACGGGACAGGGCGTCTACGTGACCCATCTTCACACCTGGCCTATATTCAACGGAACATTGAAATTCCTGCAGCAAGAGCCACCAGCGTGCTATTCTCGGGATCAAGTCTCGTTTTGAAAACGTGGAGCGAAGGGCACTACAGTCTGTGACAATTTTAAACGAATTCCCTAACAAATAGACCCTGAATTTCCGCAGAGAACAAACGACCGCTAAAGTTTCCAGTTCATAAGAGTGGAAATTCTTTTCTTCGGGTGACGTTTGCCTACTATAATACGCTACTGGGCGAAAGGTGTCATTTTCGCTGGTGCGCTGCAACAATATACCTCCAATTCCCAATCTGCTTGCGTCAGTATGAAGCTCTGTTTCTGCCGCTGGATCATATATTGCAAGAATGGGCCTATCAACTAACCTAGCCTTGAGGTTTACAAAAGCTTCCTCCTGATCATTATTCCATGTCCACACGGCATCTTTCTTAAGTAATTTGCTGAGTGGAAATGCAATGCGGGCAAAGTCTTTAATAAATTTACGAAAATAACTCGCCAAGCCAAGGAATTGACGGACATTATGCACATTCTCAGGTCGTGGGAAGTTTGTGACGCTGAGGATTTTCTTCTCACCAGGCCTGACCCCAGCCGCACTGATCTCATAACCAAGATAATCAATTGTATCCCGTAAAAAATCGCACTTAGAGAAATTTAAAGTGAGGTTGGCCTTTTCTATTAACTGTAACACTTCCTCCAGACGATCTAAGCATTCTGTGGGGTCCCGCCCGTATATTAGAACATCATCAAGATACGCGGTTGCCTTACCGAAACGAGCAGACCCTAGGATCGAGTTCATCATACGCTGAAAAACTGCTGGGGCGTTTGCCAAGCCAAATGGCATACGATTGAACTCGTACTGACCATCTGGCGTGACAAACGATGTGAGGTGTTTACTTTGTTCCGAAATAGGGACCTGATAGTACCCGGACGTTAGATCGAGCGAAATGAAACAAGCTTGGCCTGCAAGTCGAGCTATCTCATCCTCCATAATGGGCATGGGATAGCGCTCCTTAACCGTAATTGAATTTAGCATCCGATAATCGACGCACATTCTGAGAGAGCCATCTTTTTTACGAACTAATATAATCGGACTAGCGTACTCCGAAGAAGACTCCCTAACGATCCCTGCATCCAGCATCTCCTTTACCATCACACGTACTTTTTCTCGCTCATAGTGTGATAACCTATAAGGTCGATAGACGACAGGGCGATCGCTGTTTAATTCTATATTCATCGTGGTCGCGTTCGTACAACCTAGATCTTTAAGTGAAGACGCAAAACAATGTTTATACCGTTTGAGCAACTCTAACAACCTCTGCTTAACGCCTTCTGGTACTTTATTACTGACACAAATCTGCTTTTCATCGAAATTATCCTCAATCGCCACAGGTATCTCAGGTGGTTCGAAAACGACCCTACTTACAACGTCTACTCGTTTTGCCCTACACAAAATTGAGTTATCTGAAATCCAGCAAGAACTCGAACAAGGGATTACCGTTATATCGACATGACCACTTTCAGACTGATAGAGACCTCCACAAATAAAATACTGTTTGGTTGGCTTGCCTGCAACACTATTTCTAACTAGGAAACTGCCCCTAAGCGATGGTTCAACTCTTGCCCTTACCGATGCTGCACCATGGAGCTCCACTGCTCCTGCCGTTCTAATCTCAATCAAAGACTCTTGTATACCCGGATCAGAAAGCGGCATTTCCTTGCCGATATCCATGAACTGGAGCTTAGTTGAATCTTTATAAACTATGATATGAGGCTGTTCTGTGTATGACTGACCTATGAGGATAGACCTTTCTAGCAGATTATCACATACAACTTTACATAGAACATGAGCGTTTACTCCATCCACACTAATACTAAGCAACAATCCTCCTTGTGACATGACTAAACCATTGCCAAATCCCCTTAATAACGATGGTATATTGTCATGACTCACTCCTAACTCCCTAACTAATGATTCTTGCACCAGCGTAACCTCACTACCGAAATCTACAAACGCTTGATGTATCGTGCCGTTTATTTGTACATCTTTCATAAATTTAGAACTTGGAAGAGAGGGAGAGTCATGTTCCTGACTGATTGTGTCAATGCACATGGTTTTTGGTACATTGTCATTTTTCACGACCCCGTTATCCTTTTTAGAGAAACATTTATCTGCTGAATGACCTACTTTATGGCATTGTGTGCATTTAATTAGCGGTTTAGGACAAAACAAGAAACTATGACCCTTCTCTTTACAGTTATAACAGCCCGAATCTGCTATTCGACTTTTGATTGGATTGGGTATAACTACTCGAGTGATCGGTTCTGTTTCTAACTTGGTTTCTATCGAAAGATTGATGAGAGTCCTTGCTGCTTATCAAAAATTGCAATAACTGATCAGGGTTAGAAGATCGTAATGCCAGAGCACCAGATTTTAGCGTCCTGTCACTAATCCCATGAATAATGCAATCTACTGCTCGCTTGTCGACTATATCGCATTGATTAAGTAACGCTAACTTTTCATAAAAATAAACTTCTATCGGTTCATTATACCTACTCTTCCTTTTAAGCATGTCCTCCAAGGCCTGGCCGTAATTTTGTTCGCAAGGAAAAGCATTTATTAATTTCTCTTGCCATTTCGGCCAGGTAAACAAAACTGAATTCAGACCTTCGTACCATATTTTGGCGAGGCCTTGGAGTTTCTGCATGGCAAAGTGAGTGACAGTTTTATCATCCCAGCCGTATACACTAGCACATTCATTGACCTTTTTGAGCCAAACATCAATCCTTTGGTTTTTTGTGGAGGGTCGAAATTTGGAAGTATATTCATATGATCAACCTTTTGAAAAGGTCTCGTGTCATGGGTAGACGGCTGAGATGTCAAAGTATCCTTAAAACATTTCAAAATATCAACAATATATTTCTTAGAAGCAGAAGGACTACGTGACCTTTTAGCATATCCCGCGACGCCACGACGCTCAGCAGGATTCATTGCACCGGCACCAGTCTCTGCCCGTCGGTGATCTGGGGACGCGTTGCTGCTGCGATGACTGCGCCGCTGGGTAGCCTGCTGCGAAGTCGCACGTGGCGCGTTGTAGCGGCTACGACTCCGATTGTTGTCCTCGGCATGTAGAAGTCGCTCTCGCTCTTGCAGTAACTGCCTCTCCAGAATCTTCACCCGCTCACGGCTCTGCTCCAGTTCCCGTCCCAGGATCCGAGAAGGGCTGTGGGTACGTAGCCGGCTACGACTGCGTTCCCTCCTTCGGCTCCGGCTCCGATGTTCCTCAGGGTCGGGCGTCTCAAGTTGTCGGTCCATTTTCTATCGCCTCAGAAAAACAAAGAAAACAATTAAGTTTCAAAAGAACACTGTATATAAGATGTGCAGTTGAAGTCTAGACAGCTAAGCATAATATAGATAGAAGAAAGAATTCTATTCGTTTAAGATGTACAAGCTATAATAAATTCTTAAATTTCACGACTGCATATTATGCAAATACCTGCTATATAACCACTATGTGCACGTGATTATTAATATTCAATTTTATTATATTTTCCGTGACCCGGCTGCTTTAGGTATACTTCTGGTATATTCTAGCATAATATCCGACAGAAAAACCACCAGGAACTATAAAAATAATAGCTAGTTTATACTTTTTCTAAAAGGCTAGCTTGCGTCAGGTACCCACAATGTAGGTAGATACAATTTTTTTTTTTAAAAGTACTACACAGTAAGTATCACACAAATGACATTAAAATTCACTTAATGAAAAATAACACTAATGCGAATAGGCAGCCCACCTGTGCGGGTACGTAAATGCAGTAACATATAATGATTGCACATAAATACAGGTTATAATATTACCACGTGGTGATAATAATCACTCGAGTTGGTGGACAGACTAACATGCTTTGTCCGTGAAATCATAATTACAAGTTATGATATTACCACGTGGTGATAATTAGTCACTTGAGTTTGTGGATACACTGACATACTTTATTCGCGAAATTTTACGCAGCTAAATATTAGTGCAACAGCAAATAAAACGATTACTAGTACTAGCAGCTAATAAAATTATATAACTGGGCGTGTACTTACGCGTTGATAGTTAACGCTGTCTTGTCACTTCTGAATTATTAGCATCACCCTGCAGTAAGATAGCGATGAGGGCACCAGGTAAATAATCTAATATTCAACTACATAATTAGCACTTTATTCTTTTACTCTATTTAAACTATTTTTAACAATTTTAACAAAAGAGTGAATATTAGCAACACTTGTACCACTTTTACTTATTCTCTCCGCACCTCTTTTTCGAGTGAGTCCAAAAATTCCCAAAGCCTCCCGCCAGCTCATGACCGTTGAGGTGGGAGAAAACAAATCTGATTGGTTCCCGCCTTTTCCGCGCGATCACGCGCCAACCGGCGTCAACCAATCACCGACAATCACAGAATGACAACTGATAGTCCATTTAAAGATAAAGTTGCCAACATGAAAATAAAAATATAATGAAATTATAAAGCTAATCAAATTAAAATCCTAACAATTTGAATAAAAAACTTTTCTATTCTATTCTATTCTATACCCCTTCCAAGTTAGCCCGCTTCCATCTTAGACTTCATCATCACTTACCATCAGGTGAGATTGCAGTCAAGGGCTAACTTGTAGTTGAATAAAAAAAAAATGCTCGCCGATAAAGCCCAAATTAGACGGTGCCCCGTTCATCGTTAATTTTTTTTTTATTTGACAAGCCAACAACATTTATGCACAAATAATTACATAAGCATAAACAAAATACTTACTTACTACTAATAGACACATAACATAAACATCAAAAAGCTGTGCTAACTTTTCGGAGTTAAGTATATGCGTTTTAAGTATTTAAATATCACTTGCTTTAACGGTGAAGGAAAACATCGTGAGGAAACCTGCATGCCTGAGAGTTCTCCATAACGTTCTCAAAGGTGTGTGTGTGTGTGTGTGTGTGAAGTCTGCCAATCCGCTTGGCCAGCGTGGTAGACTATGGCCAAAACCTTAGACTTTGACGTTAGACTTAACACAGAGGTCACTCTGAGAGGAGACCCGTGCTCTGTAGTGAGCCGGTACCGCCCGGTAATGGGTTGATCATGATGATGATGATGATAAACAGCAATAACAGGCATGTACAAATGACTCATATATTCGGACGAATTCTTCGTATAATTATGATCGAACTTCACTAACAGGTAAGTTCGTTTAATCATTAAGCATTGGCATATGTATGAATTTAGATAAGGCATGTACAAATGATTTCATTTGAGAACGGTTTGAATTTGAGACGGTTCATTTTCGATGACTCGTCGATGAAGCCTCGAAAATTAAAGCTAAATTCCCGGAAAATGAACCGTCGAATTTGTCCATAGACTATTATTATCCTAGATAGATGTATCATAAAATACTTACCTTTTATGTTTTGATTAATAAAATTAATTACAAGTTTACAAGTTAATTAGATAACAAAATTATTCATAGATTAATCAAAAATTAAAATCAAAATGCGTAAATCAACAAATTAATATACTTACTTAGGTAGGTACGAGTTACGATCCACGAGTGAAGCTTCCCATTAGACTAAGTAGATCAGAGACAATTATTTAGAAATCACACTATCACTACATTGTATAAAACAAAGTCGCTTTCTCTGTCCCTGCCTACGCAACGGATTTTGATGCGGTTTTTTTTAATAGATAGAGTGAATAGTGATTCAAGAGGATGGTTTGTAATTAGAAAAATTGGACCCGGTAGGTGGCGCTAATATCGGTATGCAAGAGGGCAGATCGACGTCTGCCGGGTCCGCTAGTAATCTATACTTACTAATAAATAAAATTGAAGTGTCTGTCTGTAATTTCGAAATAACTACCACATATTAAGCTCATATGGTTATTTGAACGATACCATAACCGAATCACACGTTTTTAAAATTTTTGTCTGTCTGTCTGTCTGTTTGAACGGGCTAATCTTCGGAACGGCTGAACCGATTTTGACGGGACTTTCACAGACAAGTAGAGGATTAACCAAGGAGTAACATAGGCTACTTTTTAACCGACTTTCAAAAAAGGAGTTGTGTTGAAATCGGTAAGTACCTATGTTAAAAAACGCCCTGATAGGTAAGTATTTTACGGCCGACCGACGCGACGCTCGCGCTGCACGGAACTCCCCGCGCCCGCCGCGCCGCGCCGCGCCCCTGCGCCCTGCGTCCGCCGTACGCGGTACCGCGGTACGCCGCCGCGCGGCGGGGGGCGGGTGGACCAGAAATCTACTTATCCCTCAGGATTTGTGAAAAACCGAAATTCACGCGGGCGAAGCCGCGGGCAAAAGCTAGTATTATATAGAGGAAAATGTGTGTGTGTATATTTGTTACTTTTTAACGCTCCAACTACTGAACCGATTTGGCTGAAATTTTGAATGGAGATAGATTATACCCTAGACTTAACACATAGGTTACTTTTTATCCTGAAGACATCCAAAAATTGCTACGCCAATAAAGTACCTACTTACCTAACTACGTCTTACTTAAAAACTGCACACACCCACAGCCCACTATACTTTCATCAATAAACTATCATTAATAAACTCGATTTTATTAATGACTAGATGATGCCCACGGCTTCGCCCGTGTGGATTTAGGTTTTTAAAAATCCTGTGGGAACTTGTGATTTTCCAGAACAAAAAGTAGCCTATCTGTAGTAACCCGTCCCCAAAAAGGAAAAATTCTGTGGGATCCCTAAGATTTCGGAATGCAATTCCTTACAGCGTCAGGGTTGAGGTTGAGGAGTTGGATATGGATATACCTACTTGAGTTCATTCAACGATAAAGTCTTTAATTGGTACCCCCAATATCAATTTAAATAACCGACAGTTTCTAAATCCCATTGGTTTTGGGGATCAGGTCCCCTACAGCATTAGGATTGAGGAGTTGGAATCCAAATTTTTCGTGGGACAGTGTCGCAATGTTTCTCTATCGATTAAAAAAAATTACGCAAATCGGTTCAGAAATCTCGGAGATATCGGTGTACATAGGTAGAAAAACACAACTCCTCCTTTTTTGAAAGTCGGTTAAAAAAGTAGCCTATGTTACTCCCTGGTTAATTCTCTACTTGTAAGTGAAAGTCCCGTCAAAAACGGTTCAGCCATTCCGAAGATTAGCCCGTTCAAACAGACAGACAGACAGGCAGACAGACAGACAGACAAAAATAAAAAACGTGTGATTCGGTCATGGTACCGTTCAAATAACCGTATGAGCTTAATATGAGGTAGTTATTTCGAAATTACAGACAGACACTTCAATTTTATTTATTAGTAAGATATAGATAGAGTGTATTTTTGTTTGAACAACTTTTGTCCATTGAAAAATCTAATATAATAAAATCGTAGACTTGCCGTATCTGTACATTGAAGATTTTTGCAAAATAATAACTGGGGGATGTTAGGGATAAGTAATAGAACGTAAAAAAACTTTTTTTGAAATTGTCTGTTTGTCTGTTTATCTGTTTGTCTGTATGTTTGTGCGCGCATCACATAAAAACTACTGAATGGATTGAAATAAAACTCGGCATGATTTAAGTTCATACTATGGGTATGGAGTAACATATAGGATACTTTTATCCCGAAATTCAGCACGGTTCCCTAGGGAGAGGGGATGAAAGTCAAAATGTGTACTTAGCTGTAATTCGTTAACGGGTGGTCCGATTTAATTGATTATTTTTTTGTTAGAAAGGAAATACTTTTTAGATTACTGGCTAATCTCTGAAAGGCTGGATCGATTTTGATGGGACTTTCACTGGCGGATGTTTACATTTTGATCTACCTAAACATCCGCCAGTGAACTTTTAACAGTTTTTAGCAAGGTATGAGCTCAAAGGAGCTTAGGAAAAACTAAATGATTCTCACGGGATTTTTAAAAACCAATGTCCACGCGAACGAAGTCGCGGGTGTCCGCTTGTAGAGTAATAATTCTATTCAGACACACCAAACAGGTCCTGTTCCTAAAAACAAAAGCCAATGCCGTTTACAGAACTATAATACTTAGCTGGTCTAGATATATTTTTTTATAAGCATTTCTATAAAAAGTGAATCAAATTTAGTAAGGCGCGGGGCGCGCGGGGTGTGAAATAGGAACCGTGCAGAAACGGATGTTTGAAATTTGGTTGTTTGAAAGGTTAAAGGAAAAACCGAATGACGAGTTATTATCGTATTCATTAGTTACCTTCGTAACTCTTTACTTACTTTACTATTACACTTTACTCTTTACTATTACACTTTAGCTATAAATTAGTCTAAGAGTCCTCTACATATTTATCATTGAGTTCAATATCCTAGGTAAGTACCTATTATAAAATGTAGTCCCCCGCCGCGTCTCTCTATCTGTCTGTGTGTTTGTTCGCGTTCTCAAAAACTACTGAACGGATTTTCGTGCGATTTTCATTACACAAAGAGTGATTCATGAGGAAGGTTTGTACGTGTATAATTTGTTAAGGTTTCAAGCCCTTTCATTTGTTACCTATATTAAGGGAGTTGTGAAAAAATATATAATCCACAATTATGTAGCGGCGGCCATCTTGGATTGATTTTCATCAAACATAGCTAACAACACTCTCGACTAATTCACCTTTCATACAAAAAAAACCGCATTCAAATCGGTTCACCCGTTTGAGCGCTACAGGGGAACAGACAGACACACACGCACACACACACACACACACACAGACCCGTCAAACTTATAACACTCCATCGTTTTAACGTCGGGGGTTAAAAACTATGTATGGTGGGAAGATGGACGATGATGGTCTATACAGAAAAGTTCGTGATGGTATATAGTTCGTTCGGTAACTTAGTGTCGGTACAGGCGCAGGTGCTCTTAGTATTCTGCTTTTATTTTTATTACTTTTTTTCTGTTTGTAATTTTTTTTCTATTCTAACAGAATCTCCGAATAGTCTGCCAATCCACACTTGGCCAGCGTGGTAGACTATTGTTAAAATCCTTCTCATTTTGTGAGAAGACCCGTGTTCATGAGAATATTATATTTTATGTTTATGGTTATATTGTAATAAAATACGAGTATAAAAAAATATAAAAAGGAAAGAGAATTTTAATGAAAAAATATGAGTAGGTATAAAACGCCAAAACCCCTTGTGCCTGTACACCCCACGCGGCATGCTTTGAAGTCACGGCGGTGTCTTTGGCAAAACACCGCGCGGCGGAGGCGGCTAGACACAAAAGGTGACCGTAAGAAAACGAACAGACTATACCTATAGATATCTATGTTTTAAGAATAGCTTACTATATTATAGTCTGTTCGTTTTCTTACGGTCGCCTTTTGTGTCTAGCCGCCTCCGCCGCGCGGTGTTTTGCCAAAGACACCGCCGTGACTTCAAAGCATGCCGCGTGGGGTGTACAGGCACAAGGGGTTTTGGCGTTTTATACCTACTCATATTTTTTCATTAAAATTCTCTTTCCTTTTTATATTTTTTTATATTCGTATTTTATTACAATATAACCATAAACATAAAATATAATGTTCTCATGAACACGGGTCTTCTCTCAAAATGAGAAGGATTTTAACCATAGTCTACCACGCTGGCCAAGTGCGGATTGGCAGACTATTCGGAGATTCTGTTAGAATAGAAAAAAAATTACAAACAGAAAAAAAGTAATAAAAATAAAAGCAGAATACTAAGAGCACCTGCGCCTGTACCGACACTAAGTTACCGAACGAACTATACCCATTCTACCTTCTAACAAGAGATAAAGTTCGTACTTAAACTAAACCCGACTACTCTTAATAATAATAATCTATACATATAATAAAATCGTAGACTTGCCGTATCTGTACATTGAAGATTTTTTGCAAAATAATAACTGGGGGATGTTAGGGATAAGTAATAGAACGTAAAAAAGCTATTTTCGAAATGTTTGTGTGTTTGTCTGTGTATCTGTTTGTCTGTATTTTTGTGCGCGCATCACGCAAAAACTACTGAATGGATTGAAACGAAACTTGGTTTTCTTAATTTGAATAGTTTGTGACGGACGCAACAAGTTTTTTTGGTAGGTGTAAGTAGTACTTATTTGCTTTCAATTTGTTTCTTCGCTTTTTACTGCTCTCTTCACGCGCTTCTTCATACAAACGTATTACGCCTATTATTCTAATATTTGTCGCAATAGATCTAAAGTTAAGCCAGATATCAATTTATATCTCCATTATCTATGCCGTAAAATAAAAAAAATTATAAAATTATATTTATTTTGAAAGTTATGATGATTGAAAAATCACTATTTTTTGGGCAAATTTTGAGGCAACTTCGTGCGTAAATAAACTATATAAGAAAGACAAATGTCTTTAGTTTATGTAATAAATTGCCAAGTATTTGCTAAAATAGGCGTAATTCCAAACCTAGATTTGCATATTTTTACTTTGCCATTTTTCACTAAAAAATCATGATATCTCAAGCAAAATTCATTATAGGGGTGAGGTGCGGTGGGAAGGGTGAGATAGACACGAAGAAGGAGCGAGTAGCGGCCGATTTCGCACGATCTATCATCTATGACATAATTAGTCAACTACAAAACGTAAACAGCAAATATGTCACACATTACGTATAATTAGCATTTTTGTTGTTTATTTTAGCCTACTTATTTTGCTAATTGTAATTCACTGCTCTTTTATTCTATTGTAGACTCGTCAGCTAGAGATTAATTATCGATACGGATACAAATATAGACTTTTTCCAAGCCGGGCCCGCAAAAATCCTCGACGAACACGAAGAGAAAGGAACAAACATCAGCTAATGATGCGTAAGTAGTAAGTACCTATCTACTTGGTACAAGCTGACTCCCCCTGCTTCATAAAAATGCTAGAAATAAAAATGTTATAAACAGTAATACTAAATATGAGTTTTACGTCCAGTGTTCCGAAACGAATGAACTAAGGTCGAGTCCAGACTAACACCTTCCAAATTATATAACACTAGCGGTCCGCCCCAGCATCGCCCGTGGTACATATTATATAGCCTATAGCACTCAAGATTCACATACATATCCAACGGTGAAAGAATTTTTGAAATCGTTCCAGTAGTTCCTAAGATTAGCGCGTTCAAACAAACAAACTCTTCAGCTTCATAATATTAGTGTAGATGAAATATAACCACTACCGCCACTACAGCCTTTTTAACGTCCCATTGCTGGGCACAGGCCTTATCTTTCATAGGAGAGAAGGATTTAGAGCTTAGACCCACCACGCTGCTCCAATGCGGGTTGGCGGGCTTTTGTCACATGATAGTGAAAATAACCGGGAACAACTGCCGTGCTCTCCGAGGCACAGGGGTTTCTAAATCCCTCTCTCATAGGAGAGAGGGATTTAGAGCTTAGACCTGTCACGCCTTAGACTGCATCATCACTTAACATCAAGTGAGATTGTATTGTATTGTATTTATAGAGGGGACGCCTGCCGTCAACAGGCGGGTGATCAGTCCTATGTAAGGACCATTTCACCCAATTCCCCGTGTTTGGACACAGGTTACTGGTGTCCTGGCAGTCTACCCCCCTCAAACCTTCCCACGACTTTCGTAAACCTAAGAATGTATACCCGTCTTCTTTTTAGGGTTCCATACCCAAAGGGTAAAAACGGAACCCTATTAATGTCACTCGGCTGTCTGTCCGTCTGTCTGTCCGTCCGCCGGTCACATGTCTCTAGCTCATAGACTAAATGAGTTACAAACCTGAAATTTTGGTATTTGGTGTAAAACGTTAACCCAAAACTAAATATTGAATTAGAAATTGAATTAAATTATTTTTCAGGGGGGCTCATACATGAGAAAGGAGCCGAAAAAAAATTTTTTTTAACCTAGCTTGTATCATAGTTTAGAACTTATTAAGTAGAGCACGATATATATTTTTTTAATTTTTTTCTTAAAAAAATAAGGAAATGGGGGGCCATCACAGTTTTAGACCATTTTTGTGACGGGGGCTGTCTCAAAAACTAAACCTATAATCTAACCTAACCCTTGTATATTATGTACCATATACCTACTGTATTAACAAATACTAAAAACAACGATTTATAAAGTAATTTGAAAGCTGTGACCAAAACAAACGAACACTTTTTGGGTTTTTCTTTCACGGTTTGTTGCGATGTCTAGCTCGGAAATGAAATATTTCTTACGCCCAAAATATATGTTGATCATAATTACGTACGGAACCCTAAAAGAGCGAGGCCGGACTCGTACTTGGCCAGTTTTTTGATAATATCGTTACCTTGCCAATAAGTACATAGGGCACTCAGGTATGAATTGAAAGCTGGTTTCTTTTTCTCCACACTCTGGACAGGATGGGTCTTCTACGAGTCTCATTATTGTAAGATTAAGCAGATAGTGTCCAGTTGTTATACCTGCTACCAGTGCTATATTAGTTCTGCTTTGTGACATTAACTGCTTTATTTTCTTCTTCTTTAATGATTTCAGGAACATTTTTGACTGCCTATATTATGTGGACTTATTCCATCTTGAGTTTTATTCTCTTTCCACGATTCCTTCTATTACTCTCTTGGTGATCGTGTATGGAATGAGTAGGCTAGGTTTGGGTCCGCAGAATTACATACATTTTATGTCATGCTAACTATAGGTGAATGGTTTTATAATGTTCTAACCCAACCTAACTTCCGATCTATACAAGATTAGTTTGTATGCGAACTACTCTTGTATAATTTGGAAGATCTTGATTAAAAAGTAATTTAACAATCTATACGCTACCAGTTTCACACCCTTGCGGTTTGGCTTTGTATAGAATTGAAATACACGTAACCGTGCACAAACTCCAAGGAATCACTCTACAGTACAGCTGTACTGACTTCGGCCCAAAAGTTTTTGCAAAAGGTCAATGTTACGTAGGCGTATCAGAGTGAAGTCTTTGGACAGAATAGGTATATTAGACTTCAGCAATAGGTCTGGCAATATCAGAAAACATATTAGTGACATAAATGTATACCTTTATGGTTATAACTTCGTACGTAAGAATGATAACTCGATGTGTTATATATTAAAACCTTCCTGAACGTATGTAAATTACGATAGTGAAACAATCATCAAAATAGGTTCATTAGTTGCGGAGATAATCGCGAACATACTTACATATATACATACATACATACTTACATACATACTGACATACATACTTACATACATACTTACATACTTACATACATACTTACATACATACATACGGGTCGAATACAGAACTTCTTTTTTTTGAAGTCAGTTAAAAATTAGTGTGCAATACAGTATTTTAGGAGCTACTTTCGGAATATTTTGTGGGCGAAAGAGAATTAATAGATATACGATTAAATGCCACCCTTTTTTAATTGATGATTTTTTATCGCTTATAATCTCTAAACACATTGTTTACTTTTTAGATGTTCTCGGAGCCTTATGAATTGTGCTCAGGGCAGAAAATATTTGAACGAGCGAAGAACCATCATGATAACGAGTAAATAATATTTCAAAAACCAATAAAAATACAGTTATATAATTATTGTGTGCTTATGATTATATGATAATCAAAATATACTGGGACAGGGTAGTCAAAGCGAACTACCATGTATTTTATAATACATACATTACATGTTTCAAAGAACATTGAGCAAAATTCATGTTACGTCATTTCGCTTTGACTCTGCGCTAATATGTCTTGAGATTTGATCCCTTACGTGCATGGCGTACATATTATTATAAGTACTTTTATTTTATAATACGAACCGTCTAGTTGTGTCCTAATATCTTTTTTCTCTTTTGTGTCATTTTGCTCATCATTCAGACTAAGTACTAAAAAGTTAGGACGTACAAGTTTAAATTTTAGTAGTTTTGATGTTTAAATAAATGACTTTAAATAACTTTCTTATTTTATTTCCAATATTTGGTATCCTTAGCGACCATGCAAAAGACACGGTGTGGCACCGGCACCACTGAATTTTTCATATATTATGTAAGTATAAAAGTTGGTAAGTACCTATCTACGAAGATCATGAATACATCAATGTAATAAGGTGGATTCACGTTATTCATAATATAATGTAGATTCAGCCATATTTTACATAGAATATAATATATTCACATTTAAAAAATGTGTGAAATATTATACCTAGATACACATAGTTCTGTTATTTTACATTTCATAATATTGTCTTGTATGATTTTGTTTTATATTGTGCAGGCTCTAAGTAGGTTTACGAATATACAGTATGTAGGAAAAAACCCTGTCAGATCCGTGACGTTGTAATTAGGTATCGTGAGATGGTTCTATTTATGGTAATAATTTTGAAATACTAAGTAAAAAAATTACCCCTAAAAAAACTAAAATTTAATTCTATCAAATAGGGAAAATCACATGGTAACACAGACGCGGCGTCAGCGCTCGGTAGGTATCGGGTAGGTACCTACCTATCGGGTACAAAGTACAGATCGAGTTTATTGTAGTAAGACACGTGCCGGCCAGTCGAGTCTTTGAAGAAGCCGACGCCGCCTTTCGGTATGAACTGGCGGCATTTATGTCGGCTTTTAACAAAGCGAAATTTGTGTACCTAAACCAGGGATTCCCAAAGTGGGGATCGACATCGACCACAGGGGTCGACAAATGAAAACTGATTTTGGGGGTCGACGAGGTGTCGAACCCTGTTAATTAACACAAGTTCTTAAGCAGGGTATT
The DNA here is from genome assembly GCA_920104075.1 of Melanargia galathea. Lineage (NCBI taxonomy): Eukaryota > Metazoa > Arthropoda > Insecta > Lepidoptera > Nymphalidae > Melanargia > Melanargia galathea. The sequence goes on from OV049878.1 coordinate 11,160,667, forward strand.
CACCTAGACGTATAGCATGTAACGTATTTGATACTGTATCAACTTGCAAGTGGGTACGGCTCGTCCACGGTCGTGTTGCCGTCCACGCGCACATTGGGAGCTGCCTTTGTGTTCGCAGTGATACCGCCACTCGGCGGGACACTGCGAACTTACTGCGTTTCACGCGCGAACGGCTTGCAGCGGGCTCGTACCTAGGCCTTCGTACTCACTTGATACAGTATCAGATACATTACATGCTACACGGGTAGGTGAGTACCCTGCTTTATTCAAAATTTCAAGTTACCTAAGTTGTGTTACGTGTACCAACTTGTTATAAGAATGATAAATTTTTTTTACCAATTAATGATGTCAAGTTTACTCACTTAACCAACCGCAAAGTTTTTAAATTGGTAAATATTTTGTATCAATAGAAAAAACTAGAGGTAGGTTTTTAATGTAATTGGGTTATGGGGGTCTAAGCTATCACTAATTCATTTTGGAAATGGGGTCTCTTGCCCAAAACACTTTGAGAATCTCTGGTGTAAAGGAATAGTAATAAAATAAATAAACTTATTTCAAGGTCGGGATAGCTTAAGGCATCTTCACATTATGCTCATTACGCGTTAGGGTTAAATAGTATGGAGGTATGTCTAGTGTTACAGTTTGCTGCTAAACAACGACTTGTTCTGTCAGCGGCAGTAATTACGCACGCAAATGCATACAGCCGGCTGCGATACGCGCGCTATCTGATTCAATCAGCAGTTTTATTCATAAAATTATTCGGTAGTTTTTATTTTGATCACACTAACCAATTCAGTAGGTAATTGAGCGTGAGTCTGTGGCTCAGCTCAGGTCACTGACTGAGAGTGTGAGCTGGGTGATTTGATGCTTTTTAGGGTTCCATACCCAAAGGGTAAAAACGGAGCACTATTAATCTCACTCTGCTGTCTGTCTGTCTGTCTGTCTGCCTGCCTGTCTGTCCGCCTGTCTGTCCATCCGGTTGTTTGTGCGCTCGTCACAGGTCTCTAGCTCGTAGTAGTTCGTAAGCTGTGACCGAACAAACGAACATTTTTTGGGTTTTTCTTTCACGGTTTGTTGCGATGTCTAGCTCGGAAATTAAATATTTCGTACACCCAAAATATTATGTTGTTCATAATTATGTACGGAACCCTAAAAGAGTGAGGCTCTCTCGAGTCAAGACCGACTCGCAGTTGGCCGTTTTATTTTATTTTAGTCGGCAAACAATATGCTGCGCCGGTCGATTCTAAGCTTATTGTGAACACGCCTTTACAGGCTTACACGTGCCAGCGGTATTTACAAAAGGTGCCGCCCGCCGACTCTGGTGTTGTCACATTTCAAAAATTTGCACGATTTTGGGGAATTTGGGCACTAAAAATGTGCATTTTAAATTACAATAACATTTTTATCTTAATGAATAAAATTTTTTAAATATTTTTTTCAGTGATTATTTATTTATTTATTTATTTATTGTGATATCTGTGGGTTAACAATATACCCCTTTCGGATCTGACAGGGTTTTTTCCTACATACTGTATAAACAAAGTTTTGACAACGAAAATATATTATGTTACTTAGTCTGGACCCACCCTTTTGTCAATTATTTTTATAGATTTGTAAAATAATTATTATCACATTATCCTACAATATCTATACTACTTAATATAATAAAGCGGAAGAGTTTGTTTGTTTGTTTGTTTGTTTGTTTGTTTGTTTGTTTGTTTGAACGCGCTAATCTCTGGAAGTACCTATCGGATTTGAAAAATTCTTTTTGCATTTGGTAGTCCTATTTTTGGGGCAGGTTATAGGCTATTTAATATTCCTAAAATCCTCCCCTAAGGGGGTAAAATAGGGGTAGAAAGTTTGTATGAAAGTCCTATGTTTTTAAAGTTACAGACCTGAAAATCGGCATTTAGATTATTAGTTTTAAATAATAAAACTCTGTATATTTTATTTTGAAAAATCTTCCCTTAAGGGTGGTAAAATAGGGGATGAAAGTTTTAATGGGAACTAAAAACGATAGCAGCGCCCTCTGGCGGTCTAACTTGAAGCGATCACAGCGCCCTCTGGTGGCCAAAACTGTAAACTAAAAACGATCACAGCGCCCTCTAGCGGCTTAAGCCGGAAACTTGAAGCAATAGCAGCGTCCTCTAGCAGCCAAAACTGGAAACTACAATCAATTGCAGCGCCCTCTGGCGGCCAAAACTGGAAACTAAAAAACGATCACAGCGCCCTCTGTCGGCCTAAGCCGGAAACTTGAAACAATAGCAGAGCCCTCTAGCAGCCAAAACTGGAAACTAAAAACGATTGCAGCGCCCTCTGGCGATTTAAGCTGGAAACTTGAAGCAATAGCAGAGCCCTCTAGCAGCCAAAACTGGAAACTAAAAACGATTGCAGCGCCCTCTGGCGGTTTAAGCTGGAAACTTGAAGCAATAGCAGCGCCCTCTAGCAGCCAAAACTGAAACTAAAAACGATCGCAGCGCCCTATGTCGGCCAAAACTGGAAACTAAAAAACGATCACAGCGCACTCTGGCGGCCTTAGCCTGAAACTTGAAGCAATAGCAGCGCCCTCTAGCAGCCAAAACTGGAAACTAAAAAACGATTGCAGCGCCCTCTTGTGGCCAAAACTGAAAACTAAAAACGATTGCAGCGCCCTCTTGCGGCCAAAACTGGAAACTAAAAACCCGAATTATAGAGATAGATGAAGAATGCCCTGACTTAAAACATAGGCTACTTTTTATCCTGGAAGAATCCACAGTTCCCACGGGATTTTGAAAAAACCCAAATCTACAGCTATAGGTAGATCACTATAGCAAACTACCTTGATAGTAAGTATAAAGGTTGGAAAAGGGAGCGGGAACGGGAACCGGAAATCTATGATTCCCTCAGGATTTGTGAAAAACCGAAATTCACGCGGGCGAAGCCGCGGGCAAAAGCTAGTAATATTATAAATGTGAAAGTGTGGATGTTTGGATGTTTGTTACTCAATCACGCCGCAACTACAGAACCGATTTGGCTGAAATTTTGAATGGAGATAGCTTATGCCCTGACTTAAAACATAGGCTAGGCTTTTTATTCCCGGAAAAATTCACAGTTCCAAATCCATAGCAACAGCTATAGGTACATTACTATAGCAAACTTCTTTGAAAGTAGGTATAAAGGTTGGAAAAGGAAGCGGGAACAGTAACCGGTAACCTAGGTAAATGAAAAGGAAGTACCTAGGCATGATATGGTTGTGTAATACGTTTGTACTGTCCATATGTCAGTCTTTCTCGCTTTAGTTTTACGTGTACGGTACAAAGTGACAGTAGCTATGGTAGCTGCATACTCTTCTTTACTGACGACGTCTCGCTCTCGAAATGCAGGACGAGACAGCAATATTTTAGGCTCCACCCACCAACGATTTCTCGCATGCATAAAGCGCGTTCTTAACAAACTAATATTGATTTTATAACACGCAAAAAATATTCGCTAGCTTCATAATAGAACATCCAAGTTAAACCATTTCAATTTAATTCAATTTCTTTATTTGTATAGATTCAGTAGGTACATACATTGGTGTTACATTAAAATAAATACAAATGTCAGCACTACAATCTGCCGTGGATCGGAATACAAAAATATAATATACCTACTTGCTTATTTTAATTAGTTATAACTAAATACAATTTCAAATAAAACAACAAAAACAATAAAAAATCTATCAATTTAACAATAAAAGCATCATTTTTCTTAAAACATTTGAATTACTCGTAATCTAATCTATATCTAGATATATCTATTACCTATATAAAAATCAATGCCACTTTTCGTTGTAATTTTATAACTCAAGAACGGGCTCACCTATCCAAACCACCTATCTATAGTAAAAATGTTTATGCTTTGTTCGGACTATTTAGTAGATGGTTTATGTGAAGTTTGCACAAAATCGGTCGAGCGGTTCGTCATTTATCACATTTTTAATTTTTTAACTCCCGACGCAAAAACGACGGGGTGTAATAGTTTTACGTGTCTGTGTGTGTGTGTGTGTGTGCGTGTGTGTGTCTGTCTGTTCCCCTGTAGCGCTCAAACGGGTGGACCGATTTGAATGCGGTTTTTTTGTTTGAAAGGTGAATTAGTCGAGAGTGTTGTTAGCTATGTTTGATGAAAATTGATCCAAGATGGCCGCCGCTACAAAATGGCGGATTAAATATTTTTTCACAACTCCCTTAATATGGGTATCAAATGAAAGGGCTTGACTAGTACAATAGCTCTATGCAAATCCAAGATGGCCGCCGCCACAAAATGGCGAATGTCGGGGGTTTTTTTAATTTTAAATTTATACTTGTACGTAGATAATTATACTGATGTAAATTTAGTCTGTTTTTAAATGATTTTTAACTGATCGCAAACCGGTTGCACTTGATTTAGCACTTGATAAAACTAACTACCGGCAGATACTCGCTTGTATATTTAATGATCGGTATTCGGAACCTAATGCTATTCTTCAAACAAATAATTACGGATGTGCAGATGGATTTTTCACATGGTCTCCTCTGAGAGGAGACCCGTGCTCTGTAGTGAGCCGGTAATGGGTTGATCATGATGATGATGTTGAGATGGATTTTATAACAATTTCCGAAAATATTTTTCTTATTATAATTAATTAAGTATAATAAGTAGGTATTTTATATTTAAGGAACTGACATCTCGGACAAATTGTATGAAGTTCTAAGATGGCGGCCGTAGTTCCATTTTTCGCCATTTCACAGAAATGTTGGTCGCACTATAATCTGCATTTCTCTGGTTCAAAACGGGAACTAGTGAACTAAAGGAGATACTTAGTTCACTAAGGAACTGGGAACTAAGCTGGTTAAGACCTTTTTTTTTTTGACGTGGTGGAAAACCTTTTATAGGGACCCCCGTTCTGCGGCCTAATGCGGCAGAACGAAGGTTATGTGGGACTCCAACAGGTATACCCACTAAAAACCACCACGGCATGACCCTCATGCTGTCTGTGCTGGACGCCTGGGGAACCCAAAGTATGCATCCCAGGCGTCCGACAGCCGCCCCAGCTGGGGCTCCCGCTCGCCTCTGGGCTGTCCCTCCAGAGGCTCGCGCCCTCCCATAATTTTTTAACGAGGTTTTCTTCCTCCCGCGATGGGCATCGCTGCCCCCGCCCCGGGGTGTCTCACCCCCAGTTTCATCCGCAGTGCCCTCTGCTAATCAGAGGGACACGCGGAGAAAGCTCCCTCCGCCAGGTCATTGGCCATGGCTAACAATATCCCCGTAGGAAAATTATTAACCATGTTACCAGGGCGCACCGGCTCGAATACTGCGCTTCCCCTCGGACGTATCCAAGAGGACCAGCAGCACCCAGGCACACTTGGAGGTTACCTGACTAGCACCCCAAGCTGGTTAAGACCCATAAAAACAAAAATTATTACAAAATTCTGAAGTGGCCAAGATTTCGTGCCGCTAAGTATAATAATAATAGTATACTACTGTTTACTTATTTCAAAATTTTTTAAAAGTAGATTTTTTTTTGTAGTAAGTATTAGTTTTTTTTTAAAGAGCGACCGGCGAGTTTTTATTCCACTTGACGATTTAAAGAAACTTGTGAAAGCTTATTTCAACAAGCTGTATTTTAGGAAAAATTATACCGACTTCTTCTTCTAATCTCAAAGAAATCTGTGTGCCAATCAAAAACTATTGTAATATAAAGGGTGTAGTCAGACATGTTGCTCAAAACGCGTCCCATACATTCAGTACATGATTCTGGGTTCCCCAGTGGTGAAATTTTTCGTCGGATTTTCCATGAAATTTACTTTTTTTTTACCTCTTTTTTAAAATATATATGTATTTATATGTAAATATGTCTATCAGTCGGCTGTTACCTATAACACAGGCATTAAGTTGCCTACTTTAGGAACAGACGACCGTGTGTGTATGTGTGAGTATTTATTTATTTATTTACAATAGTGCTATTCTACTAGTCAAGCCCTTTCATTTGATACCCATATTAAGGGAGTTGTGAAAAAATATGTGATCCGCCATTTTGTAGCGGCGGACATCTTGGACCGATTTTCATCAAACATAGCTAACAACACTCTCGACTAATTCATCTTTCATACAAAAAAAACCGCATTCAAATCGGTCCACCCGTTTGAGCGCCACAGGGGAACAGACAGAACACACAGATACGTCAAACTTATAACACCCCGTCGTTTTTGCGTCGGGGGTTAATAAAATAAAGATCTTAATTCTTCCTACATTTGCAGTTATTTAAGTTAGTTTTTTATAAAATATAAAACATTTGTTTATTATAAAATATAAAAATAATATTGCTTATAATACTATAAGTATATCTTGAAAAATTAAATCTAGTCTCGAAATCTTTAGAATTAAAACACTAAATATTCAATAAAAGAAATGGAAATTTTAAGTTCTAAATCTTGACAATCTAAATCGAAATCTTGAGACCAAAATATGATACCTAAATAAAGATCTTCATTCTTTCTAAATTCGCAACTATTTAATCATCAGCAGGGCTATTCTGTAAAGCCATTTTCGAATTATAGAGAGTGAATTCGAGATGAGTTTGCTAATTTGTACTCTGTAAAACTCGATAGCACAGGTCTTCTCACTCAAACTCACTTCACTTCGCAAGTGCGTAGCAGTAGGGCTATTCTCTAAAATACCATCTCGATATCGAAGCTCACTCAAGTGAAATAACTCGCTTCGAAAGCAAACTCACTTCACCTTGGTTTGATATTCTGTAAACATCTGCTACGCACTTGCGAAGTGAAGTGAGTTTGAGTGAGAAGACCTGTACTATCGAGTTTTACAGAGTACAAATTAGCAAACTCACCTCGAATTCACTCTCTATAATCGAAAATGGCTTTACAGAATAGTCCTGCTGATGTTTACAGAATATCAAACCAAGGTGAAGTGAGTTTGCTTTCGAAGCGAGTTATCTCACTTGAGTGAGCTTCGATATCGAGATGGTATTTTAGAGAATAGCCCTACAGTACCAGGAATCGCTAGCGAGTATCATGCGATCAATCATGCGATCATATTACGATCGAGCGACCAGAAAAATTCAAGGTATGTGTATGACTAGATTTATTTACTAGTAAGAAGTTATATTCATTAACATTTTTACCCAGTGAACAAAATAATTATGGTTTACTGTTCATTATTTTTTTCACGTACCGTCTTCTGCTTATGTTGACGGTTTAAGACCGCTCTCTTCACGCGCTTCTCCATACAAACGTATTACGCCTATTATTCTAATATTTGTCTCAATAGGTCTAAAGTTAAGCCAGATATCAATTTATATCTCCATTATCTATGCCATAAAATAAAAATATTAGTAAAATTATATTTATTTTGAAAGTTGTGACGCTTGAAAAATCACTATTTTTGGGCAAATTTTGGGGCAACTTCGTGCGTAAATAAACTATATAAGAAACTAGAAAATTGAAAAACGACCGAAGTCTTGTCATAGGTTACTCGTATATATAGTCTTGTAATAATTACAAATGTCTTTAGTTCATGTAAAAAATTGCCAAATATTTGCTAAAATAGGCGAAATTCCAAACCTAGATTTGCATCTTTTTACTTTGCCGTTTTTCACTAAAAGTCATGATATCTCAAGCAAAATTTATTTATTTAATTAATTTATTATTTATTTATGTATATATTTTTAGTACTCTTCTTTACTGAAGACGTCTCGCACTCTAAATGCAGAAATCACTGTTTTAGACTCCACTCACCAACGATTTGTCGCTGCCATGGAGAGGGCTCTTAATTGGAAATCTCAATGAGTTTCCCGTTAGACAGATAAAAGCCGTGGAATTTGCGCTCCAAACAAAAAGTTGAACAAAGAAATTTTGCCTTGTAAAGGGCTGGAAGTTGCTTTGTCTCGTTCTCACCTACTTAAATAGAGTGTGAGGTATAAAAAAAACTAGAGAGAAAGAATCATGATCAACCCATTACCGGCTCACTACAGAGCACGGGTCTCCTCTCAGAGTGAGAAGGGTTTTGGCCATAGTCTACCACGCTGGCCAAGCGGATTGGCCACGGGGATTGGCAGACTTCACACACCTTTGAGAACGTTATGGAGAACTCTCAGGCGTGCAGGTTTCCTCACGATGTTTTCCTTCACCGTTAAAGCAAGTGATATTTAAATACTTAAAACGCACATAACTCCGAAAAGTTAGAGGTGCGTGCCTCCACCTGCCACGACCTCCGATTAGAAGTCGGTCGTCCTAACCACTGGGCTATCACAGCTTCACGAGAGAAAGAATAGCCTAGGTGAATGACCTTGTCTTCACTAAAATATTTTAGGCGTCAAATTCAGTGGCATATAGAATATACATATACTTATAACCTTGGTTGCCTGTATTACTGACATGTACCTTATCCCGACCTAAAATGTGTGTGGAAAATATATATCCCGACTTAAAACGTTTGTGGAACATATATGTATATCCCGACCTTTAACATTTATGGTGTGTGGATAAAATATAGGTATACCTACCACCAGTATTTCATGCAACCATACTATAAAATATATAATCTATCTTCTATACATATAATAAAATCGTAGACTTGCCGTATCTGTGTGCTTAGTCTAAGATCGGAGCACTCGAAAACGAACTCGAAAACTATTGATCGAATCACAAGTGAATTCAGAGCAAAATGAACTCAAATACTCGTATTTTAAAGTCGTAATTCCATAGTTCGAATATGTATTTTACAACATTTCTGCTTGGGGCGCTCGTTGAGTTCGAATGCTGAATGTATTGGCGAACTCAAACCTTAATACAAGCCATTTTAGGTCTATTTTACTCTGAAATCGATCAATAGTTTTCGAGTTCGTTTTCGAGTGCTCCGATCTTAGACTAAGCACTCTGTACATTAAATATTTTTGCAAAATAATAACTGGGGGATGTTAGGGATTAGTAATAGAACGTAAACAAGCTATAATTTAAAAATTAAAAAAAAACCCGACTGCCATGCTAAAATACGAACTAAAAAATTAATAAACTACCACCGTACCACTTACAGTGTAGTTGTTATTTATTTTGTTTTTCATGATTTGTCACTCCAAATTGATTTAAAACATATAGATTGTTTGCATTTTCGTACTCGCCTTTTAAAGCCCTTTATTTTGATACCCCACTCGAGGGTCTTGAAGAAAAAAATTTTTTTCAGCCCGCACATTAAAGTGCATAACATTCGCCATTTTGATTTTTTATGAATTTTATGTACCCAGTAACATTTGCGCCGTCAAGACAAATCTTATGACGTATAATTTATCAAAATAGGTTGAGCCGTTAAGTAGTTACGAACTGACATAGGAAACGGTCATTTTCTACGATTTATCACTCCAAATTGTTTCCAAATATATAAATTTATACATTTTCGTATTTTCCTTTTGAATCCCTTTATTTTGATACCCCACTCGAGGGTCTTGAAGAAAAAATTTTTTTTTCAGCTCGCACATTAAAGCGCATAAAGTCCGCCATTTTGATTTTTTTCTTAATTTAGGTACCCTATAACACTCGCGTCATTGAGACAAATCTAATGACGTATCATTTATCAAAATCCGTTGAGCCGTTGATTAGTTACAAGCGGACATAGGAATGGACATACATACACACAGGTGAAACACATATACCCAGTCGGGTAAAAAAGCTACTTTTTGAAATTTTTGTCTGTTTGTCTGTTTGTCTGTTTATCTGTTTGTCTGTTTATCTGTTTGTCTGTTTGTCTGTATGTTTGTGCGCGCATCACGCAAAAACTACTGAACGGATTGAAATGAAACTTGCCATGATTTAAGTTCATACTACGGAGTAACATATAGGATACCTACTTTTTATCCCGAAATTCAGCACGGTTCCCTTGGGAGAAGGGATGAAAGTCAAAATGTGTAGTACTTAGCTGTAATTCATTAACGCGTGGTCCGATTTCATTCATTCTTTTTTTGTTAGAAAGGAGATAGTTTAAAAATTACCGGGTAATCTCTGAAATGCTGGATCGATTTTGATGGGACTTTCAGTGGTGGATGTTTACATTTTTATCTACCTAAACATCCACCAGTGAACTTTTAACAGTTTTTAGCAAGGTATGAGCTCAAAAGAGCTTAAGAAAAACAAAAAGTTCTCGCGGGATTTTTAAAAACCGATATCCACGCGAACGAAGTCGCGGGTGTCCGCTTGTAAAATATATAATGAATGAAATAATGATAATAAATTAATACTATAACTAACTCTGTATGCGATACTAGAGTACCACAAAAGGTAGGGGCTCATCGTTGTTGGCGTGACGGGAGCTAACAACCTTCATTCATATTTTTTATTAGGAAAAGTATGAATGGAAAAGTATGAAATTCTCCTTTTAAGGAGAGAAGTTAATCTTCATTCGAACTAAAAATGTGTCATCCCACTATTGATTGTATAGTCTCGAAATAACAAACCAAGTCACTATTAACCATAGCTTGAACGCTAACATATTTTATAATTAAACTAAGCAGGAACCGACACTTCAATACACGAACTAGATTAAATCGACTAATTGAACTCACTTCCGACGCTCTAAAAGTTCTTGGGTTTATACGGACACAACATTATAAAGGGTTCTACCACTATCGTTCACGTGCCACTTTAAATAAATTAATTATTTAAAAACATAATCTTTAGAAAGATCTATAGGAAATTAAAGGGTATTTTCATAAGTTCAGTTACAGTCTACCGGTTAGGTATTAAGGTAAAATTTAAGGTATTTTAAGGTAAATTCAAAATGAAATAAATAAATATTCACACATACAATGATACACATACGGTCGACTGTTCCTAAAGTAGGCAACTTAATGCCTGTGTTATAGGTAACAACCGACTGATAGACATATTTACATATTATATACTACAATATATTTATGTATATATATTTAGTAAATGTATAAATACATATTATATACTTATATACTTGCATACACCCAGACTCGGGGCGGGAATAGAACCCGCGACCCCAGATTTGGCCTTTAATGTCGCGAGTCGAAATCGCACGACGAGTTCCAATTTCGTTCGACAGACGGCCTTGATCCTCCCGCCCGGCCATGACATCTGACATCTGACGTTTAACAGAGTAGACCTGTGTGCTTAGTCTAAATCGGAGCACTCGAAAACGAACTCGAAAACTATTGATCGATTTCAGAGTAAAATAGACCTAAAATGGCTTGTTTTAAGGTTTGAGTTCGCCAATACATTCAACATTCGAACAATGTTGAATGTATTGGCGAACTCAAACCTTAATACAAGCCATTTTAGGTCTATTTTACTCTGAAATCGATCAATAGTTTTCGAGTTCGTTTTCGAGTGCTCCGATTTAGACTAAGCACACTGTATCGCTTTAATAGCTCCTGTGTTTACTATTTGTAAACAACGAATTTACCTGCTTACAACAAAACTATCAAGTGCTCAAAATTTATCCTTTTTTAGTGTCGTGTTAAAAGCTTTTCAAGTGTTAGAAATTAGGTAAATAATGATGAATAATGTGATAATTGTGTTAAACAATGAAAACAATGTAATGATGAATTGTACACTAATATAGATAATTAACAGAGTTTATGAAATAATAATAAGAAAACATATTGATTGAATGTTTATCATTGTATTAATGCTAAAAGTCAACCATTCAATCAAATGCATAACCGTAAAATGTATAATTATTTAAGTTGATAATTATTAAGATCGATATTAGTTCAAATTCCGTAAAATGTTTATCAAAGAAGTATTTTTGTTTGCTTAGTTATATTTTAAATAATTAAGATATTCCAATGACGAATTTTGACGAATGAACATATTATATCATGACATTGTTACGAAATAGCTTAGTTCGTTCATGACGAGATTATAAAAAGCATGGTAAAGTTCGGCCGTTCAGAGAATGCGTTCCTGACACGTCGCGATTGAACTGACGACGTAGCTTTGTAATGGCGTTGCAGTTACGATAAAAATATTTTTGCTGGTTGTTTACCGTTTTAACAATTGATGAGCATTAAAACAACATTATTATATCAATAATTAATGAATGTTATAATTTTGTGCCAAACTGAGTGTCAAATAACTTGGTAAACAATATTTTTCTAAATCTATACTGCGCTATTACAAGGTTATGTCAGCGCTTTATATTTGTATAATAGTGCTGTGCTAAAAATAACGGGCAAGTATCGTAATCTGTTCTTATACAGTTATACTTATAATATAAAATAATACGCTTTGTTTTTCTTTTTAAGAATTTGAAAATAATGGACTATAAGATAACTTTTATGAAATATAAAAATAAAACTATGACCAAACCGAACGCGCGAAAGAAAGTAGCATTTTTATATTTAGGTTGAAAATGGTAACCCCAAATGGCGTTGGGCCGCCATTTTGTGACGCTAAAACAGTCGTCTGTTGTCGTTTCGTGCGCATAGACCACGTTCTTCAAGTGTTTTCGATCTGTTTTTATTTGACAACGAGCGGATACCCGCGACTTCGTTCGCGTGGATATTGATTTTAATAATCCCGTGGGAATCATTTTGTTTTTCCTATGCTCCTTTGAGCTTAAACCTTGCTAAAAACTATTAAAAGTTCATTGGCGGATGTTTAGGTACATCAAAATGTAAACATCCGCCAGTGAAAGTCCCACCAAAATCGGTCCAGCCTTTCGAAGATTAGCCAGTAGTCCTTAAAGTATCTACTTTCTAACAAAAAAAGAATGAATGAAATCGGACCACCCGTTAACGAATTACAGCTAAGTACACATTTTGCCTTTCATCCCCTCTCCCAAAGGAACCGTGCTGAATTTCGGGATAAAAAGTATCCTATATGTTACTCCATAGTATTAAATTGAATCATGCCGAGTTTCATTTCAATCCATTCAGTAGTTTTTACGTGATGCGCGCACAAACATACAGACAAACAGACAAACAGATAAACAGACAAACAGATAAACAGACAAACAGACAAACAGACAAAAATTTCAAAAATAGCTTTTTTACGTTCTATTACTTATCCCTAACATCCCCCAGTTATTATTTTGCAAAAATCTTCAATGTACAGATACGGCAATTCTACGATTTTATTATATGTATAGATTTTATTATATGAATATTACCTTTTTTTGGTTTCTACTTAAATAACTAAAATATAAATTTTAAATGATTCCGCCAATTTAAAACGAAAATAATCTTAAAATAATGCGCCGGTTCATTTTGGAGGAACGGTAACGAACTCAGTGTTATGTTGTGCCCATCACTAGTCGTGACTAACTGATAGGTGTCAGGAACGCATTCTCTGAACGGCCGAACTATAGTTGAAAAGAGGGAATCAGTCTTCCCACGAAAATTGGTGAATAAACTTGTGAAATAAGTCTACGTGTTGTTATTCTACGAGGTCTTCTAACAATCAGAAGCGGGATTCGCTGAACGCAGGTAACAAGTGATTTATTCATTTATTTGTCTATTGTTTTGCTGTGTTTGTGTAAATTCTAAAGTGATTTAAAATCTAAGTGCTTGTGGTACTTATCATGAAAGTACACAGAAATATATTGTCGGTGGAAATGGCCTTATGGGAGGAAAACGTGTGCCAAACTTGTTTACCAAGTGTAAACAAGTTTTCAAAATAACACTCGTTACACATAGATATTTCGAAGTAATTAATAGTTTTAGTGCATAAAAATAACCGTACAAGTGTCATTTTGCACTATTTTTGACTCTAAACACAGATATTTAAAAAAAAAATATCAAAAAAGGAGGTTCACGTAACCGTTTATTTTGGCACGCGTGAATTAATAGTAAAAAGTGGTGATCGCCGATCTACCCTATATATGTCTCTTAAACAAAAAGCACAAAAAAAAGCAGATAATCAAATTAAAAGAATTAACTTAGATTACCATGATGAATATTTTTACCTACCCGCATTAAATCGATTTCCAAGTACTTTTCGTAGTTCAAATTCTAACCATAAACCATTTTATCTTGCACACCACGGCCTGACGAGAGACTACAAGCTGCAGAGGGCAAGTGCGCTTGCGGTGCACTGACCAGCCCTCATCACAGTCGCGGGCCTGCATGGGCGACGCGGCCGGGAGCACGGCTGGCGACACAGCCGGGAGCACGGCCAGCGACACAGCCGGCGACACAGCCGGGAGCGCGGTCGGCGACACGGTTGGCGACGTAGTCGGGAGCGCGGTCGGCGGCGCAGCCGGGAGTGCGATCGGCGGCGCGGCCGGCGACACAGCCGGCGACACAGCCGGGAGCGCGGTCGGCGACGCGGCCGGGAGCGCGGCCGGCGGCGCGGCCGGCGACACAGCCGGCGACACAGCCGGGAGCGCGGTCGGCGACGCGGCCGGGAGCGCGGCCGGCGGCGCGGCCGGCGACACAGCCGGCGACAGCCGGGAGCGCGGTCGGCGACGTGGCCGGCGACGCGGCCGGGAGCGCGGTCGGCGGTGCAGCCGGGAGCGCGGCTGGCGACGCAACCGGCGACGCGGCCGGCGACGCAGCCAGCAATACAGCCGGGAGCGCGGTTGATGCAGCTGGTGATGCAGCCGTGAGTGCAGCTGGCAACGCAGTTGGTGACGCAGTCGGGAGTGCAGCTGGAGATGCAGCCGGGAGCGACCTTTCAGTGGGAACGCAGCCGGGAGTGCGGGTGGCGATGCAGCCGGGAGTCCACACGTAATGAGCAACCGATCGAAACAGCAGTCTGGTATGTTGAATTGTGATGTTAATGTTTCTGGATTTACGAGTTTAGTGAGTGTGCTAAGATATATAATTAGAATGATTAACAGACGGCCCATATTGCACTTCTCCGATCAAAAAAAGTTCATACTAAAAATGGTATGAAGGTACAAATCGATAATTGAATTTGGTTAGTAGCAGAATTTAAAACGAGCCATTCATCTGGAAAGTAATGAATATTATTTTAACAAAATGGTTATGTATTACTAAATAACGTAATATTTCGGATAAAACAACAGGCGATTGTTTTTATAAGTTACTTTGAAAATTCTAAATATAGTAACCCCGAAAATAGAGATATGTGTAGGAAAAATAATAATAGAAGTTACTGCAAAGACTTGAACGTGTTCATGGGTTATTTTTCTGTAACATCGGCAACATTATAGGAATTTCACCTAAATGAATTGAAATATATATAGCTTCAGTGTATATTTGATGACAGTATAAACTATTTGAAGATTATATTTTATTTTGAATAGAAATAGAGCGTGAAGGATATTATTTTAACGACAAAGAAAAACCATGGACATAGATAGCTCTAAAAGCCAAGCCAGTTCAAACTTTATTTATACTGAACCATATATTGAATAGAATAGAATAGAATAGAATAGAATAGAATAGAATAGAATAGAATAGAATAGAATAGAATAGAATAGAATAGAATAGAAAAGTTTTTTATTCAAATAAACTTTTACAAGTGCTAATTGAAATGGTGATAATCTCGTCGTTTCAATTTCAAGTCTTTGTAAGTAAGTATCACCATTACTTCACTTTGTTGTGACAGTGGACCAATTTAGAATGAGGTTTCTTTGCCTCTTGGCGGTTTTACTAAATTTTGGTATACTATTTTCTCTCCATTCGGATTTCTAACAAGATTACCTAATCTCTGACCAAAGTTCATCATTGAGTTTGAAACATTGTTATATTTCACATATTAAACGCATTGTTGAATGCGGTTGCTTTGCCTAGATACCAATGGACAAGTGGAGCGTTATAACCGAATAATATTATTTGATGCTCAGTGTTCCTAAACAGGTAAAATAGGAAACTGTTACATCTATTCAGGGCCTTATAAAGATAACTAAAATACTAGAAAATGATAGATATGAAGTGTTATTGCGATATATGAGCTGTAGATCAGATAGAAACTTGGATTTGTACACTCATTGACCGTGATGGTTCGAAATATTAACATCAATAAAAATAATAATAAAAATATAGGTATATATTTAAATGACAATTGATATAAACGATAATTGATATAAACGAACGATAATATATATAAACTATAATTGATATAAATGATAATTGATATAAACTACAACTGATATAAACTATAATTGACATAAACCATAATTGATAAACTATAATTAACATAACACGATAATTGACAAATTACATTTAACTATAAATGACTTAAATGAATAAACGACATAGACTACATAAACGATAAACAATATGAACGATAAACCATAAAATACGATATAAACGGTAAACGATAAAATATGATATAAACGGTAAACGATAAAATATGATACGATAAAAAAAAATTATATAAACGATAAACTTTATAAACAATGGTAAACTGAATAAACGATAAACTGAAACTGTATAAGCGATATACTATATAATAGAGTATATACAGGGTATAAGGAGACCGCTACCGAAAACTTAGCGCTATTGTTATACTACCTAAACACAATCTTATAGGGTAGGCATAGGCGTCGGCGCGACCGCGGTTTCGTAGGTATCTAACGATACGTAAATAGGTCACATCAAGTTCGTTGACCTCCAGCGTCAGCTGATTTTATTTTAATAACGCAAGAATTACGTAACAAACTTTTACAAAATACAGCAAATAAGTTTTTTGCAATTACAGGGCTGTTTAACCCTCCAAAACAGGTATTGCATAAAAAGAGCAATTTTTTTTTTGTAAAAAAAAATTTTTTTTTTCACGTTTTTTTTTAGTGATATCTTATCAGTAATCATCAGTACTATCACCTGTCTTCGTTTCCGAGAGCGGTCTCCTAACACCCTGTATATTTATATATATATATAAAGAGAGTATAAAAGAGAAATGATAAAAGAGAAATGATAAGAGAGAAATGATAAATGTTTTTTTTTCATATTAAGAGATAAGTGCATTAAGATAAGATTAGTTAATTCTAAAGTCGAATGATTGATAGTTAAACAGTAGATATGCACAATGATGTATAATGTTTTTAAATGAATGTTAAATGATTACAATGTTTTTAAACGAATGTGATACGAATAAGTTATCGATTAATAATGCCTTTTTTATGTATTTAAGTTTGAGGACAAACTATTTTGTCAGGAAGGCCGAATGTTAGAAATTAGGTAAATAATGATGAATAATGTGATAATTGTGTTAAACAATGACAACAATGTAATGATGAATTGTACACTAATATAGATAATTAACAGAGTTTATGAAATAATAATAAGAAAACATATTGATTGAATGTTTATCATTGTATTAATGCTAAAAGTCAACCATTCAATCAAATGCATAACCGTAAAATGTATAATTATTTAAGTTGATCGATAATAATATCGATAATAGTTCAAATTCCGTAAAATGTTTATCAAAGAAGTATTTTTGTTTGCTTAGTTATATTTTAAATAATTAAGATATTCCAATGACGAATTTTGACGAATGAACATATTATATCATGACATTGTTACGAAATAGCTTAGTTCGTTCATGACGAGATTATAAAAAGCATGGTAGTTGAAAAGAGGGAATCAGTCTTCCCACGAAAATTGGTGAATAAACTTGTGAAATAAGTCTACGTGTTGTTATTCTACGAGGTCTTCTAACACAAGGAAACCAGTTTGTAAAATTGATAAAATCTGTGTGCCAATATCTATCTTCTTCTATACATCTTCTATACATATTTTAGTAATAAAATCGTAGACTTGCCGTATCTGTACATTGAAGATTTTTGCAAAATAATAACTGGAGGATGTTAGGGATAAGTAATAGAACGTAAAAAAGCTATTTTTGAAATTTTTGTCTGTTTGTCTGTATGTTTGTGCGCGCATCACGTAAAAACTACTGAATGGATTGAAATTAAACTCGGCATGATTTAAGTTCATATTATGGAGTAACATATAGGATACTTTTTATTCCGAAATTCAGCACGGTTCCCTTGGGAGAGAGGATGAAAGTCAAAATGTGTACTTAGCTGTAATTCGTTAACGGGTGGTCCGATTTAATTCATTCTTTTTTTGTTATAAAGGAAATACTTTAAAGATCACTGGCTAATCTCCGAAAGGCTGGACCGATTTTGATGGGACTTTCACTGGCGGATGTTTACATTTCGACCTAAGCATCCACTAGTGAACTTTTAACAGTTTTTAGCAAGGTTGAGATCAAAGGAGCTTAGGAAAAACAAAATGATTCTCACGGGATTTTTAAAAACCAATATCCACGCGAACGAAGTCGCGGGTATCCGCTTGTTGCTAAATAAAAGGTCTAAAGTATTATTTTTGCTGTTCGAAATGTCGTTTAGTTGTTTCAAGCCTGATAGGTTACATATATCTACAAAATTCAATTAGTGGTTCCTCAGGTGCTGCTAATGTTCATGAGCGGCGGTAATCAGTAATCACTTAATATCAGGTGATCCGCTTGCTCGGTTGCTCGCTATTCCTATAAAAAAACAAAAAAAAAAACAAAAAAAGTAAAAGTTTACCCCGCAAAGCTTACGCCCGGTATTACTACACGTTCGACTGTGGATCACGAGGTCCTGGGTTCGATTCCCGGGTCGGGCCGAAAAAAAAATGAGGTATTGGGGTTTTCTGTCAAGAAATTCTCAGTGCCAGCCCGGAGTTGGAAGTTGGCGGTGTTAGATACACCCCCGTGCCTCGGAGAGCACTAAAGCCGTCGGTCCTGCGCCTAATCTCTCTCCGGTCGTGTCGCATTGTCGTCCCATCGGACTATGAGAGTGAGGGAATAGAGAGTGCACCTGTGTATGCGCACACACTTGTGCACTATAATATCTCCTGCGCAGATGGCTAGTCTCTGCCTCGGTTGAGATTGGCCGCCGTGGCCGAAATTCGGTCAGGAGGACATTATAGGATTAAAACCAGCGAACTTGTACGACAATAATATAACTAATCTAGCAAATTTAAACAACAATTAATCCTTATGTAAAATTATTATTGGTGAAGGTGAACTAGTTCGTAAACTGCTGAAAACGTTAAAAACTAATAAGGGAGCTGGCAGTGATGGAATTCCCGAACCCTAATTGATACACTATTGTCGTACCCACTCTTAACATAAGCTTTCGATTAGAGGAAAGGGGAGTGATCATCATGGCTAATATTTTTGTACAAGCGGACACCCGCGACTTCGTTCGCGTGGATATAGTATATTGGTTTTTAAAAATCCCGTAGGAATAATTTTGTTTGAAGATTCACATCGTCCATTTTCATCACGTCATCATACGCATACATAATAATAGAATCAAACATTCATACAGTCACACACACACACACACACATACACGTTCACACATACACACACAAATGCACACGCAATGAATTGCACCTACACTGTTAATATTTTATCACTTATTGTTAACTTTGTAATCTATTTGGCCTTATTAATAATTTCTATTTGTGTACCTACCTACTTGTAATATTAATTGAACGCTATCGATGACTAATAAATAATAAATAAATATACAAAATGACAAATGAGCGGTTAAGGCTGTGGTTAAGGTAAGTATCTATTCATGGCCATATCGCCAGAAGTGCATAAAATTATGATATAATGTTGTGGTTTCTAAAACCAAAACGGTAGTTTGCGACAAGAAACAAGACAATTATAAGATAGGAATTCTAATTCTATGAAACCCGTTTTCCGTCCCACTGTGCGCCAATTGGCTACAGTTCACGCACAAATTCTAGATGACTGTCATAGTCCATTTCAATTTTCATTCAGTGCAACACTACGTGATTCAGTGCTACAACAACAACGAGTCCGTCTACATTGGCGGAGCGTAGAGCTCCGTAGTAATTTTAAATAAAATATTATTTATTATTTGAATAAAACATTATTTACTGTGTGATTTTTCAAGTTGAAAAAAGTGTAAAGTCGGTGTTTCCCTTAAAATTGCGTAGAATTGCTGCGGTAGAGACTATTTTTAAAGCTTTTTAGACGGTGGAATGGGCTGGGAACCTTAACCGATACGGCCGACCCGCGACCGGCACGAGTTTTGGTGAGTGCTTTTTCTTAAAAATATACCGTCAGGCTGATAAATCTTCTAGGATCTAGGATCTTGAAATAAATTGCCTAAAATATTCCATGTAATTATTATTCTTTGAGTGTTAGAAGCAGTCCGCATATCGGTTTATCTATCTATATTATAATATTGAAAAATTAAAAGAGACCAATTTTAAAGACTTTTTTATGGCTGTGTCGATTTATATAATACTAGTATGGCGTGTGGGTGCGCGGCCCGCTAAAGCGGACCGCGAGTTTTCGTTTTCAGGTTTTCAGGTTTCGTCAGAATGATAGTTCTTCCGTAAAAACAAATTTTGAAAAGAAACTGTACCAAAGTCTGAGCTAAAGGTACCAAGGTACCTTAAGGTACCTTAAGGTTTGAGTTCGCCAATACATTCAGCATTGTTCGAATGCTGAATGTATTGGCGAACTCAAACTTTAATACAAGCCATTTTAGGTCTATTTTACTCCGAAATCGATCAATATAGTTTTCGAGTTCGTTTTCGAGTGCTCCGATTTAGACTAAGCACACAGGCCTACCGAGTGCAGTGTTAACTATTTGTATGAACACCTGATCAGGGGGGTTATTCTGTAACTTAGTTAGCAACTGAAAATAGTTGCCAACGAATTAGTTTGATATACATTGCTGCTTTACTGTGGGAAATATAAAGTGTTTTCATAATTTTAAACAGTAAAGCAGCGATGTATATCGAACTAATTCGTTGGCAACTATTTTCAGTTTCTAACTAAGTTACAGAATAACCCCCCTGAAAGGACTATGGGCGGAATTTATTTATTTATTTATTTATTAAAGGAAAATCAACAGCGAAATAAGACAATAATATCATACATAAAGAAAGTAACAAGAGTATGGCCAATTACAGATTTTCTCGAAATAGAAATAACATTTTGTAGAGTGAGTTAAAAAAATACATTAAAAGAGAAATAAGTTAAAATAAGTTAAAAAACAGTGCTAGCGAAATTAAATTACTGATTAAAATGTAACTTACAGGTATGTATATTATGGAAGCATAACGAATCGTCCCCACCTATCAACAAAAATGAAATGTAGCGCAATTGATAGATCTTGGCAAGATGATATTTTTTTACTATGGCGACGATGCCCAAATGCATGGGGTTCTCATTGTATCTTACGTTTAAAAAAGTATTTCGTTGACGTATTTTTGATGACTAATTCCAAAATACCTACTCATTTATCTATTTATTTATTGCACAGCGGCAGGCGGAGCATGCACAATGCACATCAGGGGGTGCGAACTCTCTTAGAGGCAAATAAATGCATATTATCGCGTTGCTACTGACACCCGGCTTGCCTCAGTAATAATATACATGACAAAATCAACACACCTAATCTGTTACGTATGTAATTACGTAGTAATGAAAAATCTTAATCATCAGAAAGTGACTTTCATGGCCATGGAAGCACAAATGCCTCACTTCGAAGAGTTTCCAAGATTAAGCGATGATGACGTAATTTTCATAGCACTAGTTATAGGTACTTATCATTTAAAACTAGCTAAGTTGTACTTTGCGGAACATCTTCGAAATGGATTATACATTATACAATTATATCGCGAAAATGCTTTTAATGACTTATCAAGATGCAATGTACCGTAAACCCGGGTAACTTGGCCCGAATTTCTTAAGTTTTTTGGTTCAATGTCGAATATTTAAAAAACTATTATTAGTTTTACTTTGTTTGTGAGCTACACTACTGTTAAATGTACTCTTCTTTTCATATAATTAAAATCTATAACAATCAAATGGAAATGTATATGATAAAAAGCTAAATTTAGAGAGCGGGCCAAAAATTGATCACTTTTTACAACTTTGCCCATTTTGGGAAAACTTATATAACTCCAGTATTTTTAACCGTAAGATCATGAAACTTAGGGTTACTTTAGAAAAATAGTTTATGTAACATAGGATCTTATTACTAAACATTTAAATGTTTATATTAGCTGCCAAAATTGAGTGGGCAAAGTTGCTATAATTTTTTTGTAACTTTTCATACTAATAAAATGATAAGCTAGGGTTGTCATTTTTTATTCTTAACCAGGTTTAAGGTAAGGTACGTAAGTTATTATAATTTCAAACCAAAAATATTAAAACAAATATGAAATGAAGCTTATAAAAATCTTTAATTTACTTATAAGAAATTTAATAAGTATATTTTAACTTAATACTAATAAAACATTCTAGTAAGGAATCATCAAAAAATTAAATCAAATATATTCAGTCAGTTTGTTAAAATCACAAAAATTATTATTATTAAGGTAGGTAGGTATTAAGCAATAATGAGAAAAAACCTATGACCTTGAAATATTTACGAGATAATTTTCAAAGTACCGCCTTTCTAACAAAAAAAGAATGAATGAAATCGGACTACGCGTTAATGAATTACAGCTAAATACACGTTTAGACTTTCATTCCCTCTTCCAAGGAAACCTTGCTGAATTTCGGAGTAAAAAGTATCCTATGTCCTTCCCATTTTGGAGTGTAAACTCAAATCGTGCCAAGTTTCATTCGAATCCATTCAGTAGTTTCGACGTGATGCGCGGCCAAGATACGTCTGTATCTTGGACAGTAGACAGACAGACAAAAAAAAATATATGTATATTTTTGGCTTCAGTATCGATTATAGTGCCCTCAAAAAAAAAATTCAAAATATCTCCAATGTACAGAATTGGATCTGTTACAGTTTTATCATATTGTAGAAATAAAAACTTTCTCATAACAACAGAGATAGTTCCAAAATGAACTGTGATAAACAAAACGTAAACGAAAGTAACTGTTAATGTCAATTTAAATTTACTGTACAGGTGACAACCCTAAGGGCTATATTTTGGTGGGCAAAGTTATAAAATGTGCGTCCGAAACAGCAATATAACATTGCCCATCAACATATTTCTGAAACTGAGAAAGCTTGCGCGCTGATTATTCGATCTATATCGTTTATTTGATATCAAATAACTGTAGTTTAATAATTACTTACCTGTTGCAATTACCAAGCGAGTTACAACAAAAGTTTTTTACACTATTTTTGGCCCGCTTTTTATACCATCAACTTTGACTGGTGCTCACTGCTAACTGAAGTGAAATTGGTAACAGTTGCTTATGCAGTTTTGCCAGAAATATACTCAATTTTGTACCACAGATTAAATAATAAACGTAAGTAAAATATCTTTCCAGATTATTCAACATTTGTAAAAAGTACTGCGTCGGGCAAAGTTAGGTTAGTTGGGCGAAGTTACCCGGTTTTACGGTACCTAATAATAAATAATGCGTGGCTGGTACGAGCGCGAATACAATCGAGACATGACGTATATATTATTCGTATGTGCTGATCGATGGGAATACTACTGATAGCGATTGCACACTATTACTTATAGTCGGGCAGCCCTGGAACAAAATTTTTAGTGATTAATAACAAGCTGAATTTTCGTGAGCAGGTTCGTTTCGACAAGACAAACAACTTTTTTATCTATGAAAATTCTCGATCGAGGTAGCTAATCGAGTGGGGAGGTGTTAAAAATTTCGATTCACTCGGGTGGGAAATCGTTCCACTAAATTTGTAGGACTATATGACCATTTCATTATACAAGTATTTACTAAGCTGCATACAAAAAATCAGCTGGTTATTAATAATATTCTACAGTGTCCTCCACTCCGAATATTTCCAAAAAATGAGGTTATAAAAATGATTAAACATTATTAATAACCGACTTTCAAAAAAGGAGGAGTTGTGTTTTTCTACCTATGTACACCGATATCTCCGAGATTTCTGAACCGATTTGCGTAATTTTTTTTTTAATCGATAGAGAAATATTGCGACACTGTCCTACAAAAAATTTGGATTCCAACTCCTCAATCCTGATGCTGTAGGGGATCTGATCCCCAAAACTAATGGGATTTAGGCACTGTCGGTTATTTAAATTGATATTGGGGATACCAATTAAAGACTTTTTTGTTCATTTTGGTTGGTTATGCGATTTGTTTTTACAAATAATTGAAATTTGGAGGGAATACTATGTTTCTAAGCGAAATAATACTTTTATATCGTTAATAAATGTTTACTTACTGAAAATATGATACACCATCTTTTTTTCTCACCTTACTCGGGTAGTTTTTAAAAGATTTTATAACACAGTACGGCATTATTGACGCGTGTTCTCTCTGATGACGAACACGAGACTGAAGTGAAGATTGGAAATCTATACGCGTTTTGGATCTCTCTCGGTTCGGACAATTTTTAGCGCTGACCCTAAGTCCAAGTACTATATGTCAATGTCTTTTCCCATAAATTTCTCACATCTAAAAAGCGGATGGATATCTTTACAATACGTACATTTTTGTTGAGTTTTAGCGGGCGGCGTGAATGATGCGGTTATTGATTATAGGTAGTTGTTATTGACTGACATACAATATATGTATGCGTTGAGCGTGTGAATTGCAAATGTATGCGTGTAAGTATGTAGTAAATGGCGTTAACACCACCGAATTAAAAATCTAGACTACTATTAAATTCTCCATTTCTTTTTCAGAGCTGAGCAGTTTCAAAGTTTTGAACGCAAAGTTGGCCGCTCTAGTCTCAAAATTGCAGTACAATTTTAGCCAAATACAAAATGGAATTATGGAAGATTTGGTTTTTAAATGGTAAGTATAATTATTTACTAATTAACTATATTATTCTTATTTTTGTAGTTATTTATATGGTACAAGTGCGTCGAGTTGAAAGTTACAGTCGAGGCGCAATTTTGAAGACCCGAGCCGCAGGCGAGGGCTTTTAGTAGCGCCGAGAGCATTTATAAAAAAATATTTGTATGCGTATATCAAAATTGATAGACTGTTCACCCACTGAATTTATATGACGAAAAATAAAGCTACATTGCTTTATTTCATTTTATTATCATCATCATTATCTTAGTGCTGATTGGTCTGAGTCACTACACGCCGCGTGAGAACATTATGGAAAATTCTCAGACGTGCAGGTTTCCTCACGATGTTTTCCTTCGCCGTTAAATCGAACTCGGTCCCACCGAACGGGAGGCCGAAGTCTTAACCACTAGGCTATCACCGCTCACTTAGGTTTTAGCCATAAAAAAATCTTTAAAAAAAATTAAACCGACTTGAAAAGAAATTGAAAAGCCAAAAATAAAGTGATCCTATTTAAGTATACATAATAACAGCTAAGCTCCTAAACTAACGTTACGTACGTAATTAATTTTGAGTCGGCACCAAACAAACAAACAAGCCGCCACGCCCTGCTGCCAATCTTTTATTGTCGGATGTCGGATTAGTTTTTTTTTAGATTCATATTTTATTTCATAGGTTCTTGCGTTATGCGCCCACACACGAATGAACATACAAACTGTTAATTTTTTACCCCTGTTCACAGCCGTGTTCGTGTTGCCGGTTATATTCATCAAAAGCAATCACTATAGGTAAGTAAATATTTTTTATTTATCAAGTTAGCCCTTAATGAGGAAGTTTCCTGATGTTGAAAATATCATTTTGAACACAATGGTATTAAAATATAGATTAAAACTAATAAATCAGAAACGAAAATAAAAAAAAAATCGAAAAAATCTATAAGACCATTTCGCAAACATCCTCAGCTGCCGATTAAAAAAAGAATCACGCAAATCGGTTCAGTAATGTCGGAGAAATTGGTAAAACAAGTAAATTTACATGGAAAAAATACCTTTCAGCGGGTTGGATGACGTTATACGCTGCGTGAAACGAAATTAGCAACATTAAGGGCCTGTTTCACCACCTTTTGATAAGTGTTTGACAGCCTAAACGTAAGTTTTGTCACTTTCTTACTTTATGTCAAGTGACAAAGACAAAAGTTGTAGATAGATATCCGATACTTATCAGAAGGTGGTGAAACAGGCCCTTAAAGTTTTATAACTTTTTCAGTTTTTGAGATAATTCAATAATTGTTGCAGATTTTTGTTTTATTTTACTTAAATTTTTATAATAAATTAAAAAAAAACAAGCTATAATTTAAAAATTAAAAAAACCCGACTGCCATGCTAAAAAAATGAACTAAAAAATTAATAAACTACCACCGTACCACTTATAGTGTAGTAGTTATTTATTTTGTTTTTCATGATTTGTCACTCCAAACTGATTTAAAACATATAGATTGTATACATTTTCGTACTCGCCTTTTAAAGCCCTTTATTTTGATACCCCACTCGAGGGACTTGGAGAAAAAAAATTTTTTCAGCTCGCACATTAAAGCGCATAAAGTCCGCCATTTTGATTTTTTTGTTAATTTAGGTACCCAGTGACACTCGCGTCATCAAGTCAAATCTAATGACGTATCATTTATCAAAATCCGTGAAGCCGTTGATTAGTTACAAGCGGACATAGGAATGGACATACATACACACAGGTGAAACACATATACCCAGTCGGGTAAACCAGTCGGGTAAAAAATATTGGAAACTTGTCCATTGACTGCGATCTTACCTCACCTCACGACTCTCACGATAAGTGACGATGCAACCACCACCAACTACAGCCTTTTAACGTCCCACTGCTGGGCGCAGGCCCCACTGAGGAGAGAGGGATTTAGAGCTTAGACCCGCCACGCTGCTCCAATTTGCTCCAATTTGATGCCTCCGGGTTGGCGGGCGACGGCGGGTTAACGACAAAGATAAAAAAAAAATTTTTGGGTTCAGCAATCTCGGCGACATTGGTAAAAATAAGTTTTACATAGAACAAGTATAAATTGAAAATTTAAAAACCCCCGACATTCGCCATTTTGTGGCGGCGGCCATCTTGGATTTGTATAATGCTATTCTACTAGTCAAGCATTTGATATCCATAATAAGGGAGTTGTGAAAAATTGGTGATCCGCCATTTTGTAGCGGCGGCCATCTTGGATCGATTTTCATCAAACATAGCTAACAACACTCTCGACTAATTCACCTTTCAAACAAAAAAACCGCATTCAAATCGGTCCACCCGTTTGAGCGCCACAGGGGAACAGACAGACACACACACACACACAAACAATACACACACACGTCAAACATTTAACAAAAACAACGACCTATATCAGTATAAAAATACTAAGAAACTTGCTCTGATGTAGTTAATACCTAAATAATGCCACAAATTGCATCCAAATCGGTTTGGTAGTTTCCGAAAAAATTGGGCTCACAGTTTTACAGAAAAACATTTCCTGCTATGCTTCTGGTAGTCTATACTAGAATCATAAAATATATCTAAAAAAATATGCTTTGAGGTAATTTATAATCTACGTAGCGAATATTGAACTGCATTTGAATCCGCCCAGCACCATTACGGAAAATGAAAACATATAAAGATAAACATAAAAAAATTTCTCTGCCCAAGCGTAGGTATATAGCGTTTCCTTTCTGTTGTGGATACAAATGCTTTTTATTATAAGAAAAAAAAATTATAATATGCACTCTTGATTTAAACTCCTTCTTTTTTTTTTTTTTTTATCTTATTTTTTTTGGGGCTTTTATCCAACATGGACATGCCAGCCCCATCGTAACCTAAATTACATTAATCTTCTGTTTTGGAATGAAACAAACACAACTGATTAGACGTAATTATTACTTAAGAAGATATACATATTTCTAAACACGATTTAAAGCCTTCTGTGTACACAGAAGGCTAGTAACAGAACCTACATTATATTTATTAATATTATATTTTTCAAAAATAACCTCCCTCTGTCTGTTGTATTTGCTACACTCCACTAGTACGTGCTGGACATCGTCTACCGTACCACACACGTCGCAGTTGGCAGAATCAGCTTTTTTCATTAAAAATGCAAATTTCTTCGAGGGATAATGTCCAGAACGCAATCGATGAGCTAAAACTATATATTTTCTACTTAACCTAATATTACCAAACCAAGGGAAACGAGGAGGCTGACATTGGATAGTTTTATACCAAATCCCTTTCTCTCTACTTCTTATGTCAAAATATTCTTTAAATTTATTATAGCATTTAATTTTATAATTATTTAAGATTTCCGTAAAATATGGTAAAATAAGTGAATCTACACCTCCTGTTATCGCTAATTTTGCTAGCCTATCAGCCTCCTCATTTCCTCTTAGGCCAATATGAGATGGAACCCATTGCAATCTCAGATTTATATGATTAAAATCATATATCTGTTTCAAGATTTCGAAAGCTATCGGTAGACCTCTGCTATATCCAGAGGCGCATCGAGCTATGTGTTGCAAAGCGCTTTTGCTATCTGTAAAGATAACAAAATTTTGCCCGCTTAAGCCAGAAATGTATTTTAGAGCTTCTGAAATTGCAATGAGTTCCATTGTCATAATACAAATTTGTTGATTTGTTTTAAACATAACTGATTTTCTTTCACACAAATGCCAAAAAGCTGCTCCTAAACCTATATTATTTTTAGATCCATCTGTATAAATGTGGGCCCACCCCTCATACTTTTCGTGTAGTTCTTTTATTACCAAGTATTTTAGATAATCAGGTTCAAATTCTTTTTTTGCTATCGTTATACAATCCAGATTTGCCCTGATTACCTTATTAACATTTATATAAGATACCCATATATTAATTTGATACATTTGTAGAAGATCAGTAGAATATATGTTACATTGTTTGCATTCATTATAAACGTTTAACAATAATGGTTTCTTTTTTGACTGCCAATATCTATCATGAGTGCTAGAGTCAAAATCGTTTAGTAAATTAATTGTTACATTATTTGAGCGACTCATATTTTTCATTACATATTTATACGCCAGATATAAACGTCTTATAAACAATGGTTGGACGCACGACTCACTCTCCATGACGTGGATAGGTGTACTTTTAATGAATCCACTAATGATTCGAAGGGCCTGATTCTGAACTCTATCAAGTTTCAACAAATGTGTCTTAGCACTAACATCATACAAGAAACTCCCATAATCTAATCTACTTCTAATCAATGATATGTACAAGTTCCGTAAGTGCTTAGGGTGTATACCCCAACCAGGGCCAGCCAGTACTTTGAACAAATTTAAAAACTTTAATACCTTTTCAACCAATTCTTTAATATGTCTATTCCACCGTAACGACCTATCCAACCACAGACCTAAATATTTAATATTTTCATCTTCACACATTATATTATTATTGTTAATGACTAGTTTTATCTGTTTTCTTCTGTATCCTCTATTAAATATACATAATTTTGTTTTATTAACAGATAACTGAAGACCTATTTCATCTAAAATTGTGACAACGGAATTTATTGCTTCTTGTAAATTATTTTCACAAATATTTAAGTCCTTATGCCGGAGATAAAACACGAAGTCATCTGCATATTGTGAGACATTTACATTATTAATTTGATTACAGATCATATGTGTGGTTATATTAAAAAGTAGTGGTGATATGGGATCTCCCTGAGCGAGTCCTCTACTTGTGTGTCTGACTTCAGAAATTTGATCATCATTATCATATTTAATCATTAATTGTCTATCACTCAAAAATAACCATAAGTATTTACAAATATGTTTACCTAAACCTAGTTCATCTAAAATTTTGACTACTCTATCAACTAAAATATTATTATAGGCGTTCTCGATATCTAAAAAACAAGCTGCTGTAGAAATTTTTTGAGAAAATCCTACCTGTATATATGTTACAAGTCTTGACAGGCAATCTAGACTAGACTGAGCCCTCCTGAAACCAACTGTATGTGGGGAAAATATTTTATTTTTTTCAACAAACCATTCTATTCTTTTACCTATCATATTGTGAAATATCTTGCAAAGACAGGAGATAAGGGCTATCGGCCTAAGTTTCAGATCTGTATTTATAATATTAATGTTTGCTTTAGGAATGGGAACAATTAATGTCTTCCGCCATTGATCCGGTATGACACCCAAACTAAATATAGCGTTATAAATATTTAAAAGATGTATTTTACCCACTCGAGGTAAATTGTATATCATCGAGTAAGTCACCCCATCAGTACCCGGAGCTGTATCCTTCTTTTTCAAACAACATTCTAACTCTTGTATTGTAAATAACCTTTGTAATAATTCGTTATTAGAACTAAATGTGGGTGGACAGTTAATGACTGAATCTGGAGTCAGAGAATACAACAATTCCTTCACCTTATCGTTGGATGGACAGAATTTTGATTTTCGATAACCTTTAAACCACCGCATCTTATTCCACATGTCTGATGTAGATGTCGACTCATTAATATTTATGCAAAATTTTTGCCAATCCAACGATCGAGCTTTTTGTAATAAAATTTTTGACTCACGTGTTTTCTCCTCTAATTTAGTAAGGTTGTCAGGGGTAGGATTCCTTCGAAAGGTTCTCAAAGACAGTCTACGTTCTGCAACAATTTTAGATAACGCGGGATCCCAATACTCTTTAGGCTTAAATTTGCTCGTTGGATTAGTACAGATTGTAATTTTAGGGATATTTTTATTCGCTGAAGTACTAATCTTTTCTAGAAAATTATCATAATGTATTTGCACGTCACTCGATGTCCAACTGTAACTGTCTATATTATGTGGAAATGCATTACCTAAATCATTTTTATATGATTTCCAATCAGCTTTTTTGAAATTAAGTTTTTTGGAATACTTTAAAGTATCCTCATAAGTAGTCGACATTTTAATTACAAGATGGTCACTTCCTAAATTTTCATTAAAAACATGCCATCCAAAGTTTATTGCTATATCCGATGACGCGAAACTAACATCAGGAGATGAACTTTGAAGAACACCATTAACTAATTTAACTCTTGTGGCATCTCCGTTATTAAGAGATACAAATGCATTATCTAGCGTTGCGTCAAATAACTGTATTCCTCTTTGATCTGTTTTATATGACCAGTTTGTATGATGGCCGTTAAAATCACCTAATACAAGTGTCTTTCGTGTAGCGACTGCAAATATATTATCCCAATCTAACTGACGGGTTTGAACAGAGGAAGGGCAATATATAGATACAACATACTCTAAATATTTACAATTCAATATCTTAATCTTAATAACTTCTATTCCCGGGTTGATCGGATCGGCAGCACAAATATGGGATCTGATAGACTTATGAACAATAATAGCAACTCCACCATAAGAGTCATGACGATCTTTTCGAAATATATTATATCCACTAACATGGAGCGCAGTATCTGCATCCAACCAAGTTTCAGAAATAACAGCTATATGTATTTTTTCTTGATGTAACAAATTATCTAACATAAGTAACTTAGGTTTCAAACTTTGTGCATTCCACTGAATAATATTTAAATTAAAGTCCTTGCCCATTAAAAATAATCTTTGAAACAATGTCACACAACTTTCCTTCATTCAAAAAACTTAATAAAAACGACTTACATTCTTCAAAAATAGCTTTCACCGCTAACATCATTTTATCACACCAATTTTCTTCAGATAACACAATTTCCTTAATTTTATTAAGCAGATTCCAAATATCAAACCTTCTCTGTCTTCTTTTATTCTTTTTTTCATTAGCTTTTTCTTGTGTATCCTCATCACTTTCCTGACTTTCATCACAATCCATTATCTTGTTCTGAGATTCATTATTAGTATCATTCTCCATTTTCCTAACTTTCTTTTTCTTTTTATCCTTGTTTTTGTTTTGATTTACTGCTCTGTCATTTAATTGCTCATCTTTGTTTTCATTTCCATGTATAATAGTCACCCCTTGAAGAACACTGCTATACGTTCTATTCATTTCATTCACTGGTACCTGATCTGTGTAGCGTGTAACAAGATCTATATTAACTTCGTCTCTTACGTTGCTTGGTTTTTCTTTTTCCTTCTGATTCTTTAAATACATCTCCAACCCTGTTTTATATGTAACATGGTGGTCACTCATTATACCTCGAATTTCTTTTTCTTTTTTAAAAAATGGACATGTCTTATCTAAAGCCATATGTGGACCTTTACAATTAATACACTTAAATTCTTGTATTTCACAATTGTCGTGAG
The DNA here is from genome assembly GCA_920104075.1 of Melanargia galathea. NCBI lineage: Eukaryota > Metazoa > Arthropoda > Insecta > Lepidoptera > Nymphalidae > Melanargia > Melanargia galathea. Next base: position 11,192,702 of record OV049878.1, read on the forward strand.
CTTCACCACATTTTGGGCAAATATTCTTATTTAGTTTACAGAATTTCTTATTGTGGCCATAAGACCAGCAACGAGAGCATCGAGTCACTGGAAACTCATATCGTTCAACGTCGAATCTAAATCCATATGCATTTATCGATAAAGGCGCTACTGGGTTTTTAAAGCACAATCTGACAGTTTCGCTTTCAACCCACTTACCCTCCTCATTCAGACGTTTCAAACGTTTCGCTGAAATTATATCATACTATTCATACAACTCCATATTTTCTAATAGCACCTTTTCGCTAGTATCTAAATCAACTCCTTTGATAATTCCGTAAGACAAATTACCTTGATTCGTCAATTGCGCTCTTATATCCTTCTCTACTAGTTTTTTTGAGTTTATAAGTTTTTCCGCTTGGTTTTTATCGCTAAATTGTATAAATATTTTATATGGACTTTTGTATTTTATTTTTGTTACATTTGTAATATTTTCCTCTTTTAATAATCTAGCAAAAGCCATTTGTTTCGGAAGACTTTTTGATGCAAATAAACTCACTTCATAAAACCTATCGCTCATATTTTATTTTATTTTATTTTATTCATTTATTTGTAATCAACAGCGTTACAGATACTATAATTTTACATTTAAGACTTAAAATAAGGCCAAATAGGATTACAATTTTGTTTACTTAAAAATAGTTATTAATTATAACAGTAGGTACGTTTGAAAAGACCAAATAATTTAAGCAAGATTTACATTATAATAGTATGAAAACAATATCAATTAACTAGTAAAAATAAAAATAAAAATAAAAATAAAAATACCTAGCAGGTGATTCACAACATGCGTGTGTGTGTGTATGTGTGAGTGTGTGTGTGTGGGTTTGTGTTTGTGTGTGGGAGAGAGAGTGCGTGTGAGAGTATACGTGAGTTAGTGCTACGGGGTTATGATATTATGCGTATTTATGTACTATTATGGATTATAATATAATTGTTGTTAATTACATATTATTTTTCCGATGCAGTTTAATTATTTCCTTTTTTAATTGCATTTTTGACAGGTGGAAAAGGTCGAAGTCTGAGTAAATTTTATTATAGTTTCGCGCCAGGCGCAGAAGTACGGAATTTCGGGCGTAGTCTGTATTTGATTTCGGTACACGCAATAGCTTAGGTTTTCGAGGCCTTAGGGGGGCAGCATTGAATGAGAATGCATTGAATGAGAATGCTGACAGCAGGCTAGGACAGTCAATTTGTCCAGTCAATATAGCTTGAAGCAGCAGCATGTCACTTTGGTTTCTTCTTGAGTCCAGGGAGTCAATTTTGTAATGAGTACAGGCTTCTTTATAACTGTCGAATTTTTTGAATTCTTTGAAAGCCAGGTACTTAAGAAATTATTTTTGTATTGATTCGAGTCTCTGAGTATGTATAATATAATAGGGTGACCAAATGTTGCATGCATATTCGAGAGTACTTCGAACATATGCACAATACAGGGTTTTTATACATTCTATGTTGCTGAAAGTACGTGTTACTCGTTTAATGAATCCTAGTTGTTTGTAGGCTTTGTCCGCCACGACTTCGACATGCTCTTTCATCGATAGTTTAGCGTCAATTTGAATACCCAGGTCTCGGACGGTATTGACCTTAGCAATATTTATACCATTAATTTGATAGTCGAAGACTATTGAGCTAGTTTTGCGGGTAAGAGTTATGTGATGACATTTTTTAACATTAACAATAATTCTATTCCTGACATAGTAATCACTCAGGGCATTTAAGTCTGCTTGCATCCGAGAACAATCCTCAAGGGAACGTATTTTGAGGAAAATCTTCTTGTCGTCTGCAAACATCAAATATTGTGCATGGCTAAAACAGCTACCATTTTCATTATTCTCACTATATAACCTGTCTCTTTCATATGACTCACTTCTAATAAACCTCTTTTGTTTTCTTCTCGATACCGTAGTAAATCCATCCTCACTACTATCTTCGGTCTCTAGCGGCCTTTTATCAACTTTTTTCGGCGTTAATTCATTATTTCCACACTCATGATTTTGTACTTCACACAATTCCCGTTCAGCATTTTGAATCACAGTACTATTTCTACCATCGTTACTCACAATATCGTCCTCCATCGCAAAAAAATTATAAAAGAAGGTAGTTTAATAAAACACGTTACGTTGTAGCACGAACCGACTCGAAAACTTGCGCTCGCTAACGCGGTTCACGCGCGACTGAAAAAAAAAAACTCCTTCTTGAAACTGATGCTAGGCACAACTAACTAACTTGTCATCTTAATGGGGGGTGTTACACTATCAGTATTATCACGCGATCCGCGATACGCGATCCAATTATTGATGGTTTGGCCGCTTTTTTGCGTCAATACTGATGGATTTCCGGATGGTCTTGAAATCCGCGATCCGTGGATCGTGATACGGTATTGATAGTGTGACAGGCCCCATTAGCCACAAGTTCATTCGGAGACCTACAAACTACATGTTCGGAGGCAACATAAAAGTTATAGAGCATTTGCTGAAGCTATTAAAAGTCTAAGAAAATCATCAGCAAAAAGAAGGTGTGAGCTTTGTTAAAGTTTATGTTCTGTCCCTTCTAATGATCAAGCATTTTGAAGTATTCTTCCAGCGCATTTTGAGCAAAGAGAGTCTTTGGTGGATTGCATTAATTTGTTTCAGATTGCAATAAAGCGAATACACAGGCTTGTTTAACGTAGTTCCTACCACACGAGTAGTAAGTAAATCTACAGAGAGGAAGCTTCCACAAGCGGCCCGCTGTAGGTATACTCACACAAACACAATGACCTTTCTACTAATATATCACATCAATCAATACTCTTTGCTGACGATACCACAATAATCATTCCATGTGATAACACATCCACGCATGAATCCATAGTTAACAAATCATTGATGGAAACTGTTACTTGGTTAGAAAACAATAATCTAAGCGTAAATATTAATAAAACGAAGTGTATGCAATTTAGAACCAAAAGAGGACAAAATAGGACATTAAATATAAATTATAATAATGAATCAATTGACATTGTGCATAATACCAAATTTTTAGGAATTAATTTTGACGAGCACTGTGATTGGACAAATCATATCGAGGACATTTGCACAAAAATTAATAAATTTGTGTATCCTTTGCGCCGTCTAAGAGCGGGGCCGCACTGCGAAAATTATTCGCGCGAATTTTATTCGCGCGGTTTATATTCCGCATTTTAATATATTTTTCTCGCGAATTTTAAATCGCATGTGCGTGCAACTTCATACATTCCCATATGTCACAGAATTTTGCGAAAAAATTCGCGCGAATAAATTTCGCAGTGCGGCCTCGCTCTAAGACGTACGGTATCTCTTGAAGCAGCACTGATAGCATATCATGGTTATGTCATGTCTGCTATGCGTTACGGCATTGTTATATGGGGGAACTCTATTAATCTAAATAAATTGTTTGTAACACAGAAAAAATGCCTCAGGAGCATCTTCCTATTGGGCCCAACTGACTCGTGTAGACCACTATTTAAAAAGCACAATCTTCTCACCCTGCCATGTCTTTATATTTATGAAATAGCAGTTTTCGTACATCGACATATACATTACTTTAAAATACATACTCCTCCAGATATTAGTCGATATAGAAATAGGGTTTTCTTACCGGTTATCGTCCATTTAGTGGAGTTACTGAGTTTGAGAGGGTGAAAATATATGTTCTATAAAAAAAAATAAACAAAAACTTGTTAAAATATACTTCTAGTATAGTCTATTTTCATTGCATGTTAGTATTTTTTTAGTCAGATAACTAGTTTTTTTTTAATCCTAATAAAAAGCTGAAAATGCCGATTTCACCAGTTATCGTCCACTAAATCTAGTTATCGTCCACCCTTGTACCTGTTATCCGTCCACTGATTTCTATGAGAAATTTACTATGAAAAAGTATGCATGTAATGAGTAAGTAATTGAATATGTAATATTAACACCACTTTAATATATATTTAATATCTATACCAATTAAAATTAACTTCCTGTCGGTCTTTACGAAATATATGGGTTTTTATTAGTGAACTTATGTTTACTTATACATTATTAAAAAGCTACATAACCGTTTATAAAAAAATTGTTTTCTGTTTTTTGTCTATTCGTAATATGTACTTAATTTCAAAACAGCTGAACCTATTTTGACAGAACTTTCACAGGGTGATAAAGAACTTTATACAAAGTGATGTGGTCTTTCTACGCATACGCAATAGCGGTCAACTGCTTGTTTTAAAATAAAACAGATAAAAAAACTATTGCCTTGTTAACGCGGTTTATAGAGTCTACAATATGACATAATATCTTTACCAACTTTGCGCCTATCTATCTTGCATTGTCTTTTACCACATCGCACTTACATTATATAAAAGTAGGTACATATAATTTGGCAGCCTCCCTGGTATGGCGCAGGGGTGAGTCTTATTAGTGGAAGGTCCTCTACTTGATTCTCGGCAGACCAATTTGGTAAATTCAGGTCTCTAGTCTAGTATGCCTTACTTCCAAGTCATTTAGCGTTTAAGGGTACGGATTTTGCTGTACCTCTTTCAGGATATCTCGCATCCATCTTAGACTGCATCGTCACTTAACATCAGATGAGATCGCAGTCAAGGACTAACTTGTAGATGAATAAAAAATAAATTATAGATATGAGTAATAATCAAAATTCGCCTAAATAATAACATAATATTAAAAAATATATGTTTTTCATACAGTTTAAAATATAGGTGGACGGATAACCGGTACACTTCAGATTCTCTATTTTAAATTTCGTCCAAAAATTATAATGATCGACAATACTATCTTAACTTATAAATATATCAAAGTTCCAAGGAGAAACACATAAAATATAAGGTAATTCTTTTGTCAAACAAGTTTAATTATTTATATTTTTACTAAATCTATTTATTTTCAAATAATAGCTTGGTGGTCGAAACTTAGAATATTTATTCAGTGCAAATTTAGATATCGTCCACGCGTGATTTTGAAGACCCATAGTTTTATATACAATGAGAAAAAAGTGGACGAAGACTAGTCACTAACTAGTGTATGTGTATAGGATTCGAATTAATAAACTTAATTCCAATTTTGTGCACACCTCGATTGATAGCAAGACTACCTAAAATTAAGACGCTAAACCTGTGTTTGACCGCCCGGACGATAACAGGTTTTCTTAAGAAAATAGTGAACTAGTTGTCGTCCACCCCTTTTATTTGTATTCTAATGTAATCAAAAGTAAAAAAACACGTTCACAGTATTTTATGAAACATAAGTAAGTGCTATAAAGAAGAATCAAACTAAATCTTATAGTAAAATGATTAGTAACTTCCCGTGATAGTTGAAGCATGCCACTAATTTTTTTGCTCCACACGGCTCATTTTCATTCCTTAATTGCATACTCAAAATTCGATCGCTTTGTTTTCAAAGAAACTTAAGTAAAATAGACTTTTTTCTTTCTCTGTGTCTTGATAAGACATTCAAGTTGACATAGAGATGCATTATTTTTATGTAAGTCTTATAATGTTTCTATTTTTAAGCGTTTCTTAAGAGTGATCCGCTCGGTGGACGATAACAGGTGCGTGTCCGGAAACCGGTGTTCCTACCCTACAAGAATTAAAAATCTATTATGCACTACATTATGCACTACAAAATATAAATTAAAACAAACCTCAAAATCTCCGCACGCCATGTGCATAAAAATTTACAATAAACTGGATTTGGGAATGAAAAAAGAACCTACAGGTCGTTTTAAAAGGGCTCTCTTTCGTTGGCTGTGTGACAAAACATTTTATTCCGTGACAGAATTTCTTTGTAATAATAAATAATAAACAATATTGAATGTAGTTGACATAAATAATATTTTAAATTTAATTTTGTAATAAGTATATTTTTATTATTATTAGACATATTATACTTACCATTTAGGCTCATCAGGACTTTATGTATCAATTCTGATGAGTACCTACCTAGTTTGTAAATATTTGCATGCTTTTAAGTAGAACATGAAGGACTTAAAATCTTAAAATATTACTATTATATATAATACCTACTCATGTTCAGCAAATAAATAAATTTCATTTCATTTCATTTCATTTCATTTCATTTCATTTCATTTCATTTCATTTCATTTCATTTCATTTCATTTCATTTCATTTCATTTCATTTCATTTCATTTCATTTCATTTCATTTCATTTCATTTCATTTCATTTCATTTCATTTCATTTCATTTCATTTCATTTCATTTCATTTCATTTCATTTCATTTCATTTCATTTCATTTCATTTCATTTCATTTCATTTCATTTCATTTCATTTCATTTCATTTCATTTCATTTCATTTCATTTCATTTCATTTCATTTCATTTCATTTCATTTCATTTCATTTCATTTCATTTCATTTCATTTCATTTCATTTCATTTCATTTCATTTCATTTCATTTCATTTCATTTCATTTCATTTCATTTCATTTCATTTCATTTCATTTCATTTCATTTCATTTCATTTCATTTCATTTCATTTCATTTCATTTCATTTCATTTCATTTCATTTCATTTCATTTCATTTCATTTCATTTCATTTCATTTCATTTCATTTCATTTCATTTCATTTCATTTCATTTCATTTCATTTCATTTCATTTCATTTCATTTCATTTCATTTCATTTCATTTCATTTCATTTCATTTCATTTCATTTCATTTCATTTCATTTCATTTCATTTCATTTCATTTCATTTCATTTCACACTCACCAACGGTTCACGGACGCCCGCTCGTTCCACTAACCGGTACAGTTGGTGACAAACTGTGCGCATATGTGTGAGTGTACCTACAGCGGGCCGCTTGTAGAAGGTTCCCCTCTGTAGGTACTCTGTGTTCCTACTATCAAAAGTGTATCCGTTATCGATTCTAATGAGATCTTGGATATGAAAATCGTATCCAATATCAAATTTGCAAAGGTTTTCTGCCTCTCGCACTTTTAACCGACATGCCGTTTGAACTACCTTATTATATAATATACTATCGGTCTTCTATCGGATAAATCGTAAAATTTGAAATGTGCTCTCAGGAACTTTACAAAATTGTTCCTTCTCCACCGTTCTACCACGGAACAGAGAGAAGCAATTTGTAGACTATTATGCTCCTTTTACTAGTACATTGAATACTGACGCCAGTCAAAATTCGAATAGCAATATCACACATTTAGCCATCGATTTCGATGATGCCCCCTATGCAGTATTTACTTACTCATGTATACCTTTAATATGAGTAACGTTTTGTTTGCGCCGGGCCTGGGTTTTTTTCGAGCATTGTCCTTTTCTTGGAAAGTCCAACCCCACCTAGATTACATCATTTTGTCTAACTGTCTGCATTCAAACAGATATGGAAGCTTTCATGAATAACATACATCTTAACCTTAGAATAAATAGGTAAAGAAAGGCAGTCGTCGACGCGGCGATAAGCCGTTTTTAGCAAGCCTAAAAGGCTATCGTCGCGTCAGTGCTCAAGGTACTCATGCGCTTGTGTGCGTGTCGGCAAATGTAATTACAGGGCACACATGGGTTGGTTTATAGCTTACGTTTCGAGCGGAAATTTGTTAGAAACTTCCATTCTAAGCGTAATAGTTCGATGATCTTAACACTTCGATTTCAAGATAATCTACTTGTGATCGTTGCATAGCTTAAGTTTCAATTATTTTAAAGCCTTTCTCATAGTGTGCAAAAGCGAGAGAAGCGATACTAGTCATATTTGTAAGACTAGCCGACCCCCGCGACTTCGTTCGCATGGATATAGGTTTTTATATAGAATCGGATCGGACCCCATAATTATTTTTTGTACCTAAACTAAATGTATCCGCAGTTACTCCTTAACATCACCTATCTTCCATTGAAAGTTCCATCAAAATCGATCCAGCCGTTTCGGAGATTAGCTGGAACAAATAAACAGGCCGACAAACATAAATTTAAACGCACGCCAGTTTAAAATAAGCCGTACGTACAAACATCCGCGTCCCAAGAAATTTGAACCCAATAAATGTCTGTAATTTCTGAACTAAAACACCTATGACCTTGAAATATTTACGGGACAATATATAAAGTATTACCTTCCTAACAAAAAAAAGAATGAGTGAAATCGAACAACGCGTTAATGAATTACAGCTAAATACACGTTTTAACTTTCATCCTCTCTCCCAAGGGAACCGTGCTGAATTTTGGGATAAAAAGTATCCTATGTCCTACCTCGGAGTATAAACTCAAATCGTACCAAGTTTCATTCGAATCCATTCAGTAGTTTTGGCGTGATGCGCGGCCAAGATACAGACAGACAGACAAACAGACAGACAGACAGACAGACAAAAATGAAACAAATTGCAGTTTTGGCTTCAGTATCGATTATAGAGTGCCCTCCAATAAAAATTTTCGAAATATCTTCAATGTACAGAATTGGATCTGTTACAGTTTTATTATATTACTAGCTGAACCCCGCAACTTCGTTCACGTAGATATAGGTTTTTATATAGGATCGGATCGGATCGGATACCATAATTCTTTTATGTACTACTAACTAAATGTAGCTTAAGTTACTCCTTATAACATTAAAAGTTCCATTAAAATCGATCCAGCCGTTTCGGAGATTAGCTGGAACAAATAGACAGACCGACAAACATAAAAATATACAGGGTTAATCGTAATTTACCAACAACCTCCTACACGTAACTTCTATGCATGATACTGAACAACATTTGTTCAACGACTTTTCACGTAACTCAATAAATTCACCAAAAAAAAATTTCTAAGTTTTTCTTGAAGAGTCTGTAATTTTTTTAACTCTATGGTCATTTTATGTAATGCCTCTTCCACACCTGCGACTACTAATAACCGCCGTCCGAAGTTATCGCTCCGCTGTCGTATTTACAAATGCTTTGTGATGTGTATTACTAACATCGGTCTAAGCTAACGTCTGCAGGTCAATAATTTCTTCCAGATTAACGTTTATCGCGAAAAACAAAAAAAACTTCTCGCGGCGACAGACGTGAGTGTCGGACCGGCATTAAGTAGGTAGGTACCTACCTACATACACGCACAAAGTAAGCACGATTGTTTACTTGGCAATTTCCCGCGCTTTTTACAGAAGGGCAAAATTATTACCTATCAATCCTTTATTAGTTTATTTACCTACCTACCATCTTCACACCTACCCTAGGTACCTACAAAACTCTCAACATTCAACACGAACCTACATAATGCTTCAGATACCTATCAATCTAACTTGATCTAACTAACACTTAAAACACCACCTAACTTGCGAAGGTACCTAACATCGAACCTACCTACCTAACGCATTACCTAACTACCACCTATTTACCACCTAACCTACCTACAAACACCTATCTGTAGGTACAAGACTTGAATATTTTAAACATCTCTCTATGCGTCGTACGTATTCCTCATTGTTGAGGGTCGTGAACCATTTCCATAAATCGAAACGATTTCCTAAGGATCATGCGGCGAATTTCCAGTTTCCACTTTCAAATTGGTAGGTACCTACCTACTTTCCCATACGGCTCAACGAAGAGTATAAGGTAGAACATACCTACCTAAATGATGTCGATTTACTAGCGATGTTATTATAATTAACAGATCAGATGTTAGTGATAAAAATTAGGACAGTTTAATTTGCTATCCGAGGCATGGAAGAACGCATGAAAGAAAAACAACTGCCTCGGTGGTCTAGTGGTTAGCATATTCGACTGCAGATCACGAGGTCCCGGGTTCGATTCCTGGGTCGGGCAAATTATTGTAAGGTATTTTGTATTGGGTTTTTCTGTCAAGATATTCTCAGTGCCAGTTGCGGATTGGTAGTTAGTGGTGCTTCACCCCCGTGCCTCACGTAAAGCAGTCGGTCCCAGTTATTATCAATATCATGTAACAATAGTCGTTAAAGCCCGCCAACCCGCATAGGAGCAGCGTGGCGGATCTAAGCTCTAAATCCCTCTCTCCTATGAGAGAGGAGGCCTGTGCCCAGCAGTGGGACGTAAAAAGGCTGAGTGGTGGTGGTGGCATGGAAGAACCAAAAGTAGGTAGGTCTTAAAACGGACCTCCAAACTTCCAAAGTCGGTTACCCCTCCGATGCAAAATGCGGAGTTCAAACTAGGCTACACAGTACACAGTACACATCTACCTATTATCCACGTCATAACTAACTTGTAAGTACCTTAAGTACCTACTCTGTGTCGCATTCGAATAATGATGGACCGCGTGATGGACCACCTGATTAGGTATTTACTTACTATCCTTGAGACTTCAAACGGCGCGCCGCGCCGCGGCCTCGCGCAGCCGCTAATGAAAACTATTGAAATGATATTGAAACATTGAAACATTGGTTGATTACATTTCTACCTAGGTAGGTACGTCTACATACTTGGAATTTACCATTTCTTTGATTTCTGCCGCATAATAATAATAATTTATTGCAATACACAGGTACGCAATGAGAGGCTAGTAATTACCTAAGTAAAGGCCTGTTCAGACCTAAGCGGTATTCGCTACCGTCTGCGGCAGAGAAAACCCAGTGGGTATGCGGTAATATTACTGTTCAGACCTAAGCGGTATTCGCTACCGTCTGCGGCAGGGAAAACCCAGTGAGTATGCGGTAATATTACTGTTCACACGAAAACGGATTTCGCTATCCTTGTGGGTAGAATAACGCGCGGTAGTCGAGTTTCGCTCAGAGAGGTAAGAAATTTGCGCCAGTTAGTCATTTCTGAGTCGCCAAAGAATATACACGTCAGTCACGTTGTAATTTCTGCAGAGCATCTGATTTTAGTGATGGATAGTGATGAAGAGGAAGTTTTACTTTTATTAGCCTTAATTGACTCACCAGTTAAGAAAAGAATTTGGATCCATGACATCAATAGACAACACCGAATTCATGGGGAATTCCACACTTTATATCCAAGATTAAGATTGGATGAAGATCGGTTTTTTAATGCATTCAGAATGACGACTGAGAACTTTGATGAAATATTAAATATGATAAAGGAAAACATCAGCAAATCATTCACTAAATATCGAGAACCCATATGCCCTGAAGAACGCTTAGCAATAACGTTGAGGTAAGGAAAACAAATTTGAATATTAATTGACGAAAATCTTTATTTTAGATAACTAGGAAGGAACTTTGATTTTTTACAATATTAACACAACTTTTATCTTAACCTAAAACCTTCTTATTTGATTTCTGAGTGTTTCTGTTGATCGTAATCTATTTCGTGTTCGTAATCGAGACCTTCTCCAGTCAGTGAAGGTGCTAGAGGTGATAGAGCATTATCTTGAATACAACGCAGAGCAGACTGCAGTTCAGAATCATTAGTAGACTGGGGACTACGAGAATAACATGATTGTTGAGACATACAACGATCATTTTGGCTTGTGTTGGGCTCAGTGGTGTAGTAAGATCGCAGTGTTGTTTCTCGTTGTAGACTACGTTCTTGCTCTTCTTCCAATTCCGCTTCCATCATAACTTGAGCTATTTTCATTTTTGTTATAATTTTACGTCGCTCAGAAAACCTGTCTATTGTTTTTGCATATCCAAGCATAACATGTTCAATCGACGATAATTTATCTGCTTTTGTATTCAAGTACGTAATCACTTTATCAACAGGATGTTCGTTAACAGAAGTCCTTTTTCTGGAACCCGAACGTGAAGTATAACGTTCGGATGATGCTACTGAACTTGACCGTTGTGTTGAATTTTCATTATAAGATTCGGGTTCAGTAATATTTTGGGTATCAGATACGCTTTCTTCTTCTCTTGCCACATTAGTATCAGTTGGAGCAAATCCTATGTGATCTTTTAAAAATTCCATTGAAGATGCCCACTGCCATTTGCTGTAACGACTGTAAGATTTAAACGCACTTTGGCCTGTAGTGGTTTTTGTAGTTTTTAAATATTTACCATAAGTGTCCCGTAGATTTTTCCATTTCATTTTGGCTTCATCGCCTGTAAAAAATATAGTTTATTTATAATCTATTCAATTACTTTTATTCATTAGTTATACTTAGACCAGTTTAAAACCCTGAATTTGTTTAGGTTAGTAAGGTGATAAATACTGAGGAATCTTAAAAACCAAATTTTTAGTAAAAATGGCTTAGGGCGTGGACCCATGTCTACGGTGCGGCGCCGTTCGCCGTGCAACGGTATGGCATCGCCACCGGTGGACGGCGCGGCGCCGTGCCGCACCACGGTACCGCGAACGGTGCGCCGTCCATTGCCCCTCATTCGATCGAATCAACAGCGAAATATCGACTGAAAGGGGCAATGGATGGCGGGTCCACGCCCTTAGACCTTGAGTAAAAAAGCTTATTAAATATTATTTTTTTTGCAGATTTTTAGCAAGTGGAGATTCATTTCGCTGTATTGCAAACAGTTATAGAGTGGGTTGCTCAACTGTCGCAGAAATTGTTGATGAAGTTTGTGATGTTATTTGGACTACATTACAACCCATATACATGAAGCCTCCTACAGAAGAAATGTGGAACTTAACATCTGAAGAGTTTTATAATATGTGGCAATTCCCCAATTGCCTCGGCAGTATTGATGGAAAACATGTCACTATCGTTTGTCCGCCTAATTCAGGCAGCAATTATTTTTGCTACCTCAAAAAATTTTCTGTCGTCCTTATGGCAATAGTAGGACCACACTACAATTTTTTATGTATCGATGTTGGAGGTTTTGGAAAAAATAGCGACGGTGGAATTTTCGAAAACTCTGTCATGGGAAGGAGGTTTAATAATGGGACTATGAATGTTCCAAGGCCTAAACTATTGCCAAGAACTAATGACGTCACACCTCATGTGTTAATAGGAGATGAGGCATTCCGATTGCAAGCACATGTAATGAAACCATTCAATCAAAGAGTTTCTAGGGTTGATAGAAGAAAGGAAGAATACAATAAGCGCCTATGCCGAGCTAGACGCGTTGTTGAAAATGCATTTGGATTACTGGCTCAAAAATGGCGAATATATTTCAAACCCATGCACCTAAAAGTGTCTTCAGCTAAAAAAGTGATAAAAGCAACATGCGTACTCCATAATTATTTACGCTCTAAAACTTGCAATACCCCGTACTTGCAAAATATGTATCTTACTACTCAACAAAATAATGCAACAAACAATGAATATCAAAATTTTGAAACTTTGCAACTTTCAGGCGATAGGGTACGTACACAATTTGTCAACTTCTTTAATGGCGGTAGTCGTATTTAGTACAGAATTGAAAGATAATATAATAATATAATAAAAGATAAAAACTTACCACTTATGTTACATTTTTCTCCTATCTCATCCCATATTTTATTTTTCATAAATATATTTTTATAATCCGTAAGTGACATATCATACAAAACTGGATTGCACTTCACCATCTCAATAAATGAATCGTTATTCGTTCGTTTCGATGACGCCATGTTGCAAACGCGTCCTTTCGCTAAGGAATATCGTGCGTAACTGTTGTCATGTTAACCCCGCTTGCGGAGTGAGGGGCGGGATGCATGCCGCTGCTCCCGCGCAGTATGTACCTCTACCCACAGCGGCAGCGAATATCGCTCAGGTCGCTCTAGCCGCGGTACTTGATACCAAATCCTGAGCGAAACCCGCGCGGTATGTACCTCTACCCACAGCGGCAGCGAATATCGCTCAGGTCGCTCTAGCCGCGGTACTTGATACTAAATACCTGAGCGAAACCCGCGCGGTATATACCTCTACCCACAGTGGCAGCGAATATCGCTCAGGTTTGAATAGGCCTTAAGGTAGTTAGTTACCTACAGTCAATTAAAATTAAATTCACTAGTAATCTGTGTTAAATAAATAATTTATCAATTTATTTTATAAAATGTAAAAAAGTTAGGTAGGTAGGTACCTAGTACCTACTACCTACCTATTAGAGTTCAATTAAGCTGGGAGTTGGTCACTGTATTGGAGCGGACTGATTATTACTTACCTACCTACTTTCTAGGTTTATGAGTTATGCCTAGCCAACAAAAAACGCGTGTAGTAAAACTAATTAAGTACTTATCTAGGTAAGCACTTACCTAGGTACATACTTCCTAAAAGTGACAATTTCTTTGACCCGATGAAGATGAAAAGGGTAGGTATGGGAAATACATTGTGGATGACGCGGACGCTCCAAGCAAAGTACCTACTGCGACATCTTTGGACTGCATCGCTGGATTATCTTCAAAAATTGTAATGTTTTCCTCTTCACACACTGTGTGCCTAGGTGGCCGACCACAATCCCTAGCTGATCTACTAGGCTGGAATTGCCCTTGATCTCTTAATCGCTGAGGCAGCTGGCATGTGGCTTGACCTACGCGACGTAGGTACGTTAGGGAATCGCCTTGCCAACTTAGGTACTGCAAGCTTCTGAAACGTTATCACCACATATCACGAGCACTCGAACCATTTCCATGCATTCAATGTTAGAATAATGATAAGCCATCGTTTAAGCACTAGGCAGTAGGCACAGAACATAACCTACGTTAAGTTGCGAACACAGTAGGTAGGTACATATGGCGAATATCAACGGCGCGTGCAACCGAGCGGAAACTACTGAAGTACTGAAGCGCGCCGCGCGGCCGTGTGGTGTGGTTTTCGGTTCCCCGCACGCCGCGCCCCGCATGCCGCTACGCACGGCAGGGTCAAGGGCGACCCGACGCGACGGTTCCCTGACTCCCTTTGACAAGTGCCGCGTAGAGTTTTTAAAATTTTAGATCAGAAAAATAAATATTTTTATTTTTGTATGAAAAAAAATTTTTTTTTCTTTTAAGAATTTTTAAAAGTCGTGGAACAAAAGTTATTTACTTTGATGCATAGAAGTTGCCGTTAGATGGTTGTTGGCATTTTACAATTAACCCTGTATAAACGCACACCAGTTTAAAATAAGCCGTACGTTCAAAGATCCGGGTCCCAAGTTATTTGAACCCAATAAATGTGTGTCATTTCTGAACTAAAAAACCTATGACCTTGAAATATTTACGGGACAATATATAAAGTACTACCTTTCTAACAAAAAAAGAATGAGTGAAATCGAACAACGCGTTAATGAATTACAGCTAAATACAGGTTTTAACTTTCATCCCCTCTCCCAAGGGAACCGTGATGAAATTCGGGATAAAAAGTATCCTATGTCCTACCTCGGAGTATAAACTCAAATCGTACCAAGTTTCATTTGAATCCGTTCAGTAGTTTCGGCGTGATGCGCGGCCAAGATACAGACAGACAGACAGACAGACAGACAGACAGGCAGACAGACAGAAAGACAGACAGACAGACAAAAATGAAAAAAATTGCAGTTTTGGCTTCAGTATCGATTATAGAGTGCCCTCCAATAAAAATTTTCAAAATATCTTCAATGTACAGAATTGGATCTGTTACAGTTTTATTATATTACTAGCTGGCCCCCACGACTTCGTCCGCGTGGTTATATAGGTTTACATATAGAGTCCTTTTTTGTACCTAAACTAAATGTAGCCTAAGTTACTCCTTGTAACATCACCTATCTGCCATTGAAAGTTTCTTCAAAATCGATCCAGCCGTTTCGGAGATTAGCTGGAGCAAATTGACAGGCCGACAAACAAATTTAAACGCACGCCAATTTAAAATAAGCCATACGTACAAAAATCTGGGTCCCAAGTTAATTGAACCCAATAAACTGTCATTTTTGAACTAAAAAACCTACGACCTTGAAATGTTTACGGAACAATAATTAAAGTACTACCTTTCTGACAAAAAAAGAATGAGTTAAATCGAACTACGCGTTAATGAATTACAGCTAAATACAGGTTTTAACTTTCTTCCCCTCTCCCAAGGGAACCGTGCTGAATTTCGGGATAAAAAGTATCCTATGTCCTACCTCGGAGTATAAACTCAAATCATACCAAGTTTCATTGAAATCCATTCAGTAGTTTCGGCGTGATGCGCGGCCAAGATACAGACAGACAGACAGACAGACAGACAGACAGACAGACAGACAGACAGACAGACAAAAATGAAAAAAATTGCAGTTTTGGCTTCAGTATCGATTATAGAGTGCCCTCCAATAAAAATTTTCAAAATATCTTCAATGTACAGAATTGGATCTGTTACAGTTTTATTATATTACTAGCTGTTGCCCGCGACTTCGTCCGCGTTAAACAATTTTAAACGGGAACCCTTTGTTTCCCCGGGATAAAATAGTAGTCTGTCACTTTCCAGGTCCTCAACTAAAAAAATGCGACTGCAAAAAATCACGTCAATCTGTAGTTAAATGTCCGATGATAATAATATGTTGAAAGGAAACCCCCCTTGAGGTGGATTTTCGTCAAATTTTTCTTAGCTTATGCCTACCTACCCCCTAGAAAGAACCTAACTTCCAAATTTCAAGTTAATAATAACAATAACTTAAATTTCACGTAAAAAGTTTCATCCCCTTTTTTACCACCCTTAAGGGGAGATTTTCCTGAACAACTTACACAGGTTTTTATTATTTAAAATTTATAATCTAAATGCCTATTTTCATATCTGTAACTTCAAAAACATAGAACTTTCATATAACCTTCCTACCCCCATTTTACCCCCTTAGGGGAGGATTTTCGTGAAATCTTTTCTAGGCTGATATCTAAGCCCTAGAATGAACCTATCTTCTAAATTTCAAGTTGATAATAACAATAATTAAAACTTAACATAAAAACTTTCAACCCCTATTTTACCACCCTTAAGTGAAGATTTTTCAGAATAAAATACACAGGTTTATATTATTTAAAACCAATAATCTAAATGCCGATTTTCAGGTCTGTAACTTTAAAAACATAGGACTTTCATACAAACTTTCTACCCCCATTTTACCCCCTTAGGGGAGGATTTTAGGGATACTAAATAGCCTATAACCTTCCCAGAAAATTGTACTACCAAATGCAAAAAGAATTTTTCAAATCCGACTGGTACTTCCAGAGATTAGCGCGTTCAAACAAACAAACTCTTCCGCTTTATTATATTAGTATAGATAGATAGAAGATAGATAGATGTATTGCAAGATGTCTGTACAATCTGCTATCAACGAATTTTTTATTGTTATAAGTACCCTTCTCGAAATCAATAACATCGTGGAGTCTTCGTGGTATATGGTTCTTAATCGGGAATGTGTTCTGTCCTCTTTTTTACCCGACTGGGTTATGTGTTTCACCTGTGTGTATGTATGTCCATTCCTATGTCCGCGTGTAACTAATAAACGGCTCAACGGATTTTGATAAATGATACGTCATTAGATTTGTCTTCATGACGCGAGTGTTATAGGGTACCTAAATTAAAAAAAAAATTAAAATGGCGGACTTTATGCGCTTTAATGTGCGAGCTGAAAAAAAATTTTTTCCTCAAGACCCTCGAGTGGGGTATCAAAATGAAGGGATTTAAAAGGCAAATACAAAAATGTATACAATTATATATTTGAAAATAAGTTGGAGTGATAAATCACAGAAAATGACCGTTTCCTATGTCAGTTCGTAACTACTCAACGACTCAACTTATTTTGATAAATGATACGTCATTAGATTTGTCTTAACAGCGCAAATGTTACTGTGGACATAAAATTAATAAAAATTCAAAATGGCGGATTTTATGCACTTTAATGTGCGAGCTGAAAAATTTTTTTTTCCTCAAGACCCTCGAGTGGGGTATCAAAATAAAGGGCTTTAAAAGGCAAATACGAAAATATATACAATCTATGTGTTTGTAATCAGTTTGGAGTGACAAATCATAGAAAACAAAATAAATAACAACTACACTGTGAGTAAATTGGTGGTAATTTATTTAAGATCCCTTCCCACTCCACTCTACCACATTCCACATAATCCCCCCTACACCTCCCCCCTTCCCATCAATTATTGTAACACTAATAATTTAACCTTAAATCGCCAAACACTAAAATAATACAATAATATTATGAAGGACCTTATTAAAGTTTCTAGTGTTCAACAGATGGCGCTAATAGTGGTCTTAAACGCGCTATTACCTACACGCGGAGTGACACATACCTGTCTCTTGTAAAAATATGCATCTAAAAATTTTTCATAGTTTTGCACTAAAAACCAAGAAATAAATTACGTAATTAAAAAAACTAAAAACCCGACTGCGTAAAACAAACTAGTTCTGGTAACTGAAAAGCAAAAAACAAGCTTTGTACTTTATAAACTAGAATTTTATAAGATCATAGACATAATTAATGTTAGAAAATGTATGGCAGGCGGGGGCATTACTTAGCCAACTACTCAGGACTATTAGTTCGCCCCCGCATGCCATACATTTTCTAACATTAATTATGTTTATGATCTTATCAAATTCTAGTTTATAAAGTACAAAGCTTGTTTTTTGCTTTTCAGTTACCAGAACTAGTTTGTTTTACGCAGTCGGGTTTTTAGTTTTTTTAATTACGTAATTTATTTACCCGACTGGGTATATGTGTTTCACCTGTGTGTATGTATGTCCATTCCTATGTCCGCTTGTAACTAATCAACGGCTCAACGGATTTTGATAAATGATACGTCATTAGATTTGTCTCAATGACGCGAGTGTTATAGGGTACCTAAATTTAAAAAAAAATCAAAATGGACTTTATGCGCTTTAATGTGCGAGCTGAAAAAAAATTTTTTCTTCAAGACCCTCGAGTGGGGTATCAAAATAAAGGGATTCAAAAGGCAAATACGAAAATGTATAAATTTATATATTTGGAAACAATTTGGAGTGATAAATCGTAGAAAATGACCGTTTCCTATGTCAGTTCGTAACTGACATAGGAAACGGCTCAACCTATTTTTAACCCCCGACGCAAAAACGACGGGGTGTTATAAGTTTGACGTGTCTGTGTGTGTGTGTGTGTGTGTGTGTGTGTGTGTGTGTGTGTGTGTGTGTGTGTGTGTGTGTGTGTGTGTGTGTGTGTGTGTGTGTGTGTGTGTGTGTGTGTCTGTTCCCTTTGTGGCGCTCAAACGGGTGGACCGATTTGAATGCGGTTTTTTTTGTTTGAAAGGTTTGAAAGGTTTGAATTAGTCGAGAGTGTTCTTAGCTATGTTTGATGAAAATCGGTCCAAGATGGCCGCCGCTACAAAATGGCGGATGATATATTTTTTCACAACTCCCTTGATATGGGTATCAAATGAAAGGGCTTGAGTAGTAGAATAGCACTATTGCAAATTCAAGATGGCCGCCGCCACTAAATGGCGAATGTCGGGGGTTTTTTAAATTTTCAATTTACACTTGTGATAAATTATACGTCATTAGATTTGTATTGACGGCGCAAATGTTACTGGGTGGTTATGCACTTCAATGTGCGGGCTGAAAAAAGTTTTTTTCTTCAAGACCCTCGAGTGGGGTATCAAAATAAAGGGCTTTAAAAGGCGAGTACGAAAATGTATACAATCTATATGTTTTAAATCAATTTGGAGTGACAAATCATGAAAAACAAAATAAATAACAACTACACTGTAAGTGGTACAGTGGTAGTTTATTAATTTTTTAGTTCGTTTTTTAGCATGGCAGTCGGGTTTTTTTAATTTTTAAATTATAGCTTGTTAAATATAAAAAAATTATGCTCCTGTTCGCTCTCAATAATTATGCTCACACCGCGCCTTTTTGGGTCTAAAATTATCTGTTTAGGTCTTCAAAGCTGCACACTCAACAACATGCTGCAACATGAAACTCGTGCACACAAACATCCAACCATCATGATACGGCAAACTATTTCGTAACGTATTTTGTGCCGTATTTATGTATGGTTCCATAATTTCATCCACTAATTCATATTTTGTGGGACTGTGTTTGTCCATTAACTTACTCTTAGTAAAAAATAATTTCTGCTTTAATTCAAATATTAAATCCTTATAACTACTTACTCTTACGTTTTACATTTGCTAATTCTATTAATAATGTATTCAATTCCCTATTATTAGCACACTCTGTTTTTAAAGTCGATTCTATTATTTCCCAGTTAAAGGAATGGTTTATCATTGAAATAATGATCGCAGCCCTTCCTTCTAACCTGGTTAAAAGTAACATGACATTCTGTGGTGTATTGCCGCCTACGGCTAATAACCACTGTCGTGCGTTATTTAAATAATTATAAATAGTAAAAACATCGCCGTTATATATCGGGACGAACTTAATTAAGTTTTTTGGTTCAATTATTGATGATTGAACTGGTGGTTGGTTAGGTATATTTAACGGTACGTAACCTGGCTTTCCCTCCATTTTATTGATTGGAATTGGGACGAAATCTCTACTTACACTAGACCTAGATTTAAAAATAAAAGTTGGGGATCTAAGGAGCGGAATCTTGAAAGGATAACGCTAATCGGTACTTACAAGGTGCAGCAGTGTGCTTAGTCTAAGATCGGAGCACTCGAAAACGAACTCGAAAACTATTGATCGAATCACAAGTGAATTCAGAGCAAAATGAACTCAAATGCTCGTATTTTAAAGTCGTAATTCCATAGTTCGAATATGTATTTTACAACATTTCTGCTTGGGGCGCTCGTTGTGTTCGAATGCTGAATGTATTGGCGAACTCAAACCTTAATACAAGCCATTTTAGGTCTATTTTACTCTGAAATCGATCAATAGTTTTCGAGTTCGTTTTCGAGTGCTCCGATCTTAGACTAAGCACTCAGATGGCAGCTCGATAAATAAACATTCCGTTTCCTTATTTTATTACTTCGACTTATTTATTTTCTTGGATTGCCCAGTTTTTAAGACTTAAAAGTCACGTCAGCCTTTAGCGAACTTGGAGAATTACTCAAAAAGTCCTGGAACTATTGACTTACTTTATACGCCCCGCGCGAAGGGCGCCAGTCAAAATAACCCGAACTCAGACTTTCTAAAAAAATATTTATTAATGTAATTTAAATTTAAATTACAATTTTTATATAAAACTAAATTAACTAAGTTAATATTTTTAATGTGTTCATTGTTCGAAGCTACTTGACTTGTGTGTGTGTGTATGTGTGTGTCTGTCTGTTCCCCTGTAGTGCTCAAACGGGTGGACCGATTTGAATGCGGTTTTTTCTGTTTGAAAGGTGAATTAGTCGAGAGTGTTGTTAGCTACGTTTGATTAAAATTGATCCAAGATGGCAGCCGCTACAAAATGGCGGATTACATATTTTTTCACAACTCCCTTAATATGGGTATCAAATGAAAGGGCTTGACAAGTAGAATGCAAATCCAAGATGGCCGCCGCCACGAAATGGCGAATGTCGGGGGTTTTTTAAATTTTTAATTTATACTTGTTTAATTTTGTTATTTTGCTTTGTTTCAGGCATCAAAATTCAAGCAATGCTCTCAGGAGGATGACAAGGGCGTATGTGGACGACAGTTGCAGGTGTGGTACTGGTGGCGTCATCGGTTAACTGAAATTCAACGATACAACGAAAGTACAACTTTGGTATAACCCCCGGCACGTAAGTCGACCGGTGACCTTCAAGTGCGCGCAGCGTCATACGAGTGAGCGGGACACAATACGATTGGAGAGCCAATCAGCGTTTACGAGGGATCCGCGAGAGCTAATCAGTGCTTACGAACGATCCTCACGCCGTCCCCGCGACCCCTCACACCCCGAGATACCTCATTTTTGACTTCTGCGCATTGAAGGTCACCGGTCGACTTATTTGCCGTGACTTATAGCTTATGTCTCGAATGAGGGTGAGGGTAGTGAGCCTTCTACATCCGGGGAATCAGAGGTATAGTCATTCATCAGTGGTAGGGGGAATAAAAGCTCGGATGACAAGGAGAATGAAGTGAGGAGGAATTGAGGATGTAATGGGGGAGCGAGAAGACTGGTACAAAAACCAAAGAGATTTTGGTATTATATGTGGAATGTAGCCTATGTTTTTAGTATTGGAGGATCCAAGGACCTATAAAGGGGCATTACTTACAACGGGCGGAGTGGTCAGGGGCTATAAACAGCAAGCTAGAGGAGTTTCAGGCTAAAGATATGGGAAATAATCTATACTAATAAATAAAATTGAAGTGTCTGTCTGTAATATCGAAATAACTACCTCATATTGAGCTCATATGGTATTTGAACGATATTATAACCGAATCACACGTTTTTAAAATTTTTGTCTGTCTGTCTGTCTGTCTGTCTGTTTGAACGGGCTAATCTTTGGAACGGCTGAACCGATTTTGACGGGACTTTCACATACAAGTAGAGAATTAACTAGGGAGTAACATAGGCTACTTTTTAACCGACTTTAAAAAAAGGAGGAGTTGTGTTTTTCTACCTATGTACACCGATATCCCCGAGATTTCTGAACCGATTTGCGTAATTTTTTTTTTAATCGATAGAAAAACATTGCGACACTGTCCTAAAAAAAAATTGGATTCCAGCTCCTCAATCCTGATGCTGTAGGGGATCTGATCCCTAAAACTAATGGGATTTAGGCACTGTCGGTTATTTAAATTGATATTGCGGATACCAATTAAAGACTTTATTGGTACATGTCCAACTCCTCAACCCTGATGCTGTAAGGAATTGCATTCCGAAATCGTAAGGATCCCACGGAATTTTTCCGTTTTGTGGACGGGTTACTACTTACTACAGATAGGCTACTTTTTGTTCTGGAAAATCAAAGTTCCCACGAGATTTTTACAAACCTAAATACACACGGGCGAAGCCGTGGGCATCATCTAGTTACAAGTAAATTCCTAGAATCTAGTCGAGGACTACAAATTAAACAGACACGGGTTATTGGCGGGGGTTTATTGGAGTTTGATATGCAGGATTTCGGGGGTGTCGCACACCGGTGGTTGTTGTGGTTGGCTTGTTGGGTCACTTGTGTGTTTGGCAGCGGTCGGCAGGTTCTACATGGCATGTGCAAAGGTTTTCTGGGTGGAGGTATGCATTGCCCAGCCACAACATTGTGGAGGGCAGGGAAGAGAGTCTTGTATGCATTGCCCAGCCACAACATTGTGGAGGGCAGGGAAGAGAGTCTTGAGATGCCTGAGGCTGAGCAAGGGAGAAAAGATTGGTGGATGAAGGGAAGGGAAGGGGTGTCAGTGTCATATAGAAATGTTGAATTTTGAATTTGGGTCGTAGATGGCGTCTCTTGTAATGTGTCTCAAGTAGGTACTAAAATAAATAATGCTAATCGAGTATTACTATACTATTAGTGCTTCACTGCGCTTAAACGTAACTTCAATAAGATTATTGTTTTATTTAACGTTTATTAATATTTCGGTAATGTGTTCAATATTTATTAGATAACGGAAATGAGTTTTGTATCGCGAAGTGACTCGCGCTTGACAGGAAGGCCGAGATGTTAGCATCACATTATTATTGTTATGATTATTTACTAATATTAAGATTAATTATTAAGAGTAGGATAAAAATATAGACTGTACATAAATAATCTTAAGAACATTAATTGTTAAATTATAATACTTTGAATATCGAATTGTGAGTTCGTTTCGCGTTCGCGCGCTTTAGAGGGTGCTGCGGGGAACGGAACTTTGGCGCCAAGAATTTATTTAAGCGCGAACGCTCGACGACGCAATAGTTATTTGTTATGCAAGGCTGCAAAGTTGTTGTTTGACACGAGTGCTCGTATTGAATACCGAGCAAGCGAAGGATTCTAAGATTGAACCATGAGCGAAGCGAGTGGTTCAAAAAAAGAATCCTGAGCGTGGCGAGGGATTCAAGGCACGAGAGGCAAATAATTTTGCAGCCGTGCGAAACACACAACTTTTCATCTCACTACAGCGAGGAAAATGCCTAGATTCAAGAAAAACAATTCAACTATAACTGATCAGCGCTTAATTATAATTTAGCATTAAGCTTTAAATAGAAAAAAACCTACCTATAAATAATAGTTTTAATAGAAGGCATATTTTCTAATTTCTTTAAAATTTATTCCAAAAGAAATTTCAAACCAAAATGATGAGAATCAAAGACTACGAAAAATAAGATGAGAATAGAAAAAAATTAAAAAATAGAATTTATTCTCGTGCGTTCTAAATTAGAACAATTTAAAATTCTTACAATAAAAATTATATTTTGAATTAATTTGGTCTTGTTTTATTTTTATAATTTAACCAACTTAATTATATTATCTGTTTAATAAAACTGATACGGAGTAATATTTAGAATTAAATAGGATTAAAAAATAATAAAAAGTGTACGAAGGGGTTATTAAAAATAATTATAAAGACTTTAAGGACCGACCGCGTTTCTGAACGTATCAATAAGTGGTTATAAGAAGTATAAAATAGAAAGAAAAAGTTTAAGGTACACCACAGGAGGGTACACTTTCGAATATCGAATATCACCTATCTATACTAATAAATAAAATTGAAGTGTCTGTCTGTAATATCGAAATAACTACCTCATATTAAGCTCATATGGTTATTTGAACGCTACCATAACCGAATCACACGTTTTTAAAATTTTTGTCTGTCTGTCTGTCTGTCTGTCTGTCTGTCTGTCTGTCTGTCTGTCTGTCTGTTTGAACGGGCTAATCTTCGGAACGGCTGAACCGATTTTGACGGGACCTTCACATACAAGTAGAGAATTAACCAGGGAGTAACATAGGCTACTTTTTTAACCGACTTTCAAAAAAGGAGGAGTTGTGTTTTTCTACCTATGTACACCGATATCTCCGAGATTTCTGAACCGATTTTCGTAATTTTTTTTTAATCGATAGAGAAACATTGCGACCCTGTTCTATAAAAAATTTGGATTCCAACTCCTCAATCCTGATGCTGTAGGGGACCTAATCCCCAAAACTAATGGGTTTTAGAAACTTTCGGTTATTTAAATTGATATTGGGGGTACCAATAGACTTTATCGTTGAATGAACTCGAGTAGGTACATATCCAACTCCTCAACCCTGATGCTGTAAGGAATTGTATTCCGAAATCGTGGGGATCCCACGCGATTTTTCCGTTTTGGGGACGGGTTTCTACAGATAAGCTACTTTTTGTTCTGGGAAATCAAAAGTTCCCACGGGATCTTTAGAAACCTAAATCCACACGGGCGAAGCCGTGGGCATCATCTAGTTGGGTAATAAAACGTCTGTTGAAATATGAACTTAAACTTTTTACAATTAGGTTCAATAGGGTATTTGACTAACTTTTGGAAATTGTTTTAAATTATTCTTTATTACTTATTAAAACACACTACATTGATATTTTTCGCAATATCTACAGTATTAAGAATTAAATCAATGATAAAGTTTAAGTTTTGAAAACCACGCCAAAAACAACATTTCTGATCACATGATACGCGTGACGTCACAAATCGCTATGCAAGTCACTTCTCTCGCTCGCTCCTTTTCGGAACTCGGTGCGTGCGACAGAGACGCTACGCAAGGCGACTGCTGTATCGTAATGTTCTAAATTGTTATACCTACTCATTTTAATATCAATCTTATTCTTTCAAGTATAAAGTTTAGTTTCGGTTGACTTGATAAACTTCAATTATATCAATCAAGTTACGTGCTATCAAGTGACATCACAAACAATCCCAGAGCGTTCACGTTCCTGATAAAATTTCAAAAATTATTATGTTTTATTTCGTGCAAAATATCGCGTAAAATTACATAGTTTAGTTTGATTGAGTGAAATATGTCTTTTTTAGGCTATTATCTGATAAGATGACCACAATCAATAGGTAGTATATTTTCAATGTTGTCAAATACCCTATTCCGTTTGACAATTTCGTAGATTCACTTTTATGTAAATTTACATTCTATTATTTAGGTGATATGATAGAAATTTCAATGAAGTTCTTATGAATTACTTTCCACGCAGAGCGGATAAAGTGAGCTTTTGCACGCAGATTTAAAAGAATAAAGAAAGCCTTTCCGAGCCAGTGAGATGAAAAATATTATATTAAATAAGAATAAAAGTCAGATTGTATGGAAATAATTAAAAAGTGGAAACAATAAACGTGTTGCATTATTTACAACGTCGCGTCGTTCTGAACTGTTGGCCGTTACTAATACTTTGGAATTTCATTTCCGTATTTTTCATGAGATTCTGGTCGATCATCACTTATATAGATCGACCAGAATCTCATGAAAAATAAGGAAATGAAATTCCAAGGTTAGCAACACTACGGCTGCCCTAGCGATAAACAAAGTAACTGACATTTTTTGTGAAATTGACTTTTTGCATTAACAAAAGTTTTATCTCGATTAGTTTTTTTACCACAGTTTAATATTTCAAATAACTTGAACCGTTTACTGAAATTTAAATTGCCCAAACAAAGTAACTGCACTCACTAACCCGGAATATAAATGCAAGTAATCAACATCCAATTACTTTGTTTTTGTGTTGTGTTTGTTGTTTACTTGGTTTTTGGCTTTTTGCATTTATAATTTTAGCAATTTAGAAAAAAGCTCGTTAAAGAGGAGGAAATTTCCAATAAAAAAGTCTCAACTTCCGAAAGTCTATCTCCATTATTTATAACTTTAATTTGACGTTGAAAATGGGGCTCCGCGCGGCGTTTACGCCAAGCGCGCGCGAGCCTTCAGCAATGAAAATAATTATTTTATAACATAAAATGTGATTTTAAAAATTTGAAAAAATTCTAGTATCTTTTTAACAAGCATCGAGCCCTGAAGAAAAAAGTTTAATCACCATTTTTCAATAAGTTATTCAATTGTAAACTAACTTTGTCCCCAATTTCCGTTGGCATAAACATTGTGATGAAAGGTATAAATAATTAATTGGCCTAAAAATTTTAAACTTCGTGGAACCCTTCTGATATATATAATTCATAGGATCCTGCGATAAATTTTCGTAAAAGTTTATTAATTTGTTAATTATGATTTTTATAACTATTGAAAAATCGTAATAATCATGTGAATCATATGATTTACATTAGTTATAAAACATCATAATTAATAAATTACCAACCAACATGTAAAATATGTACCTACATTCTTATTGAATAAATTGATTTGATTTGATTTGTTAGCTAAAACCTTCATTATAATATTTAGATTACGATAGTGAAAAACAATCATCAAAATCGGTTCATTGGTTTTCGAAATAATCGCGAACACACATACATCCTACTAATATTATAAATCTGAAAGTGTGGATGTTTGGATGTTTGTTACTCTATAACGTCGCAACTACTGAACAGATTTGGCTGAAATTTTGAATGGAGATAGATAATGCCCTGACTTAACACATAGGCTAATAGTTACTATAGCAAATTTCCTTGAAAGTAAGTTAAAGTAAAATAGTAAAGTAAGTAAGTAAAAGAAAGTTTTAAAAGTTGGAAAAGAGAGCGGGAACGGGAACCAGAAACTCACGATTCCCTCAAGATTTGTGAAACCGAAATTCAAGCGGGCGAAGCCACGGGCAAAAGCTAGTACCTACTTACATAAATACATACATTTTTTTATTCAACTACAAATTAGCCCTTGACTGCAATCTCCCCTGATGGTAAGTGATGATGAAAGCGGGTTAACTTGGAAGAGGTATGCATACCCCTGATCGGCTTCTACACGGCATCGTACCGGAACGCGAAATCGCTTTGCCGGTAGGGTGGTAACCAGCCACGGCTGAAGCCTTCCTACCAGACCAGACCAGAGACAATTTAGAAATTATAAAATCCCAAATTGCTCCTGCCGGGAATCGAACCTGTGACCTCCCATTTAGAAGATCTCCCTGACGTCGGGTCTCCCTGACGGGAGGTCGTCACGGGTCGAATACCATAGAAGAACATCCTTTTTTGAAGTCGGTTAAACTTGTTCCAGCAATGCGCGAGACGGCATTGCGATCATGTACTTACATAAATTATTCTATTGTTATTTTTAAAAAGAGCAACCGCCGAGTTTCTTTCTGGTTCTTCTCGGTTGGAACGGCATTACGAACCAGTGGTAGATTCAATTGACGATTCAAAGGTACTCGTAAAAGTTTATTTTTAACCCCCGACGCAAAAACGACGGGGTGTTATAAGTTTGACGTGTCTGTGTGTGTGTGTGTGTGTGTGTATGTGTGTGTGTATGTCTGTCTGTTCCCCTGTGGCGCTCAAACGGGTGGACCGATTTGAATGCGGTTTTTTTTGTTTGAAAGGTGATTTAGTCGAGAGCGTTGTTAGCTATGTTTAATGAAAATCGGTCCAAGATGGCCGCCGCTACAAAATGGCGGATTACATATTTTTTCACAACTCCCTTAATATGGGTATCAAATGAAAGGGCTTGACTAGTAGAATAGCACTATCCAAATCCAAGATGGCCGCCGCCACAAAATGGCGAATGTCGGGGGTTTTTTAAATTTTCAATTTATACTTGTTAATAAAAAACTTTTCTATTCTATTCTATTCTAAAAAAAGCTATTCTCTATTGCAGTGGGCCGTACTATTTCCGCTGTATCAGCGGCGCCTGCATCGAGGCGTCCCGGACGTGCGACGGCGCGCCGGACTGTCCGGACGGCAGCGATGAAATGCTTTACCTGTGCCGGAGGATAAGGTGATGCGGCTGCACTTGCGTTGTCTTGAAACCCTTTTGTTAAAATATGTCAATAAATAGTACTTGTTCTCTGTACGTATACTGTTTAATCTATGTCATTCCTTTAATCTTTGTCAGAGTATAGACAATGCCTACTTTATAGAATCTGTTCTCTTTGCCTTCACCTGAAAATGGAAGCTATAGGTCGACCAGAATCTCATGAAAAATAGGGAAATTAAATTTTGTAGTAAGCAACACTAGGTTAACTCGGCTGCCCTAGTGATAAACAAAGTAATAACATTCAGAACACCTTACCTGGGATCGTTTCACGAAACGAAAAATCAAGCAACTGCATTTTAAATACAAAAACAAAGTAATCAACATCCAATTACTTTGTTTTTGTGTTGTGCTTATTGTTTACTTGTATTTGCATTTATATTCCGTGTTAGTGTGTGCAGTTACTTTGTTTGGGTTACGGTTCAAATTATTTGAAATATTAAACTGTGGTAAAAAACTACTCGACCCAAAAACTTTTGTTAATGCAAAAAAATCAATTTCACAAAAAATGTCAGTTACTTTGTTTAACGCTAGGGCAGCCGTAGTGTTGCTAACCTTGGATTTCATTTCCCTATTTTTCATGAGATTCTGGTCGACCTATACACGATTCACGAAAGTCCTGTTACAAGTAATAATTAAAAATACATCTTGCTTATAAAACAGTGTTCTAATTTCAATCCTAATACCTTTGAACTTTAAAAAAAAATAGTAGTTTATGAAACGGTTGCATAATAGAGGTTATTAAAACATGAGTGTGATTTTAAAAAACGAGCCGCAGGTGTGTTTTTAATAGTATCACACGAGTGTTTTAATACCTAATTAGGGTAGGAACACCGGTCCCCGGACACCCGCCTGTTATCGTCCACCGAGCGGATCACTCTTAAGGAATATGTGTAATTAAGGGTCTCAATAGTGCCTCAGCGGTAATCACCAACATTACACACTTATACCATAATGTACTATTCTAATTTAGCGACCGTCTATCGTGAAGTAGGTATGAGGTCTAGCCTTGTACTGAAGTTGCAGTTTGCTAGAGCGAAGAGGAAGTTTCCTGATGTTTTTCTATAAGGCTAGTTTTTACATCATCATAATATTGTGTCCAGACTATGTGAGGAACTGTTATATACGTATAGTTCGATCGGTAACTTAGTGTCGGTACAGGCGCAGGTGCTCTTAGTATTCTGCTTTTATTTTTATTACTTTTTTTCTGTTTGTAATTTTTTTTCTATTCTAACAGAATCTCCGAATAGTCTGCCAATCCGCACTTGGCCAGCGTGGTAGACTATGGTTAAAATCCTTCTCTTTTTGAGAGAAGACCCGTGTTCATGAGAATATTATATTTTATGTTTATGGTTATATTGTAATAAAATACGAATATAAAAAAATATAAAGAGGAAAGAAAATTTTAATGAAAAAATATGAGTAGGTATAAAACGCCAAAACCCCTTGTGCCTGTACACCCCTCGCGGCATGCTTTGAAATCACGGCGGTGTCTTTGGCAAAACACCGCGCGGCGGAGGCGGCTAGACACAAAAGGCGACCGTAAGAAAACGAACAGACTATAGTGTATGATACCAGCGCTGGTCCTCCAAACACTCGCCATTAGCTTATTCTTATGTGTTATCTGCAGATGTCCGAAGTACACATTCCGCTGCACGTACGGCGCGTGCGTGGATCAAAGCGCCGTGTGCGACGGCGTTCGGGACTGTGCGGACCATTCGGACGAACTTCAGCCCAGGTGTAGCCACCGAGGTAACGTTAAGGGGTGAGTGGTCAGGTCTTGAACTGAAAAAGTCGTTTCACAGGGTGAAGCGGGGAAGACGAAACGGACGCAGCGTCCGTGATTGGTCCGCTGTCATATCACGTCATGATCTGACTACGTTATTACTGTGACTAACTGATAGACAACGTATAAGTAGGCCCAAATACGTCGACCGGTGACCTTCAATGCGCAGAAGTCGAAATGAGGTGTCTCGGGGTGTGAAAGGGTCGCGGGGAGGGCGTGGGGATCGTTCGTAAGCACTGATTAGCTCTCGCGGATCCCTCGTAAGCGCTGATTGGCTCTCCAGTCGTATTGTGTCCCGCTCACTCGTACGACGCTGCACGCATTTGAAGGTCACCGGTCGACTTACGTGACGGGGGTTGTACAGCCTTAACAGAGATTCCAAATCGTGGCCGTGCAGTTGTCTCCTATTTTGCCCAACAGCTAAGCCTGGCAATACAGAGAGGCAATAACGTCAGTGTGTCGGGCACCTTGCCCGCACCCGATCACTTCGGTTTTTTTTGACGTAATAACGTCTCATAAATCGAGAAACGCCGGCTACATTGTCACGTATCGCAGGACGTAGCGCGTAGCACGTAGCACGTAGCTCGGGACGTAGCACGTAGCGCGGAACAGAGTTCGGCTTGACGCATCTATCTCTCTTTTATGACGTCACACAAGTAGATATTATACAGAGGGAAAGCTACCTAAGAACGTCCAAAATTTATACCTATTCTGATAGGGTTGTCACCTGTTGCATGTGAAATGTTATGGGTAAAAATAAAAATATTATATACTAGTATACATATATAGCAAGATATGTATTAATGATTGGAAAAAATGTTTTTTTATATTATAATACTATACTATACATAAGTTATATAGTTACTTAGGTAGGTAGTAGGTACCTACTAAAAGTATATGTAATAGCACATGCGTAGATATCCCTAGCGATAGTACCTAGATACTTACTTAATTTAGTAAATTAAGTACCTAGTTACTTAGGTAGGTAGTACGTACTTACTAAAAGTCATTGTAATAGCACATGCGTAGATATCCCTAGTGACAGTACCTAGAATCTAGATACTTACTTACTTTAGTAAATTGAATGAATTAAGTACCCCTTCTTTGTCTGCCCTTCTTCACGTGTAGAATTGTAAGCATATTATAAAAAAAGCATATTATACAATTGAAGATTATATAAATGATAAAAAAGCATGGATTTAATTTGTTCCAGCAATGCACAAGACAGCATTTTAATCATGTTCATAAATTGTTGTATTGTTATTTTAAAAAAAAGAGCAACCGCCGAGTTTCTTACTGGTTCTTCTCGGTTGGAACGGCATTCCGAACCAGTGGTAGATTCAATTGACGATTCAAAAGTACTTGTAAAAGTTTATTTGAATAAAAATCTTTTCTATTCTATTCTATTCTACCTAGTTACTTAGATAGGTACCTTAGATAGGCCCATCGCGATTGCCCATTGCGTAGAGGAACTATAACACATTTTAACTTACAACCCTACTAAAAGATTTGACCTCGGTGACAAGTTGCTTTGACTCGTTCGCTCGCAAGAATACTAACACAGCATACCCAGAGTTATTCACAAACATTTAAGTTTCATACAATACCTAAAATATTCTTAATGATGCTTTTTTGCACACCGTACCCATGCGTCGCAGTGACGTCATTGACGCCAGGTCCAATCTTTTAGTAAACGGGTTGTACCTGCCAATGTTATTACTCAATTATATTCAGTAGAATCTGCTTTCCGAACCAGTAGTAGAGTCTTGAGCTTGACATAATATCATAAGTGGCACATGCTATCCTACAATAAATAAATTCGTGTCATTTCAATTAATTTAATTTCATTAATTTTATTGTATAGATATGTAAAGGTAGGTATACTTACTTCACTTGACCTCTAAGGTACACAAAAAAAGAGATTGAAAAGTGCGCACGACCCACAGCCTTGTCGTTTGTCACCCAACTGTCCCCCAGCGGAGTGTACGTGAACCGTTGGTGAGAGCTCGTGTGTGCGTGAGCGGCGCTATGTGTGAGTGTACCTACAGCGGGCCGCTTGTAGGTAGCTTTCTCTCTGTATAATATCTACTCGTGTGATGACGTTATCACGTAAAATTATCGTCCGTAAACCGACTTTACAGGCAACCAATTTTTTTGTAAATATTTAAGTTATTTTTGTAGACAGTAAATATTAGGTGCACGTCTCCTTTTGAGTTCTATAAAAAAATCGATAAAAAAAATCTGGAGTGCGCAAATCAAAACGAAAAGTTTAATTTTTCAGGAACAGCTTTATATGCGACAACGGTGAACAGATAGACGCGGGGCTGAGGTGCGACGGCGTCGTCCACTGCGCAGACGTGTCCGATGAGACGATACGTGCCTGCGCCGACTTCTCCTGCCCCCATCACAAGTTCCAGTGCGCGTACGGAGGGTGCGTCAATGCCAGCGCCGAGTGTGATGGCGTGAGTACACTTCCCAGTGTATCAGGATCGCATAAACTCCAAAGAGATAACGTTTGACAAAGTGTGGTCAAACTGCGTAAGGTGAGATGGTACGCGCCTGCGCCGACTTCTCCTGCCCCCATCACAAGTTCCAGTGCGCGTACGGAGGGTGCGTCGCCGACAGTGCGACGTGTAATGACGTGAGTTGACTCCTCAATGTACCAGGGTCGCATAACCTCTGAAGAGCTACGAAGTAACTTTTGTTGGAGTGTGGTAGAACTGACTAGACTGATCTGGTGAGATGATACGCTCGGGCGCTGAGATCTCTTCACCAACAGGTGAAGCCACCAGTTGCGCGCATGGAGCCTGCGTTGACACAGGTGCCGGATGTAATGACGTGAGTTGACTCCTCAATGTACCAGGGTCGCATAACCTCTGAAAACCTACGAGTAACTTTTGTTAGAAGGTGGTTAAGAAGTGGTCAATGTACTTGTATGTATGTATTTGTATGTTCTTTATGTTTTTAATTTTTGAAGGTCAGCAGTCAAGTCATTGTTTTAAATTGGGACTAGTTCTGCGACTGTCTTAACTGTCAGTTATCATTCCTTTGTGTTTCATAGTCATGACTTCTTTCGCCCTTCTTTTTTCTGCAATTCTCCACATCATATAATTGTCTGCAGCAGGGGGTAATATGTGGCCTAGGTACGAGATCTTACGCTGCTTGAAGGTCCTCAATATATTTTGCAGGTAGTCGACTGCGCTGATGGTTCAGACGAAACCGATTTGCTGTGCAGACGAGAGAGACCACGCATCTCCACTGCCGATACTACTTCTACGACGAAACAGTGAGTATACTTACTAACCTTTTCGTCTGTCCTTCGTCCCCTTCGTCCCTTATATAACCCGCTTGGGGGTAGAAATTCAAAAAATATAGAAACACGTATTTTTTATTTAAAAACTGAAAGCATGAATACTGATCTTTCCGGAAATAAAGAAAAACAGAAACAATACTTGCTAGTCACGAGCTGCGGCGTCACATTGATTTTGTAATCGTTTTTGATTGCCTCGTTGGTCTAGTAGTTAGCATATTCGACTGCAGATCACAAGGTCACGGGTTCGATTCCCGGCAAAATAATTGTTAGGTATTCGGTTTTCTGTCAAGAAATTGCCATCTATTGTTTTGCCTAGCTGACCGAGATGGCTTTACTTCACCTTTAGCTGTTTATGTAATGTTTTCTTTATGTAAATAATTTTTTCCGCAAATTAAAAATTAAATTAAGGCTGTGCGATGTAATTTCAGTGTAAATATAAAATCCGTTCGTTCTTAAATGGTAATAATAAATTAGTATGGAAAACGTACCACCTTAAGAGGCTGTAGTGGTGGTGGCAATCGTTCCAGATTCATGTGCGAGATACCGGAGCACCCGCAGCACGGCCGGTTCTGGACGAACTACCCGCAGCGCCTGGCGCCCGGCATGCGCGTGGCGGTGCTGTACCTGAACGCCACCTGCGAGCCCGGCTACAAGCTCGTCGGCGAACCGGCCCTCTTCTGTTTCTATGGACTCTGGTCTCAAGACCGGCTACCGACATGCGTCCGTGAGTTTTTTTTACTAACGGACTCCAATGCTGAGATGCGTCCGTGAGTTTTTTTACTAACATACTTCAATGTCGAGATGCGTCCGTGAGTTTTTTTACTAACAGACTTCAATGTCGAGATGCGTCCGTGAGTTTTTTTACTTACAGACTTCAATGTCGAGATGCGTCCGTGAGTTTTTTTACTAACAGACTTCAATGTCGAGATGCGTCCGTGAGTTTTTTTAATAACAGACTTCAATGTCGAGATGTGTCCGTGAGTTTTTTTACTAACAGACTTCAATGTCGAGATGCGTCCGTGAGTTTTTAACCCCCGACGCAAAAACGACGGGGTGTTATAAGTTTGACGTGTCTGTGTGTGTGTGTGTGTGTGTGTGTGTGTGTGTGTGTGTGTGTGTGTGTGTGTGTGTATGTGTGTGTCTGTCTGTTCCCCTGTAGCGCTCAAACGGGTGGCCCAATTTGAATGCGGTTTTTTTTTTTGTTTGAAAGGTGAATTAGTTGAGAGTGTTGTTAGCTATGTTTGATGAAAGTCCATCCAAGATGGCCGCCGTTACAAAATGGTGGATTAGATATTTTTTCACAACTCCCATATTATGGGTATCAAATGAAAGGGCTTGACTAGTAGAATAGCACTATTGCAAATCTAAGATGGCCGCCGCCACAAAATAGCGAATGTCGGGGGTTCTTAAATTGTTAATTTACACTTGTTTTACTAACAGACTTCAATGCCGAGATGCGTCCGTGAGTTTTTTTACCCGACTACAGCGATGCTAAAATGAAGGGTTATGATTTTAGCAGTCTATGTTCGTATGTATGTATGTATGTTTGTATTCTATTTTTGTATCAGAGTTTGTGTGTTCCACCGTAGCGCTTAAACTACTGAACCGATTTTGGTAAATGAGATGTCAATTGATTCGTTGTTATGATCCGGGTGACTTATGCTACATTTTATATATACGAAATAAATCGAGAAGTGACCTTAATGCGGCTAAACTTTAATATTAAGTTAGTTTTAGATAGACAACAGATGGCGAACCTAGCTGCTTGCCTCGCGCTTAATTCTACATTAGTACGCTGTTGAGTACACGTTTTTCTACACATTTAAATGTTAAGAGTAGTCGGGTTTACGAACTTTATCTCTTGTTTACTAACCGACTGCAATGCCGAGATGCGTCCGTGAGTTTTTTCCAGTTTATTCTTTGATCTTTCGTTATGACCAATTTCGAGAAACAGATCTACCGCGGAATACAACCTGGCTGTGCAGCGTTCTGGAAAGTTTAACTTCTCGTTTCCAGCTGGCTGTAAAGTTGAGCCGTCCCCGAGTGTGGAATACCAATGTTTCAACACGAAGTACCTGAACACCGACGACACCCGCGACTGCGAGGCGTTGGAGCCCGAGGGCAGCATCATGCGGCCCGAGTGCCGACCCAACTACTACAGCCCCGGCGACCTGTCGCTTATGTACTGTGAGGGGAACGGACAGTGGGACCACGAGCCCGAATGTCTACCTGGTAATTGTTATCCCTTTAGCGTCCCACCGCTATTTCAACACGAAGTACCTGAACACCGACGACACCCGCGACTGCGAGGCGTTGGAGCCCGAGGGCAGCATCATGCGGCCCGAGTGCCGACCCAACTACTACAGCCCCGGCGACCTGTCGCTTATGTACTGTGAGGGGAACGGACAGTGGGACCACGAGCCCGAATGTCTACCTGGTAATTGTTATCCCTTTAGCGTCCCACCGCTGTTTCAACACGAAGTACCTGAACACCGACGACACCCGCGACTGCGAGGCGTTGGAGCCCGAGGGCAGCATCATGCGGCCCGAGTGCCGACCCAACTACTACAGCCCCGGCGACCTGTCGCTTATGTACTGTGGGGCGAACGGACAGTGGGACCACGAGCCCGAATGTCTACCTGGTAATTGTTATCCCTTTAGCGTCCCACCGCTGTTTCAACAAGAAGTACCTGAACACCGACGACACCCGCGACTGCGAGGCGTTGGAGCCCGAGGGCAGCATCATGCGGCCCGAGTGCCGACCCAACTACTACAGCCCCGGCGACCTGTCGCTTATGTACTGTGAGGGGAACGGACAGTGGGACCACGAGCCCGAATGTCTACCTGGTAATTGTTGAAGATATACTTAACTAGCTTATGCCCGCGGCTTCGCCCGCGTGAATTTCAGTTTTTCACAAATCCCGAGGGAATTGTGGATTTCCGGTTCCCTTTTCCGCTCCCAAGGGACAACCGTGCAAACTGAGTCATAAAATATTACGATCATAGGGTTGTGAGGGCTCTTCCTCGCTCTTTATAACCTGGCTCTTTATAACCTGTTATCGACTATCGATAAATCCTTTTTTACTGTTACACACAACACCAGAGAAACAGGCTCCAGTTCCATAAGGCCTGTAAGTGGGAGCGAGAAGTTCGATAAAATTGATTTACGACTCGGTTCGCAAGTTTGTTCCAACTATAGAAGTCGGCCGTAGTGGGGGATCTTAGGGTGACGTTTTTTCCGAGTTAGATGCAGCCGCCAGGCTCGGCGTAAAAAGCATAGCTTCAGAATTCTTACTCTTACTCTCGGAGAGAAGGATTTAGAGCTTAGACCCGTCACGCCGGTCCGATGCGGATTGGCGGGCTTTAACTATTGTCGTAATAATAAACGAGACGGGCGTTTTTTCTTGAAACCACTACCGCTAGAAGTACAAGACAATTAAATGATTTTATTGGTTTATCGTTAATGGTTATTGGACTGTGTTTAGGTACTTAGTACAATAATAGCGCTAAGTTTTCGATGGTGGTCCCCTTACACTGTATTTTCGCATACAAATCCAACCAAGTTTTTTGACGTGATAACATCTTTTATATCGATGAATGCCGGCTACATGCACGAAAATGACTCATTGTTACCGCGGAACGTAGCGCGTAGCACGTAGCACGTAGCACGTACCGCGGAACGTAGCGCGTAGCACGGAACGTAGCGTTCAGCTTGTGACGCATCTATCTCTCTTGTCCATTGAAATGTTACATGAGCTTTGCATTTATTAGAGGACGCAATTTTATTTTTGGGACATGTGTCAATAGAAGCTTAACCTCCAGTTTGTGGGGTCGCCACCCTTGTCCCCCGGCCGCCATCTTGGAAAAAGGGGTGAAAACACTTTTTTCGCGATATCTCGGAAACTATGCGTCTTACTAAAAAATCGTAAAGAAATAATTTGTAGCGAATATGTTCTGAATATAACTTTTTGCCCTAAATTAAAAATTAAAGAAGTTATAAGCAAAAAAGTGAGAAAATTTTTATAAAATCTTTTTTGCTCTATAACTTTTTTTTTATACATTTTACAAAAAAATCCTCAGACTCACAAATGTGACCAGCTGTGACAAGAACGGGGATGAAAAATCGTGAAATTTGTGTGACGTAATTTATGGATATAATGAAAGAATCGCCATTCCTTAGTCCTTATAAACTGACTTACATACGTTAGTAAATCATCAGTTGAGTCAGACCGAGCGCACTAAATCACTGAATAAGCACTAGTCAAAGTGTAAACGGGTCTTAACTTCGTTTTGTTCTTTGAAGACTTCCGAAATCCGAAGTTCATATTAGCTATTTTAATTGTTATTTTTTAGTTTCTCATTGAAGTTTGAACTGTGAAGTCGTCATACAAGGGTGAAATAATGAGTTACACTAACGCGCAATATTATGACATGATTATGTGTGTGGGTGCTTGTAATGGTGTATTGATGGACGCCCGAAGGTTGTACGATGAACAGTATGTTTCCGGTAGACCAAATAATGAAATAACCCAAGAGTTCGAGTTTCGTCGCATACGTGTTTCCGGAATTTAGTCCATAGACTTCACACCACCGGTTCCTTTACCGGCGCGATGGTGAAGGACGGCCTTCAACATCGACTACTCGTTTGGAAGAAGAAATTCTGCAGCATTTCGAGGAAAACCCAACCACTAGTAGGTACTCGCCGTGCTGGAGCAGTTCTTGATGTCAGTCATTGGACGGTGTGGCGAACGTTGAACAGAGATGGAGTTTGCACGATGGTTTTGCGAGCGAGCTGGCTTTGTTTGTTGGCACTGTAGCACTGTACGCATCGCTCGTATTCCAGCACACTTTTCGCGGCCGTGCAGGGACTACCTTAACCAGTGATTCGGCCTACCTAGCCCGAGTTTTTTTCGCCAGTTAGTTAGTTTATTTATGAGTACCTACCTAGGTACCTAGGTAGGGAATACTCGTACACAGGCCAGTAAACCTTGAACCTACTTCGTAAAATACAATAATTATTACAACTTTCCGAAAATAATCAAATTGAGTATTGGCATCTTGGCGGCATTTGTCAAAGGCGGCGCGCCGCCTTACAACGTTTGTAAAGAGTCTTTTTATGGGTAGGTAGGTAGTCCGTACTAGGCTAACATAAAAATTGGTACCTACGTAAGTTTTCTAGTGATTTTCGGTTGCGAATCTCGGGTTCTCGGTTTGAGTTCTGCGTCGGTCATTCATATCGTAAGATTTTCAGGTTTGAGTTTTATGTAGGTAAAGAAACTCTCAGTAAGTACCTACGTAGGTGTACCTACCAGCCAAGAGATCGATCTCGTTTCACCCTGGTGTTTCGGCAAGTAGGTACCTAAGTAGTTGACGTTAAGCCGTCGGTCCTGGTTATTACTTATTACCAATAGCATGAAATGATAATAATCGAAATAACCACCGCAACCCGCATTTTCTAAGTTTTGAACCGAACCAGGAATCGAACCCACAACCTCGTTATCATCCATGACAAGTTGCACTACTTGACGTGTTCGTCAGTGTCGTCACTTAGGTACCTACTTATTAAGGAAAGACGGCGCGCCAGCCACACGACACCACACGAGTAGTTAGGTACTCTGTGCGCCAGCCGCGGCTACCTATTCGTTTTCACGTCTTGTAGTTTGTACTAGGATATCAGGAATTTAAATGGAATTGATGTTGCGCGGGTTGTAAGGGTTGCCAAAATTAATTTTCCTTAATTAAGTAATTAATTTTGTATGGAAATTTTTAATAATTAATTTTGACTTTTTAATACCACCAATATGTTTACAAGGTCAAAATTACATGGGTAGCCGCGGGCATGTTATACCACTTACCTAACACGTTGTATATATAGACCGGAGGTGCGTGTACCCTCACCTAATAAATATAAAACTTTTATTTTTTAGTCTAGGGCTTGAAACTTTCAGTGCGCGATGGCAACACCGTATGTGTTACTAAATGTGTTCATTCTAATCTCGAGGACAAAGCATGAGTATAATATGTGTCGGGAAAGATTCTTCCTCGAGTCCTACCTGTGACGACGGCGTCTGCTGCGACGAGCGCTGCAGAACACACCCGCCTCCGACCCGCCCCGTCTAGCCAGTACAGAGACGCGTGCCACGGCTGATGCTCCTCGGCCTCCAGAGACACCGCGTTACCCGGCGTAGTCCCGTAACCTGAAACGTTTTGATACAAAATCAATTAGGGGCCATTATATCCATAAATTACGTCACACAAATTTCACGATTTTTCATCCCCGTTCTTGTCACAGCTGGTCACATTTGTGAGTCTGAGGATTTTTTTGTAAAATGTATAAAAAAAAAGTTATAGAGCAAAAAAGATTTTATAAAAATTTTCTCACTTTTTTGCTTATAACTTCTTTAATTTTTAATTTAGGGCAAAAAGTTATATTCAGAACATATTCGCTACAAATTATTTCTTTACGATTTTTTAGTAAGACGCATAGTTTCCGAGATATCGCGAAAAAAGTGTTTTCACCCCTTTTTCCAAGATGGCGGCCGGGGGACAAGAGATAGATGCGTCACAAGCTGAACGTAGCGTTCAGCTTGTGACGCATCTATCTCTCTTGTCCATTGAAATGTTACATGAGCTTTGCATTTATTAGAGGACGCAATTTTATTTTTGGGACATGTGTCAATAGAAGCTTAACCTCCAGTTTGTGGGGTCGCCACCCTTGTCCCCCGGCCGCCATCTTGGAAAAAGGGGTGAAAACACTTTTTTCGCGATATCTCGGAAACTATGCGTCTTACTAAAAAATCGTAAAGAAATAATTTGTAGCGAATATGTTCTGAATATAACTTTTTGCCCTAAATTAAAAATTAAAGAAGTTATAAGCAAAAAAGTGAGAAAATTTTTATAAAATCTTTTTTGCTCTATAACTTTTTTTTTATACATTTTACAAAAAAATCCTCAGACTCACAAATGTGACCAGCTGTGACAAGAACGGGGATGAAAAATCGTGAAATTTGTGTGACGTAATTTATGGATATAATGGCCCCTAATTGATTTTGTATCAAAACGTTTCAGGTTACGGGACTACGCCGGGTAACGCGGTGTCTCTGGAGGCCGAGGAGCATCAGCCGTGGCACGCGTCTCTGTACTGGCTAGACGGGGCGGGTCGGAGGCGGGTGTGTTCTGCAGCGCTCGTCGCAGCAGACGCCGTCGTCACAGGTAGGACTCGAGGAAGAATCTTTCCCGACACATATTATACTCATGCTTTGTCCTCGAGATTAGAATGAACACATTTAGTAACACATACGGTGTTGCCATCGCGCACTGAAAGTTTCAAGCCCTAGACTAAAAAATAAAAGTTTTATATTTATTAGGTGAGGGTACACGCACCTCCGGTCTATATATACAACGTGTTAGGTAAGTGGTATAACATGCCCGCGGCTACCCATGTAATTTTGACCTTGTAAACATATTGGTGGTATTAAAAAGTCAAAATTAATTATTAAAAATTTCCATACAAAATTAATTACTTAATTAAGGAAAATTAATTTTGGCAACCCTTACAACCCGCGCAACATCAATTCCATTTAAATTCCTGATATCCTAGTACAAACTACAAGACGTGAAAACGAATAGGTAGCCGCGGCTGGCGCACAGAGTACCTAACTACTCGTGTGGTGTCGTGTGGCTGGCGCGCCGTCTTTCCTTAATAAGTAGGTACCTAAGTGACGACACTGACGAACACGTCAAGTAGTGCAACTTGTCATGGATGATAACGAGGTTGTGGGTTCGATTCCTGGTTCGGTTCAAAACTTAGAAAATGCGGGTTGCGGTGGTTATTTCGATTATTATCATTTCATGCTATTGGTAATAAGTAATAACCAGGACCGACGGCTTAACGTCAACTACTTAGGTACCTACTTGCCGAAACACCAGGGTGAAACGAGATCGATCTCTTGGCTGGTAGGTACACCTACGTAGGTACTTACTGAGAGTTTCTTTACCTACATAAAACTCAAACCTGAAAATCTTACGATATGAATGACCGACGCAGAACTCAAACCGAGAACCCGAGATTCGCAACCGAAAATCACTAGAAAACTTACGTAGGTACCAATTTTTATGTTAGCCTAGTACGGACTACCTACCTACCCATAAAAAGACTCTTTACAAACGTTGTAAGGCGGCGCGCCGCCTTTGACAAATGCCGCCAAGATGCCAATACTCAATTTGATTATTTTCGGAAAGTTGTAATAATTATTGTATTTTACGAAGTAGGTTCAAGGTTTACTGGCCTGTGTACGAGTATTCCCTACCTAGGTACCTAGGTAGGTACTCATAAATAAACTAACTAACTGGCGAAAAAAACTCGGGCTAGGTAGGCCGAATCACTGGTTAAGGTAGTCCCTGCACGGCCGCGAAAAGTGTGCTGGAATACGAGCGATGCGTACAGTGCTACAGTGCCAACAAACAAAGCCAGCTCGCTCGCAAAACCATCGTGCAAACTCCATCTCTGTTCAACGTTCGCCACACCGTCCAATGACTGACATCAAGAACTGCTCCAGCACGGCGAGTACCTACTAGTGGTTGGGTTTTCCTCGAAATGCTGCAGAATTTCTTCTTCCAAACGAGTAGTCGATGTTGAAGGCCGTCCTTCACCATCGCGCCGGTAAAGGAACCGGTGGTGTGAAGTCTATGGACTAAATTCCGGAAACACGTATGCGACGAAACTCGAACTCTTGGGTTATTTCATTATTTGGTCTACCGGAAACATACTGTTCATCGTACAACCTTCGGGCGTCCATCAATACACCATTACAAGCACCCACACACATAATCATGTCATAATATTGCGCGTTAGTGTAACTCATTATTTCACCCTTGTATGACGACTTCACAGTTCAAACTTCAATGAGAAACTAAAAAATAACAATTAAAATAGCTAATATGAACTTCGGATTTCGGAAGTCTTCAAAGAACAAAACGAAGTTAAGACCCGTTTACACTTTGACTAGTGCTTATTCAGTGATTTAGTGCGCTCGGTCTGACTCAACTGATGATTTACTAACGTATGTAAGTCAGTTTATAAGGACTAAGGAATGGCGATTCTTTCCAAAAAAGATCGATTTTTAACTTGATTTGAATCGAAGTCTGATGAAACGATTCATAAAAGAAGATCGATTTTTGAAAAAAAATTTTTGAT
The DNA here is from genome assembly GCA_920104075.1 of Melanargia galathea. Lineage (NCBI taxonomy): Eukaryota > Metazoa > Arthropoda > Insecta > Lepidoptera > Nymphalidae > Melanargia > Melanargia galathea. Next base: position 11,235,566 of record OV049878.1, read on the forward strand.
CGATTTCTCAAAGACCTATTCGCGATCGCGATTTATTGAAAAAAAAATCGATTTTTTAAATCGAAATGTAGTACTGAATTGATTTTCTAGGCTGAAATCCACTAGATCGATTCTCGATTATCGATTAAAATTGGCTAAAACGGGTTACTACCCCGTTTTATGAAATGTTGTAGTTTTATACGAATTCTTATAAGTAGCAGCTAAGTCTGGGTTAAAAGGATAACCTGGCGTTTCTGCAAACGGGTCTAATCGCATTTGGATCTGCAGAAAGTAATGAAAGAAATATCAAATGTGGCGCTGTTGGAAATCGAAGAATACGTGGAATAAGAATACGCTCTTTTTTATTCTACTTCGCTAATCAGTAATCACTGATCACTAGCAATAATCACTAAACAAAGTGTAAAACGACCTTAAGTCATACGAAGCTTCGTCAATGTTCGTACCTAAAACGCTGTGTTTAGGTATACCAGTTTATGCTGACCCTGGTATTTAGGCTACGACTCAAATAATAGCTATGCGACAGCGATGCTATAAAATATTCTAGTAACGACAAAACAGCGCATAACATAGACCAATGCATTTGAAATGTATTAAGTATTTAATAATTTTAATAAGTCTGCTATCGACTTTTTATCTCTCGGTAGTAAGACGGGCGGCATCAGCGGTAATAATGCAATTAAAGATGGAACGCGCTGAGCTGATCTTTTTGGATATTGTGTACCATGATCATATTCCATTACAGTCCAGAATGTTAAATCTTTTAGCGTTAGGCTCGACTTTGACGATAAACGATTTCATATTATTATGTGTTTAATATAAGAAAATAACTAAGTTAAGAATGATTTGCAATGCCCTGACGGGGCCTATGTTGTGTCATATGCAATAAATAAATAAATAAATAAATAAACGGCTCGAATTTGACTCTAGTAAAAAGCGGCTCACAATTCATTTCTACAGCAGACCACATCTCATAAAAGAAAAGAGTCATTCGCAGAAACAAAATCAAGATTTAAGAAGAATTTCACATAAATTTCGATTTATCTCTCCATTCTTATCAATTTCAATGCAATAATTGAATAGCTATTTAAAAATTACATCGACTCGATATTTTCGCTTCTGTACTGTAGTCATATCTTTATCTTTAGCTTGAAGTAGGTAGGAATAGAATGAATAGAAAATAATATCGTTTCGGAATTATTACACCTATCCTAAAGCTAAGCTGTGTCTACACTGATCAAAATTCGATAAACGTTCAACACTGCTGCTGCCTTGGTGGTTTTTTTTTCTCAAGTCCTTTTTATTCCCATGTACCATTGCCCCATCGCATGCAATCTATCATGCACGAGAATTTCTTAATGTCATACTCATTGCTGAGGGTCGTGATCCATGGTAGGGGTTTTTTTGAGATTATTATGCGGTGGGCTTTCAGGGCTTACACTAGAAAATGTGAAGAATGTCGAAGCATAATGAGGCACAAAAATCTTACGATTTATCCGACATACAGTAACAAATTCGGGTGCAATAAAAGGAGTAAACATAATTTACGTGCAAGTACGGCCTCGTTGATCTAGCGGTTAGCATGGTTAGCACGTTAAGCCTGTGCCCAGCTGTGGGACGTTAATGGGCTGTAGTGGGGTGGTAGATAGCATGCACGTATTTGAAACTAGGTAATGTACAAGAAAAAAAATTGAATGTGTACGCAGCTTTACACAGTTACAGCGACGCCCATTTTGTAGGCATTATTATTATTTCATAGGTAAAGATTTTTCATTGGTCGATAATTTTTTGGCGGGAAAACGGTTCACCAATCACGTAAAATTAAAGGTGGTCTTTGACCTTACAGTCAAAGTAGGTCAGGTTTTACTCAAATTAGGTCAGGTTCAATGTCATCAATGACTCTAGCAGCTGTTTAAGGGTTGTCACCGAGGAGTTTTAAGAAATTTCTGAATGTCCTCATAACTTCCACTGGTATCACGCTACGAGGGTCGTTATATTTTTTCGGGCATACACACATCAGTCCTAACCTCAGCCTGCCGGGATGTTATGGGACTTACCCAACACGTTGTATATACATTGGTATTGTGTTCCGTTGCTCATTCACGTTTCAGTGCTCTGCCGGAGCGCACGTATTTTTAAATTTTAAATAATATCGTAAATTATTAAATCATAAAGGAGGATGGGCAAAGTGGTCTACCTACTCAACACAAATGAAACCTATTTCAATGAAAAGCTTATTTTTAGTACTTAATTTTATTGTATGGAAGCAAAGCTGTAAGTCTTGGGGTTTAAGAGATTTTCGAGAAAAACATAATGCAGTCCCTTACCTTATTTTCTGTTTTATGACCGCAAGATATAGAAGCATTAGGCTATTAAGGACATAATATGCCACCTAGTAACGATAGGAATAGTTTGCAGCTTTCTAACGATCAAACTAATAATCACACGAGTAGATAGGTACAGAGGGGAAGCTTCTATAAGCAGCCCGCTGTAGGTACATGCACACATATGCGCACGTTTGTCATCCAACTGAGCTGGTTGGAGGTTAGACGCGGGCATCGATGTAGTTCTAATACATACATCGATGGACGCGGGCGTCCGTGAACCGATGGTGAGTGTGTTTGTGTGAGTGTACCTACAGCGGACTGTTTGTATGAAGCTTTCCGTCTGAACCAATCTACTTGTGTGCTAATAATCTCGACTTATTACTATTATTACTTATGTTGGGCCCGACATTAGGCCGGTTTTGTGCCCCCTGCTGCCAACTTGACCAATGTATTTAATTCTAGACGCTACGCCACCACCACCACTACTACAGACTTTTAAGGTCCCACTGCTGAGCATAGGCCTCCTCTCTCATAGGAAAGAGATTTAGAGCTTAAACCCGCCACGCTGCTCCAATGTAGGTTGGTGGGCTTTAACGATTATTGTCACATGATAGTAATAACAAGCGGACACCCGCGACTTCGTTCGCGTGGATATTGGTTTTTAAAAATCCCGCGAGAACCATTTTGCTTTTTCTAAGCTCCTTTGAGCTCATACCTTGCTAAAAACTGTTAAAAGTTCACTGGCGGATGTTTAGGTAGATCACAATGTAAACATCCGCCAGTAAAAGTCCCATCAAAATCGGTCCAGCCTTTCAGAGATAAGTCAGTAATCTTTAAAGTATTTCCTTTCTAACAAAAAAAGAATGAATGAAATCGGACAACCCGTTAACGAATTACAGCTAAGTACATATTTTGACTTTTATCCCCTCTCCCAAGGGAACCGTGCTGAATTTCGGGATAAAAAGTATCCTATATGTTACTCCATAGTATGAACTTAAATCATGCCGAGTTTCATTTCAATCCATTCAGTAGTTTTTACGTGATGCGCGCACAAACATACAGACAAACAGACAAAAATTTCAAAAATAGCTTATTTACGTTCTATTACTTTATCCCTAACACCCCCAGTTATTATTTTGCAAAAATATTCAATGTACAGATACGGCAATTCTACGATTTTATTATATGTATAGATAACCGGAGCCGACTGCTTAACGTGCTCTCTGAGGCACGGGGGTGAAACAGCGCCAACTACCAACTCTGAGCTGCCACTGAGAATTTCTTGACAGAAAAACCCAATACCTAACTATTATTTGCCTGACCTGGGAATCGAACCCGGGACCTCGTGATCTGCAGTCGATTATGCTAACCACTAGACCTAAGATGCAGTTTAACGTAGAACACTACGCACTATTAATTAAATTCATAGTAGAATTACTAATATATTAAAGTATTTTTAAAACATTTATTTTTTAGTGAATTTTGAAAAACTCCCATATATTTTGGCATAAACGCTACATGTAATTTGATTAACTAGTTATTAGCTTCTTATTTCCATAGAGGGCGTTTGTGTTGATTAGGTAGACCAACGTTCATACATTTTTGCCCATCCTCCTTTAAAAGTGTTTAGTGTCACGGAGAACGGGAGTTATCATGACAACGACTATATTGCCAGGAACTTAAGAAAATTGGAAAGAAAATTTTCATTTTTTTTTCAGAGGTTAGTTAAGGTTTCATAATAGTATGTATACAGATGAAATTACTTACCTACTAGCTTTGATGCGGTTAACTTTTGGGGTTAACAAACACAAGCTGTAGGTAAGCGCGTTTTTTCACGGGCTGGGCTAATACTGCGAGCAGTTTATGGGACTGTTACTTTATTAGTATATGACGTGAACCCATACGAGTGATGCGGGCAGTCTGTGGGACTGTCATTTCACCGTAAACGCCATATACTACCCAACAAGTGTTAAGAAAATTATATAAACAACATTTCAACAAATAAGCTTGTTTCAGTGAAAATTTTCAGGGGAACAATAAACTTAAAAGATCCTTATTTTCTAATTAAAACTCATAATAAAAATAAAAATATCTAAGATTCAAATTTAATAACAACTTGGCGGTGTAAATTTTTCTATTTCGTTCAGCTTAAACACTGCACATTTTGTATTCACAAAATAACGAAATCGGTTGTCGCGCGCTCAGATCCTGTGGCTGTCGTCATCATCATGATGATCCACCTAACCAGCCCAACACAGGACACGGGTCTCCTCTCAGAATGTAAAGTCTTTAGGCTATAGTCAACCACGTTAACCAAATGCAGATCGGTAGCCTTCACACGCCTTGTTCATCATTATAGAAAACTCAGGCATGCCTCACGCTGTTTTCTGTCATCATTAAAGCTAGTAAAGTTTAATTGCTTATGAAACGCACATAACTCCGAAAGATTGGAGATGCGTGCCGGGAACCAAAATCGGTTTCTCCGAAATACCTAAATGCTATTTGGTACCATACATCTTGCATGTAGGTTATAAACTTTACAGATAGCTGTAAATAATATGCAAATTTTATTTTTAAAAATAGCCAAGAAAACTGAATATTTTATGAAGATACCTACTACCATCATACTTACCGCCAGATTTCAATCGGGGGGTTAGCGCTAATAATTAACCCTAGTAGTAGTAGTAGTAGTAGCAGTAGTAGCAGTAGCAGTAGCAGTAGTAGTAGTAGTAGTAGTAGTAGTAGTAGTAGTAGTAGTAGTAGTAGTAGTAGTAGTAGTAGTAGTAGCAGTAGTAGCAGCAGCAGCAGCAGCAGCAGCAGCAGAAGCAGCAGCAGCAGCAGCAGTAGTAGTAGTAGTAGTAGTAGTAGTAGTAGTAGAGCGATAGAGCACATCACAGCACAGCTCAATGTTGTTTATTCACCAATGGCACGTTCACGCTGCACGCACAGCCGCGCACTGCCTGTGGGACGAGGAGGCAAAGCGGCCACATCCCGCCTCGCGCTTCGCGGTCGCGGCGGGCACCCCCGACCCCCGCTGGAGCCATCCGCACGACGACGCACACACGCAGACGTCGGACGTGAGTACACACACACAGCTTCGCTGTTGCGTCATGATGCATCAGATTACTTAAATATCTCAAGATGGAACCATAGAGTGGTGTGACAGCGATATTCAAATAATATTATTACATCGACCTTGCAAATTATGTATCTATATATTATTAAACTACAACCAGCTATTAGAATAGAATAGAACAGAAAAGTTTTTGACGTGTTAACGTCATAAAAATCGATGAACGCCGGCTACATGACTCATTATCACGTACCGCGGAACGTAGCCCGTAGCACGTAGCAAGTAGCGCGGAACGTAGCGCGTAGTACGTAGCAAGTAGCGCGGAACGTAGCGCGTAGCGTTGCACCATTTATGAAGTATTTAAACTGAGGTCCGCACAGTCTAATATTATGCCCGGACATGACTGCTTCCTCGCCGCTGGCTGACGGGCGCTCGCCGGGACTCTCCCGGTGAGCTCGACCTCGCTGAGCGGCGGGCGCAAGCCCCACACGGACATACCCACTCTGCCGCAGCTTGCTGATCGCCCGCGATCTCACGCGGGCTAGATCGCTCTGCGGCAGTTTTAACCAGACATGACACCAAGGACGAGTCCAACCCAGTGCCCCGCCTGTAGTTGCAGGCGGCGTAGACTCCTCCGGAAAGGGCCAATGCCCTGATCGGATACCCCGGGACCCGAGAGGGTCCGCGCGGATGACCACGGATCGATCTAATATTATGTAATCTGTGACACAATGCGCGCGACATAGCAAGAACGCGTTGTTCGTTGGCCAATGAGATGTTATATGGTATAACCCCCGGCACGTAAGTCGACCAGTGACCTTCAAGTGCGCGCACGAGTCGTACGAGTGAGCGGGACACAATACGATCGGAGAGTCAATCAGCGCTTACGAGCGATCCGCGAGAGCTAATCAGTGCTTACGAACGATCCCCACGCCCTCCCCGCGACCCGCTCACACCCCGAGATACCTCATTTTCGACTTCTGCGCATTGAAGGTCACCGTTCGACTTATTTGCCGTGACTTGTATGGTGATGCTGAAGCGTGGTGCGGTATGGTGTGGTATGGTATAGCGTGGTGTGGTGTGGTGTGGTGTAAATAAATAAATAAACACTCACGTATACACACACGATCGTCTGTTTCTACTTTAGGGAACAGACTTGATCGTGGGGAGGGAATTGAACCCATAACCCCGGAGTAGGTAAGGTCACTGCCAACCGCGCCAACGCGACGGGTCAGTCAGTCGTGTGTTGTGATGTGGCGTGGTGTGAAAAAAAAATACAGAACCTTTTTTTTAAATCTGTTAAAATATTACCTACAGGTAAAAGAGATGTATTTGGCGCATGACTTCTACGGGGCGACGATGAACTACGAGGGCGACCTGGCGGTGGCGTTCGTGGGCACTCCCTTCGTGCTCGGCTCGGACGTGGGGACCGTGTACCTCGACCTGAGCGGCGACGCGGGCGCGTGGCTGTGGAGCGGCGACGTCGGCACGGTGAGCGAACGAACCGGCCGTGTGGCCCGTGCGCCTCGACCTGAGCGGCGACGCGGGCGCGTGGCTGTGGAGCGGCGACGTCGGCACGGTGAGCGAACGAACCGGCCGTGTGGCCCGTGCGCCTCGACCTGAGCGGCGACGCGGGCGCGTGGCTGTGGAGCGGCGACGTCGGCACGGTGAGCGAACGAACCGGCCGTGTGGCCCGTGCGCCTCGACCTGAGCGGCGACGCGGGCGCGTGGCTGTGGAGCGGCGACGTCGGCACGGTGAGCGAACAATAGAATAGAATAGAATAGAAAAGTTTTAGAATAGAAAAGTTTTTTATTCAAATAAACTTTTACAAGTGCTTTTGAATCGTCGATTGAGTCTACCACAGGTTCGGAATGCAGTTCCAGCCGAGAAGAACCTGTAAGAAACTCGGCGGAACTGTTATAGACGATAGGTGGGTGTCTATTGAAAACACCACTTATGTTCATCTATAGTTTATTTATTAATTAATGCTACACACTTCACAAAATTCTTACTTGGACTATAAGTTTAACACCGCGTTAAATAACTTTGTGAAAGGTCCGAGTCGGAGCCCTCGAGAGACTAGCTGAGATGCAGAATGATGATGTAGATTATTGATGAGGACTGATTATTTCTATTCGATATTCGGTATTTATAGCCATATATTGCTGACTCGTGACATGAGTTAAATCGGTGTTAAGCGATGTCAGCGATACATGCTTTAGGTAGGGCTGTAACAGAACGAACCAGCTGTGTGGCCCGTGCGCCTCGACCTGAGCGGCGTAGTCAGGACTATTAGTGAGGAACGAAGCCAAGGAAACAAATAACAGCTGCCGAGTGAGATCCCAGTGTTAGGGTTTTTTTTTATAAATAAATACTTACACATACACACACAGTCGTCTGTTCCTAAAGCATGCCTGTGTATAGGTAACAACCGACTGATATATATATTTACATATATACTTAATATAAAATTTATATATATTTAATAAATACATAATACGTACCTACTTATTTATTATACTTATATAAATACACCCAGGCTCGGGGCAGGAATCGAACCCGCGACCCCGGAGAAGTAGGCAGGGTGACTGCCAACCGCGCCAACGGGCTAGTCTTGCACATTGTAGTTCTCGACCGGGAGCGGTCAGTTTAGTTCCCAGTTCCTTAGTTCTAGGTCGCTCTTTTAGTTCATCAGCTCCCGTTTTGAACCAGAGAAAAACAGATCTTTCGCTCACTTTGTCACTTGCTCCTGATTCCTGCACGCGTTCATTTAATAAAATAGCTGCCTTGTTATTTTTAATTTGGAATTAATTAATTTAAATAACATTGAATACAAGTTCAATTTATTAATTAATATTATATATAAGTATATACTTAATATTAGAATTTTAATTTTTACATGGTTTTTTTTTTCATGTATTTATTAGTTTTAAAAAAAATAGTTATTCTCCTTTTGAACGAGGAACTAAAAGAACAATGTGAAGTACGTACAGTAAGTCATCATGCAGTAGCTCGGACGATGCCACGCTCTCGTTCACTCTCGGTTCACACATAGGAGCTCGTTCTAGGAACTAGTTCGTTCGCGAACTACACAAGACTACAACGGGCCAGTCTTAGGGTTATGCCGGTAATGGATGTTTTTGTCGCAGGTGGCGAGCTGGGGCCCGGAGGGCGACGAGCTCAGTGTGCTGCAAGTGCCCACCTTCCCGCACGACGAATGCGTGCGGCGCGCCCCGCCCGAATACGCGGAGTTCCTCACCGGGGGCAAGATATGCGCCGCTCATGGCGACGGTGAGACTGGAAACATACTTTCAATACCACCTTCAATGTCCCACTGCTAGTGCTGGGCAAACCTCACAGGTTAAAGTCCGGCTCGAAGGACCATTAACAAGACTAACCAGTGCCTCACAGTGGGTGTAATTAAAAGTGGCTGTTATGGTCCTGCTAAACTGGTGTTCAGAAATGTTATAAACACATAATAAACACATAACACATTATTGCAATACTTTGCTGTGTAGCATGTATTGGCAACACATCGGCTACTTTTTATCCTGGAAAAATGCACAGTTCCCACGGGATTTTGAAAAACCCGAAATCTATATCTACAGCTATAGGTACAATTACTATAGCGACCTTGCTTGATATTTTAAGTATAAAGGTAGGAAAAGGGAGCAGGAACGGGAACCGGAACTCCACGATTCCCTCGGAATTTGTTCAAAACCAAAATTCACGCGGGCGAAGCCGCGGGCAGAAGCTAGTACTCTATAAAAGGCTCTGAAACAGCTGTTAGCTTAATGTTTGATGTCCTAATAACGATTATATCATCCAAAGCATCTATTAGAGCTGTAAAGAGTTTTAATTCAACAAAATACAAATATCATACAACAAGATTAATTTGTATGTGTACTAGCAATGTATATTATGGAACAAAGTAGTCACTCAGGCCATTACAAAGTATACACGAGTATTTGCGTACTACTCTTGTATATATTGTAATTACAAATTGAGAAATTGCATTACAATGTATACATAAGCAGAATCCTATGGTTGCAGTCTGGCTATGTATACCTAGAATGTAAATTCGCCATGCCGTAACATATTTGGCTTTACCATTGTATTAGAATAAGACCACCCTGTACATAACCCAAATTGGCAATAAATAAATGATTGACTGATTGATAGTTTGATCGTACGATCGTAAAATAATTAAAACCACGCTTTAAGGGTCATTCAGACGGAGGGGATTCTCGTCTCGATGATACCAAATTATCGAAAGAATAAAAAAGATTTATCCAAAGATTCATCCTTTAAAACTTTAAACATTCACACCTATCGCCCTTCCACTTTGGCGATGGTAAAATATTGATTGTGTCCGTGTACACACAATTTGAATCACTAAACTCGAATGACAAATCTCGCACTCAAAACGGTTGAAACCGATTTGTACGATACTCGTATGAACTTGATAAAATGTCATACGAGATTACGTTTATACAAGTCGAGATTCTCGTAAGCTAAGTAGCATCTTCTTACTGTAATTTCACTGTGTAAACAGATGCAGGAAATTATCGCCTAGCGATAATTTACTTGCGAATCTTGTATGACATAATCGTAGGTGAGAATTTAGTTCTTGCCTCTATAAACATTTTGATGCGATCTAATGTTATAGCAATTATTGCTTGTGATAATTGCGTAGGTCAAAACGAAGCATGCGAGAATAGCCCCCCGTTTATATGGCCCTTTTATGTTTAATGTTACAATGGCCCTTGAATGTTACATTTCATTAAACCAGGTCCAGCCCTCTGCAAGGGCGACAGCGGGTCAGGTGTGACTTTTCCCATGGAAGTCGACGGCGAGACGATCGACGTCCTGCGAGCGATCGTCTCCGCGGGCCCTTCGAACCTCAGCGGTCAGTGCAACACCCACTCTGTGACCGCATTGGAGCCTATATCCAAGCACGATAAGTTCATCGAATCAGTGCTCTCCCTAAATTCACCATAAAGATGCGGACACGGACAAGGACACGTTTATTTTTTATTTATTTATTTATTATTTCTATTTTTAATTACATTTTGTTTCTTGACGCCCTGAAACTCTTAAGAGTTTGTGTGGACGTTGCACATTCCTCTTAAATAATTAAACTTATAGTTTACTTATACAATCTCAATAATTAACCTAAGACATTAACCTAAGATATAAGTGTACATTATTATATAGTAAAATCACTATATTTGAAAGTAGCTTAATTGTTTATGTAGGGGTACCTCCATAATATTTATTAATAGTGTGTCATCTGGTAGCGCATAGTGCAGTGTGAAACATGCTATAATTTTTTTTTATATAACACGACTGAACAGCGCAAAATTGTTGTATAACACGACTGAACACCTCAAAATTGTTGTATAACACGACTGAACACCTCAAAATTGTTGTATAACACGACTGAACACCTCAAAATTGTTGTATAACATGACTGAACACCTCAAAATTGATGTATAACACGACTGAACACCTCAAAATTGTTGTATAACACGACTGAACACCACAAAATTGTTGTATAACACGACTGAACAGCGCAAAATTGTTGTATAATACGGCTGAACAGCTCGAAATTGTTGTATAGCAATAATTGTTCACAACGAAAAGTTTTATAACATGTTATATCGTAGGACCTTTATCGAGTAACTTTTAAACTACTTTGCAGCTTACCAGTTCCCGGACTAGGGGAGGCAGAGAGTGGGAGAGCAGGTACTTAGTAAGAAACAAATCGTGCTCGCTGCGCTGTCGAAATTGGCATTTTCTGTAAAATGGCCCCCATTCCCACCCCCATGTGTCTCATTTGTAACGAGATTAGCTGGCACGTACCGGTAACTGACTTCATCGGCATTCCTAAAGATATAATTGATATTATAATGAGCGTTTATGATGACAATTTAGATTAAAACTCCAGTCCAAAGTTTTAGGTTAAGTCTTCTAAAACATTAGTTGTAACATTAGAAACTAGCTGATGCCCGCGACTTCGTTCGCGTGGATTCATATAATTCTCATATAAACTTACAACCCCTGTTTAAGCCCCTTAGGGGTTGAATTTCAAAAATCCTTTCTTGACAGATGCCTACGTTATAATAGCTAATTACATAACTAAAAAAAAAGCTGTGATAGCCTAGTGGTTAGAACGACCGACTTCTAATCGGAGGTCGTGGGTTCGATCCCGGGGCACGCACCTCTAACTTTTCGGAGTTATGTGCGTTTTAAGTATTTAAATATCACTTGCTTTAACGGTGAAGGAAAACATCGTGAGGAAACCTGCATGCCTGAGAGTTCTCCATAACATTCTCAAAGGTGTGTGAAGTCTGCCAATCCGCTTGGCCAGCGTGGTGGACTATGGCCAAAACCCTTCTCACTCTGAGAGGAGACCCGTGCTCTGTAGTGAGCCAGTAATGGGTTGATCATGATGATGATGACATAACTAATTGAATAAGTAAAATAATAATACACGTAATATTATTTATGTTAGAAAAATTGTGTCGCACAGTGATTATTATATATTTATATTGAGGGTCGCAACCTTTGAGGAATTATTATATAGAGTCGACGCCGAGACTTGGTTTTTTGTAACAAGAGTTATGGTAAACGTACCTTAGCTCACTTAGTCTGCGCGAAGCGTCTGTCGGAGCGTGACGTGTTTGAGATCTATTTAAAATCAATTAAATATGCCTGGGTGTGTACTGCAATACTGTGCCAACCACTCAAGAAATACAAGTAAAGGCCAAGGAGTTACTTTTCACTCGTAAGTTCACTGAATTATTGGTAAAACATGTAATTTAATTATGTGAAGTTGGAATTTGTCCCTATTCACCCCGTTTTACGGTACGTCACCACACTTGCTGCCATGTTTCGCTGAAATTCATAGACTAAGAAACTACGCAGATGAGACACTTTATTTTTAACCTCCGATACAAAAACGATGGGGTGTTATAAGTATGACGTGTTTGCGTGTGTGTGTGTGTGTGTCTGTCTGTCTGTTCCACCTTAGCGCTCAAATGGGTGAACCGATTTGAATGCGGGTTTTTTTGTTTGAAAGGTGAATTAGTTGGGAATGAATTAGCTATGTTTTTAACAACTATTATCACAAATTAGTGATAAGTACAGGGACCGACAGCTTTAAACGTGCTCTCCGAGGTACGGGGGTAAAGCACCGCTAACTTCCAATGCCAGGCTTGACCTGACTTAGGTATTAAACCCATGACCTAAAAATTCGCAGTCAAGCATATCAATGGTAGACCAACGAGGCAGTTTTATTATTTTTTCGAGGTTTAATAGGTAATAGAATACCCAAGTCCCGGATAAACGTTGCTTAAGTGCGAGTTTGGGGCACATAGTGCTGTAAAATAAACATTGTAAATCAAACTCTCAGATGCGATTTCTCAATAGGTAGAATATACTCAATGTGTCGCCTCTGTATTGTAGTAGTCCCATCTATGTCTCAAGGAGCGGGGCGCGCGGGAGGAGGGCTGCTGCTCGCGGTACACAGATTTTGTTAGCGTTGTCTGTTCTAGTACCTACATAATAATTCAGTGGTCGCAACAAGGTCGCAACTAACAAAATGGCGGTTTTGCTCATACCTACCTATTTGGTACTAAAAACTCAAAAATGTATAAGAGGCGTTTACGTGTTATTTCCGTATCATTAAATGCAAAATCAATGAGAATTATTTTTCAATATATAAATATGACCTATTAATGTCAGTTCTTTGAAATAAAAACAATTTCAGTTTTTTTGCGATTTGTAACACTTTCGTATTTAAGCAGCGATATTGTATATAAATACATAAATATATACTTATTAATATAATAAAGCGGAAGAGTTTGTTTGTTTGGACGCGCCAATCTCAGGAACTACTGGACCGATTTCAAAAATTCTTTCACCGTTGTATATCTATACTAATAATACTAATATAATAAAGCGGAAGAGTTTGTTTGTTTGAACGCGCTAATCTCTGGAAGTACCAGTCGGATTTGAAAAATTCTTTTTGCATTTGGTAGTACAATTTTCTGGGAAGGTTATAAGCTATTTAGTATCCCTAAAATCCTCCCCTAAGGGGGTAAAATGGGGGTAGAAAGTTTGTATGAAAGTCCTATGTTTTTAAAGTTACAGACCTGAAAATCGGCATTTAGATTATTGGTTTTAAATAATATAAACCTGTGTATTTTATTCTGAAAAATCTTCACTTAAGGGTGGTAAAATAGGGGTTGAAAGTTTTTATGTTAAGTTTTAATTATTGTTATTATCAACTTGAAATTTAGAAGATAAGTTCATTCTAGGGCTTAGATATCAGCCTAGAAAAGATTTCACGAAAATCCTCCCCTAAGGGGGTAAAATGGGGGTAGGAAGGTTATATGAAAGTTCTATGTTTTTGAAGTTACAGATATGAAAATAGGCATTTAGATTATAAATTTTAAATAATAAAAACCTGTGTAAGTTGTTCAGGAAAATCTCCCCTTAAGGGTGGTAAAAAAGGGGATGAAACTTTTTACGTGAAATTTAAGTTATTGTTATTATGAACTTGAAATTTGGAAGTTAGGTTCTTTCTAAGGGGTAGGTAGGCATAAGCTAAGAAAAATTTGACGAAAATCCACCTCAAGGGGGGTTTCCTTTCAACATATTATTATCATCGGACATTTAACTACAGATTGACGTGATTTTTTGCAGTCGCATTTTTTTAGTTGAGGACCTGGAAAGTGACAGACTACTATTTTATCCCGGGGAAACAAAGGGTTCCCGTTTAAAATTGTTTAACGCGGACGAAGTCGCGGGCAACAGCTAGTAAATTATAAAAGGAAAAGGTAACTGACTGACTGACTGATCTATCAAAGCACAGCTCAAACTGGACGCGTCGGGATGAAATTTGGCATGCAGATCGCTATTATGACGTAGATATCCGCTAAGAAAATTCTACGCTAAGATTTTTGAAAATTCAACGCATAAAGTAGTTAAATAGGGGTTTAAAATTCGTATGAAATATATACTTATGAATCCACGCGGACAAAGTCCATGCAGGCAGCTTGTATATTGTAATCATCATTATTTAATATTTAATATTCTTTTGCCATACTATAAGAGTAGTTGGTTGGTACCTTTCAAATCAAATTAAATAAACTTTATTCAAAATTGGTACACAGTCACGCACTTTTTGAACGTCAATTTAAGAACATTGAGGTAATGGTGATAATAGTTATATTACGAAAACTTAAAACTAAAACTACGAGGGTTCTAAACGCGCCCTGGTCTGAGAAGAGCCCACAACAAACTCAGCCGGGTTTCTTACCTTTATACATAAAATACAACTACTAATAATCACAATTTAAGTAAGTACCTATTATCTAAATCATTAGTTATTAACTTAATTAATATTAGAAATAATATTAAAAAAGAGTTACCCAAAGAGTTGTCCAAAAAATATTAGTTACTAGCTGTTGCCCGCGACTTCGTCCGCGTTAAACAATTTTAAACGGGAACCCTTTGTTTCCCCGGGATAAAATAGTAGTCTGTCACTTTCCAGGTCCTCAACTAAAAAAATGCGACTGCAAAAAATCACGTCAATCTGTAGTTAAATGTCCGATGATAATAATATGTTGAAAGGAAACCCCCCTTGAGGTGGATTTTCGTCAAATTTTTCTTAGCTTATGCCTACCTACCCCCTAGAAAGAACCTAACTTTCAAATTTCAAGTTCATAATAACAATAACTTAAATTTCACGTAAAAAGTTTCATCCCCTTTTTTACCACCCTTAAGGGGAGATTTTCCTGAACAACTTACACAGGTTTTTATTATTTAAAATTTATAATCTAAATGCCTATTTTCATATCTGTAACTTCAAAAACATAGAACTTTCATATAACCTTCCTACCCCCATTTTACCCCCTTAGGGGAGGATTTTCGTGAAATCTTTTCTAGGCTGATATCTAAGCCCTAGAATGAACTTATCTTCTAAATTTCAAGTTGATAATAACAATAATTAAAACTTAACATAAAAACTTTCAACCCCTATTTTACCACCCTTAAGTGAAGATTTTTCAGAATAAAATACACAGGTTTATATTATTTAAAACCAATAATCTAAATGCCGATTTTCAGGTCTGTAACTTTAAAAACATAGGACTTTCATACAAACTTTCTACCCCCATTTTACCCCCTTAGGGGAGGATTTTAGGGATACTAAATAGCCTATAACCTTCCCAGAAAATTGTACTACCAAATGCAAAAAGAATTTTTCAAATCCGACTGGTACTTCCAGAGATTAGCGCGTTCAAACAAACAAACTCTTCCGCTTTATTATATTAGTATAGATTCAAGTCAAGTAATAGTAGTTTATGAAACGGTTGCATAATAGAGGTTATTAAAACATGAGTGTGAGTTTAAAAAACGATCCGCAGGTGAGTTTTTTAATAGTATCACACGAGTGTTTTAATACATAATTATGTAGAGTTTCATACACTACTTTATCTAAACTCATAGCTTAAAATCCAAAACATTAAAAACTTGGTAATATTCACATAGTCACGACTCTGGGTTCTAGGTTTTTGAGCCATGGCGGGAAATTCGCGCGACCTCCTTGGTCGTTTACGTGAGACTTTTGTATTGTCTATGGATATTGTATTACCTAATATAATTTTAGATATTATACGAATTAATTATAGAGCATATTTTCTTCCTGGGTTTTTATTTAGACGTGACGCCGCGGCGGCCAGAGTGTGGCGCTACCATAATTTAAAAAAAATAACCACCATAGACATAACAGAATTTTGGCGCCCGCGCCATATGCAAGTTCTGTTATATTATTTGTTGTTTTTGTTACTCAAAACTTTACAAGACGTGGTTTTTATTTTGCGGAAAAATGTCTAGCAGTGATACCGAAGAGAATTTAACTCCACCTGACCACCAACCAACAATCTTTTGCCAGCAAAATCAAGGAAAACTCACGACAAATATTACCAATATTGTATGGTTTGGATTTTAAGATATGAGTTTAGATAAAGTAGTGTATGAAACTCTACATAATTAGGTATTAAAACACTCGTGTAATACTATTAAAAAACTCACCTGCGGCTCGTTTTTTAAACCCACATGTCGCGAAGCGCATATGCGATCGCAAAATGTACAAGAGCAAAGTTACCCGCACTGCTCTAAGGTCGGTGTTTAGTTTATGAATGGAATGTTATCTATGATTTAACGAAGTTCGCTCGAAATTCGCTCTATGCTCTATAGTTTATGGATATTACGAATCGGTCATTTTTTATTCGCTAAGAGTACATTTTGAAATGGACGCAGCGCAGGTTGGAGATACAAGGTGCTACTTCGTGTGGAAGTTTGGCAGAGCCTCCTCTCCGGGCTCCGAGTGGATGGCGAATAACTTAAGCTAAGTACCTAGAGAATAGTCCTTTACCTAATCATATGAACTTTATAATAATTGAATCTAAACCAGTAGTAGGGCATTTATATCCCACGTGGTTGGCCGACCATCGTGTGAGCGAACGTGTAGAGGCATGTCCCACCGGCCCCTTGGTCCTTGCGGACGCATTAAGGTGCGTCCAGACTTGAACATTTCA
Organism: Melanargia galathea; assembly: GCA_920104075.1. Lineage (NCBI taxonomy): Eukaryota > Metazoa > Arthropoda > Insecta > Lepidoptera > Nymphalidae > Melanargia > Melanargia galathea. The sequence goes on from OV049878.1 coordinate 11,252,573, forward strand.
CCGAACCGAACAGCGAACATTTCGGCGAACTTGTTACGCTCAATGTGGACGGCGCGCTTGGAGCGCTTGAGATGGGTTACTGGGTAACAGTTCGGCGAAAGTTTCGCCGAACTGTTACGGTTCGGTGAAATGTTCAAGTCTGGACGCACCTTTAGATAGGCCAAGAAAAAGATGAAGAACTTGAAGACAGAGGCCTCGACGTAATAGCTTCTACCCTGAGAGTACTCGAAGAGTTCGCGTACTAAGGAGGACCGGACGGGTGCGCCGGGGGTCGTGGAAAGTAATTCCGCCCCAGGCACCTCCTACGGGCCCCCCCGCTGGTGTGGGGGCATAGTCCGGGTCATCGGGCTGGTGGGGGATAGCCTACTACAAGTCTATGAAATATAGCATCATGTCTCTAGAGCTTAGGACATCATGGCAGTGATGTCATAGTTAATTTAATCCATGCAGGTCACCGAGGTGTAGAGGAGCTTTCTAGAGAGAGATAGGGGAGCGGAAGGAGCGAGGATAGCAGCTAGAGCCTGGCTGGCGTCACAAAACAACTTAATAACGCGAAGCAGTATGGTGGAATGGAAAGGCCGTACCGACATGGTGGAGATGCTGGGATTTTCGTAACTACTTATATGAAATTTTTGGAACTTTATGAAACTATGAAAATGGTGCCAGTGCGAGTGAGCGGGACATAATACGATTGGAGAGCCAATCAGCGCTTACGAGGGATCCGCGAGAGCTAATCAGTGCTTAGTAAAAATAGTTACCTATATTTTTATTATTTTTAACCCCCGAGCAAAAACGACGGTGTGTTATAAGTTTGACGTGTCTGTGTGTGTGTGTGTGTGTGTGTGTGTGTGTGTGTGTGTGTGTGTGTGTGTGTGTGTGTGTGCGTGCGTGCGTGTGTGTGTGTGTGTGTGTGTCTGTCTGTTCCCCTGTGGCGCTCAAACGGGTGGACCGATTTGAATGCGGTTTTTTTTTGTTTCAAAGGTGAATAAGTCGAGAGTGTTGTTAGCTATGTTTGATGAAAATCGTTCCAAGATGGCCGCCGCTACAAAATGGCGGATTACATATTTTTGCACAATTCACTTAATATGGGTATCAAATGAAAGGGCTTGACTAGTAGAATAGCACTATTGCAAATCCAAGATGGCCGCCGCCACAAAATGGCGAATGTCGGGGGTTTTTTTAATTTTTAATTTATACTTGTTCATGTAATCACCGGCTTTGGGACGTCAATCTACCTACATGTTATCGATGAAATTGAAGTAATTATCAGAAATTATAAGGCTACGACAGACAGACAGACGGACAAATGCGTCAAAAGCAAACCAACCCAAGTTAACTCAGAGAGCTCGCTTCGCTCGGCCAATTAACCGGCTTTAGATAATGGAGGTTATCACTTCGACATAATATAATATTATGCAAGTAATATTTTTGGAACTGCAAAATATTCACATAAATGATAACTTAATATTTAGGGGCTTCCAAACAAATATATAAAATTTCATAGATGTATGTATGTATGTATATGTTTGTCTGCGGATTTCTACGAAATTATTGGTCGTATTATGACCATTCTTTGTTTGGCTTACATTTAAGTACTTCAACTTAGGGAACAGTGCTTTCATCAAAATCGATTCGGTAGTTTACGCGATCAGGCCCGGATTATCCATAAGGCGGATTAGGCAACTGCCTAGGGGCCCCGCACCGACTAGGGGCCCACGGGGGCCCCGTGAGCGCCTATTCGATGGGGGCCCTAGTCGAAGCGGGCCACGCAACAAAAAAAAAAGCTTCATCTAACAAATTTTTTTTGAGAAAATTCTCAATGAAGGAAGTATACAAATGTAAAAAGGAAAGGGGCCCCGAGAATTGCATTGCCTAGGGGCCCCGATAGGGTTAATCCGGCCCTGTACGCGATATGGACTGTTTAAGTCGGTTTTACTTTCAATCTGTTAGATTATCACTTGCATTAATTACTTAATATGAATATCATAAATGCGAAAGTGTGTTTGTTTGTTTGTCCGTCTATCACGCCGCAACAGAGCTACAGATCGACGTGATTTTTATCCCGGGAAAAGAAATAATGCCTGCTGACGAAACCTCAGGCAAATGCTTACAAGTATATTAGGTATTTGATAAATTGGCAATTTCTAGACGAGCAGGCTTTTATAATCAATTTATTATAATATAGAATATCAAAAGCGAGTCAATAATATAATTAATGTATGTTCGCAAAAATATAAATAACCCCCGGCACGTAAGTCGACCGGTGACCTTCAAGTGCGCGCAGCGTCGTGCGAGTGAGCGGGACATAATACGATTGGAGAGCCAATCAGCGCTTACGAGGGATCCGCGAGAGCTAATCAGTGCTTACGAACGATTCCCACGCCCTCCCCGCGACTCCCTCACACCCCGAGATACCTCATTTTTGACTTCTGCGTATTGAAGGTCAACGCTAGACTTATTTGCCGTGACTTGTACAATAAAATTCCTCCGGGAATAATTCTGGAATAATCCTAAGTTTACCGGAGGGAAGCTTCAAACGTCATATTACAAAAAAAATCATAGGCAAAAAAGGCTATTAGATACCTATTTCTCAAATGATTATACAGTATGATAGTGAAGCGTGGACGGCTCCGTAATAATTTTATTACAGAATTTTTATAATATATACTTATTTTTTTGTTTTTAATTATTGAATTGTTTTCTTATACTATTGTTATTATTATTATTTTGTGTGTTACTTTTTGTTTCTGTTGTATTCTGCTTAATTTAAGTTTATGTTGAATTTTAAATTGTTTAACATTAAAATAGGTTTTAACTTTTAAGTAAGTACCTAGGTACTTACTTTTTTGCGAAGTAAAACAAGGAACTGTGGGTCTACCATCAACTATAATCGCGACTCAATTATAGACCTAAACTGAACTGAATCGCTATTTCGTGACCATGAACTCTTTTATCCGACCAATAGACGTCATGACGTCATGACGTCATGACGTCTATTATAGACGATATTATAGACAAAACAAAAACAGTATAAAAATATAGAAACAAAAAGATACTTCATGGTACGAATTCAATGCGATTTATTTTAACCGCCGATATTGAATAGCATCGGAATTGGATCGTTAAATTAAAGATTGTAGTAGGCCTTCTGTTTTTAAACTTTTGTCACCATAATTCATGTTCTAGATAAAGCCAACCAGTGTGTGATATTTTTAATTAAAATTTTCTACCATGTAACTCACAAAGCCTCACTGAATAATTATAATTTGATATTTAAAGTTATTTGAAAAGGAGTGTAACATGTCAAAATTATCAAATTAAAGTAATTAGTTATTATGATAATAATGTATCAAAATTAAAGACCAAACAACGAACGCTCAACTTGTCGAATTTATTGATGTTGTACTTAATTTGTTTAATATTAGTACCTACTTACCTATAAGACAGTTAATATAAATATATGTAAGTATATTACAAACGCATTATTTATACCAAGGTATTATTTTGTTTTATTTCTCTATTAGGTTCGCTATCAACTTTTTTCTATCCCTTGGAAGTGACCTTTTAACCTTACACATATATTATCGTGTTTTCAAACCATCCAGGAACCCATTGAAATATACACACCACATTTCATCCAAATCGGTCCAGCCATTTAGGAGCAGGTAGGTGACAAACACGCGTACAGAAAAATTATTAATTATATTTCGAACTAGATGATGCCCACGGCTTCGCCCGTATGGATTTAAGTTTTTAAAAATTCCGTGGAAACTTGATTTTCCAGAACAAAAAGTAGACTAGGTATTTGTAGTAACTCGTCACCAAAACGGAAAAATTCCGTGGGAACCCTACGATTTCGGAATGCAATTCCTTACAGCATCAGGGTTGAGGAGTTGGATATTTACCTACTCGAGTTCATTCAATAATAAAGTCTTTAATTGTTATCCCCAATATCAATTTAAATAACCGACAATTCCTAAATCCCATTAGTTTTGGGGCAGGTCCCCTACAGCATCAGGATTGAGGAGTTGAAGGAATCCAAATTTTTGATAGGACAGTGTCGCAATGCTTTTCTATCGATTAAAAAAAAATTACGCAAATCGGTTCAGATATCTCTGAGATATCGGTGTACATAGGTAGAAAAACACAACTCCTCCTTTTTTGAAAGTCGGTTAAAAAAGTAGCCTATGTTACTCCCTGGTTAATTTTCTACTTGTATGTGAAAGTCCCGTCAAAATCGGTTCAACCGTTCCGAAGATTAGCCCGTTCAAACAGACAGACAGACAGACAAAAGTTTTAAAGACGTGTGATTCGGTTATGGTACCGTTCAAATAACCCATATAACCATATGAGCTTAATATGAGGTAGTTATTTCGAAATTACAGACAGACACATTAAGAGCGTTGACGCACGAACCCGCTTCGCAAGTTTAGGCATTTACCTGAGATTCTTTGTTTACGTGAATGGACGGACCACTTCAAGTGCAGTGTAGTGTAACAAACCGTTTTGATCCTAATACCATTTTCAAGCAGGCTATTATTTTTTCAATATTTTTAGGTACCTATAAGTTTTTAGTTTGTAGATTTTTAATTTTACTAAGTAGAATTAATGAATAATGCTTGAAAAAGACCTTATAGAGTAAACCAGTACATAAAAATTGTTTCTTGTTTCAATTTTAACCACATAATGGATCGCTGATTGAAAAATAGAACTAAAAATTATTCATATTAATAAAGCACTTGAAATACTAGACTAATATAAAAAAAAAACAGTGGACGAGTGATTAAAATTTTATTTGGGAGGAGATAAGGTAGCTAGCTTGTAATAACTGTACCTAAAAGTTAAAACTATAAGCCTTTATGCATAATTTTACTTTATTTTACTATTAAAATAAATATAATTTATGTTAAACTAGCTGATCCCTACAACTTCGTTCGCGTAAATACAGGTTTTTATATAGGACGGATCGGATCCCATAATTCTTTTATGTCCCTAATCTATATGTAGCCTAAGTTACTCCTTATAACATCACCTATCTGCCATTGAAAGGTCCGTCAAAATCGATCCAGCCGTTTTGAAAATTAGCTGGAACAAATAGATAGATTGACAAACATAAATTTAAACGGACACCAGTTTAAAATAAGCCGTACGTTCAAAGATCCGGCTCCCGAGTTATTTGAACCCAATAAATGTCTGTCATTTCTGAACTAAAAAACCTATGACCTTGAAATATTTACGGGACAATACGTAAAGTACTACCTTTCTAACAAAAAAAGAATGAGTTAAATCAAACTACGCGTAAGGAGTAATTAGCCTTATAACACGAAGCTCCGTTAAAATCGATCCAGCCGTTTCGGAGATTAGTTGGAACAAATAGACAGACCAACAAACAAATTTAAACGCACACCAGTTTAAAATAAGCCGTACGTTCAAAGATCCGAGTCCCAAGTTATTTGAACCCAATACTGAGGGTTGTAATGTCTGTCATTTCTGAACTAAAAAACCTATGACCTTGAAATATTTACGGGACAATACTTAAAATACTACCTTTCTAACAAAAAAAGAATGAGTTAAATCGAACTACGCGTTAATGAATTACAGTTAAATACACGTTTTAACTTTCTTCCCCTCTCCCAAGGGAAATTTCGGGATAAAAAGTATCCTATGTCCTACCTCTATATATATATATATATATTACAAACACAGTTAAAAAATACACATATAAAAAGTTTTAATCTGACTAAGAAAAATAGCGAGTATTAAAAACATCTAGTATTGAGAAGTGATAGTTGCACTACAATTTTACGTATAATCCAAGTAATCCAATAAGAGTTGCCGAGACAAAAAGCGTTACGTCCGTTCTCGGAGAGGCCTCGGCCCGTACTAGTTTCCTAGTTCAATTTACTACTGCTTTTTGACGCGTTTCGTAGTAACTTTCAATTTCATTTTTTGGAAACAAATAGTAATTAATCTTAGATTTTTTTAAATTCATATTATTGCAAATATATTTTACTTTTATAAGTACTAAATTTTACCTATAAATAACGAAAAATAATATGCTAAAATGACGGTTTTATATGTCTATAATTTACTGAAATTATAATTTCTTTGATTGGATTTTTATGATGTAAAAAACGCCAAATTAAAAAATGTTTTCTTCTATGTCCCTAGTTCAGGACATTTCCTTTAATAAATATATCTTTGTGTGTGAATTGAACAAGTAACTTTCGACGTAGTGAACGTCAAAAATTACACGAATCCCAAAATTCCGAAATAGGCTTTTGGTATTTTGGCAATAAGACACAACGCCGTCCCCAACGAATAATGGAGTAATCGTAAAAAGTAAATTTTACAGGAAAAATAAAAAATCGTATTTTTGTTATAACTTCATAACCGGTTCACATAGCAAGATAGTTGGCATACCAAAAGATAGCTATTTTTTTTTAAAGTAATGAGATGTAATTTAAAAAAAATATTAGTTTTACTCCCATTTAGTTACAGCCAAAAATTTATATTACCAGAATTCAAACACAATTTTCAACAGCAATGCAATAATACGATTTTATTCGAGTAAATTGTTGACAGTGTCGTATACAGTAATAGTTAATTACGATCGTCTTGACCGTAAAGTAGAGAAGTTGATTGGAATGGTAATATATTATTACCATAGTATTCATTGCTCAAAACAATTTGTTATGGTAACAGTAAATTGAGTAACGTTAATATTCCATAGCAAAAGGACTATGTGTCGCTATTGTAAAAATATATTGCCGTTTGTATCATATTACAAACATTAAAGTAATAATTAGTCGAATTATTAAATAAAACATTTTTTATGGAAGGTTTAAAAAGGAATTTAATCAAATTAAGCAGGCACAACCTTAAAACTTACATAATTGTAATTATATTTAGTTCTACACACACATTACACACATTTACACTCATACTTCGTCATCACTTTGATCTGATTCTTCAAACTCATCTAAATTTGTGGTTATGGGTTTCCACAGCTTACAAGATATTTGTAAAATCCATGTTATGTTTGGGTATAGCTTCACTAGCACATAACCCAAGTAAATCGTCATAAAGAGGTTTAGGAACAGGCATAGGTTTATGGTAAACCTGTCTTAGGCTCCCGTCGACTACAAGTTCAACAAGATTTTTGGTCGTCATCCACGCTTTGCTCTTCCAGTACCCTGATCAGTGTCCAAGTCAAAATAGTCTTCCCCAAAATCATATTTAAATTGCAAGAGTCTTAAATGAGAGACTTTTATCTCCATAATCTTCGACCACGAAATTTTTCTGCCTTGTGTATCTTTCAGCCAGTTATTCCCAGAGATGGTGGTAACCGAACCGGTGGTAGATCCAATTGACTTTTCAAAAGTACTTGTATAAGTTTATTTGAATAAAAAACTTTTCTATTCTATTCTATTCGAAGAGACATTTTTAATCATAAAAGACACTTTGCTTCATTTCTTTCAAATTACATTTCTCTACTTTTGCATTTAATATTAAGCAGCTTCCAATTTCGTTTGCCCCTCTTTTTGCAATAGACATGTGCCAGACATAGCAATACTCTGACTTTTTTAATGTATCAAAAACAGTGAAATTTTAAATAGGGTATTTTCTTTTATAGTGGAAAATACCTACCTCATATTGAGGCACACTGAGAACTTTTTCTAAATCAAACATTGCATGCAATAGTAGTACATGTTGAATCAACTGCAGCTTTTTCCTCTCTTTTTATTTCACGCACTCTATTTTTACGCTCCAAGTGTGCCCTATAGTTTTCTTCTAAATGAGCTTTTCTTGTATCTTCAGCTTGTTCATAGAGGGAACAAATTGCGTATAAATACTCTTTTGGTTTAAAAAAAGAAAAGTTATACTGCGTGTTAAAAATTGTTTCATATTGCCGTTGTATTGCCGCTTTGTAGCTAGGTTTTCTGTTTAAAAATTTTGATTTTTAAACCAGGACTGGTACAATCGATACATTTTTGAAATTTTAAGTTGCTCTGATAAATATTGTCGCCTAGAATCTTTCCTGACAATATAATGGGAATCTACAGCAGGAAATAGATTAATATTGTTCATAATAGATTCTTTTGTAGTAACACTCATCTTATGAGGCCTATTTAAATGTGTTCCTCTATCATCAGTTAAACTCTGATCTTTGTTCATTTTTTCTAAGGCTGTGTAGACTACTTGTCTGAAATCTTCAATGTGTTAAGGAAATATATCTTGCATACTGGTATGTCACATCCATCCAAAGGGAAGCTATAATTAAGTGTTTGTGTTCTATTATTCTTTCGCTCCAAAGTAAGTCTTTTTATAGGATTGGAAATGATACGTCTAGTATATACTGCCATTGCAATTCGTGAATTCGTGAAAACTTGCTCTTTGCTGAGAAGTAAACTTTTCGCTGCATCTTTTCTTACATGAACATACCGGGCCAATCGTCTTTGCTGCGTAGAATTTCTTAGAACGACATCCTTCATAAGCCTTGCTGGAGTTTTTCAGTTTTTTATTTTTGATATCTTTCCATTCATTTTTATTACACTTTCGTTTTCTACTTCTATTTTGATCTGAAGCATCAGAGCCCTCAGGGTCATTTTTTGTTCAGTTATATCGGATTCTGGTATTATTATATTATTATTTGTTTCGTTTCAATATCCGGAATCCATCTAGAGTCAAGCCCTTGTCTTTCTGCCGGAAGTCAGCTGTTTCTGTTCCCTCTCCGATAGTAGCGCCCCCTTGTGCAACCTATGGAACTTGCTTAAGCACCGGGTGACCGCTCGTCATTATAGCGTTGTTTTTCGCGCCGTTCATAAGTCAGTTGTTAGTACTTACTACTTAGTACTTACGCGAAAAAAAAAAAAAAAAAATATTTTACCTACCTTAAAAAATTTGATATAAAATTATAATTATAATTTTTAAAATTTTAAAATAATTTTCATTATATTTAAACCTCTCCGAAAATGGAGAACAAAAGTGTTTCTGGTGAATTGCATTTCCAAAAACGTGCGCGTTCTCCATCACCGAGTTCCAGTAGTGAAAGTGGTGAAGGTGATTCTACGTCGGAGGTGAGTAGGAGGCCGAAGAGGAGAAGCAGAACAAAACCGTGAGTAATGCACATTTTGGTTCTTGTCCCAACAAGTTGCATTTATAACGAATCGTATAACAAAAGAGTGACATAGCAAATTCGAACTCAAATAAAGCAATTTTCAACGGTAGATTCAAATGATCTTAATTTACGGCGCCCTGAGGATGAAATAAATAATTCCTAATCAACTTAATATTTTATTCGAAGTGGGTAATACCGTTAAAGATCCAAGTTACGTTAAAGCAAATTGAAGTAACTTCAACATTTTAATTGTGACGTTTGGTAAGCTATTAGATTTTTGATGTTCAAAAGAAATATTTAGCTACCCCCGGATTCGTGAAACTTAAAGTTAACGATGAATTAAAAAGATTTGAAGTTGCATCGTTGAAAGATTCCCGTTCGTACTTGTTAGAAAGTTTATTTGCTGTTTTATCCAATACTTTCCTTTGTCAAAAAGACGAATTACAAAAACTTTACAAACATTAGTGGATTGGTCGAGTGATTCCAAAGAGTCATTGACTCCAAATTCTTTGTTTGACAAGATTCAAATATTATTTTCAAAAGATTCCGAGTATAGTAAAGTAACCAACGATTTATTACAATTACAATAGTATGCGGCAAGACAGCTGTTTTTAGCTTATGCCGAGAAGTATTATTAAGTCAGATTATCGAGGATCTTCATAGAGGCGTTTTACATAAAATTCCCCCCAGTTCACAATATTATTTAATGACGAGTTAGTTCAAAGCTATCTTCGAAAAATGGGGGGGGGGGGGGGAGCGGATAAACTAACTTCATCATTACGACTAATTTCCGAAACATACAACAAAACGACTTTTACCTTAATTCAAAACCTTCAACTAGTAAACCGTCATTATACTAAATTTTTTCATTATACTAAATTTTTTCGGCGAGATACCTCATCTAAAACGGAAAACTCTCAAATCACACACGAGCAAGGCCAAACATCAATCGTGGTAAACAAAAGGGAAATAAATCTCATTCGCAGTCTACCGCTAGGTATAGGCATCGCGAATGACTCTCGGACATTTCAGGGCGGCGCTCTAAAGCAATTTCAAAGTGTTTGGAGCAACCTTTAGGCACCAGAGAAAATAATGTAACTGTTGAACATATTGGGGTACATATTTCTTCTATCCTAAATCCGCCGTTAATATTTCCAAATACGACAATTATCCGATGTTACAGAACAAAAACTACTAACGATATGACTTCACAAATCGACAGTATGTTAGAAGCAGGGATACTAGAACAGACGAAACACAGCCCCAGCTAGCCAGCTACCTTTCCACGTTCTTTTTGGTTCCCAAACCGGACCAGACATTCCGACCTATCTTAAACGTAAAACAACTAAATGAGTTTGTAGCGGCAAAACCGTTTCGACTTTTCAATCACTTCAGAGTCCCAGATTTCCTTCAGGACCAAGACTGGATGGTGAAGTTGGATCTGAGCCAAGCCTCTTTCCACGTGCCCATAGCTCAGCTGCATCGCATAGTCTTTAGGGTCAACTACCATCGAAATTCGCACAAACACCAATTGCTTCAGATGACCAGTTTGCCATCAGCACCCAAAACATTTGCGTCCATAACAAATTGGGTAGCGCAGTTCCTCGAACTCACGGCATCAGGTGCGTAGTGTATTTGGTCAATTTTCTCCTAGCGAACAACTCGGAGGAACAGCTACGAGACGACTTAGCATTCACATAAGGATTCTGCAGTTATTGGGCCGGACAACAACTTTGACAAGTCTGTGCTGGCTCCGACACAATGCCTCGAGTTTCTCGGCATAACGTGGGACACAAAACGCAACGCAAAGTCCCTGTCGGAGCCGAAGTGCATAACGCTACGCAGTGCGCTTCAGACACAGCTTCGAAATCGCAAGTGGTCTCTCCAACAATATCAATCCTTAATGGGGAGACTGAACTTTGCGACATTCGCTACTCGAAGGGGTCGGCTTCACAGTCGTACACTGCAATATTACAGACGACAGTTGTCGAAGAATCACCCCTATCGCAAAGTGGTCATTTCTCTGCCAGCGTGCTCAGAAATGAAGTGGTGGATCAAAGCTATAGGAGGGTACATGCCAAATCTCACGGGCCCTTTGACCCACTTATTGACCACGGAAGCATCCGACATCGGTTGAGGAGACGACATAAAAATCACTGGGTCTTGGACGAACCGACTGCTAGCCTGGCACGCAAACCTAAAAGAAATGTTCGCGGTGTATACAGCTATAGTGCATCAACAACATCAGCTATAGAATGCACAGGTACTCCTCCAATCCGACAATCGAACAGTGGTCGCTTACATAGACAAAGAAGGCGGTATGAAGTCGGTGACAAATTCTCCACCAAACACGTTAGCTTCTATCAATTTTTACTTTCCTGGATTGTGGATGTGGATACTATGTCTCGTCAAAAAGTATGCCCTGAGTGGTATCTGAAAACAGCAGCAACAGCGGTCATTTTTCAGATGTGGGGCACACCAGAGATAAACCTCTTTGCGTCGAAACAGCTCACGTAGTACCGAGGTACCTACGTCTCATTGGATGTGCAGGACGAGAAGGCTCAACATGACAACGCATTTTGTCACCTCCACCAAATCTAATTCCCAGAGTTCTCAGTCACTTGAGCAAATCCAGCGGGAAATACATATTATTGCTTCGAAATGGAACTAAATGTTTTGGCAGGCGGATGTTCAAAACAGAGCAGCCGCACATGCAATTCCAAATCTGGCGCACACTCTGTTAGACACGAGAAAAAGCACTGTTCGGGTCACTGCATGTAACCGAACACCGCATACTCAGCAATTTACGCCATTGCCTCCTGCTCGCGAGAGCGGTCGGCAAAGACAGTACAATTCGGACCAGCCACGCGGAAAGTACTCCTATCATATCAAAATCATATCATTACAATACAAGTCCACTATCATCAATAATCAAATCTATCATTTACCAATACACCACAAAGAACTGCACCCCACAAGCACTCACCCGCCAGAGATTCAAGACTTGCAAATAGAAGCATGGCGTGGTTCTACAATTAATACATACAGGCCAGTGTGGAATAGGTGAAAGAAGTGGTGTGATTGCAATTCTATCGATTATAAGCACTCCAATACTGTCCAAGTTGGCCGCTACCTATCTCATCTTCCCAGAGATATCGGCCTCGCCTATAGAACTATCCTAAGTAGTGCTTATATAAATCAGTAATCTCAGCATTTACTCATTTGACAAGCAACTGATCTTTCATCAAATTCTTTTATAAAATGTATGCTGAAAGCTATTTCCGTGGCAGCAAGAATCCTAAACTTTTATTACAATATATGAATTCATATAATCCTGACGAAAACAACCTTTACCAGGTTTCTATACAGCTACGCTTTTTCTATCAGCCTCAGGTCGCAGAGTTCATGTTTTTACATTGTATGTAGACAGTCATAGTTTGATCGATGAAGATACTAGTATAGTTCTATGGCCGGCATTTGGTTCTAAAACTAAAAGTGTCAATCGGAGACAATCTGGGTTCTTGTCGGGGTATTTTCTAATCCTCCATGGCTTAGAACACACCACAAGACAAGAATTTAAATATAGTTTTTGGATAAGACAGTTATTCAAAATCAACAATCAAAATCGTAGAAAAAATTTAACTGCTTCCAGAACTATAATAGGTGGTCGGATTAAATCTCTCTTAAAAGATGCTGCAGTTACGTACTCCAGGTTCATTTCGCTCAGCAGTAGCTTCACTTAAAATTCCTATTGATCAAATTCTAGCAACGGGAAATTGGAAGAAGATTCATACTTTCCAAAAGTATTATCATAGAGAATTGATTGAATTTTACAAAATAATACTGAACCAGTTTCATTATCAAAGTAGTTCGAGCCTGTTGATTAACATATTTTAATAATAAATTTTCTTAATCAGATCACAAAGAGGAATTTATGTTAATTTCATATAATTGTACTTAACTGTTTGAATTCAAGTATTTAATACAAAATTCTTCATACACCTTTATTTGATATTAAAATAGGAATCTTTATTTATATATAATATCTTGATCTGCTTAATTCATTTCAACACACATTATAGCGTCACTTTGCAGCACCAGGTGATAACAAACACATCACTCAAGATGGATTCCGGATATTGAAACGAAACAAATAATAGAGAGTTTTAACTACCAATAAAACTTACCTATTATTTTTTCCATCAATATCCGGAATCCAGGTAAGGTCTACCTGGTGCATCATGAGTTCTATAATGACGAGCGGTCACCCGGTGCTTAAGCAAGTTCCATAGGTTGCACAAGGGGGCGCTACTATCGGAGAGGGAACAGAAACAGCTGACTTCCGGCAGAAAGACAAGGACTTGACTCTAGATGGATTCCGGATATTGATGGAAAAAATAATAGGTAAGTTTTATTGGTAGTTAAAACTCTCTATTATTATTATGATTATTTAAAATAGACGATGATAATTGGGGAGGTTGAACTAATTCTGTATCAGTTAAACTTTGTAACACTATTTCTCGAAAAGGAGTGTTCTGAATCCTTAGATTGTCCTCATCATTATTGCTTCTTGCCCAACTAGATAAACCACTGACAATCTCATTGTATTCTATGGTTGACTCATTTGGCTTCAGAGTAATATCGTATTTTGTCTGGTGCTAATGTTTTATTTTCTGCTAATATTTCGGCTTGATCAGAAGTAGTTGAAGAATTCATAGAATGCTCTTCTAGGTATTTTGGCTCAAGAGAGCAGTTGTGAACTTTGAGATCGGTCTTAGTTCTGCTTTCACGCTGTTGTGGAATATCCCGTTTATTTGAAATCTTGTAAATGGCAGATGGTGATGCTATAAAATTTACATTATCGAAAACTAAAGATAAGTTAGAAATTGTTGAAGGACTACGCATATTGCTCAAATGGACCATTTTATCTATACGAGAGCGATGTGTAGTACTTGCAAAAATAATTCGACGATACATCGTAACATGTCAATACAAATTGAAATCTGCACGGCGTAATATTGTCAAATAGATTGCTACGTTTTCGATATTATGGAGTTTACAGTTTTCAACATAACAATTCCAACATTTTTAAAACACATATCGCGATTGACTTTAATGGGAAACAAAAATGCTATTTTTACGCGAATAATATGGTAAATATACTTTAACGAAATTAGTTTTATTTTTTTTACCCGAATAAGTTCGTAATTACAGTTTACTGGGAATAAGGAAACTTTAAGGAGTCAGTATTAATCCATTACGATGATGTTAAAAGTTTTTATTTAGAAACGAATAGTACAGGTAAATTCATTACAAAATGTCTAACTCGAAAAGTAATCGTTCGAATCATGTGAAAAAAATTCACAAGGTGTAATCGCACCTCTAGAACAATAATTCCCCATAAAAGCACTTCTATCGCAATAGTTGATTACGATATTATTCGTTGGGGACGGCGACAAACTATCAATAAATTGCAAAATGTTGTCTTCCAATTCCCTAGAATAGAAAATTTTCTACAGAACAGTATAAATAAGTTTTTAAGTAAATGCATTGATTAACAACATATGAAGGGTCAAAAAAGCCTAAAAATGAGCTAAAATGGCGCAGAACGCGTCAACGCTAATTTTATTTATTAGTATATACATAGATATAGACTATAGAGTATAGATATAGATAATATTTATTTTACAAACATTATTGCTTGGGGCGTGCTGGCTTTAAACGTATGCTCAATGTATTGGCGAACTCAAACCTTAAATTAAGCCAGTTTAGGTCTATTTTACTTTGAAGTCATTGGGTTTCGATAAGTAGTATTCAGTAAAGTTTTCGAGCTGTGCAAACGCTAAGCTAAGCTAAGCAAGAGCTAAGCATACAGGTATCTACTTGTACTCCATGTAGTTGTGTACAAAGAGACAACACTACGAGTGGAATAAAATCCATTGAGAACTCAAAGATCGTTATTATGTTACTGGCCGCGTGGGCGCGGTTGGCAGGGACTCTGCGGCTTGCGGGTTCGATATCCGCTTGGTTTAACCTTCACCTATACCTCACTCTATTTACAAGGGTGAGAACAAGATAAAAACAACAGAGATCAGAGATCTGTTCAAGGCCCTTCTTTGCCTCAACGTGGCCTCAAAGTTTTGTTTGCATTTCATTCTTCCCAAACTTCTTGATTGATACATTATCTGTAACATAGTACTTGTATTTTACTCTCAACTCTTTAAACAATGTTTTGGACGCAGTCTCCAGTGTCTACATAGAATTTAATTATAACCTTCTTGGGCAACCGCAAGTTTTTTAATCTATGTAGGGCAACCGTCATTTTTTTACGTTTGTTTTCATCATTGGTTTTCATAATTTTAGATCTGTCAAAATCAACAAAAATAAAATTGTTGCAAATGCAAAACGCAATCGCAATAACAATTGACTTCCTATTTTCGCGTTGTCTCCGTTGTTCGTCTCTAAATCAAAAAAGGAGATAGCACACTGAAACGCAATTCGGTAATAGTTTCGAAATCATGAGTTTGCGTGAAGAGGATAAACAGAAGAGTGGGTGCCCGAGCCGCGGCCTCGCCTTGGCGGCGGCGGCGCTCGGCGTCGGCGTTGGGGCCGCCTTGTACTACTTCTTCAGCAAGCGGCCGGAGAACCCTGACACTGAGGGTGCCACCTCGGCGCAATGGCAGTGCGAGTCTACCCAGGATACCCCGACCTTGTGAGTACCTAGATTAGATATAAGCTTTTAAAAATCTGATCATGTGAACATCTAAACATCGCGAAATTAAGAAGTTTGAGTACCAACAACATGGTACATCTCTGAATCGTGTTGTGTTGTGTTGTGTGTGTGTGTTGTGTGTCTCTGAATCTCTGAAACGTTTTGTACGGATAACACCGGATGCGGCTCTCCGTAGACAGACATACATAACATGAGTTTTCACGGAGTGTTAACATGAGGCCTTAAACAACAATATATGTCTACATAACTCGCATACCTGTCAAACTTGTATCACCAGCAACAATAGAATGCTGCAATACAGTTATTGAATTTGGCACAAATTATGAGCGACTGCACAGTCCATTGTACTAGAATTGCTTGCAGTGTCTTTCTAGACAATGTTTTTATTATTACCCCAGTCACTCGCATGCACTGTAACTGGCAATATAATGTGTAACTTGCTATGGCTAAGATTAAAATGGTGTAATCTAGCGAAATAGATAAGTTTTTTAATTTCTGTAATGTTAAGTAATGTTAATTGTATTTGGCCGAAAATAGGGTTTTTCATTTATTGTCATACTGTAGAATGCTAGAATAGGAATGGTTTTACACAAAATCCCTAATTAAGATCTCCAAATTGACGATCTCAACTATAAAATCCATTCCCGCATCACAGAGTTCTGCACACCTGCTAGATCAATCCTGCAGCTTTGCGGGATCACAAAAAAAAAAGTTTGTCTGTAAAGTCAGTTTATGGATGAACATTTTATGTGATAAAGTCATATGAAAACATTGCCTCTCTATCGCTTGTTCCGCGCTCTCGCTTGCACACGGTAAGTGACCATGAGTCATGCTTTTTCGTGCGTGCGCTGGCGTTCATCAATTTATAAGACATTGTCAAAAAAGCATTGCCTACATTCCACACTTTTTTTGAGTCCCTCAAATTGCAGAGAATTGCCCACAACAGCATATATACTGCACTTTTGCCAAACTTAGACTTTTTAAGTCCTGCAAATGCTTGTGTAGTTCCTCATTTGTGAGATTGGATTTCCTAAGTGCAATTGTGAGTACATATTCCTTTTGTATTAAAACCAAGAACAACTTATGATTTATGCTAATTTTGTATTAATTACTAGCGGTCCGCCCCGGCTTCACCCGTGGCACATAATATAATATAGCCTATAGCACTCAAGGATCACGTACATATCCAACGGTGAAACAATTTTTGAAATCAGTCCAGTAGTTTCCGAGATTAGCGTGTTCAAACAAACAAACTCTTCCGCTTTATTATATTAGTATAGATAAGAACTTAAATACTTACTGCCCTATTTTGTAAATAGCAAGAAACCCAAACCCCTTTGTTGCAAAACTGGCTGACTCCAATGATAACAGGGTCTATTAAGGAAGTGATGTGACTTTTACTTTATCTTTTAAGTGTTCAGAGGCCTTATGCCAACTTTGTACATATTGTGGCAATGATGATCGAAAGAGTATGAACACACAATGACTTCAGAGCAAAATGAACCCAAAGACTCTCATTTTAAAGTCGTAATTTAATAGTTCAAATATTTATTTTACAACATTTCTGCTTGGCTGTTTTCGAATGCTGAATGTATGTATTGGCAAACTCAAATCTTAATATAAGCCGTTTTAGGTCCATTTTACTCTGAAGATTGTTTACATTGTGATCCGATCAATAGTATTTAGTAAAATTTTCCAGCTCTGCAAAGTAAGACTAAGCAACTACTGCTTTATAATTTTAGCTTTTAAAACCATATTTTGTTTTCTTGCTTAAAGCTTGGTTTACACTGTTTCTTTTACTGAGTATTAATATATTTTATTTTAATTAAAGAATAACAGATTTTTGTTTAAATAATGATAAGTCTCAAGTTTTTGTATGTGCTGGTTTTGCCTGTGTGAAATTTGGTCAAATTGCATCTCTACTATTAGTATATTAGCCAGCAAGTTTGTTTGTGTAAATTCTTACAAATCTCACAAACTTTTATTCACTATTTAACCTCCTTTTACAAACTAAATTTTATAGGTGTATGTATGTATGTTTGTTCACACATTTCTCTGAAACTATTTATTGGATTGTAACCATTCTTTTTTAATTCTTTTACTTTTTTATCATCAATTCAAGTTTCATCAAAATCGGTTCAGTAGTTTTCAAGATATAGATTAATATGTGTAAGTGTGACAACTTGGCATATTTCAGTATAATTAAAGTTGGTTTAATTTTCCTTAAATTATAGTGTAAGTAATTAACCATACTTGTAAAAGTTTATTTGAATAAAAAACTATTTCTGTTCTATTCTATAGCTTGTTACCAACCCTGCTGTAGTTAGTGTCTGAATTCTATGGAAATAGCATTTGACTTTTTAAGTAGTCATATATAGGCAACCTTCACACAAACAAAGCTGCTAACAAAATCTATTAATAGGTATTATGACTTCACTCAGTAAAATAATCAGTGTGAACCCTACCTTATCAACTGAAACAGGTTTAAATTAATTGCTTTTGCAATCATATCCATACATTTTCTTCAAGGCTTTATGATACTAAAAAACAAGTAATGGTCATAACTTATATAGTTCTATATTTTTGTTATATTTATTTTAATGTATAAGTATAACTGAATAATAATTTGTTTGAAAAATATATTATGTATACACGCTTTTAGAAGTAGTGCACTCATATGTTGCCAAATAACTTGCCTGTTATCCGATGACTAAAATACTGTGTGCCTCTCTTTCTGTCGCGTATCTCTTATCCCTTCCGACTACGTAAGGGTTATGGAATGAGTCCGACCAGCCGACCGCGCTAGGTACTTGTAGCGCATTGTAGGTAATGCAGAGTGCGGCTGGCATTATTACACTATTAAACAGCTTGATGAAATTCAGCTGTCTTTTAGAATGTTAGATCTCAGTGAAAAATAATATAAATAGTATAATATTTAATATTATAGTGTGATTAACTCTTTAGAAGAAAAAAAAAAAAACTACAATACCAGTGTCAAAATTATTTATTCTTTATGTAAATGTATATAGTTTTAACAATGTATAATAATTCAGTAAATAAAGGCTTATATTATTTTAACTCTTTAAAAAAAACACTCTAAGGGCCTGTTTCACCACCGTCTGATAAGTGTTGGTTAGTTTATTCACAAGTTTTGTCTTTGTCACTTCACATAAAGTAAGAAAGTGAACGTTATGCACTTATCAGAAGGTAATAAATAACACTTATCAGAAGGTAATAAAAAGTAACATTTATCATAAGGTAGTAGTAAACAGGTATTTTAAACAGCCTAGGTCTTTTAGTCATCGGAGACCAATCACTCAGTCAAACTAAACTAAGCATCACTACATTTTCAATATTATGGCCATGGATTGAAACTTATAAGGAGATCGCTTTCGAAAACATAGCGCTATTATTATACTTCTTAAACACAATCAAATACCAATAACCATTTGTTTTATACTTGTAGTATTATTAGTTTAGTATTTATTATTTTTCAAACCTTTAATGAACAACGTGCAAAACTCGGAGCATTGACCCCGCGAGCGACGGCCGGCCGGCTGGCCGACGGATGCATTTAGAGCGTGGCCGCACTGCGGAATTTATTCGCGCGGTTTATTTTCCGTATTTTAATATATTTTTTCTTGAATTTTAAATCGCAAGCGCGTGCAGCTTCATACATTTCCATATTTCACAGAATTCTGTGAACAAAATCACGCGAATCGCAGTGCGGGCCCGGCCTTAGGCGTCAGCTGATTGCGTTACATTGCAAACTTGCGAAAAAATACAGGAAATACTTTTTTTTCGCGTTTATTGTTTGTGGTATTTCGTCAGTAATCATCACTATTACCTTTCGATGTTTCCGAAAGCGATCCCCTTAAGCCTCGTGTTAACACACGTTTTCTGCACGGTACGGCGAAACGTGGAACCTTGTTAACGACACGGCGAGACCACGGCGAGAATTAATAGCCATGTGCGGCTCTGTTGTGCTTTTTCTGTGCCCAGCTGCGGACGTAAAAATCTAATAATATTTAATTTATTACAGAGTAGAAACTCAATAGTTACTTGTCAAAATGACATATTTTCATAATAATATGTCAATTATTATCAACTTAATCAAATGTCATAAAATGAACAAATGTCATTCGGTATTTCGGTCAATAATCCATTTACCCTTTACGCATATTTAGTTCGTTTTGTATTTGTTGTGCATTATAGTAGATTATATCTAATAATAATGACTATGCCTGATCCTCTTCCAAATAGTTAGAATTTTAGTTTTTTTAGCAAATAATAATTTTAACGGCGTGTCAACAAGAGGCCTTACACCCGTTTTATAGTATATTTCTTCTGCCATTTTCGTTGCATGCTCTCGTTATAAGTCGCGGCGAATAACGCTAGCGCTGACCTTCAATGCGCAAATGCGAAAATGAGGTATCTCGGGGTGGTGAGGGCGTCGCGGGGAGGGCGTGGGGATCGTTCGTAAGCACTGATTAGCTCTCGCGGATCCCTCGTAAGCGCTGATTGACTCTCCAACAGTATTGTGTCCCGCTCACTCGTACGACGCTGCGCGCATTTGAAGGTCTAGACTCTAGACCAAGATCTCAGAACGATCTGACATAACGTATTTTCTGAAAGATGAAAATGATAAAAACTTCTGGTCCATGGAAAGTGTCTGATACTGTTGGTATTGGTTCGAAATATATTCTACAACTAGATGATGCCCACGGCTTCGCCCGTGTGTATTTAGGTTTGTAAAAATCTCGTGGGAACTTTGATTTTCCAGAACAAAAAGTAGCCTATCTGTAGTAAGTAGTAACCCGTCCACAAAACGGAAAAATTCCGTGGGATCCTTACGATTTCGGAATGCAATTCCTTACAGCATAAGGGTTGAGGAGTTGGACATGTACCTACTCGAGGTCATTCAACAATAAAGTCTTTAATTGGTATCCCCAATATCAATTTAAATAACCGACAGTGCCTAAATCCCATTAGTTTTGGGGATCAGATCCCCTACAGCATCAGGATTGAGGAGTTGGAATCCAAATTTTTTGTAGGACAGTGTCGCAATGTTACTCTATCGATTAAAAAAAAAATTACGCAAATCGGTTCAGAAATCTCGGAGATATCGGTGTACATAGGTAGAAAAACACAACTCCTCCTTTTTTGAAAGTCGGTTAAAAAAGTAGCCTATGTCACTCCCTGGTTAATTCTTTACTTGTATGTGAAAGTCCCGTCAAAATCGGTTCAGCCGTTCCAAAGATTAGCCCGTTCAAACAGACAGACAGACAGACAGACAGACAGACAGACAGACAAAAATTTTAAAAACGTGTGATTCGGTTATTGTATCGTTCAAATAACCATATTATGAGCTTAATATGAGGTAGTTATTTCGATATTACAGACAGACACTTCAATTTTATTTATTAGTATAGATATATGTACATATATATAAATCAGCCATGTGAATGTAAGTTAAGTTAATCTTATTTTTAGTTACCTTTCACACTCGATATCTCCCCAAGTATCACAGGTACGAACTCCACAATTACGCAGGTATTCAAAGTAAATGAGACACTACTGAGAGCTTAAGGTTTCATCTTTCAGAAAATAAGTTATGTCAGATCGCTCTGGGATCTTACTCTAGTCAGCGCTAAACTTACGTGCCGCATATTATACCTGTTCATCTTCATTCCGCTTTATGCATGCTCCATTTATGCTTTTAGACGTGAAGATAATATTATGATTAGTTCTGACGACTACACCACCATATCGGAGAACACAACAACTGACACTAGCATTATGGAAGAGAGCTCGTATGCTCGCTCACATAGCTCACACGACTTGAGCAACGTTGTGACTGTGAGCGACGACTCCGACGACTCATCATCTTCATCCGATGACGATTCATCATCATCATCATCATCATCGTCGTCGTCATTATTATCATCGGATAACTCTGATGCGTCTAACGAATCTTGGTCGAATGAAGAGCCCGATTTTGATGAAAGCGACATCGAGTGGGAGGCGGACATGTTAGCGCTGCCACACTTTGTACCACCAACATCTAGTCCTTTGCGCAGCTTTCTAGATAGATTCCTTTCGCCCAGACGAGCTAGAAGGTGAGTTATTAGCAGGGTTCGTAAATATGTATCTGATATTTATAATGAACTAGCTGGTGCCTGCGACTTCATCCGCGTTTTTAAGAATCCCTCGGGAGTTCTATAATTTTCCGGGATAAAAAGTAGCCTATGTCCTTCTCCAAGGGCTAGTCTACCTCTGTACCAAATTTCGTCAAAATCGGTTCAGCCGTTCACGCGTGATGTTGTGACCAAGGAAAGCAGGGATTCATTTTTAAAAATCTTCCAAAAATCCAATATTTTGATTTATATTCGTTGGATAAAATGCAAGGATGGTTTGGTTAACCATCCTTCATCCAACCGATAGCGCGTTTTAATATTATTACAGCGCCATCTAGTGAAAGTAAAGTGTACTATTTTATTTGTTTAAATAATCTGACTGTGAGCTAAAATATAAATATAAATTTTTCTGGAATCAATTATTGTGGAGGGTTGAAAAAAAATTCACGTACCTATTTATCTTATATATCTTTGTATGTGTAAGTTTATTTTATACTAGCGAACCGCCCCGGTTTCGCACGGGTAGTAAATACCCGCTACAATTCCACTATACATTGTTTTGTTATATCTCAAAGGGATTAGCAGTGTTTTCGATGAAAGCTCCCACGCGGCTTGACTTTTTCCAAAAAATTTCAACAATTATCGGCATATTACAACCAATTGACACAAAAACTTAAACTTATGCACCTAAACCTTCCTCATGAATCACTCTGTCTATTGGTGAAAACCGCGTGAAAATCTGTTCAGTAGTTTTTGAGTTTATCACAGCCAAACAGTGATTTTTCAATAATATTTTCATTTGACAGGGAACAGGAAAGGACCTCGCGTAGATCACAGGCTTTGTAAGAGTTTCATGGTGTTTTGGGCTGAGCTTGGTTTATGGTGCTGCTACCCGTGTTACAAATGTTGCATAAACATTATTTATCTACACCCATGCTTTAAATCTATATATATAAAAATCAATGCCACTTTTACGTTGTAATTTTATAACTCAAGAACGGGCACATCTATCCAAACCAAATGTTTAGGCTTTGTTCGGACTATTTAGTAGATGGTTTATCTTAAAAAAAGAAAATAAAAAATTTCACACACCAAATAACAAAAAAAAAACAAATACCTAACTTTTTACCATAATAATAGTGTTTTGGCACCATATAAAATAAAAAATAAATACTTCTAAAATCTTATCAGGCACAATAATTATCATCACTAATTATTGGTAACTTAACAATCATAGTTTCAGCCATTTTTAGGGTTCCATACCAAAATGGTTAAAATGGAACCCTTATGGTGAGACTTTCTCTGTCCGTCTGTCCGTCAGTTACAGTTGATTATTTCAGTAACTATTAAAGCTATCGACATGAAATTTGGCATAGTGATATAATATTATAATAGTGGCCTAACATCATTGGAATAAAAAAAAAATTAAAATTCTTCTTAGTTTAATTAAAAAAAAGGGGGAAAATCGGGGGTTTGAAATTTCAAAGTTAGATATCTATACCGAGTGGGATATCATATGAAAGGAACTTATTTGTTCATTCTAAAACAGATTTTTATTTATTTTATTAAAAGATAGTTTTTGAATAATTGTGCAAAATGACGAAAAAAATACCACAATTCAAATCAAAAATTCACACACAATTCCGCGATGTGGCCCTTTAGCTAACAAGTGTAAATTGAAAATTTAAAAAAACCCCGACATTCGCCATTTTGTGGCGGCAACCATCTTGGATTTGCAATAGTGCTATTCTACTAGTCAAGCCCTTTCATTTGATACCCATATTAAGGGATTTGTGAAAAAATATGTAATCCGCCATTTTGTAGCGGCGGCCATCTTGGATCAATTTTCATCAAACATAGCTAAGAACACTCTCGACTAAATCACCTTTCGAACAAAAAATCCGCATTCAAATCGGTTCACCCGTTTGAGCGCCACAGGGGAACAGACAGACACACACACACACACACACACACACAGACACGTCAAACTTATAACACCCCGTCGTTTTTGCGTCGGGGGTTAAAAAGTGACATGCATTTGCTCACACTGTCGAGACGCAACTAAAAAGATGGCCGTTTTGCTCTGAACTTAGCTACCAATGTGTGAAAATGCCAAAAGGGCGTATGCGTAGATTATTGTGATTTAAAGGCCGATTTTGACGAGTTAGACAAACATGGCAACGACTGGAGGAGGCCTTCGTCCAAAGGGCGTACTGAAAAAAAAAAAATCTTTTGCAATTATATTAGTAGTGATGGATTAGTATTGTTAGTATGATAAGTTATTTTTATAAGTATAGTGTAAATATTGTAAAATTTTTCAGTAATAAAGGCTTTATTATTATTTTATTATTATTTGAAGAGTGTCTTAGCGAAATGACAAGTATAAATTTAAAATTTAAAAAACCCCCGACATTCGCCATTTTGTGGCGGCGGCCATCTTGAATTTGCAATAGTGCTATTCTACTAGTCAAGCCCTTTCATTTGATACCCATATTAAGGGAGTTGTGAAAAGAAATGTAATCCGCCATTTTGTAGCGGCGGCCATCTTGGACCGATTTTCATCAAACATAGCTAACAACACTCTCGACTAATTCACCTTTCAAACAAAAAAAACCGCATTCAAATCGGTCCACCCGTTTGAGCGCCACAGGGGAACAGACAGACACACACACACACACACACACACAGACACGTCAAACTTATAACACGCCGTCGTTTTTGCGTCGGGGGTTAAAAATATGGGTGATTTTGGCCCTATTTTTGAAATAAAAGTGAATTTGGAAAATTTTGAGATGTAGACCTTTAGTTTATAAGCAGCGATTTGTTAAAAATGTTTCATAAACATGTAAAACTTTGCTAACATTTGTGACAAAATGTTAACTAACAAATGTTTGCTAACATTTGTAACTGCGGTGTGGCAGCACCATTACTGAATGCGGAAAGTAGTTAGTTCACGTAGCAATTGTCAACGTCTATGAATGTTCGCCGTTATAGTTGGGACATTACACACGTGCGAACTGAGTCGTAAATCATTTTTTTTTCGGACTTCTCGCTCGCACTTACAGGCCTTATGGAACGGGGACCTATTTCTCTGGTGTTGTATGTATGTAACAGTAAAAAAGGATTTAGCAAGGAAGAGCCCTCACAAACCTATGATCGTAATGTTTTATGGCTTCAGTTCTCATGTTTCTAATGTCCCAACTACATATAATAAAAGGTTAATTTGTCTATCGCATTAGGTATTCATATGTACCTTTAATTAAAGATAGATTTAAGAATCGCTCGGCGGCCGAGCTTTGCCGATAGGGTACCACCCTATCGGCAAAGCCGGGCCGCCGAGCGACCAGCCACGGCTGAAGCCTCTACTGGACCAGACCGGAGACAATTTAGAAATTATAAAATCCCAAATTGCCCCTGCCGGGAATCGAACCCGGGGCCTCGCACTTATAAGGCCACAGCGCTCACCACTGCGCCAGGGAGATCGTTGAGAGTCGTCAAGAGTCGCCAAGGTTTGTGTATATAAATAAATATGTTTTTGTTTTGTTTAGCTGCCTCGTTGGTCTAGCGGTTAGCAAAGTCGACTGCAGATCACGAGGTCCCGGGTTCGATTCCCGGGTCGGGCAAATAATTGTTAGGTATTGGGGTTTTCTGTCAAGAAATTCTCAGTGCCAGCCCGGAGTTTGGTAATTGGCGGTGTTTCACTGTTTCACCCCCGTGCCTCGGAGAGCGCGTTAAGCAGTCGGTCCCGGTTATTATCACTATCATGTGTAATAGTCGTTAAAGCCCGCCAACCCGCATTGAAGCAGCGTAGCGCATCTAAG
The DNA here is from genome assembly GCA_920104075.1 of Melanargia galathea. Classification (NCBI taxonomy): domain Eukaryota; kingdom Metazoa; phylum Arthropoda; class Insecta; order Lepidoptera; family Nymphalidae; genus Melanargia; species Melanargia galathea. The sequence goes on from OV049878.1 coordinate 11,278,385, forward strand.
CTCTAAACCCCTCCTATGAGATAGGAGGCCTGTGCCCAGTAGTGGGACGTTAAAAAGGCTGTAGTGGTGGTGGATTTTGTTTGTTAGTTCTCCATATCTATATCTATATCTATACATATAATAAAATCGTAGAATTGCCGTATCTGTACATTGAAGATTTTTGCAAAATAATAACTGGGGGATGTTAGGGATAAGTAATAGAACGTAAAAAAGCTATTTTTGAAATTTTTGTCTGTTTGTCTGTTTATCTGTTTGTCTGTATGTTTGTGCGCGCATCACGTAAAAACTACTGAATGGATTGAAATGAAACTCGGCATGATTTAAGTTAATACTATGGAGTAACATATAGGATACTTTTTATCCCGAAATTCAGCACGGTTCCCTTGGGAGAGGGGATGAAAGGCAAAATGTGTACTTAGCTGTAATTCGTTAACGGGTGGTCCGATTTCATTCATTCTTTTTTTGTTAGAAAGTAGATACTTTAAAGACTACTGGCTAATCTCCGAAAGGCTGGACCGATTTTGATGGGACTTTCACTGGCGGATGTTTACATTTTGATGTACCTAAACATCCGCCAGTGAACTTTTAACAGTTTTTAGCAAGGTTAAACCTTTTGCTCAAAGGAGCATAGGAAAAACAAAATGATTCCCACGGGATTATTAAAATCAATATCCACGCGAACGAAGTCGCGGGTATCCGCTCGTTCTCTAATAAAAAAAGTAATATTTGTGAAAAAATTGTTTGGATACGAGTAATTTCCGAGAGATGGAATTTTCTGGATTGGCACACTTCACACGCCTTCGAGAACATCACGGAGAACTCTCAGGCGTGCAGGTTTCCTCACAATGTTTTCTTTCACCGTGAGAGTTATATTTAATTGCTGAAAACGCACATACCTAACTCCGAAAAATTTGAGGTGCGTGCCGAGTTTTAGTCACTTGACTATCACCGTTTTAATAAAATTAATATTTATAGATTAGGGTTATTGGTTTAAATGTTTTTGGTTTATTAAAACTATGATTAACATGTTTTGTAGTTTATTTTAACAAATAACAAATTAACCAACAGGCGTGGTATTTTTTTCAAAGTTTTTATTAATAAGTTTTGTCTCCTTTGTAAAGTGTTTATGGCAACAAAGCATGGGGTTATCCTCCAAGAAGAAAGTTGGGGTACGGTAGGGTGCGCTAATATATTATGAGGAAATTCATAGAAGGGGAAAGAAGTCTGAAATGTGGTGAATTGATTGTTTCCAGCCGTGAGCGCTCGTGGAGCCTCGAGGAGTGCTCCATCTGCTTCGACGTGATCCTGCAGAACCAGCAGGTGATGTCGCTGCCGTGCACGCACCACTTCCACCAGGCCTGCATCCTGCCCTGGCTGCAGGAGCAGCAGACGTGCCCCAACTGCCGCAAGCCCGTCGACTGACTGCCCACGACAACGTAAGCATGCCCCAACTGCCGCAAGCCCGTCGACTGACTGCCCACGACAACGTAAGCATGCCCCAACTGCCGCAAGCCCGTCGACTGACTGCCCACGACAACGTAAGCATGCTCCAACTGCCGCAAGCCCATCGACTGACTGCCCACGACAACGTAAGCATGCTCCAACTGCCGCAAGCCCATTGACTGACTGCCCACGACAACGTAAGCATGCCCCATCTGCCGCAAGCCCGTCGACTGACTGCCCACGACAACGTAAGCATGCCCCAACTGCCGCAAGCCCGTCGACTGACTGCCCACGACAACGTAAGCATGCCCCAACTGCCGCAAGCCCGTCGACTGACTGCCCACGACAACGTAAGCATGCCCCAACTGCCGCAAGCCCGTCGACTGACTGCCCACGACAACGTAAGCATGCCCCAACTGCCGCAAGCCCGTCGACTGACTGCCCACGACAACGTAAGCATGCTCCAACTGCCGCAAGCCCATCGACTGACTGCCCACGACAACGTAAGCATGCTCCAACTGCCGCAAGCCCATTGACTGACTGCCCACGACAACGTAAGCATGCCCCATCTGCCGCAAGCCCATCGACTGACTGCCCACGACAACGTAAGCATGTCCCATCTGCCGCAAGCCCATCGACTGACTGCCCACGACAACGTAAGCATGCTCCAACTGCCGCAAGCCCATTGACTGACTGCCCACGATAGCGTAAGTATGCCACAAAACACATGACGCAGAAACGTGTTATAAGTTTGACGTGTCTGTGTGTGTGTCTTCCTGTGGCATCGTAGCTCTCCAACGGATGAACCGATTTTGATTTCGTTTGAAAGGTGAATTAGTCTGGAGTGTTCTTAGCAATGTTTGATGAAAATCGGTCCAAGATGGCTGCCGCCACAAAATGGCGGATTACCTATTTTTTATAAAGGGCTTGACTAGCACAATACTATACACAATGATAAATTTCAAATCCAATATGGCCGCCACCGCAAAAAGGCGAATGTCGGAGGGTTTTTTTTAAATTTTACTTGTTCTTTTCAGAAATCCCTTCGCGTTGACTCTTCAGAGGCGTTCCTAGACTCGGCGGGACCTGAGCTGGAAAAGTTGGAGCTTGGCTGAACTCTGAAGGTGTACCTAAGTTCTTAACATAAAAACAAAAAAAATCTAGTCTTCATATTTTATAAATCTTTAGGTTTTAGCCAAACTACATGACATAATATAGCCTCAGAATAAAGTAAAAAGATAGAAGTGAAACCCAAAGAAGCCGATTAGCCTACCATCTGAGCCAGTAATCGTCGTCAGAGGTTTCGAAAACAAAGTCGAATTTCTCCATACATCTACTGAAAACATCCAATAATATCCGATAATGAAGTAAAAACTCAAAATCCTATAATGAAGTAAAAACTCAAAATCGCTATTTCGACAGGGAAAATTTCCGCTTTACTCTGACGCTACGATGTCTAAACACACGAAAACCACCAAAATTTTTCGAGACATGCAAACTATACGAACTACAAGACAATCTAGTATGTACGGGCTATAACAAGCTATAAATTAACACCACAAAGCTGACTTCAGTTTTATTACCGCAGGTTTCGATTCTCCGTCTATCTTTTTACTTTAGTCTGTGTTTCGAACTGACAGCCTCTGTCATCGCACTGTCTTATTTTAATAGTTTATTTTAGTATAAAAAAAAGAAAAAGCAAAAAAAAAAGGAAATTCGATAGCAATAATAGGGAAATTTGATAGGTGTTAAGGCCGAGCGCACATTACAGTACGCGCTAAACTCTACGCACTTTGCAATACTATACATTCGGATGACGTCATTACAATGCGTCGGCTGCATCGGACGCACCGGAGATATACGGAAAACAGCAACCGCGTTGACTAAAGCTGATGTGACGTAACGATACGCAATTTCATTACTGCAAATGCGTTACGATCGCCGCGTACTGTAAAACCTCCAGTACACGTTGGCCTAACGCGTTCGGCGAAGGTATGAATGCCGTTTGCTTTGTTACGATCCTTTGAAGTGTGCACTGATACCGACTGCAGTCTACAAAACGACCAGCGCGGGTCGCACGCGGCAAATGAAAAAGAAAAACATATTTATCCTGTAAATAGTGTCACAGACAAAACCCTAATGCTAGGTTCACAATATTGTATATGTTTAGTATGGCTACGTTCACACTATTGTGTTCCATAATGGAACACATTAATGTGATCGTAGCCATACTAAATATATGAAATCGATAGCATACTTTCGCGCCACGACACACCCCGACACAATAATGTGAACCTAGTAGTAGCTTCACATTCGTCTGTGACACCACACCACCCAGACACAAGCACACACAGTTACATAAAATAACACACTTATAGAAACTTCTAAGAAAAAAAAAAGTATCTATCCTACGAAGTTAAAGTAATAGCACGAAAAAGATTAAAATACAATAAATCATGGAATACGTATTAAATAAGTGGTCCTATATACATTCGCCGAATGCGCTGGTCCAATATGCACAGGGGGCATAATGTGCGCTCAACATAGTGTAGTATATAGTTAGCTTTCAATGATGTAAATAGCTTATTTTTTTACTTGTTACTTGTGAGTTTCACAAAATAGCGGTCACGCGCGTTGGCTGTTAAATAAAAACTGCATTGCCAACTTTGCCATGGCAGAGTAGTCTTGTCTATGATACTTGTGTTTATGGTAACTAGTTTTTTTTTTAAATTGGATATAGTTAAATAGAATTATTGTGAGTGACCGCTATTTTTTGTTAACCTAGAATCTTGTTTATTTTTCATGTTGATTCAAGATTAAAAAAAAAATTGTTTCATATACTGCCCTTTTTTTAGGGGGGTATTTTAGTTTGATCATGCACAAATAATGAAATTCGACTAATTATAACTACGAGATGAAATCAATTATTGAACATAGGAATAGAGATGTAGTATCTACTAGCTATTTAAAATGTATTTGACATAAAATTATTCTAATTTAGTAAATAAAATTTATACATAAATATTGTGGTTGACTTTATTATTATAGAAGTTGAAATAAAATTAAGTTAGGTTGTTTGGTAAAAAAATAAAATTAATCATAGCAAGAAGTGTTGAAACACGTTATTCTAATAATTCTAACTATATTCTCGTCTTTTGTTGCCGACAAAAACATTATATTTTCATTATATATTAAATTTCGGCTAAAATATAAATCTGTGATAGCCTAGTGGTTAGGACGACCGACTTCTAATCGGAGGTCGTGGGTTCGATCCCGGGCACGCACCTCTAACTTTTCGGAGTTATGTGCGTTTTAAGTATTTTTAAATATCACTTGCTTTAACGGTGAAGGAAAACATCGTGAGGAAACCTGCACGCCTGAGAGTTCTCCATAACGTTCTCACGCGGTGTGTGAAGTCTGCCAATCCGCTTGACCAGCGTGGTAGACTATGGCCAAAACCCTTCTCACTCTGAGAGGAGATCCGTGCTTTGTAGTGAGCCGGTAATGGGTTGATCATGATGATGATGATGATGAAAATATTATATTACTGCGCACCATTTAATCGCTTTCCTTAAACACTTTACCGTCCTACGCTATATAAATCAAGAATTAATAAGTGAAAAATATTAATTGTATAAAACAATTAACTAGTTAAGTATGTATAGTCTGATTTTTAATTCCGTGGAATTCTGACGTTTCTTAATGTTAATTAAACCAGAGATAAAACAGTTCCCACAAAAAAGATAATAAATTCAAAACTTATACTAATATTATAAACTAGCGGTCCGCCCCGGCTTCGTCCGTGGTGCATATATAGCCTATAGCACTCAAGGATCACGTACATATCCAACGGTGAAAGAATTTTTGAAATCGGTCCAGTAGTTTCCGAGATTAGCGCGTTCAAACAAACAAACTCTTCCGCTTTATTATATTAGTATAGATAGTATAGATGAGAAAGTGTGTTTATTTGTCCTTCCTTCACGCCCTAACTCCAATCGACTTTATTTTTGGCATGAAAATAGTAGAAAGGACGGAGAGTAACACAGGCTACTTTTTATCCTGGAAAAAGTGTTCCTGCGGGACTTTAAACAACGCAAATAAGTTAAACTTTTTCTATTAGTGCTGCTGTTATTATTTGTGCCTTAGGTACGTGCTTTGACCGCTTATTCACCGCGGGTAACGCCGCGGGGCGCAGCTAGTACCTACCTAAATAAAAATCAATTGACAGTTCCTTGTGCAGAATGTGCTTCTTTTGTTAGGTATCTATTCCTGGTATTTTGCACTTTCCACTATTAGCGAATTCTATTTTAGGGCGAAACGCCTAATTACGAAAAAAAAAACGACTATTACGCGGCTTAGGGCTTTTTATGTTGATCGAAATTTAAAGTTGTTTGGGGTAAAATCGAAGTTGTGGTTGGTGGTAAACCTGTTTTTCATATAAATAAATCATCCTATCTATAAAATGACAACTGGCAGAATTCCACCGAATTAAAAATCAGACTACACTCGCACATAAGTTTATTGGCCACTTTTACTGTTTTCTTCTCCTTTCATTATCGAAGAGCCTAACTTCAGGCCGGGCAAGTAAGATCGCGGGATCTATTACAAGTGATTTTTGTTAGCAAAAAAAAGCTTGCCGTCCACTAGAGATGCGACCGAGACTCGTCGCGGTCAGCATGTCACGGTACGTCTATGTCGCGGTCAGTCTGTCTCGGTACGTATGTTCTGGTTCCTACGACTATGTCGCGGTCGCTTAAACTCAAATGCTCTCAATACATTTCTATACAATGCTGTATCACCTCATGATCTACCTTAATGTTTGAGTTCTTGTTTCTGTCATCATACGTTGATTGCTCTCAATGGAGTGGCCATTCGACGTTTGATGTATCTACGGATGCGCGAGTAATATTTTCTGCCAATTTTGACGCCCCTTCGGCCTCCGTTTTCCAAATGCGTGATTAAAGCCCAATTCACACATCAGTAAAGCAGCCCCGGCCGGCACAGTGAAAAATATGTCATTCTCTATAAACTGACACTGAAACACTGCGTCGTCACTGATACGGACAGGTGTGAACGCGAATGTATGAAAAAAAATTTTCACTGTGACGCAACTGTGCCGGCACTGATGCTTCACTGATATGTGCGAATCGGGCTTTATATGTACACGAACGGAAAAATCATGAACCACGTGCGCTTCAATGAATCCATGATCATCTTTATTAATTTAATTAACATATCGAATTGTGAATTATTTTTAAAATTATTAAGGTTTCCAATCTGAAGCGGTCGGCGGTTGATGTCGCGGTCACGCGTATTTGAAATCCTCCGTATAGTACACCACATCTGACCGCGACAGCAGACCGCCCCTGTAATTTTAGGAAGGCTTTAATAGGTATAATATTATGTTGTAACATAATATTATTGTGATTTATGATAGTAAAAAAATATGAAATGTTAAAAAAATTTGCTTTTTTAATAAACACCTTTATCATTAATAATTGTTTTATTTTTATTTTGTTTAGTACTAATTAGTATTGACTGATAGTTTCATCCTTATTAAAAGTTCCGTAGGACCTGCTGGTTATTCTGTAACTTAGTTACCAACTGAAAATAGTTGCCAACTAATAAATTTGATATACATTGCTGCTTTACTGTGGGAAATTATAAAGTGTTTTCATAATTTCACACAGTAAAGCAGCAATGTATATTGAACTAATTCGTTGGCAACTATTTTCTGTTGCTAACTAAGTTACAGAATAACCCCCCTGTTCGATGTACCGGGACAAACAGTACTTGCTTCGTCTGTCCGGAATGCAAGCTCTCTCAATCATCAATCAATCTTAGTGGCCAGTGCATTTTCTTAACATCGGCAGACTGAAAAATTGACAATCTTTATTATAATGTTTTTAATTTCATACTTACATGGCTTTTATTATTTTAGGCAGGAACCATAACTATTCCCTGGGGTTATAAAGTAGCCCCCCGACTACTGCATGTAATCCTTTAACTTCCTTTGAAAGTCCCGTTAAAATCGGTCACCCTATGATGTACCTACTAGTGTCAGTGTGGCAGTTTTTTTACGAATTACATACAGGTCTTGGGTTCGGTTTCCTGCTAGGTCTATTTTCGATGAAAAGTATAAATTAAAAATTTAAAAACCCCCGACCTTTGCCATTTTGTGGCGGCGGCCATCTTGGATTTGCATATTGCTATTCTACTAGTCAAGCCCTTTCATTTGATACCCATATTGAGGGAGTTGTGAAAAAATATGTAATTCGCCATTTTGTGGTGGCTGCAATCTTGGACCGATTTTCATCAAACGTTAACACTCCCGAATAATTACCCTTTCAAACAAAAAAACCTCATTCAAATCGGTTCAGCTGTTTGAGCGCTACAGGGGAACAGACAGACACGTCAAACTTATAACACCCCGTCGTTTTTGCGTCGGGGGTTAAAAATATCTAAACTGAAAATTATTTTGCTTTTGGTTTATTTGAGCTTAGGTAAATAAATATCTAAATACTTACTTGAGTTTTTATTTGAAATCTTATAATGAAGTAGGTAAGTATTGAATGACTGAATAGAAACATTTCTAAAAGTGACACAATTTAATTATTTTTTACGTGCGTTGGTTGTAAAAATAATTCAAGTGAGTAATAATAATTGAAAACAAGATTTTAGTTTTCTTTTTTTATAACTTAAACCCGTGTTTCTACATCTGTAGATACATATCTAGCTAACTATCTAGTTTTAACTAGGTACAGATTTTTTAATAGATTTTGAGTAGCATAAAATGAGATACTATTGCTATAATTCACAATTAGTGTGTTATTTTTTATTAAGTACGTATCACATTTATTAACAGATTTTTTTAACTGTTTATTGGTAAATTTTTTATTTATTGATAAGTTTTAAATATGTTTTTTGTATTACCTACAAGTAATACAAAAAAAACTTACCATAAACACAAATATTTTATTTGTGTTTTTGGGGGGTACTTATTCAACGTTAGTTTTACTTTGCGCGTAAACCGAAACACGTGTCAAATATTTTTACATTTGGAATAGTTATACAAAATTTCGAAACATATACTGTAAACTTACGAAGTTATAAGCTTCTTGTGTTGCGTCATTGTCCTCAAAAAAAATGGTCACCCCCAACTCGCAAGCCATCGTCACCTCGACTCGCGAGTTGAATGACCGCGCGCTGTACTATGCCGATCGTCAGCTGATGCGCGTTTCAACGACTGTGCCTATACTAAGCTTGCAGGATTTTAAAATATTTTTGGATAAAATTATATATTATAACAACATAAAAATAGTAGGATTCGATTCTGTTAGTGATTCTGAGCAAACTACTTTCAGGTTTTGCTTCAAGTAAAACTAACGTTGTATAGGTAGGTATACCTAATATTTGGGATGTCGTGTATCAATATCATACATAGATCCATTCATAGGTGGGTTTAAATTCTTAATTTAGATACACGCCTGAGCTGAGGTACGAATAATTATCTATACATAATATAATAAAATCGCAGACTTGTCGTATCTGTACATTAAAGATTTTTGCAAAATAAGTAAGGGATAAGCAATAGAACGTAAAAAAGCTATTTTTGAAATTTTTGTCTGTTTGTCTGTATGTATGTGCGCGCATCATGCAAAAACTACTGAATGGATTGAAATGAAACTTGGTATGTTTCCATGTGTTTAAGTTCATACTACGGAGTAACATATCATCATCATCATCATGATCAACCCATTACCGGCTCACTACAGAGCACGGGTCTCCTCTCAGAGTGAGAAGGGTTTTGGCCATAGTCTACCACGCTGGCCAAGCGGATTGGCAGACTTCACACACCTTTGAGAACGTTATGGAGAACTCTCAGGCATGCAGGTTTCCTCACGATGTTTTCCTTCACCGTTAAACCAAGTGATATTTAAATACTTAAAACGCACATAACTCCGAAAAGTTAGAGATGCGTGCCCGGGATCGAACCCACGACCTCCGATTAGAAGTCGGTCGTCCTAACCACTAGGCTACCACAGCTTGGAGTAACAATGATACTTTTATCCCGAAATTCAGCACGGTTCCCTTGGGAAAGGGGACGAAAGTTAAAATGCGTACTTAGCTGTAATTCATTAACGCGTGGTCCGATTTCATTCATTCTTTTTTTGTTAGAAAGGAGATACTTTAAAGATTACCAGCTAATCTCAGAAAGGCTGGATCAATTTTGATGGGACTTTTACTGGCGGATGTTTACATTTTGATCTACCTAAACACCCGCCAGTGAACCTTTAACAGTTTTTAGCAAGGTATGAGCTCAAAGGAGCTTAGGAAAACAAAATGATTCACACGGGATTTTCAAAAACTAATATCCACGCGAACGAAGTCGCGGGTGTCCGCTTGTAAAATAATATACCTATTACATTCCAGTAAATCTCGTTCACGCGGCGAACGTTTTGCCAAAACGCAGCCGCCCTCTGAGACTCGGCTACTACATGCAAAAGTTTCCACACAGCTACTCACCTTTAGAAATCAAAAGGGAATTGAGACATGCGACGTCACTCGAGGACATGGCCGTACGAAGGTCATTACCATGGGAATATTATGTGCAAGATATTAAGAATCTATTCGATAAATCTATTTTGTATCTGGGAAGGATTACGAAGTCTGGGCCCTATTTCGTTTATGGTAAGGCCATTTTCTAGAGCGGCCATTTTGACGACCTCCCTGGCGCTGGGGCAGCGCTGTGGTCTTATAAGTGGGAGGTTCCGGGTTCGATTCCCGGCAGGGGCCATTTGGGATTTTATAATTTCTAAATTGTCTCTGGTCTGGTCTGGTGGGAGGCTTTAGCCGGGGCTGGTTACCACCCTACCGGCAAAGCCGTGCCGCCAAGCGATTTAGCGTTCCGGTACGATGCCGTGTAGAAAGAAACCGATCAGGGGTATGCACACCTCTTCCAAGTTAGCCTGCTTCCATCTTAGACTGCATCATCACTTATCATCAGGTGAGATTGCAATCAAGGGCTATAATTTGTAGTTGAATAAAAAAAAGGTATCGGTAGGTAATCTATATGCATATCCACCATCACCACTACAGCCTTTTAACGTCCCACAGCTGGGCATAGGCCTCCACCCGCCACACTGCTGCAATGCGGGTTGGCGGGCTTTAACTATTGTCACATGATATACCCGTATTACTATTCCCTGGAATTCTGACGTTTCGTAATGTTACCAGAGATAAAACAATTCCCATAAAAAAGATAAAAAATTCAAAACTTTGCAAATACAAATCAACTGCCGCATGTAGATATGACAAATGCCTGACAGACACTTCATGGTGATAATGTCATTCGACATCCATTTTTGAATAATTTTTTTCAATGTGCTTCTTTTGTTTTCTGTTGCTGTCAGTGTGCACTTTCTAGTTTCCACTCTTGGTGTTTTCTATTTTAAGGCGAAACGAGTAATATTATTACGCGGCATATGGCTTTTTATGATGACAGGGAATTGAAGTAGTTTGGGGTAAAATCCAGTAGCGACTAGCGTAGCATAACTTGGCGGGGCCCCATATAAAAATTTGTTTGGGGGCCCTTATGAAGGGTAAAGATTTCTCACAAAAGAAAAAATGTTTGCATAAAATTAAAAGCAATACCTATTTATTCATCATAATTATTTATCTGTCACTTTTTCTAATTCAAATTAAAAATATATACTTACTCTCCTTATACTTAAATAAATACTTGATTAAATACTTACTACTACTTACTATACTTAATTAAATATATACTTGCCTTTTTTTCGGCAAACTAATTTATTAAATCATTTGATGATGACTTTAGTTTTTCTAAAGATTCTGCCTCTATGTACAACTTTTTAGACAACATTTTTTGACTTTGGTCATTTCTGAAATAAACAAAAATTTGGGAAGTTTTTGTTAATTTTTACTTACGCACGTCGGGGGCCCCCATGGCTTGGGGGCCCCGTATAATTGATACGGCATATACGGCGGTAGCTACGCCCCTGGTAAAATCGTACTTCGTAGATGTTAACCCTGTTCTCCATACAAATAACTCATCTGTAAATGACAATGACAGCTGTCAGAATTCCGGGGAATTAGTAATACGGGTATAGTGATAATAACCGGGACCGACTGCTTAACGTGCTCTCCGAGGCACGGGGATGAAACACCGCCAATTACTACCAACTCCGGGCTGGCACTGAGAATTTCTTGACAGAAAAACCCAGTACCTAACAATTATTTGTCCGACCCGGGAACCGAACCCAGCACCTCGTGATCGGCAGTCGAATATGCTAACCACTAGACCAACGAGGCAATCGAGGCAACGTAGGCATCGGTGGTAGGCATATAAATAAATCAGATAAGGTGCGTTGGGGTAATTTCGGACGATTTTTCGACTAGTTGGAAGAGTGTCGCAAAAAAATTTTTTTCTCAACATCCATATATCTTAAATTAATGAAATATATCTTAAACGGTTAATGGTTAAACGTAGTTTAGCTCTAAAAATAGTATGTTTGTATAAACTCAACAGTTTTTGTTTTTTACGTACGCAAAGACAAGACAAACTTTTTTATGAGCATGATTAAGAATTGGCCACCAAGGGGTATGATCGGACATAAATTTAAAGTCACTTCCAGTGCTTGGAGAACAAAGTCTTAAAAAGGAATACATTCGGTGTTTCCTATTCTAAAACATATTTGAATATTAATTACAAATTACTAGAAACAAAAATGTTCCAATGGATTCTTTCATTTTTGGTATTTTGGCATCCGAACTTACCCCTGATGTAAAAATTTTGTGATTTTGTGGTTCTCAAACTTTGGCATACCACACAGGCAGTAAAATGGTAAAGATCGGATGCACTTGATTTTTTACTAAGAAAGACTATTCAAATAAATTAATGAGGTGCAGAAGATGAAGCACGGTGTAGTGAGTACTCAATTGTTAAATTGAATTGTGTATACAAATTTGTGTATTTACACTTGTAAATAGCAGGCACATGTCTTATTATAAATAGGAAGGGAATAGGCATAAAAGAGTCGATTGTAATCGGAATAAAGGTATAGAATTGGATGAAGTGGAGCAAATATGACTGAGTGGACCAGGATATCTGACATTGGAAAATGAAACTAACTTACTACTTAATACGTAAGATCCGTGGTTTACCTTTGGATAAAACTACAGATAACTATCAAAACCAAGAAATGATTAGCAATGTAAAATTCTATTTTTTTTATTTATTAATGGTACCTTTTAGCCTAGTTGATGCTTGTAAAACTAACTTTTTAAAAATGATCACTTAATGTATCATTTTATTAGCTATTATAGTTAAGACACAAAATTTGTGTTTTAACTGTAATAGCTTTATAATCGTACTATTACTCCGATTACTAAATCTTACTGTTAATCCGTTTTGGAATCTTAATAATACTCAGTAAAAGCAATAGTGAAAGAAACCACGTGCGGCAGAAACATTACTTACTTAAGTAATGTTACAAAAGTTTGACAATCAGTGCCTTATTTGAAACTTGCAAAGATCGGAAAATTTTCATCCGATCTTCACTTGCGAGGGGGTACACCGGATCTCGGCCTACATCAATGTTAGCTCTATTTGGATCAGATTAATCTCTTTATCGCATCATAAAACTAACTATTCAGGCAAAATAATTACAAAAGAAGCTATATCCCCGCTAAAAAATACAGATAAAAATGAAAGTTGAAGACCGGATAGACGAAAAAAATACGAAAATTACCTTGTTTTGTTTAATGGTGTATAGCACACGTCTGACTTGACGGAGCGACTTGCGGGGACCACGAGTCGGGGCGCAATTAAATTGCCTAATGCACAATATTACCAGCATTTAAAAATGTGCCGTAATTCGTCCAAAATTTGAGTCATACGGTCTTATCCCTCCTCCGATCTTACCCTAACGCACCTTAACTGACTATTGACTGACCTGAGCCATTTGTTTATTCGCTATTTTGGCGTTAATTGCTGAGTTTAGAGCGAAGATACCCAAACATATATACCTACGTATTCTTGTGGTTTAATCTATGCCGGAAGTCGGAACTAATGTCAATTGTAATAAATTGTAAAAATAAAGAAACACGTACCTAGATATATTCAGGATTTTTGGAAGTTCTACTCCCAAGGGGGATAAATAGGGGCAAGGGCGTCGCCAGCCGATGGCCAAGGGGGGGGCAAGTTGATGATATATTATAGTATGGGAAAAGTACAAAGTATTGTTGGTACAGTCCAGAGCTTTTGAAGCTGGTTACGAGCTCTTAATTTATTTTCGAATTAGAATTTTTCATTGACCTCGACATTCCATTTGCGACAGGTTTGATTTATATACTTACTTAATGCAAAATATAGCATATCTATATTTTTTCAAATCTCTAGGGGGGGGCAGCTGCCCCCCCCTGCCCGTACCTGGCGACGCCCATGAATAGGGGATGAAATTTTGCAACAAAATACGTCAATTTTTCAAGTTATGTTTATGAAAGCCTCCTACCAGACCAAACCAGAGACAATTTAGAAATTATTTTCCAAGTTTCCTCTGACGGAAATTGAACTCAGGACCCATCCCACTTCAGGTCACTGCGCCAGGACCTACCAAATAAGAACGAAATAATTCGGTAAGCTGTGATAGCCTAGTGGTTAGGACGACCGACTTCTAATCGGAGGTCGTGGGTTCGATCCCGGGCACGCACCTCTAACTTTTCGGAGTTATGTGCGTTTTAAGTATTTAAATATCACTTGCTTTAACGGTGAAGGAAAACATCGTGAGGATACCTGCATGCCTGAGAGTTCTCCATAACGTTCTCACGCGGTGTGTGAAGTCTGCCAATCCGCTTGGCCAGCGTGGTAGACTATGGCCAAAACCCTTCTCACTCTGAGAGGAGACCCGTGCTCTGTAGTGAGCCGGTAGGTAATGGGTTGATCATGATGATGATGATGAAGTCGGTAATATTCATGCGAATGAAACTCTATTTCTTTATAGTAATTATTATCCTACTAATATTATAAATGTGAAAGTGTGGATGTTTGGATGTTTGTTACTCAATCACGCCGCAACTACTGAACCGATTTGGCTGAAATTTTGAATGGAGATAGATTATGCACTGACTTAAAACATAGGTTTACATTTTATCCCGAAAAATCAAAGAGTTTCCACGGGATTTTCAAAAATCCGAAATCTATAGCTACAGCTATAGGTAGATTACTATAGCAAACTTCCTTGAAATTAGGTATAAAGATTGGAAAAGGGAGCGGGAACGGGAACCGGAAATCCACGATTCCCTCCGGATTTGTGCAAAACCGAAATTCACGCGGGCGAAGCCGCGAGCATTCTCTAGTTTTACATAATTTTGAAGAGAAAAATGGGATCGTCGATTCACCAAGACATAAAGGCAATATGAAAAGGCTACATAATGATATTTTGGAAAACAAAAATAACTATTTGCATAAAAGAGAAAAAAGAAAAAGGAAAGAGAATGGAGTAATGTTTCTGGTAAAACAGCTAAGTACCTAACTACAGAGAATAGCTAAGTAACTAAGTAATAAATAAAATATTAATTTATATCTAAATTACTTGTCTTTAATATATCGCTCGTTTTAACGGTGAAGGAAAACATCGCGAGGAAACCTGCATGCCTGAGAGTTTTTCATAATGTTGTGACGCGGCGTGTTCACGTGTGCCGCACCGCACTCGGCCGGCGTGGTGGACTGCGGCCTGAACCCGCCCCACTCGGACACGAGACACGTGCCCAGCAGTGGGCCGGTGATGGACTGATCCTACTTCCTACTAATATTATAAATGTGAAAGTGTGGATGTTTGTTACTCAATCACGCCGCAACTACGGAACCGATTTGGCTGAAATTTTGAATGGAGATAGATTATGTCCTGACTTGAAACATAGACTTTTTGTCCTGTAAAAATCCGCAGTTCTCGCGGGACTTTGAAAACCCCGAAATCTATATCTACAGCTATAGGTAGATTACTATAGCAAACTTCCTTAAAGTAGGTATAGAGCATGTATAGACCAGGGGCGTAGCTACCGCCGTATATGCCGTATCAATTATACGGGGCCCCCAAGGCACGGGGGCCCCGACGTGCGTTAGCAAAAATTAACAAAAACTTCCCTTTTTGTTCATTTCAGAAATGACAAAAGTCAAAAATGTTGTCCATAAAGTTGTCCATAGAGGCAGAATCTTTAGAAAAACTAAAGTAATCATCAACTTTATATTATGATTTAATAAATCAGTTTGCCGAAAAAAAGGCAAGAAGAGTAGGTATATATTTAATTTGAATTGTTTGTAAAATTTTTAGAAAAAGTGACAGTTAAATAATTATGATGAATAAATATTGCTTTTAATTTTATGCAAACATTTTTTTTCTTTTGTGAGAAATCTTTACCCTTCATAAGGCCCCCCAAACAAATTTTTATACGGGGCCCCGCCAAGGTACGCTACGCCACTGGTATAGACATGAACCTATTATTATTATTTCTATGGTATAGAGGTTGGAAAAGGGAGCGGGAGCGGGAACGGGAACCGGAAATCCACGATTCCCTCAGGATTTGTGGAAAACGGAAACTCACGCGGGCGAAGCCGCGGGCAAAATCTAGTAAATGATATGTGAATAAATGAAAGGCAACACAAAATTGGAACATATTTGTATTTATTTTCCGGCTGAAAAGGAATTAATATTTACACGTCGATACGACCGGGCGATCTGACTGCGAGCAAATAGATACCTCTGGGCTCAAAGGGCGTAAAGCACATTAAGGCACAATGGGCTTTACGCCCTTTGAGCCCCAGAGGTATCGAAATAATACAACTTAAAACTAATCATACCACTAAATTATAGTAATAAAAGTTATAATAATAAAAAAATGCATTATTGTACCATCCCATTTTTTCACTATTACCTATTTCATGGATTGTACCTACAAGGAGTGATTTTGATACATCTTATCCCAGGCAATATAAACCAAAATTTTTCAGTTAACCAGAACCAGAAAACCAGTTCAAAAATCTAAATACAAGGTATCAGGAGAATAACTTTTGTGTTCATAATGATTAATAAATAAATTTTTATTTATTTCATTGCGGTGTCAAGTTTTGTCTGCATGTTTATTTAAATCCCCCAAAAAAAAATACAGTAAAATTCTCCAACTACTCTCTTAACAACTTGCAATTTGTTCAGGCTCATACAAAAATAGATAACTTGAAAAGCAGTGAGAATGCAATATAATATATACCCGTATTACTAATTCCCTGGAATTCTGACAGCTGTCATTGTCATTTACAGATGAGTTATTTGTATGGAGAACAGGGTTAACATCTACGAAGTACAATTTTACCCCAAACTACTTTGATTCCCTGTCAACATACAAAACCATATGCCGCGTAATAGTATTACTCGTTTCGCCTTAAAATAGAAAACACCAAGAGTGGAAACTAGAAAGTGCACACTAACAGCAATAGAAAACAAAAGAAGCACATTGAAAAAATTTATTGAAAAATGGATGTCGAATGACATCATCACCATGAAGTGTCTGTCAGGCATTTGTCATATCTACATGCGGCAGTTGATTTGTATTTGCATAAGTTTTGAATATTTTAACTTTTTTGTGGGAATTGTTTTACCTCTGGTAACATTACGAAACGTCAGAATTCAGGGAAATCAGTAATACGGGTATAGTACGATTTCCTAATATCTTCATACATATACAATGGCACAATTTGGAAAAAAATCTCTGTACTTATGAAATAAAGAAGTTTGTACCAAGAGACGCGTGCCGTACTAAAAATACTTATTTTATTCAAAACGATACATAAAATAATAATTCCTACCAGCTTCGATACAAAATTTTATCTTGAAGAGCGCCGCAAGAATATATTATATTTTTTTAATAAAAATTTTGAGTACACTCGACTAAAAATTAAAACAAAAAAAGCTTTTCTTTCCCAAAACACATTTTCCGACTCCCAAAAAGTTATACATCGAAATATAGAATTTTTAAAACTTCCTAAACTAGACACTACTAGACAATAGTTACAAATGGTGAAGTATCACAAGTTCTGCCCTCATCGCTGCGCGGTAGGACCCCTTCCATTGAGGGCGCGTACTGAGTTTATACGATTTTTGGTAAGCCTTATAATTTGAAAACTATGAAGACAATGACTTTCGGAGCTAAGGAAAGTTAATTAAAAAAAACTGGTCAAGTGCGAGTGGACCAATTATCGTAATTTAGTTAGAGAGCTGGTGGGGAGAAACAAAGAGACTAGGTGGGAGGGGGGGGGGGGCAAGTCACTTCGCCTATGATACATTGCATACCCTGGTTTACGTTACGGTTTAAGTCTATTTATGCAACAGTTGTATAATGGGCATTAAAACACGAATGTGGGTTTATCACACGAGTGTTTTAATACCTAATTGTCAACAGTTGCATATAAGACTTTATCTACACCTATAATATGAATCCTCTATAAAAGATTCTGAAACAGTTAGCTTACTGTTAAAATTAAAAAAGTCAGTCATAGTAACCATAATATCATCCAAAGGAGTGTTATTATGAAATCGAATGAAATAATGTTGTACTGAATTTCATTACAACACTCGTTTGGATGATGTAATGGTTATTACGATATTGGACGTTTTAATGTTGGCAATAAGCTAACTGTTTCTTTAATGGAGGATTTAAAGCATGGGTGTAGATAAAGCCATTAAAAAAATCTTTGCCCCCCCCCTCCCACTTTTAAAGACCGCGAGTTTGACGAGTGACAATTTTTGCGCCATTCTTTCTCGCTTCACAGACAATAGACCACGTTATAATTATATTATAATCTGTATATTTATTAGTATTCAGTACTATATAATATATAATATTGTTATCATAAAAATAATAACATTGGAAGCGTTCACACTATATTCTGCATTGATAGGAATAGTTCAGGTGTTTATTATTATTCATATTATATACGATATAATAACATATTGGTGTCAAATTGGTTGGTATAGATCGACCAGAATCTCATGAAAAATAGGGAAATGAAATTCCAAAGTTAGCAACACTACGGCTGCCCTAGCGATAAACAAAGTAACTGTCATTTTTCGTGAAATTGACTTTTTTGCATTAACAAAAGTTTTATGTCTAGTAGTTTTCTACCACAGTTTAATATTTCAAATAACTTGAACCGTTTACTGAATTTCGAATTGCCCAAACAAAGTAACTGCACACACTAACCCAGAATATAAATGCAAAAACCAAGTAAACAACAAGCACAACACAAAAACAAAATAATTGGATGTTGATTACTTTGTTTTTGTATTTAAAATGCAGTTGTATTTAAAATGCAGTTGCTTGATTTTTCGTTTCTTGAAACGATCCCAGGTAAGGTGTTCTGAATGTAATTACTTTGTTTATCACTAGGGCAGCCGAGTTAACCTAGTGTTGCTTACTACAAAATTTAATTTCCCTATTTTTCATGAGATTCTGGTCGATCTATAAACACGATGAGTTTATGATGGGAAGATTCCGTGGGCGCCCTACGATTTCTCTGCTTCCGGGATAAAATTGTTTACGACTTTACTGGCCGATCCCGCGAATTCATCCGCGTGAATAGCTCATTAAAATCCCGTGGAAACCCTATGATTTTCTGGGATAGAAAGTATCCCACGACCGTCCTTCAGGATGCTATCTATCTCATCTATACGAGCGATCTATCTCAGCGTCAAATTCCTTCGAGATCAGTTCAGCGGAAACGCACTGACAAACAGACACTTTTATATAATGTGATTGACAAATCGTTACCCTGTTTTACTACACGTGACGTACAGAATTTTATCGTGTCTTTTATTATTATTATTATACTAATATTATAAATGCGAGCGACTCTGTTTGTCTGTTTTATGTCTCCTATCTTTTCAAGGCACAACAGTTGTATCTATCTTGAAATTTGGCAGAGATACTCAAGGGTACTTTTTGTCCCTTTTTATTTGGGATATTTTTTATCCCGAGAAAACAAAGCGACATTTTACATGGACAAAGTCGCGCAAATCGACTAGCAAAAATACATTAAAACTTTTGTGAGGCAGTACTAAAAAAATATTAAGAATTGATTGAAAATACTACAATAATATTTTTTCTTAATGCAGGTTGACATTTGAACTGGCGAAAATGATGACGTTATTATAATCGGTCGTTTTGGTAAAAATCTCCGAAACAGCCAATTCTGGTTTTAGAGTATTCAGAGTGCTTAGTCTAAGATCGGAGCACTCGAAAACGAACTCGAAAACTATTGATCGATTTCAGAGTAAAATAGACCTAAAATGGCTTGTATTAAGGTTTGAGTTCGCCAATACATTCAGCATTCGAACACAACGAGCGCCCCAAGCAGAAATGTTGTAAAATACATATTCGAACTATGGAATTACGACTTTAAAATACGAGTATTTGAGTTCATTTTGCTCTGAATTCACTTGTGATTCGATCAATAGTTTTCGAGTTCGTTTTCGAGTGCTCCGATCTTAGACTAAGCACTCTGTCTGCCTGCGTTTTTTTTCATGGCGCATGTCTAACTAGTATTCGTGTGCAAAGCAAAAATGACAAGGAAAATAATTGATGCTCCATGCTGGTATAGAAAGTAACTACCAGTTGTACTTTTGGAACTAATTTCCAAAACTGACCGAATATTCGGTTGCGTTAGGCAGCCACCTAGCGCAGGCAGACTGACAGAGTTCACTGCTATCCTGTGAACCCAGAATCAGTCATTTTGCAGATCGTTACAAAATTTGTTGACCTATCTAATCCAAAATCCATAGATCACAATTTTAATCTACATAATATGTAGTGCTGCTTCCTTGGTCTAGTGGTTAGCATATTCGACTGCAGATCACGAGGTCCCGGGTTCGATTCCCGGGTCGGGCAAATAATTGTTAGGTATTGGGTTTTTCTGTCAAGAAATTTTCAGTGCCAGCCCAGAGTTGGTAGTCGGCGGTGTTTCACCCCCGTGCCTCGGAGAGCACGTTAAGCAGTCGGTCCCGGTTATTATCACTATCATGTGACAATAGTCGTTAAAGCCCGCCAACCCGCATTGGAGCAGCGTGGCGGGTCTAAGCTCTAAATCCCTCTGTCCTATGCGAGAGGAGGCCTGTGCCCAGCAGTGGGATGTTAGAAGGCTCTAGTGGTGAATGTAGTATAACGTGTCATAAATCAATCCACGTATTTAGATTGTCAGTCTATTTTATCAATTACTAGTGGATCTGGCAGACTTCGTCCTGCCCGGCGGTGACATACCGACATCAGCGTCACCTACCGAGACCCGGTAGGTTACCTGTACCTACCCAGTTATTGTGTTTTCGAACCATCCACGAACCGATTGAAATATACACACAAAATTTCATCCAAATTGATCCAGCCGTTTAGGAGGAGTTAGGTGACAAACACACGTACAGAAGAACAATAATATATTATGTAGGTACGGGTAAGAGAGTTTACCGTATCCACGCGACGGGATGTTTGACAGTTACGAAACCCGTGAACATTTTGTATGGGAAAATGTTTTTTAAAAATCCCTTGGGAACTCTTTAATTTTCCGGGATTAAAAGTACCCTATGTCCTTTTCCAAGGCCTTGTCTACCTCTACACCAAATTTCATCCAAATCGGTAAAGCCATTCTTGAGTTATGAATAGTGTAACTAACACGACTTTCTTTTATATATATAGATTTGAGAACATTAATTAGTCTACTACATAATCTGGATTAAATTTTTAACCTTCAATCTGTAGACTTTGGATTAGATAATAATAAGTCGGTTGTCAATAGTACCTTGTGTAAAATATTATCTCGCGCCAGTGAGGCACGCGAACGAATATATTGCATAATTATTAACTTTTCAAAAATACATTACACATTTATTAAAGTAGTCTCATTCATTGTATGCAGCATCACTATATTAAGATCTAGAAGTAACGAAAAAAAAAATGCGTCTTCAGTACGAGTTGATACATCTCGAAAACGGTGATAGATTTCGTGTACTAACGTCAGAGTAAAATGGACGTAACACCCTAGTACAAGTGGCGGCACGTAAGTCGAGCGGTGACCTTCAAGTGCGCGCAGCGTCTTGCGAGTGAGCGGGACACAATACGATTGGAGAGCCAATCAGCGCTTACGAGGGATCCGCGAGAGCTAATCAGTGCTTACGAACGATCCCCACGTCCTCCCCGCGACCCCCTCACACCCCGAGATACCTCATTTTCGACTTCTAGGTCAGCGCTAGACTTTCGTGCCGCTTTCGTGTCCATAATAAATGAGATACATAAATGTTTTCATAAAGAATTATTTACATAAACGTTGGTTATGCTTTGTTGCTGTGAGTTCAATAAAGATAGTGGATATTTTTTTCCCCAGTCATCACTAACAGGATTCATAATAGGATAATTATATAATTAACCCCATTACGAATCCATGTTAGTGTCAAGATTTTTATCCCCATGGGGATGCCCCATCTTTTATCATCCATAATAAATGAGATATAAATGTTTTCATAAAGAATTCTTTTCACAAACGTTGGTTATGCTGTGCTGTAAATTCAATGGGGATAGTGGATATTTTTTCCCCACAGTCATAATGGGGATGATTATATCCCCATGGGGATAAATATCTCATTATCCCCGTTATGAATCCCTGAATACATCTACACGCATGGACAAACTAGAACCTTAAAACAAGAGAGGTTAGGTCCATTTCACCCTGAAGTTATAGTATTTGTCGAGATGCATGAACTCGTACTAACCGTACAGTAATATTATGTTAGTAACATAGTGCCTCGTCGCGTGTGCGCGTCGCGGCGCGTCTACCCGCGTGTGTGCGCGTCGCGACGCGTCTACTCGCGCAGTTTGAGCGCGTGGTCTTTGATCGCACCGCCGTCGCCCTCGGACACGAAGCGCTTGCGACCCCTGGGGACAACACAGAAAATTTGGGGATAGTGAACTTATTTGGGGACTAGCGGTCCGCCCCGGCTTCGCCCGTGGTACATATATAGCCTATAGCACTCAAGGATCACGTACATATCCAACGGTGAAAGAATTTTTGAGATCGGTCCAGTAGTTCCTGAGATTAGCGCGTTCAAATAAAGCGTTCTTCCGCTTTATTATATTAGTTTGGGGATAATATAGAAATTGTCAATCCATCGACAATTTCTAATTTGTCCCCAATTTTCGTGTGTATATATTAGTTTGGGGATAATATAGAAATTGTCAATCCATCGACAATTTCTAATTTGTCCCCAATTTTCGTGTGTATTACGTATACCATAAAGCAAAAATCAAAGCTTATGTAGCTGTACACCTGGGGACAAATTAGAAATTGTCAATCCATCGACAATTTCTAATTTGTCCCCAATTTTCGTGTGTATTACGTATACCATAAAGCAAAAATCAAAGCTTATGTAGCTGTACACCTGGGGACAAATTAGAAATCTAATTTGTCCCCAATTTCCGTGTGTATTAACGTATACCATAAAAAAGATATCAAAGTTTATGTAACTTAACAAATAGGGGCAAAAACGTAAATTGGGGATAAAATTAGAAATTGTCAACCATCAGAAAATCAAAAAATCAGAAAAGCAGATATCAAAGTTTATGTAACTTAACAAATGGGGGCAAAAACGTAAATCTATACTAATAAATAAAATTGAAGTGTCTGTCTGTAATATCGAAATAACTACCTCATATTAAGCTCATATGTTTATTTGAACGCTACCATAACCGAATAACACGTTTTTAAAATTTTTGTCTGTCTGTCTGTCTGTTTGAACGGGCTATTCTTCGGAACGGCTGAACCGATTTTGACGGGACCTTCACATACAAGTAGAGAATTAACCAGGGAGTAACATAGGCTACTTTTTTAACCAACTTTCAAAAAAGGAGGAGTTGTGTTTTTCTACCTATGTACACCGATATCTCCGAGATTTCTGAACCGATTTGCGTAATTTTTTTTAATCGATAGATAAACATTGCGACCCTGTTCTATAAAAAATTTGGATTCCAACTCCTCAATCCTGATGCTGTAGGGGACCTAATCCCCAAAAGTAATGGGTTTTAGAAACTTTCGGTTATTTAAATTGATATTGGGGGTACCAATTAAAGACTTTATCGTTGAATGAACTCGAGTAGGTACATATCCAACTCCTCAACCCTGATGCTGTAAGGAATTGTATTCCGAAATCGTGGGGATCCCACGAGATTTTTCCGTTTTGGGGACGGGTTTCTACAGATTAGCTACTTTTTGTTCTGGAAAATCAAACGTTCCCACGGGATTTTTAAAAACCTAAATCCACACGGGCGAAGCCGTGGGCATCATCTAGTTGGGGATAAAATTAGAAATTGTCAACCATCAGAAAATCAAAAAATCAGAAAAGCAGATATCAAAGTTTATGTAACTTAACACCTTGCCCCTTGGGTTACATAAGTATAAATAAAAAAATTATGAAAACCCCGACATTCGTCATTTTGTGGTGGCGGCCATCTCGGATTTGCATAGTCTTATTCTACTACTCAAGCTCTTTCATTTGATACTCATATTGAGGTACATAGTTATGAAAAATATGTGATCCGCCATTTTGTGGCGGCGGCCATCTTGGATCGATTTTCATCAAACATAGCTAAGAACACTGCTGACTAATTCCCCTTTTAAACAAAAAAAAAACCGCATTAAAATCGGTTCACCCGTCACTCACCTGGTGGGCATACGTCCCAGCACGTTCGTTCCCAGCCGGAAGCGCGTCTGGCATCACTCACCTGGTAGGCATACGTCCCAGCACGTTCGTTCCCAGCCGGAAGCGCGTCTGGCATCACTCACCTGGTGGGCATACGTCCCAGCACGTTCGTTCCCAGCCGGAAGCGCGTCTGGCATCACTCACCTGGTGGGCATACGTCCCAGCACGTTCGTTCCCAGCCGGAAGCGCGTCTGGCATCACTCACCTGGTGGGCATACGTCCCAGCACGTTCGTTCCCAGCCGGAAGCGCGTCTGGCATCACTCACCTGGTGGGCATACGTCCCAGCACGTTCGTTCCCAGCCGGAAGCGCGTCTGGCATCGCTCCACGAAGCGATCCAACATTATATAAGCTAGCGGCACATCCAGTACTATGTCGGACATGTCTTCTAGGACTCGGAGGAAGCCCTGAAATTACAATATACTTTAGCTGTGAAATAAAATCGATTATGGTTCCTAAAACATTATATTATAAAAATTACAATTATTAAATTATTACAATTATAAAAATTTTATCAGGGTTCGAGGATATATATCAAGATATATATCCGATATATATCGGATATAAAAACTGGGTTCGATGATGTATATCAATAATGGATATATATTATCCGATATATATCAAATGTTATTTTTAAATAATATATTGCAATACGTGTTTCTTGATTATCTATTATTTTTTACAAAGAAAGTAATCGCTAGATAATTTAAGTATCTTTAAGTAACATAGCAGATAGTATTCATAAATAGTACAATAAAATAATAATATAGCTTTCATACAAAATGGATATATATCAAACTTGATATATATCCGATATATATCATAAATATCTGATATTTTGATATTTATAATAAACTAGCGGACCCGGCAGACGTCGTCCTGCCCGCTATTAGCGCCACCTACCGGGTCCAATTTTTCTACTTATAAACCTTCCTCTTGAATCACTCTATCTATTTAAAAAAACCGCATCAAAATCCGTTGCGTAGTTTTAAAGATTTAAGCGTACATAGGGACATAGGGATATAGGGACAGAGAAAGCGACTTTGTTTTATATTATGTAGTGATATCGGATATTTTCGAACCCTGAAAATTAAACAACTAATTATTACTAAGAAAGCTGTGATAGCCTAGTGGTTAGGACGACCGACTTCTAATCGGAGGTCGTGGGTTCGATCCCGGGCACGCACCTCTAACTTTTCGGAGTTATGTGCGTTTTAAGTATTTAAATATCACTTGCTTTAACGGTGAAGGAAAACATCGTGAGGAAACCTGCATGCCTGAGAGTTCTCCATAACGTTCTCACGCGGTGTGTGAAGTCTGCCAATCCGCTTGGCCAGCGTGGTAGACTATGGCCAAAACCCTTCTCACTCTGAGAGGAGACCCGTGCTCTGTAGTGAGCCGGTAATGGGTTGATCATGAGTGATGAGTGAGTGAGAGTGAATTATTACTAAAAAGTATCCCACTGATGGTCGAGTAAGTCAGATGCCAAATAACTGTATGCATATGGGTGTAAGGGGACTGCTCTCGGAAACGAAGACGTAAAATTTAATGATTACTGACAAGACACCTACCACACAAAAAAAAAACGCGAATTTTTTTATAAATATTTCCTGTATTTTTAAAAGTTCGCAATATAATGCAATCAGCTGACGCTAGAGTTCAGCGAAACGTTGGGTTATCCCCTATAGCTTCTGTCGTCACGGTTTGCACGCTATACATTGCCGGTTTGAAAAATACCAAACACTAAACTACGAGACAAATGGTTATTGGTACCGGATTGTGTTTAGGTAGAATAATAATAGCGCTAAATTATCGATAGCAGTCCTCCTATACCCTGCAGTAGTGGTTGCGCCTCTACCAGCTGATCATGTCACCACATTGGTTGCGCAAGCGGACTTGGAGTTGGTTGGTTGCTTACGCCGCCATTTTTTCTTCTTGTGCATTTGAAAATTCGATGAAACGAAAAAGCGACACCATTTTAGCCTGTAAAGTCAAAGTCAAAGTCAAAATCAAAGTCAAAGTTAAAGTTTAACAAAGTTAAAGTAAGGTCAAGGTTACTTTCTGAAGTTTTACTTGTGCCGTGTGTGAATGTGAAACAAAGTGTGTTGCACACACACCTTTTTTTTTTAAGAATATTGGTGTTAATACTGTCTGAAGAGGTGTATAGAGGTGTATAGAGGTGTATAGAGGTGTGTAGAGGTGTGTAGAGGTGTATTTAGAGGTGTATAGAGGTGTGTAGAGGTGTATAGAGGTGTGTAGAGGTGTGTAGAGGTGTGTAGAGGTGTGTAGAGGTGTGTAGAGGTGTGTAGAGGTGTATAGAGGTGTAGAGGACTCACCCTGTCCATCTGGTCGGGAGTGACGATGACGCAGCGGCGCAGCTCCGCGAGGAACGTGCACAGTTGCTCTTCAACGCTCGAGTTGATCGCCTCCACCGCCAGTAATACTGTCTGTTGACATATGTGGCCTTATAATATACACCTCCTCGCAACTTCTGCTGCCCTGGTAGTTTTAAATGAATAGGGTGGTTTCGCCTGTTTTCGGCCATTTAAGCAAACGAGTGACTGCGAGATGATTTTTTTCAATGATAATAAAGTCACAGATTACTTTCTTAAATATTTTCGAAATCGGAAGATAGTGTAGTTTTGATATTTGTAGCTCCTTTATTTGTCAACATCATATTAAAATTACTAAATATTCAAATATCCGAAAATGCCGATTTAGCCTGTTTTCGGCCACCAATTTCAGTTTTCGGCCATCGATTTGGCCAGTTCTCGGCCACTATTCTAAAATTTGAAAAATGAGCTCTTTTTACTCTCAAGTAGGTTATATAATTAATAAACGACAAAATAATACGTACGAAGAGGTAGGTATGTCTTTAATTATAAAAAAAACTAATAACAAAAAATATTTTTGGCAAAAATTAAAAATTAAAGAAATAACAAACTATTTTAAAGATAAATGAGATCGTTGAGATCATTTAGTTATGATTTTAGGTATTTTTCAATCAAAAAATATCAAATTCGTCATCATCAGTGTTATCTTCTTCATAATTATTGTCTCTATCGGAAATTTCATCTCCCAAATACCTTTTAGTTGTATCGACAGTTATTTTACTTATATGAGAAATTTCTTTGTCAGTCTTTTTTTCACTTCCTTTATATATTTTCTTAATATGTTTATCAGTTTCTAAAATATGTTTATCAGTCTCTTTAATTACTTTATTAGTCTTCTTAATGTCGGTTTCTATATTATTATTAGCATTTTCAATATCATCGTCAGATTTTTCTACTTTGTTAATTTCTTCTTCGGCTTTGGTTTGCTCACTCTTAAAGATATTGAGTTTTGTTTTGTTCTTATTAATAACTTTCTGTTTTTTCGACTTCGGTTCGCATTTTTTTTGTTCTCTCTCAGCTTTTCTCTTATTTTTTTCGTTAATGTTCTTTTGTTTTTGTTGTTCCTTTAAATCATGAAAGTCTCTCCACGCCTTTGAAGATATGGCACTAGGAAATTTATTACTATTTTTCTTACTAGTTTTGTTTGCATTTGGACTAATGGGAAATCTTAAATGATTTTTGAATGGATCAATTGGCACATCATTTTGAAGCATAGACGAAGTATTTACTAAAGTTTCTGTATCAGGATTTACATTATTAGTTTTTTGTTGAGTCACAATATTTGGAGATGACGTGTCATTGTACACTTCAGCTACTGTTATAAAATTTGACGTAGATGCTACATTGTCATTATGAAGAGGTAAGGATTCTTGTGCTGAATTATGCTCTTTATCTCCTTTAAGATCGTTTTCTATAGTAATCGTCACATTAGACTCATCAAAATTTATGTCGGCTATTTTTAAAACAGAAATGTCACTTAACGATACGTATGACCCAACATCAGGAATGGAAATATCGTCCAGTAACGAATAGCCTTCATTCTTACTATCGTTTCGTACGATATCAGTATTTGCCTTATCAGGAGATTTAGAAGTAACAACTTCGGTAGATTTTCGTGGAGTTTTTGAAGTAGACCGGCGATTTTTGTTAAATAAAGCTCTGGCGCACTCTATTTCATGACATACCGCGCTTTCATCAATCCCCCTCTTTAGCAAACTGTCTTTTAAAAAATTTACTACTTTAATTGCACTTGCAAAATCTCGATCTGTAAAATCACCGGGTGATAATGACAGATCATCTTTCGGTGGGTTACATCTTTTGTTTTTCCTTCCATCTTGTATATCTTTTACACATTTTGTGTAATCTACCTCTTCTACATTAAATGGGAATAACCCACACTTTCTGAATCCATTCTTTATAGTTTGTGTCATATCTGTGTCTAGAGTTTCCTTAAATACTTTGCAAAAATTAGTCTTCGTTACGGTTTTGTTAAGGTTTTCAGGTTTATCATGCCATTTTCTTAGAGTTTTTTTCCATTCTTGTTTTAAAGGTCTAAACACACTAACGTCAGCTGGTTGCATGATATGAGTAGTATTTGGGGGTAATGCGTATAAAATTATGTCGTTGTCTTCACAAAATTGACTTAAAGGCATTGACATGTGTGATTTATGTCCATCTACGAAAAGAATTACTGGTTTTTTTATCTTATTTTCCACTAACCAGTTGTTAAAATCATTAGCAATGTATTCGTAAAAAACATCTGAACGCATCCAACCTGATTCAGTTTTTCCAATTATCCAACCTTCTGGCATATTTTCTACAACCGCTTTTGGCGGTCTAATGTACGGGAATACCACAAGTGGAGGGCATATTTTCCCTGACGCTGTCATCATTATTAAAACTGTAAGTGTTTCTTTTTCATTACCTTTTTTAACAATGTAAACATTTTTGTAGCCTTTTGGAGCCAGGACTTTACCCGATTTTGGACATAGTGATACCCCAGTCTCATCAGCATTTAATATTCTGTCGGGATCTTTCATAATATCTGTAATTCCTCTTTCAGTCAAAAAATATTCAAGATCCGTAAACCATTTTCTTATTAAGCTCTCTCTAACCGCTTCCCTGGCTTTATTAATACCTTCAGGTTCACGAACACTGATCTCCGGATGCCTTCTAAGAAAGTTTTGGTACCATGTTTGCCCCGGTCGCCCTTCTGGAAACTTATTTTCTTTGCCAATATCTTTTACTAATTTAGTCACTGTTTCGAGTAAAACCTCTTTGTTTATGGGGATTCCACATTTGGCTAATTCAATAATCCAGTCCACAACTTTTTGCTCACCGTCAATACCTAATATAGGCTCTGGCCCTACTTTTCGGGGCTGTTCTTTAGCTCTACCCGATATTCGATCTTGGACTGTTGAGCGAGGAACTCCATAGTAACGGCAAGTTTCCCTGATGCTTTTGTTTTCTATTCTTATGGCCTGGATAGCTTGTGCTAATGCTTCTTCAGTATATTGAAAATGAGACCTCTTTTTTTAACAATAATTTTTGGTTTCTTTCTCGCGGGAGGCATCTAAAATATAGAAATAAGGATTAATATTAATAAAATAAATTAGTCTTCAACAACGTGAATGTTTTCCCGCGGGAACCCGTAATGGAAACAAAAAGTGTATAAATATGCTATGGCTAACCTGTGTGCCAAAAATTCATACGAACCCATTTGCGGGTTTAAGAGTGTTTGTATTACAAACATCTAAACACACAAGCATATAAACACACGAACATACGAAAACACGAATATTAGGTATAACATTAGTAGACGAGAACTAGATTTGCAACAAATCATTTTCGGCCGTCATTCGAAATACGGCCGAAATCTAAGTTTGTGACAGCTGATTTTCGACCACCTGCTGTATCACTGGTCGAGAATTAAATTCATATCAACTGGTTTATCGGCCATCTTGTTAAGCACGGCCGAAAACCAAATTTAAACAAATTAATATTCGGCCGTCTCGTTGGAAATGGCCGGAAACTCACCTTGAAATATTAATTTTCGGCCATTGTTTAACTTGTTTAACTTTTTGACTGGCCGAAAAGACAGCTTTAGGGGAGGTCATTTTAGGTCTGTATTGTTTATTTAAGTGCCCATTTCAATTCAATTAGGTAACTTATTGATATTTAATATCATCACTTTTTACTGGCCGAAAATCAGTTAACAAATTATTAGTTTTCGGCCACATCTATTTTAACTAGGCCGAAAAATAAATTTTTGCTATCTTATTTTCGGCCGCCAAATATTGACAAACTAAAATATGTTTTTTGCTACATTTTAGCTTCAAACATGCGGCCGAAATCTAACTACACGGATGCAGTGAGGCTATATTTCGTGTACAAATTATTTTTATTCAAAGAATACTTTATTTGTTACGCTAACTTCGATTAAATTTAAAAGGCCCAGCTATTAGTTTTCGGCATGCAGGCCGAAAAGCAGTTAGCCACTTGAAAATTAATTTAGTTACCCGACCATCAAATTTATATATAAAATACCTAATTTTTCATCCATTTCAATCAAAATAACATAAATTTAACTCATCCCCAGTAGACAGCTATAACATTTATATGTATCAAATGAAAAAAAACTTAGTAACTTACCTCGCAATAATTTTACGCGCACTAATTTTTTTGTTGTTTTTGATACACGAGTACACTGCTTAATTTGCGGAGTCCAACTGACGAGACAGTGGTGCCATTATAATGCTACAAATTTTAGAAGCTATAGGATTCATATGAAAGAATTAAGTAGGCATTGATTTTTAAACAAGTAAGGTAAAGTTTTCTTATTAACATGATATAACTACGTAGTGGCCGAAAACCAAAGGTGGCCGGCAAACCAGCTAAACCACCCTATTAGCTGATGCCGCGTTTTTAAAAATCTCTCGGCAACTCTATAATTTTCCGGGATAAAAAGTATAGCCTATGTCCTTTTCCAAAGCCTAGTCTACATCTATACAAAATTTCGTCAAAATCGGTCCAGCCGTTCACGTGTGATGCCGTGACCAAGGAAAATAGGGATTCATTTTTATATATTAAGATTTGTATAAATATATAAATATACAATTTCAATAATAATAATATTTTGAGCCCGACGTCAGGTACTCCTTGAGCAGCAGCTGGATCTGTCTGATGAGGGAATCACCTCGTATATGAGCTCGTGGTGGAAATGCGGCACCTCCAGCTCCTTGACGCAGCGCATCGCCTCGGCCAGGTCGCCCGACGTCAGGTACTCCTTGAGCAGCAGCTGGATCTGTCTGATGAGGGAATCACCTCGTATATGAGCTCGTGGTGGAAATGCGGCACCTCCAGCTCCTTGACGCAGCGCATCGCCTCGGCCAGGTCGCCCGACGTCAGGTACTCCTTGAGCAGCAGCTGGATCTGTCTGATGAGGGAATCACCTCGTATATGAGCTCGTGGTGGAAATGCGGCACCTCCAGCTCCTTGACGCAGCGCATCGCCTCGGCCAGGTCGCCCGACGTCAGGTACTCCTTGAGCAGCAGCTGGATCTGTCTGATGAGGGAATCACCTCGTATATGAGCTCGTGGTGGAAATGCGGCACCTCCAGCTCCTTGACGCAGCGCATCGCCTCGGCCAGGTCGCCCGACGTCAGGTACTCCTTGAGCAGCAGCTGGATCTGTCTGATGAGGGAATCACCTCGTATATGAGCTCGTGGTGGAAATGCGGCACCTCCAGCTCCTTGACGCAGCGCATCGCCTCGGCCAGGTCGCCCGACGTCAGGTACTCCTTGAGCAGCAGCTGGATCTGTCTGATGAGGGAATCACCTCGTATATGAGCTCGTGGTGGAAATGCGGCACCTCCAGCTCCTTGACGCAGCGCATCGCCTCGGCCAGGTCGCCCGACGTCAGGTACTCCTTGAGCAGCAGCTGGATCTGTCTGATGAGGGAATCACCTCGTATATGAGCTCGTGGTGGAAATGCGGCACCTCCAGCTCCTTGACGCAGCGCATCGCCTCGGCCAGGTCGCCCGACGTCAGGTACTCCTTGAGCAGCAGCTGGATCTGTCTGATGAGGGAATCACCTCGTATATGAGCTCGTGGTGGAAATGCGGCACCTCCAGCTCCTTGACGCAGCGCATCGCCTCGGCCAGGTCGCCCGACGTCAGGTACTCCTTGAGCAGCAGCTGGATCTGTCTGATGAGGGAATCACCTCGTATATGAGCTCGTGGTGGAAATGCGGCACCTCCAGCTCCTTGACGCAGCGCATCGCCTCGGCCAGGTCGCCCGACGTCAGGTACTCCTTGAGCAGCAGCTGGATCTGTCTGATGAGGGAATCACCTCGTATATGAGCTCGTGGTGGAAATGCGGCACCTCCAGCTCCTTGACGCAGCGCATCGCCTCGGCCAGGTCGCCCGACGTCAGGTACTCCTTGAGCAGCAGCTGGATCTGTCTGATGAGGGAATCACCTCGTATATGAGCTCGTGGTGGAAATGCGGCACCTCCAGCTCCTTGACGCAGCGCATCGCCTCGGCCAGGTCGCCCGACGTCAGGTACTCCTTGAGCAGCAGCTGGATCTGTCTGATGAGGGAATCACCTCGTATATGAGCTCGTGGTGGAAATGCGGCACCTCCAGCTCCTTGACGCAGCGCATCGCCTCGGCCAGGTCGCCCGACGTCAGGTACTCCTTGAGCAGCAGCTGGATCTGTCTGATGAGGGAATCACCTCGTATATGAGCTCGTGGTGGAAATGCGGCACCTCCAGCTCCTTGACGCAGCGCATCGCCTCGGCCAGGTCGCCCGACGTCAGGTACTCCTTGAGCAGCAGCTGGATCTGTCTGATGAGGGAATCACCTCGTATATGAGCTCGTGGTGGAAATGCGGCACCTCCAGCTCCTTGACGCAGCGCATCGCCTCGGCCAGGTCGCCCGACGTCAGGTACTCCTTGAGCAGCAGCTGGATCTGTCTGATGAGGGAATCACCTCGTATATGAGCTCGTGGTGGAAATGCGGCACCTCCAGCTCCTTGACGCAGCGCATCGCCTCGGCCAGGTCGCCCGACGTCAGGTACTCCTTGAGCAGCAGCTGGATCTGTCTGATGAGGGAATCACCTCGTATATGAGCTCGTGGTGGAAATGTGGCACCTCCAGCTCCTTGACGCAGCGCATCGCCTCGGCCAGGTCGCCCGACGTCAGGTACTCCTTGAGCAGCAGCTGGATCTGTCTGATGAGGGAATCACCTCGTATATGAGCTCGTGGTGGAAATGCGGCACCTCCAGCTCCTTGACGCAGCGCATCGCCTCGGCCAGGTCGCCCGACGTCAGGTACTCCTTGAGCAGCAGCTGGATCTGTCTGATGAGGGAATCACCTCGTATATGAGCTCGTGGTGGAAATGCGGCACCTCCAGCTCCTTGACGCAGCGCATCGCCTCGGCCAGGTCGCCCGACGTCAGGTACTCCTTGAGCAGCAGCTGGATCTGTCTGATGAGGGAATCACCTCGTATATGAGCTCGTGGTGGAAATGCGGCACCTCCAGCTCCTTGACGCAGCGCATCGCCTCGGCCAGGTCGCCCGACGTCAGGTACTCCTTGAGCAGCAGCTGGATCTGTCTGATGAGGGAATCACCTCGTATATGAGCTCGTGGTGGAAATGCGGCACCTCCAGCTCCTTGACGCAGCGCATCGCCTCGGCCAGGTCGCCCGACGTCAGGTACTCCTTGAGCAGCAGCTGGATCTGTCTGATGAGGGAATCACCTCGTATATGAGCTCGTGGTGGAAATGCGGCACCTCCAGCTCCTTGACGCAGCGCATCGCCTCGGCCAGGTCGCCCGACGTCAGGTACTCCTTGAGCAGCAGCTGGATCTGTCTGATGAGGGAATCACCTCGTATATGAGCTCGTGGTGGAAATGCGGCACCTCCAGCTCCTTGACGCAGCGCATCGCCTCGGCCAGGTCGCCCGACGTCAGGTACTCCTTGAGCAGCAGCTGGATCTGTCTGATGAGGGAATCACCTCGTATATGAGCTCGTGGTGGAAATGCGGCACCTCCAGCTCCTTGACGCAGCGCATCGCCTCGGCCAGGTCGCCCGACGTCAGGTACTCCTTGAGCAGCAGCTGGATCTGTCTGATGAGGGAATCACCTCGTATATGAGCTCGTGGTGGAAATGCGGCACCTCCAGCTCCTTGACGCAGCGCATCGCCTCGGCCAGGTCGCCCGACGTCAGGTACTCCTTGAGCAGCAGCTGGATCTGTCTGATGAGGGAATCACCTCGTATATGAGCTCGTGGTGGAAATGCGGCACCTCCAGCTCCTTGACGCAGCGCATCGCCTCGGCCAGGTCGCCCGACGTCAGGTACTCCTTGAGCAGCAGCTGGATCTGTCTGATGAGGGAATCACCTCGTATATGAGCTCGTGGTGGAAATGCGGCACCTCCAGCTCCTTGACGCAGCGCATCGCCTCGGCCAGGTCGCCCGACGTCAGGTACTCCTTGAGCAGCAGCTGGATCTGTCTGATGAGGGAATCACCTCGTATATGAGCTCGTGGTGGAAATGCGGCACCTCCAGCTCCTTGACGCAGCGCATCGCCTCGGCCAGGTCGCCCGACGTCAGGTACTCCTTGAGCAGCAGCTGGATCTGTCTGATGAGGGACTTCACCGGTCTGCGGACAGAAAGTTATACAGGGTAATAGGATACCACTATGCAAATCCAAGATGGCCGCCACCATAAAAGAGCAGTAGACAAGTCGTCAAAGATGATAGAGAAGTAGAGAACCCACCTGACGCCGCCGCCGACCCCCCATATGTTGTCCAGTCTCACCAGCCCTTGCTTCATAGACAGCAACGTCTCCGCTCGGTGTATGGCTTGCCTGCGAGACAAACACCGTGTTATTAAGTACTTTTCACGGGGCCGTAGGTGTGTCGAGGGTATGTCGAGGGTGTGTCGAGGGTGTGTCGAGGGTATGTCGAGGGTATGTCACGGGTATGTCGCGGGTGTGTCGAGGGTGTGTCGCGGGTGTGTCGAGGGTATGTCGCGGGTGTGTCGAGGTTGTGTCGCGGGTGTGTCGCGGGGTGTGTCAAGGTAGTGTCGCGAATATGTAGTGCATGTCTCGTGAGCGTCGTGGGTGTATCGTATGTAGCGCGTGTCTCGTGGGATGTGTCACGAGTATGTATAACATGCACCGTGTGTCGTGGATATGCCGCGAGTGCCGTGGGTGTGTCGCGGATGTATCACGAGTGCGTCTTGAGTGTGACGCGAGTATGCAGTGCGTGGCTGGTGGGTGTCTTGCGAGTATGTAGCGCGTCTTTTAGGTGTGTCGCGGGTGTGTTGTGGGCGTGTAGCGACTGTGTCGTCGGTGTACCGCGAGTATATCGGCGGTGTATCGTGGGCAGGGACTGAATAACCGGAATTTAATGGTAGTTTTATTTAGCGGTAATGGGCCTACCCTTTTAATAAAAGTACCGAATTGTTTAAATACCTATAATTTCGGTACCGCTTCATTTCGGTACCTCTTTATTTCTGTACCTTTATATTTCAGTTTACCGGTACCGAAATAAAATTTCGGTACCGAAATAAAATTTCGGTACCGCTATTTATATCGATATTTTTATCTAATAAGGCTTTACTTTGATGTGCCGTTGAATGAATCCCACCACTTCGGCATTCTATATTCTTTAATATTCTTATTTTTAGATTAAAATTAGCATTTGGAATTTCTTAAAATCCTTACGTTTTAACAAACACAGGAACCGACGGGAAGCGGGGGACGCGCGGCGCGCGGCACGTGGTCAAATTCTTCACCCCCGCGCGCGCACCTTTTCGTATTTTTTCGGTACCGAAATCGCAAAGCGGTTAAATAAAGGTATCTTTTATAAAGGTTGAGATTTCGGTACCTATTTTGTACCGGTATGATAACGGTGGTATGTACCGGTATGCTCTACCGCTTTCAGTCCCTGATCGTGGGTGAGCCGATATTGTCTCGCGAGTCTATCGAGGGCGTGTCATGGGTGCATTGCGGGTTTGTCGCGGCTGTGTAGCGAGTGTGTCGTGGGGGTATCGTGGGTGTGTCGTGGGCGTGTAGCGACTGTGTCGTCGGTGTACCGCGAGTATATCGGCGGTGTATCGTGGGTGAGCCGATATTGTCTCGCGAGTCTATCGAGGGCGTGTCATGGGTGCATTGCGGGTTTGTCGCGGCTGTGTAGCGAGTGTGTCGTGGGTGTATCGTGGGTGTGTCGCGGATATGCCGATATTGTCTCGCGAGTCTATCGTGGGCGTGTCATGGGTGCATCGCGGGTTTGTCGCAGCTGTGTAGCGAGTGTGTCGTGGGTGTATCGTGGGTGTGTCGCGGATATGCCGATATTGTCTCGCGAGTCTATCGTGGGCGTGTCATGGGTGCATCGCGGGTTTGTCGCGGCTGTGTAGCGAGTGTGTCGTGGGTGTATCGTGGGTCTGTCACGGATATGCCGAGGGTGTCTCGCGAGTCTATCGAGGGCGTGTCATGGGTGCATCGCGGGTTTGTCGTGGCTGTGTAGCGAGTGTGTCGTGAGTGTATCGTGGGTGTGTCGCGGATATGCCGAGGGTGTCTCGAGAGTCTATCGAGGGCGTGTCATGGGTGCATCGCGGGTTTGTCGTGGCTGTGTAGCGAGTGTGTCGTGGGTGTGTCGCGGATATGCCGAGGGTGTCTCGAGAGTCTATCGAGGGCGTGTCATGGGTGCATCGCGGGTTTGTCGTGGCTGTGTAGCGAGTGTGTCGTGGGTGTATCGTGGGTGTGTCGCGGATATGCCGAGGGTGTCTCGCGAGTCTATCGAGGGTGTGTCGCGGGTGTGTCACGGGTGTGTCGCGAGTGTATCGCGGGTAAACGCGTTACCTGGCGTGCTGGTTTAGCTCCTGTCCGCGCGCCACTTGTATCTGCACGAACTTGGGGGGCAGGCAGTCGTCCGCGACGCAGCGCGCTATGAAGTTGGACAGCAGGACGGCCGCGTCCGGCGTGTCCAGCACAAGGTCCGGCAGCTTGTCCAGCAGCCGCTCGAACGCTGGCGGACAAAACACCAATGGAAACCAGTGTGTTAAAATTATACACTGAAATATTATAGGGTTTAAGGAGATCATTTCTGAAAACTTAGCGCTAATATAACTACCTAAACATAATCTTATGGGGTAGGTATCGGCCTTGGCGCGCGCGCGATTTTATAGGTACCTAACGATACGTAAATAGGTCACACAACGTTCCTTGACCTTTTTGATTTTATTTGAAATACGTTAGGAACTTTAATAAGAAATTATAGGACATTTTTTTTGCAATTACACTTCTGTTTAACCAACAAAACTGATATTGCATAAAAATGCACTTTTTTTGTAAAAAAATACTAATTTTTTTTTCACGTTTTTTTTATAGTCATCAGCAATCATCAGTATTATCACCTGTCTTCGTTTCCGAGAGCGTTTCCCATACACCCGATATCTAACTACCCGCCAACCCGCATTGGAGCAGCGTGGCGGGTCTAAGCACTAAATCCCTCTCTCCTATGAGAGAGTAGGCCTGTGCCCAGCAGTGGGACGTTAAAAGGCTGTAATGGTGATGGTGGATATCTAACTAGCGGACCCGGCGGATTTGCGGTTCCCGTTCCCACTCCCTTTTCCAACCTTTACATACCTTCTTTCAAGGAAGTTTGCTATGTAATCTACATGGAGCTGTAGCTATAGATTTCGGAACAATCAGCGCCATCTATCGCGTTTTTGGAAGTCTATATCTATTTAAGTCCCACAGGAACACTTTTCCGGTAAAAATTACCCTGTGTGTTAAGTCAGGGCATAATCTATCTACATTCAAAACAGCCAAATCGATTCAGTAGTTGCGGCGTTAAAGAGTGACAAACACACACACAAATTTTCGCCTATACAACGTTAGTTTTACTTTGCGCAAAAACCGAAACACGTGTCAAATATTTTTACATTAAAAATATTTATACAAAATTTCAAAAAAATATAATGAAAAGTAACGAAGTTATAAGCTTGTTATGTTGCGTCGTTGTCCTCGAAAAAAATGGTCACCGCAAGCCGTCGCCGCAGCGACTTGCGATCGGCGCGAGTTGAATGATCGCCGCTGTGTGCCGACATTGTGTCTCAGCTTGTAGGATTTCAAAATATTTTTGGACAAAAATATAATACTATATAAAAATGGTTGGATTAGATTTTGTTACTGATTCTGAACAAACTACTTTCAGGTTTTGCGTAAAGTAAAACTAACGTTGTATAATGTAATTGTGATTTCTCACCGTAGCCGATGTCCTTGGCGGAGAACACTCTTCCGTAGAGATCGGATATGAGGACGGACGCCATCTCGCAGTGGGAGGGCTTGTGGTCTAACGCTATCTCTACTATCGTCTCACACACCTGCAACAAATAAGTAATAACATACATGTATAGTCTGTTCGTTTTCTTACGGTCGCCTTTTGTGTCTAGCCGCCTCCGCCGCGCGGTGTTTTGCCAAAGACACCGCCGTGACTTCAAAGCATGCCGCGAGGGGTGTACAGGCACAAGGGGTTTTGGCGTTTTATACCTACTCATATTTTTTCATTAAAATTCTCTTTCCTTTTTATATTTTTTTATATTCGTATTTTATTACAATATAACCATAAACATAAAATATAATATTCTCATGAACACGGGTCTTCTCTCAAAATGAGAAGGATTTTAACCATAGTCTACCACACTGGCCAAGTGCGGATTGGCAGACTATTCGGAGATTCTGTTAGAATAGAAAAAAAATTAAAAACAGAAAAAAAGTAATAAAAATAAAAGCAGAATACTAAGAGCACCTGCTCCTGTACCGACACTAAGTTACCGAACGAACTATATCATCATCATTATCAACCCACTAGACTAGCTTCTGCCCGCGGCTTCGCCCGCGTGAATTTCGGTTCCCGTTCCCGCTCCCTTTTCCAACCTTTATACCTACTTTCAAGGAAGTTTGCTATGGTAATCTACCAATAGCTGTTGCTGTAGATTTCGGTTTTTTTTTAATCACGCGGGAACTATGGATTTTCACGGAATAAAAGTAGCATAGAAAGTAGCCTATG
Organism: Melanargia galathea; assembly: GCA_920104075.1. Lineage (NCBI taxonomy): Eukaryota > Metazoa > Arthropoda > Insecta > Lepidoptera > Nymphalidae > Melanargia > Melanargia galathea. The sequence goes on from OV049878.1 coordinate 11,317,605, forward strand.
TGTTAATCCAGGGTATAATCAATCTCCATTCCAAATTTCAGCCAAATCCATCCAGTAGTTTTTGCGTGATTGAGTAACAAACATCCAAACATCCTACTAATATTATAAATGTGAAAGTGTGGATGTTTGGATGTTTAGATGTTTGGATGTTTGTTACTCAATCACGCCGCAACTACTGAACCGATTTGGTTGAAATTTTGAATGGAGATAGGTTATGCCCTGACTTAAAACATAGGTTACTTTTTATCCTGGAAAAATGCACAATTCCCACGGGATTTTGAAAAACCCGAAATCTATAGCTACAGCTATAGGTAGATTACTATAGCGAACTTCCTTGATAGTAGCTATAAAGGTTGGAAAAGGGAGCGGGAAAGGGAACCGGAAATCCATGATTCCTGCGGGATTTGTTTAAAACCGAAATTCACGCGGGCGAAGCCGCGGGCATCCTCTAGTTTATAATATTAGTAGGATCATCGGCCCACTACAGCGCACGGGTCTCGTGTCAGAGTGGGGCGGGATCAGGCCGCAGTCCACCACGCCGGCCGAGTGCGGTGCGGCACACGAACACGCCGCGTCACAACATCACGGACAACTCTCAGGCGTGCAGGGCTCCTCACGATGTTTTTTTACCTTCACCGTTAAAGCGAGTGATATTTAATAGCTTAGAACGCAAATAACTCCGAATAGTTCGAGGTGCGTGCCGGGGATCGAACTCCCCCGAAGGGACCACTAAGCTATCACCTCTTACGACATTATACAATATCCATCACCACTACAGCCTTTTTACGTCCCACTGCTAGGCACAGGCCTCCTCTCATTGGAGACGGATTTAGAGCTTATACCCGCCACGCTGCTCCAATGCGGGTTGGCGGGCTTTAACGACTATTGTCACATGATAGTGATAATAACCGGGACCGACTGCTTAACGTGGGATGAGACACCGCCAACTAGCAACTCCGGGCTGGCACTGAGAATTTCTTGACAGAAAAACCCAATACCCAACAATAATTCGGCCGACCCGGGAATCGAACCCGGGACCTCGTGATCTTCAGTCGAATATGCTAACCGCTAGACCTAAGAGGCAGGCATTATACGATATGTTATATAACAATTGACCAGGATAGTATAAGTTGGTAGGAGGTCACTCACCACATGACTCCTCGTGGCAGTGAGGAACTCTAAGAAGTCCTCCGCCGCGGCGTTTGTGTCTCCGTGCTCGAAGTACTCCAGTATCACAGGTTCTGACTTACGCTGGAACAAGAGAATATAAGAGTTACACTAGAAAGACTCTTTATAACTTATGTTACCCTGGTACTATCTTCACTATGGGATGCGACTTTTGGAACAAGAGAAAATAAGGGCTCCTTATAACTTATGTTACCTGGTACTATCTTCACTATGGGATGCGACTTTTGGAACAAGAGAAAATAAGGGCTCCTTATGACTTATGTTACCCTGGTACTATCCACGCGCGTTCACTATGGGATGCGACTTTCGGAAACGTCCGCCCGACATCCGTAGCGTCGGCAAACTCGCGTCTGTACTCACGATTATTTTTTTAACAAATAATGTGGGAAATGCAACCATTTCAAAGGGATCAGGCAGATTTTTCGATGAAAGCTCCCAGGCGGCCTTAACCTTTCCGACATTTTCAACAATTAATTATCGTCATATTTCAACCAATTTACACAAAACCCTAACACATTGTGGCCAATTCTGTTGTACACAATCTCTAAATCTATACTAATAAATAAAATTGAAGTGTCTGTCTGTAATATCGAAATAACTACCTCATATTAAGCTCATATGGTTATTTGAACGATACCATAACCGAATCACACGTTTTTAAAATTTTTGTCTGTCTGTCTGTCTGTCTGTCTGTCTGTCTGTTTGAACGGGCTAATCTTTGGAACGGCTGAACCGATTTTGACGGGACTTTCACATACAAGTAGAGAATTAACCAGGGAGTAACATAGGCTACTTTTTTAACCGACTTTCAAAAAAGGAGGTGTTGTATTTTTCTACCTATGTACACCGATATCTCCGAGATTTCTGAACCAATTTGCGTAATTTTTTTTTTAATCGATAGAGAAACATTGCGACACTGTCCTACAAAAAATTTGGATTCCAGCTCCTCAATCCTGATGCTGTAGGGGATCTGATCCCCAACACTAATGGGATTTAGGCACTGTCGGTTATTTAAATTGATATTGGGGATACCAATTAAAGACTTTATTGTTGAATGACCTCGAGTAGGTACATGTCCAACTCCTCAACCCTGATGCTGTAAGGAATTGCATTCCGAAATCGTAAGGATCCCACGGAATTTTTCCGTTTTGTGGACGGGTTACTACTTACTACAGATAGGCTACGTTTTGTTCTGGAAAATCAAAGTTCCCACGAGATTTTTACAAACCACACGGGCGAAGCCGTGGGCATCATCTAGTCTAAACTAAATTGACAGGTTTAAAAATAGTGCTATCCCCTTCAGCAGGGAGGATTGTGAAAGAGACAGGAATATATTTAGACCTGTCATTTTAGTTTAGACTAGATGATGCCCACGGCTTCGCCCGTGTGTATTTAGGTTTGTAAAAATCTCGTGGGAACTTTGATTTTCCAGAACAAAAAGTAGCCTATCTGTAGTAAGTAGTAACCCGTCCACAAAACGGAAAAATTCCGTGGGATCCTTACGATTTCGGAATGCAATTCCTTACAGCATCAGGATTGAGGAGTTGGACATGTACCTACTCGAGGTCATTCAACAATAAAGTCTTTAATTGGTATCCCCAATATCAATTTAAATAACCAACAGTGCCTAAATCCCATTAGTTTTGGGGATCAGATTCCCTACAGCATCAGGATTGAGGAGTTGGAATCCAAATTTTTTGTAGGACAGTGTCGCAATGTTTCTCTATCGATTAAAAAAAAATTACGCAAATCGGTTCAGAAATCTCGGAGATATCGGTGTACATAGGTAGAAAAACACAACTCCTTTTTTGAAAGTCGGTTAAAAAAGTAGCCTATGTCACTCCCTGGTTAATTCTCTACTTGTATGTGAAAGTCCCGTCAAAATCGGTTCAGCCGTTCCAAAGATTAGCCCGTTCAAACAGACAGACAGACAGACAGACAGACAGACAGACAAAAATTTTAAAAACGTGTGATTCGGTTATAGTATCGTTCAAATAACCATATGAGCTTAATATGAGGTAGTTATTTCGATATTACAGACAGACACTTCAATTTTATTTATTAGTATAGATTTAGAGATTGTGTACAACAGAATCGACCACATTATACACCTAAACCTTCCTCGTGAATCAGTCTGTCTATTGGTGAGAACCCTATGAAAATCCGTTCAGTAGTTTTTGAGTTTATCGCGAACAGACAGAAAGACAGATGCGGCGGGGGACTTTTGTTTTTAACCCCCGACGCAAAAACGACGGGGTGTTATAAGTTTGACGTGTCTGTCTGTGTCTGTGTGTGTGTGTCTGTCTGTCCCCTGTGGCGCTCAAACGGGTGGACTGATTTGAATGCGGTTTTTTTTGTTTGAAAGGTGAATTAATCGAGAGTGTTGTTAGCTATGTTTGATGAAAATCGATCCAAGATGGCCGCCCCTACCAAATGGCGGATTAAATATTTTTTCACAACTCCCTTAATATGGGTATCAAATGAAAGGGCTTGACTAGTAGAATAGCACTATGCAAATCCAAGATGGCCGACGCCACAAAATGGCGAATGTCGGGGGTTTTTTAAATTTTTAATTTACACTTGTATAATAATGATGTAGTGATAGTGATAAGTGGTGGTACGCATACCTTAAACCTTCGTATGGTCTCTCTAAGCAGGTTTTATTCAATAACTTTCAAAGTTTCAAGTTCGATTCAAAAATTGCCAAGTTTCGAAAGGCTTCTGTCTGTCGCAACGCCTTGACTCGGTTTCGGCTGTAATATTGTTCATATCACATGAGTCGATATCCCTACAGAGAGGAAGCTTCATACAAGCGGCCCACTGTAGGTACACTCACAGATATAACCCCCGTCACGTAAGTCGAGCGCTGACCTTCAAGTGCGCGCAGCGTCGTACGAGTGAGTGGGATACAATACGATTGGAGAGCCAATCAGCGCTTACGAGAAATCCGCGAGAGCTAATCAGTGCTTACGAACGATCCCCACGCCCTCCCCGCGACCCCCTCACACTCCGAGATACCTCATTTTCGACTTCTGCGCATTGAAGGTCACCGGTCGACTTATTTTACGGCACTTATAGCGCACGTTTGACATACAACTGAGCCGGTTGGCATCAGACGCAGAGCGTCCATGAACTGTTGGGGAGAGCTCATGTGTGAGTGTACCTACAGCGGGCCGCTTGTATGAAGCTTCCTCTCTGTAGGGATATGTCTACTCATGTGATACAACCACAGAACTCTGAATAATAGGCACTTAGAAGTGTGGTGTACGCGTGACGTTGTCGCCGCGCTGTAGGCAAGGACGTCGACAGTGCAAAGATGTGTGAGGTAAGCGAACGATGCGATGCATTTGCAACCTTAACGCGCTAATCCTACGGCTTAATTCTGTCTGCACAGCATTGAGCGTAAGTGTTTGCGTGATTTCGTAGAACTATGTTTGTCTATGTAGTAGGGCGGCGACATGCGTTCTGTATGCTTAGTCCCACTTCGGAGCTCTCCAAAACTTTATAGTATACTATTGATCGAATCACAATGACTTCAGAGTAAAATGGACCTAAAATGTCTAATAATATTAAGGTTTGAGTTCGCCAATACATTCAGCATTCGAAAACAGCCAGCGCCCCAAGTAGAAATGTTGTAAAATAAATATTCGAACTATTAAATTACGACTTTAAAATAAGAACCTTTGGGTTCATTTTGCTCTGTGTGCTTAGTCTAAAGCGGAGCACTCGAAAACGAACTCGAAAACTATTGATCGATTTCAGAGTAAAATAGACCTAAAATGGCTTGTATTAAGGACCGGCACACCTAAATCGGGTTAAACAAGGTCCAGCATTTTAAGTTTTTACAATAGTAAATATTTAAATTTCTAAAAATAATAAATACTATGCACTACTCTATAAAATGAAGTATAAGATCATTAAAAAAAATAGTCATAAAGTCTTATATTTATAATAGAAAAAAAATCGAGAAATGCATAGAAAACTTTAAAATAGCGTTGCCGCGTTTGAAGTCTCCTGAATTAGTTTGAGACATAAAAACAACAAAAATTGTCTTAAATTAACGGTAAAAGACCAACGAACACGATAAATAAATTTGTTTTTCAATACAACTTTAAGTTTTTTTGCAATTCGGTAGCAAACATACCACATTTTTATCCACGATTTCTTCATACAAATTACTATGGCGCGCACCGCTGCAAAATTCAACCTATATATTCCCGGAACGCGAAGCTTGCGTTTCAATCGCCCGCGGGCTGTCAAGGTGGAAGGTGCGCTCGTCGCTTCAAAAATCCTGTCGCGATCTCTGCTCGTGTACAAACACAAAAACTCACTGGAGCGGTACCATTGGACAAAAGCAGGTGACTAAATACCTACCATGACGAGAAGCTTCATACAAGAGCTCCGCTGTGAGGGGCTGCTACCTACGTAGTTCGCGCGAGATTATAATATTTTTCTATAAATTAGGATTTTTTAAATCTTTATTTAGTTAACTTCAGTAAATGATAAAATTAAAAAAATATAAAATATGCCAAATTCTTGCAATTTTATTCTTAATTCTTGCCAAAATAATAAAAAAAAATCTTTTTTTTTTTCCTGTCAACCCCATAATTTTTGAACTCTAACTTTCGTTATATCTGTATAATTATTTAGTCAGTCGTCATCATTTCATCAACCATTATTTTTGAAAGCTTTTATCGCCGAAACTATGACTCATAGCCCGACGTGATAAACTCTTATAAATCGATGAACGCCGGCTGCACGTACGAAAAAGCATGACACTTGAGCCGAGCATGCAAGCGAGAGCGCGGAACAAGCGATAGAGAGGCATGATCTTCCTAAGTGTTTGGTTTCATCAATGTTTTCTCATTATGTTGTCACGTAAAATTATCTTCCGAAAACCGATTTTTCAGACAACCAATTTTTTTTTGTGATGTTTGTATGATCGCGTGGTCAGATTTTTGAAAGCTTTTACTTCCGAAACCATGATCTATAGGTCCCTTAATGTTACTCAACCTTCTTTTTTTCGTGATGTCTATATTGCTCACATGGTTAGATTTTTAAAGGCTTATATCTCCGAAACTATAGGGTGCAGCCCCATGTTGTTGGTACTCAAACTTCTTATTTTTAGGATGTCTATGTGCTCACATGGTCAGATTTTAAATTTGTCACATTTAAACTGGTCATATTTTAAATTGGTCATATTTTAAAAGCTTATATCTCCGAAACTGTAGGGTGCAGCCCCATGTTGTTGGTACTCAAACTTCTTATTTTCACGATGTCTATGTGCTCACGTAGTCAGATTTTTAAAAGCTTATATCTCCGAAACTATAGGGTGCAGCCCCATGTTGTTGGTACTCAAACTTCTTATTTTCGCAATATCTATGTGCTCACGTAGTCAGATTTTTAAAAGCTTATATCTCCGAAACTATAGGGTGCAGCCCCATGTTGTTGGTACTCAAACTTCTTATTTTCATGATGTCTATGTGCTCACGTAGTCAGATTTTTAAAAGCTTATATCTCCGAAACTATAGGGTGCAGCCCCATGTTGTTGGTACTCAAACTTCTTATTTTCATGATGTCTATGTGCTCACGTAGTCAGATTTTTAAAAGCTTATATCTCCGAAACTATAGGGTCCAGCCCCATGTTGTTGGTACTCAAACTTCTTATTTTCGCAATATCTATGTGCTCACGTAGTCAGATTTTTAAAAGCTTATATCTCCGAAACTATAGGGTGCAGCCCCATGTTGTTGGTACTCAAACTTCTTATTTTCATGATGTCTATGTGCTCACGTAGTCAGATTTTTAAAAGCTTATATCTCTGAAACTATAGGGTGCAGCCCCATGTTGTTGGTACTCAAACTTCTTATTTTCGCAATATCTATGTGCTCACGTAGTCAGATTTTTAAAAGGTTGTATCTCCGAAACTATAGGGTGCAGCCCCATGTTGTTGGTACTCAAACTTCTTATTTTCATGATGTCTATGTGCTCACGTAGTCAGATTTTTAAAAGCTTATATCTCCGAAACTATAGGGTGCAGCCCCATGTTGTTGGTACTCAAACTTCTTAATTTCGCAATATCTATGTGCTCACGTAGTCAGATTTTTAAAAGCTTATATCTCCGAAACTATAGGGTGCAGCCCCATGTTGTTGGTACTCAAACTTCTTATTTTCGCAATATCTATGTGCTCACGTAGTCAGATTTTTAAAAGCTTATATCTCCGAAACTATGGGGTGCAGACCCATGTTGTTGGTACTCAATCTTTTTATTTTCGTGATGTCTGTATGATCGCGTGGTCAGTCGTTATCAATCATTATTTTTGAAAGCTTTTATCTCCAAAACTATGGTCCACAACCCCATGTTGCTTGAAAGTACTTGATACTCAATCTTTAAATACGTGGAATTATGATGCAGTGTCGAAGAAGCTAGTACTCATAAAAGGCAAAGGCTACCTATAAAATTTCCACTTTAAAAATAAATAAAGATCTGAATTTCATTTACTAAACCATACCTAAATGGCCTAAAGAAATACCTATTTACCTAATACCTAAACCCATAGAAAAAATAGATAGGTTAGAAATAAATAGGTTAATAATAATAATATTAATATTTTGTACACGGACGTGAGAGTAAGATACATAAAAAATAATATTAATAACTCAGTAAAGTAGTAGTAGCTGTTATTTTATTACACGGTAGGTATAATATCGACAAACATCTCGATAATGAGATAGCTAAGTATGTCTAGGTGAGGAACTCGCTCGCACATCGCCTGCCGTGAATCGAGTGCGCGCACCCGTAGTACCACTGCTGAATGTATCTATGTGTGCGTGCGCCGACGGTGGCTCTGTGTGTAGCGTTATATGCCTAGTTTTGACTACGCGCTCAAAGTATGCCGGCCCTTAAGGTTTGAGTTCGCCAATACATTCAGCATTCGAACAATGCTGAATGTATTGGCGAACTCAAACCTTAATACAAGACATTTTAGGTCTATTTTACTCTGAAATCGATCAATAGTTTTCGAGTTCGTTTTCGAGTGCTCCGCTTTAGACTAAGCACACTGAGTGCTTAGTCTAAGATCGGAGCACTCGAAAACGAACTCGAAAACTATTGATCGATTTCAGAGTAAAATAGAACTAAAATGGCTTGCATTAAGGTTTGAGTTCGCCAATACATTCAGCATTCGAACACAACGAGCGCCCCAAGCAGAAATGTTGTAAAATACATATTCGAACTATGGAATTACGACTTTAAAATACGAGTATTTGAGTTCATTTTGCTCTGAATTCACTTGTGATTCGATCAATAGTTTTCGAGTTCGTTTTCGAGTGCTCCGATCTTAGACTAAGCACACTGAAGTCATTTGTGATTCGATCAATAGTATACTACAAAGTTTTGGAGCGCTCTATAGTGAGACTAGCATACTGTATAGTTTTAAGTCGTACACACCACTCCCGTGGATACAACTGAGCCGGTGGCGTCAGACGTGCGCTATGTGTGAGTGTATAACTCCCGGCACGTAAGTATAGCGCTGACCTTCAAGTGCGCGCAGCATCGTGCGAGTGAGCGGGACACAGTACGATTATAGAGCCAATCAGCGCTTACGAGAAATCCGCGAGAGCTAATCAGTGGTTACGAACGATCCCCACGGAGGTATCTCCGTGACCCCCTCACACCCGGAGATACCTCATTTTCGACTTCTTGCGCATTGAAGGTCAACGCAACTTATTTGCAGTGACTTGTACCTATAACGGGCCGCTTGTATGAAGCTTACTCTCTGTAGGGATATCTACTCATGTGTTCATATGTCAGTCCGTACAACGCAATCGTACGTGATACTCATGATCAATGCAACACGCATTTTTCCCGCGACTAGGTTGCGTGTAATAATTATGTTTTTTTTTTGTAATTTCCAATTATTATATTGGCATTTGAGTTCTGTTTTTTTATTACTGGAAACCCGAACCCATGTCAAAGCTAGAGCTACGTCCATGGAGTGTACCTACAGCGGGTCGCTTGTATGAAGCTTCCTCTCTGTAGGGATATCTACTCATGTGTTCATATGTCGGTCCGTACAACGCAATCGTACGTGATACCAGGCCTGTGTCACTCCGCGTGTAGGTATTAAAAACATACCTACAGGCGGCGGCCGTTTCGATAAGGCCAATCTAGTAGGCTGCCACAAGCGAAGAAAGACGCACGCGCGCGCGCTATTTGTTCGACCACGTTCAACTTTCTCGATAGTTGCAAGATGGACACAAAACGAAAAAAAGCAAAAAGATACTGTGCAGTAATTAATTAATTACGTATGTTTAAATACGGATCGTGATCGAAATTTAACTTTTTTTTTGTTGCCTAAAGACGCTGACAGGTAAAATCTACTTTGATTGGATTACAATGTTCCTATTTGAAATGAAATTAATTCAAACTATACAAACCCTTTCTCCCCTTGTTGAACAAAGTACTATTCCGATACCCTAAAAGTATTTAAAAGTACAATAAAAAGACATTTTAGTCGTTTCATTCGAGTTGCATTTCATTTGTCGTATTCATTTACGAACTTAGACTAAGAGCCCAACGCAAAATATTTACGGTGATACTAGATGGCGTAAGTAGTTTCTCGAAGTAAACAACCCTAGAGTCCGCGGATCATTCAAACGTATAACCACGTATAACCTATTATGAACCGTAAACCAGTGAATAACCTATTATGAACCGTAAACCAGTGAATTAAGGCACATATTCCCTCAAAAAAAAAATTGTAGGTACGTAAATGAACACGTGCTCGACTGGAACACGAGCTAAATTAAATCATATTGTTTATCAAATTGAGTACATATTTCTTTAAAAACCATTGCGAAGTAAGGCTTCTGTACCTTTAGGTACTAGTTATTATTCTGTGGTGATACTCATGATCAATGCAACACGCATAGGTCATTGACTATGGAAATTACGAACAATGCATATTTGAAGGTAATGAAGGTACCAAACGGATTGAAAACAAAGAGGTAAAGTTTGAATAGGTTTTTTTTTAAATAGAAATAACGGGCAACCGAGCAAGCGGGTCACCTGCAGGGCGATTCAGAACACTTCGATTCGGTTCCGGTTTCGACAACTACTCTGTCGATACGGTTATTCTGAATTGAAAATACATCTTATCGTACGATAACTTACCGAATCGATCGATAATTACGTTATCGAAGTGTTCTGAATTACTTATCGTACGATAAAGATGTATTTTCAATTCAGAATAACCGTATCGACAGGGTAGTTGTCGAAACCGGAACCGAATCGAAGTGTTCTGAATCGCCCTGCAGATGTGAAGTGATTACAGCCGCCCATGAACATTAGCAGCACCTGAGGAACCACTAATGCGTCACCGGCTCTTGAGGAAGGGGACTGGCTGTTCAGCTCGCTGCCGGAACACACGGATGCTTTGCGGCAGATTACGGCTGAAGTGTGGTCGCTAGCCACACTGTGGCGGATTCGGGGTACAATCCTACCACAAAGCGGTGATACCATCCAGATTACGTTGTGTGGTATCAGGCACAACGACCCGTAGAGGGGACTGAGAGCGTCAGGGCCTCGTTAGCATACTGGCAGGGTGCACCGCGCGCAGGTGAGGTCGACTTTGGCCACATAGGTGGAATTTGGGCCACTTACACCCCTAACTTGTGTATAACAGATGTGGGTGGTCTTCCAACGCTGCATTTCTCGGTGCGAGGTCGCAATTCGAACCACTTGGGAGCGCATTCATACGTGTAGCGCTGAATGGCCACCCTATTTACTCTGTATCCCTGATGTGTTATTCAGTAGGAAAGTAGTAAGAAGTGTTTCGCTTTACGATATTTCGTATGTTTGACGAGCTGCATCTGTTTTAAGGTTAGTACGAGTTTGCAAATGGCGACAACGCTGATAGATTTCGAGTATCGAAACGAAACACGCAAACGTCGAAATAAAATAGACTTAAATTGCCATGTTTTAAGTCTCAAGTTCGTCTTTACATCTACAGCTAACGCCACAAGCGGAAACTTTGCGGAACAAAAGTATATATGTATGTACCTACTTAGTACTGAGAGAACGTCTAACAAGGGTATTTTTAGCTCCATTTTGCTCTGACGTTAACATTATCGAGATGTCGAAATTCATACTAAACGTACAGTGGGGTTATACCGAATTTGGACATTGCGACAACATTGATCGAATTGGAGTATCAAAAAAGTTAAATGGAGCTAAACTGGCTCGTTTAAGGGTTTTAGTTCGTCCATACATCTACAGGCAGCGCCCCAAGCAAGAAATTTCGTAAAATAAAAATTGGAAGTACTGAATTTAAAATAAAAGACTTATAGAATAGAAGACTTTAAAATAAAAGGCTTTGGGTCCATTTTGATATTGCAGTTTCGATATTCGAAATCTAGCAGCGTTTTCGAGGTGTGCAAACTCGGCATAACCATACAGTTCTGTGTCGGTCGTTGAACTGCATCCGTGAAGAGATCACGCGTTGTCATGAACTGAAGCGATTTTATTAGTTTTTTAAATTCTTAATTTTTAGTTGAAATAAATATTTCAACTTAATTTTAAATATTTATTTCAATTTAATTTATTCAGATATTTTATTGGCTTACATTTGTAAGCAATATATTTTGTATATTATTTGTTTGGAAGTCCTAATAGAGTCGTAATAAAAAAAGATATGTGAATATATTATATACATATTGCGGTTTCTAATAATCCTAATTAATATTATAAATGCGCTAGTTTCCGCTCACGCTTATGCCACTGTGACCCAATGCTTATCCTCTCGAGTTTTTATGTCACAGTGTCGCAACTAGGAACGCGACATCATGTGATAATATTTCACATAGTGACCGATTCCTCCCTACTCACTGTCCCACCGGTGGGCACACGTCCCCACTCTTGTAGGGAGGGATTTAGGGCTTGCACTCGCCGCGCCGCTCCGATGCGGGTTGGCGGGCTTTAACGACTATCGTCACATGATAGTGATAATAACAATATAAATAAAAGTTTATCTGAATAAAAAATATGTCTATTCTATTCGGCTTTGCTTCAGCTGTCCACAAGATAGTTAAGCTACTTCTTGTAACAATTTTGTTTTGAAAAGAGCAACTGCTGAGTTTCTTGACGGCTCTTCTCAGCAGAATCAGCATTCCGAACCGGTGGTAGATTCATGACATAAGAGCCACACGTTGGCCTACGTGAAATAAATGATTTTGAATTTTGAACAGGGACCGACTGCTTAGCGTACTCTCCGAGGCACGGGGGTGAAACACCGCCAACCAACTCCGGACTGGCACTGAGAAATTCTTGACAGAAAAACCGAATACCTAACAATTTTTTTGCCCGACCCGGGAATCGAACCCGGGACCTCGTGATCTGCAGTCGAATATGCTAACCACTAGACCAACGGGAGCGAAACACCGCCGACTACCGACTCCGGACTGGCGCTGAGAATTACTCAACTTATTGTTATAAACTTAGAAAAACCTATAGCAATGTTTAGGCTCAACCCGTGAATCAAACCCGGGACATCGGGACCAATGCGTTAGTAGTAGTATAGTCCGTTCGGTAACATAGTGTCGGTACAGGCGCAGGTGGTCTTAGTATTCTGCTTTTTTTTTTATTATTTTTTTAATTTTTGACTGTTTGTAATTTTTTTTCTATTCTAACAGAATCTCCGAATAGTCTGCCAATCTGCACTTGGCCAGCGTGGTAGACTATGGTTAAAATCCTTCTCATTTTCAGAGAAGACCCGTGTTCATGATAATATTATATTTTACTAGTGGACCCGGCAGACTTCGTCCTGCCCAGTGACATACCTACATCGGCGCCACCTACTGAGACCCGGTAGGTTAGCTGTACGGGATTTTTAAAAACCAATATATATCCACGCGAACGAAGTCGCGGGTGTCCGCTTGTATTGTAATAAAATACGAATATAAAAAAGGAAAGAGAATTTTAATAAAAAAATATGAGTAGGTAGACTTCGATGTAGAACGCCAAAATTACTTGTGCCTGTACATCCCGGCATGTTTTGAAGTCACCGGCGGTGCCTTTGGCAAAACGCCGCGCGGCGGAAGTGGCGCGACACAAAGGTGACCGTAAGAAAACGAACAGACTTTATAGTATGGTGCCTAACTCGTAGTACCTGACCTAGTGCAACCTTTATACGGGTCACTGGCGAGCTTCCAAGTCGCGGAGATATTTCGACACGCTCATTAGCCCAGTGTATATAAGTCTAGGTATAGTACATTATGTCTTTACACAACCAACTGTGTAAATAAACACCGCGCCATAATCAGTGGTAACAAGGGCGTCGCCAGGTAGGGGCAGAGATTTGAAAAAATATAAATATGCTATAGTTTGAAAAGAAAATTCTAATTTTTTAATATGTATTTAGGACCACTACCAGTAGTCTCCAGTTTTGCAGTTTCGAAAGACATATCTGCTAACTTTGCAGCACTTGAAAAACCACGAAATTTTTTCACTCTTTTGTTTTTTTTTTCTATATAACTAAATCCTAAACTATGTGTTTTTCAGAAAAATAATTTTTGTACGTTTTTAAAGTAGACTAAAATTGCTACTATTTAAAACCAGAAACAACTATGTAAATTCAATATTTACTGAGATATTATATAGCTCCAAAAATTGACAATTATTTTCAAAAAAGTGTTTAAGATTTGTTCAATTTTAAACCCCGATATCGGGGAATATACTCATTTGACGGGTAAAGTATAATGCAATGTTGTAGTAAATATAATTAGCTTTAAACATAAAAAACGTCTGTAATTTAATTATAGTTTACTTACAAATCCTAAAAATAAAAAAAAATGGGAATATTACATTTTTCGTTTTAGTTTGTTTGAAGGTACTTAGTTTGAAAGGGAAAACCATGTAGGTACATCCACAAGAAATATAGATAGGTACATTTAAACTATTATTATAGTATTTATAATGTTATTTATGAAAAAAGTATTTATTTATATTTTTACAAAAATAATTTTCTTAAAAACGCATAGTTTAAGACTTATATAGAAAAAAATAAAAAAAGTGAAAAAATTACGTGGTTTTTCGAGTGCTGCAAAATTAGCACAAGTCTTTCGAAGTTTCGAAATTGGATTTAGACTACTGGTAGTGGTCCTAACAACATACTAAAAAATCAGAACTAGCCGTTTGATTGCGATTTTAGCGATTTTTTGTGTCTAATATGACTGGCCTATTTTACACTTATACTTACTAATTACTTACACTTTTCGCATACTATAATTTCATCAGCTTGCCCCCCCTTGGCCAGCGGCTGGCGACGCCCTTGAGTGGTAACCTTTAGGCAAACTAGGCACATGCCTAGGGGAGATTACGCCATATGAGACTATTATAACTACTAATTGATAGCGGGCAAAGGAATTTTGGGCTTGGGAATGCTGGGCCGCAGTTAGAATCGCTGTGTACCAGGACATCATAAAACCTTACCACAATCTCCTCCGGGTCGGCCTCCACTATGACCTGCTTGAACTCCACGTCCCCGTTGGTGACCGCTTCCGAGTCATAGTTGGGGTCGTTCGCGTCCTCCACATACTCCTCGAGGAGCTCCGACCCTGGTGCACCCCAGACTCCCTTGCCTCCGGCGCCACCTGCAAAGATTATATAGTAACTAGAGATGGGTCGACTATGCCATTTACCGACTAGCCGACTAATCGGTTTTCAAATTGCCGATTAGTCGGCCGGCGAGGGCTAATGATCGGCATTGCCGACTAGTCGTCCCATCTCTAATAGTAACTTGAAGGTCAGAAAGAAAGGAAGTTGAACATACTACAGACTTACAGGCTTACTACAGAACACGGGTCTCCTCTCAAAGTGAGAAGGGTTTAGGCCGTAGACCACCACGCTGGTTAAGTGCGGATTAATAGACTTCAGACCTTTGAGAACATCACGGAGAACTCTCAGGCGTGCAGGTTTCCTCACGATGTTTTCCTTCACCGTTAAAGCGAGTGATATTTATGAGCTTAAAACGCATAACTCCGAAAAGTTAGAGGTGCGTGCCGGGAATCGAACCTGGTACCCCCGAAATAATGACCGATGTCTTAACCACCTGGCTATAACCCCCGGCACGTAAGTCGACCGGTGACCTTAAAATGCGCGCAGCGTCGTACGAGTGAGCGGGACACAATACGATTGGAGAGCCAATCAGCGCTTACGAGGGATCCGCGAGAGCTAATCAGTGCTTACGAACGATCCCCACGCCCTCCCGGCGACCCCCTCACCACCCGAGACACCTCATTTTCGACTTCTGCGCATTGAAGGTCAACGCTAGACTTATTTGCCGTGACTTGTACTGAGTAGGATTATCTTGAAATCAAAGAGAATCTCACACCATTAATTAAGGCCGTCTCAAAAAATATTTTGTGTGTCAATCATTTAGATATCCTCCCAATTCCAATTTATAATAGGAAATAGTGGCTTCGCACGGGTAGTAATTACCCGCTACTACCCACCGTACATTGTTTTCTCATTATCTCAAACGGATTAGGCAGCGTTTACGATGGAAGCTCCCAGACATTTTCAACAATATTATCACCACTACAGCCTTTTTACGTCCCACTGCTGGGCACAGGCCTCCTCTCTCATAGGAGAGAGCTGAGAGGGATTTAGAGCTTAAACCCGCCACGCTGCTCCAACGCTGCTGTTGGCGGGCTTTAACGACTATTGTCACATGAGAGTGATAATAACCGGGACCGACTGCTTAACGTGCTCTCCGAGGCACGGGGGTGAAACACCGCCAACTACCAACTCCGGGCTGGCACTGAGAATTTCTTGACAAAAAAACCCAATACCTAACAATTATTTGCCCGACCAGGGAATCGAACCCGGGACCTCGTGATCCGCAGTCGAATATCCTAACCACTAGACCAACGAGGCAGTTAACAATATTATCGTCATAGATATTTCAACTTCACGCAAAACCTTAACAAATTATACACCGAAGCCTTCCTCATAAATCACTCTGTGTATTCGTGAAAACCGCATGAATATCCGATCAGCACTTTTGAGTTTATCGCACTCAGACAGACAAACAGACGCGGCGGGGGACTTTATTTTATATGCAGTGATAATCATGAACTCCAGTTGGTCGTTACTGTGATTCACAAACATACTTATTTCAGCATTTATTTTTGTTTTTACATTTGCATAGCATTGACAGGTAACAAGTTCAAGAGGGCATTGAAAAAGGGTTTCTCTTGAAAATGCATTTTATATGAGTAGTAAAAGATTTATTTTTGCAAAATGATGCTGTTATGTTAAAATTCATCATCATCATGATCAACCCATTACCGGCTCACTAAAGAGCACGGGTCTCCTCTCAGAGTGAGAAGGGTTTTTGGCCATAGTCTACCACGCTGGCCAAGCGGATTGGCAGACTTCACACACCGCGTGAGAACGTTATGGAGAACTCTCAGGCATGCAGGTTTCCTCACGATGTTTTCCTTCACCGTTAAAGCAAGTGATATTTAAATACTTAAAACGCACATAACTCCGAAAAGTTAGAGGTGCGTGCCCCGGGATCGAACCCACGACCTCCGATTAGAAGTCGGTCGTCCTAACCACTAGGCTATCACAGCTTGTTAAAATTGTAGATTCATAATAGACCAAGTGGAATCATAGCGGAAGATAATATAAAAATTATGTGCATAATTTAAATATTATATTAGTTTTATTTATTGATATTGTATTCCGACATTAATAATTATTTAATTTTGATTTTGTCTCGGATGCACTATAAATAAAATTTTGTATGTCAGGGTTATTTGATAGATAAGACATAGGTGCCGCATATATTCATATGTATGTCTTATCTTTATTCACAAACAAGCTTCAATTTGAGAAAAATTAAACTATTATGTATAACGAAATAAAGAATAACTGAAAGGGGAAAAGTGTCCATTTATCTTGAAAACTACAATACCGATTTTGATGAAACTTACACTGTTCCCTAAGGTGAAGTAATTACTGTAAGCCAATAAAAAAAAGAATGGTCACAATCCGATTGATAGCTACCGAGAAATGCGCGGACCAACATACATGCACACATTGTATACATGCATACATACAAACATATAACAGCGTCGTACGAGTGAGCGGGACACAGTACGATTGGAGAGCCAATCAACGCTTACGAGGGATCCGCGAGAGCTAATCAGTGCTTACGAACGATCCCCACGCCCTCCCCGCGGCCGCCTCACACCCCGAGATACCTCATTTTCGACTTCTGCGCATTGAAGGTCAACGCTAGACTTATTTGCCGTGACTTGTACATCTATTTTGTTTGGAAGCCCTGATAGACTATCAATTCAGTATGCAGTTCATATATTACATATATACGTGTCGACTGTCGAATTGATAAAACCCCCTTTTTTTGAAGTCGGTTAGTAAATACAATATTTATTTCAATTTAACGTGACCCGCTTCATGTACCAGGACGTCATGAAATCGAAGAGCTTTTATCCACCACTACCACCACTAAAGTCTTTTTTTTCAACGTCCCACCGCTGGGCACAGGCCTCCTTTCTCACAGGAGAGGGATTTAGAGCTTAGACCCGCCACGCAGCTCCAATGCGAGTTGGCGGGCTGTTATCAGTGGTACATAAATATACAGCTTGGAGTCTGGAGAAACAAGTTTACTCCGCGCGGTCAAAGTCGCGGGCATAAGGTAAGATACACAATAATATTATGCTTTATAGTATACTAGCAGATGCCAGCGACTTCGTCCGCTTGGATTCTTATAAATGTCACTTGGGGATGGAATTTCCAAAATTCCTGAAACACGTAATTCTTTATTTTTAACCGACAGTACAAATACCGATTTTCATTGATATAACTTTAAAAATGACGGACTTTCATACAAACTTTCATCCCCCATTTAACCCACTTGGGGGTATTTTTTCCAGAATTTCTTAAACGCGTAACTTACGCGAAACTTTTTAACCGAAAACCTAAATACCAATTTTCTTGGATATAATTTGAAAAATGACAGACTTTCATACAAACTTTCATCCCCTATTTAACCCCCTTAGGGGTGGAATTCGCAATAATCCTTTCTTAGTGTGCACCTACGTCATAGAAAGAAGCTACTGTGAAAATCTCAAGTTTCCAGCTTCGGTGGTTTAGGCTGTGCGTTGATGATCAGTCAGTCAGGACAAGCTTCTTTATATTATTACTAGCGGTCCGCCCCGGCTTCGCACGTGGTACATAATATGTACCACGGGCGAAGCCGGTAGTATATATTATATAGCCTATAGCACTCAAGGATCACGTACATATCCAACGGTGAAAGAATTTTTGAAATCGGTCCAGTAGTTCCTGAGATTAGCGCGTTCAAACAAACAAACTCTTCCGCTTTATTATATTAGTATAGATAGTATAGATAGACTAGCGGACCCGGCAGACGTCGTCCTGCCCGCTATTAGCGCCACCTACGGGGTCCAATTTTTCTACTTAAAAACCTTCCTCTTGAATTACTCTATCTATTAAAAAAAACCGCATCAAAATCCGTTGCGTAGTTTTAAAGATTTAAGCATACATAGGGACATAGGGACAGAGAAAGCGACTTTGTTTTATACTATGTAGTGATATTTTAAGTATTCACAAGCTAAATATACATTAACTGATATGTTAGTACAATACAATAATAATATATAGCAATTGACTCATTGATAAATGATAACAGAGTATACTGTTTATTATGTACATACATACCTATGTACCTATGTACGTGGCCTTAGGTATTTTTGACACAGATAAAAACAATCTTATAATCTGTTTACGAGTTGAAAGGAAGTAATTTCGAATAATAATCTATACTAATAAATAAAATTGAAGTGTCTGTCTGTAATATCGAAAAAACTACCTCATATTAAGCTCATATGGTTATTTGAACGCTACCATAACCGAATCACACATTTTTAAAATTTTTGTCTGTCTGTCTGTCTGTCTGTCTGTCTGTCTGTCTGTCTGTCTGTCTGTCTGTTTGAACGGGCTAATCTTCGGAACGGCTGAACCGATTTTGACGGGACCTTCACATACAAGTAGAGAATTAACCAGGGAGTAACATAGGCTACTTTTTTAACCGACTTTCAAAAAAGGAGGATTGGGGTTTTTCTACCTATGTACACCGATATCTCCGAGATTTCTGAACCGATTTGCGTATTTTTTTTTTTAATCGATAGAAAAACATTGCGACCCTGTTCTATAAAAAATTTGGATTCCAACTCCTCAATCCTGATGCTGTAGGGGACCTAATCCCCAAAACTAATGGGTTTTAGAAACTTTCGGTTATTTAAATTGATATTGGGGGTTCCAATTAAAGACTTTAATCATTGAATGAACTCGAGTAGGTACATATCCAACTCCTCAACCCTGATGCTGTAAGGAATTGTATTCCGAAATCGTGGGGATCCCACGGGATTTTTCCGTTTTGGGGACGGGTTTCTACAGATAAGCTACTTTTTGTTCTGGAAAATCAAAAGTTCCCACGGGATTTTTAAAAACCTAAATCCACACGGGCGAAGCCGTGGGCATCATCTAGTTGAAACTAATTTTTTTACGAAATGTTTAATGATTAACTACCTATAGTCAGGCAGCCCTGGAATTAATTTTTTAGTGATTAGTAACAAGCTGATTTTTCGTGAGTAGGTTTGTTTCGATGAGACGACCAAGTTTTTATCTATGAAAATTCTCGATGGAGGTAGCTACTCGAGTGCGCAGATGTTAAACATTTCAATTCGCTCGGGTGGGACTGGGAACGTTCCACTAAAGTAGGACTATGTAGCCATTTCATTATGCAAGTATTTATTAAGGTGGAGACGCATCTTAAGCGACGGCCGTGTTTTGTCTCATGTATCATGGTTCCATTGTTAGTTTGCAGTAACGTCCTACGCACCGTGCAGTGCGTCGCTTAAGCGTTTCTGCGAAACCTATATTTTCTCACTTGTATCGCCGTGCAGCGCGTCGCTTAAGCGTTTCCGAGAAAATTATGTTTTCTCACTTGTATCACGGTTTCGTAATTCATTGTTACTTTGCAGCAATAACGTACTACCTACGCACCGTGCATCGCGTCGCTTAAGCGTTTCTGAGAAAACTATGTTTTCTCACTTGTATCGCGGTTTGGTAATTCATTAGTTTGCGGCAAACGTCCTACGCACTGTGCAGCGTGTCGCTTAAGCGTTTCTGAGAAAACTATGCTTTCTCACTTGTATCGCGGTTTGGTAATTCATTAAACTAGCGGCACGCTATGATGGCCGGTTTGACACATTACAATAGTGATGTGGAATGTCAATTTATTCTCGAACAAAAAACAATTAAGTTTTGTTTTTGTACCTGATTAAATAGGTTTAATAAAACAAAAATGTATATGTTTATTTAATTTATTTGAACGAACTGAATATTTGAACGAAAATGAATATACATACTTTATATGCACACAAGAAACATATGAATACAAAATATACCAAAAAAGGTGCCACAAAAGGCCATAATTAATCAGATTCGTCCATACTACTATTTTCACTGTCGTCACTGCTATCATCACATACATTAATAATTATATGTTCGTTTTCTATAATATTATCTATTTTCACATCTCTTTCATAATCTTCCCTTATTAATTTAACAGTTCTATTCACAACCTTTTCCCAGTCTCCTTTAGTCACATGTTCACAAGCTTCTTCTAATAATTTTAGCATTTTTTTTGTGGTAAATGGGGGTTCTGTATTGTGTCTTGCAGCATATCCCTTAATTTGAGCCCACACCAACTCAATCGCATTATACTCACAATGGTAAGGCGGTAACCGTATAACTCTGTGCCCATGTTCTAATGCTATTTCGTCAATGACGTATCGGATCTTGGTTGGTTTGTTTTCTTTTAAAAGACGTACTAATTCCGCTTTTAACATATTCATGTTTGCATCTACGCCATTTTTACGAAGCCATGCGACGATATCAGCTTTCTTTTGGGATTGGGCAGGTGGCTTGTCAATTTGCATCGAGTGGTATGGGGCGTTGTCCATAATTATAATAGATGGTTCAGGGAGGCTACACAACATTGAGGTAAACCATTCAGTAAACTTTTCTCCATTCATGTCTTCATGATAGTCTCCAGTGGTTTTTGACGCAAAAGCCATGAGAGAACCTTCGACAAACCCGTTGATGGTTCCGGCGTGACAAATTATAAGTCGCGATCCTTTTCCTACAGGAACTTTGGAAGTAGATGCTGCTGTGTCATCGTTCCAAGAACGGCCTACAGTATGGTTAGCATTAAGCCATGTTTCATCCAAGAACACAACATTTTGCCAATTTTTGATTTCTTTCACTTGCCGTAAAAAAGTATACCTTGCCATCGCTATATCAAATCTTTCCATCAATATTTTGCGTTTGTTACATTTTTTGTATCGAAATCCAATGGTCTTCAAAATCTTCGTTAAAGAACTTTCCCCACCGAAGAATAATCCAGCTTCCTTCAGTGAATGCACCAACTTTTTTCTTGTTGGATACTCCTTCTGTAAATAGTAGCCGTAAACATGTCTTCGGATAGCATCGGCATCAAAGCTATCGATGCCTACGACTGGTTTTGCTCGTTTTCTCTTTTTTGGTGTGTGAAGTTTATTTTCTTCTGTGCCAGTCTCGCCATATTTTTTTTAGTTATCCGTCTAACAGTTCGTTGTCCAATATTAAGCGCATCAGCTACGCGTTCAACCACTGACGTTATAGGTAAAATTGGCCCTCCATTTTGAGCTTCACGATCGAAATAGTTACGAAGGCGTATTACGAACTCACGTGTCTGACTATTTAGAACAGTTCTCTGCGTACGTTCGGTCATATCGACGAAATCCACAACAAAGGGCTTGAACAGAGTCCAAATTAACGAGCAAGGGTCAACAGTAATGCAGTATCAATATTTGAAATCCAAAGCCAGGTCAAAACTATATCACAATCGCATTGCACTGACAGTTTATACTTTTCGAAGCAACGTCAATTCGAAACTGCTTTGTTTTGCATTGAGCATTGACGCGAGTTTGCCGGAGGTAGTAGTTGTGCTAGCCAGCGATCCTATGTGACGATCGTATTAGATTCCATTTTTAAAAATTTATTGATATTTTTTTGCGATTTCAGAGGTTTGTCCACATAGTGAAAATTGTTCATATTCACAAGTACATTCACCCCTTAAATGGTGCAAACTGATTTTTCTACACTTGTATACATTTAAGAAATCAATTTAATAAATAAATTTTGAGTCCTAAACCTAAAACTACATTCGATAAAATTTATGAATCTCTGCACATCACTATCGTCAATAAAGTAATACAATTATTTCCTTCAAAGTCGTTATCAATTAATACGGAACTTCATGAGCGGACAAACGTCAAACCGGCCATCATAGCGTGCCGCTAGAGTAGTTTGCGGCAAACGTCCTACGCACTGTGCAGCGTGTCGCTTAAGCGTTTCTGCGAAATCTACCTACCTAGTACCTACCTTTTGAGTTGAGAGAAAAAAGATAGCATGGCTCAGCTGCCACTGGCCAGCGGTCTTTAGATAACAAAACAAACAACTGCGCAGTTCGCCGCGACGGAATCGGGCGCGACGAAAACAAGATACGTCACTCCCGTTACCAATTTCATTAGCTCTGCAGCAATAAGGCCGGCCACACACGCTCACGCTACTGCTATATGTCAAAAATTAATTAAAAAACATTAAGTACCATTATGGTAACTTATGATAAGTTATGGTACTCTACGGCGTGTCGCGCTAGTGGGTTATAATCCATAACCCACTAGCGCGACACGTCGCGCTCGGCAAGCCGCGGTTTGTCGCGCGCGTTTTTAATTTCCATAAAAACTCTATGCAAACACTTGACGCAAAACCCACTAGCGCGGCACGAAATCGCGTCGCGCTAGTGGGCTTTGCACGTCAGTTATAATATAACCCCCGGCACGTAAGTAGAGCGCTGACCTTCAATGCGCAGAAGTCGAAAATGAGGTATCTCGGGGTGAGCGGGTCGCGGGGAGAGCGTGGGGATCGTTCGTAAGCACTGATTAGCTCTCGCGGATCCCACGTAAGCGCTGATTGGCTCTCCAATCGTATTGTGTCCCGCTCACTCGTACGACGCTGCGCGCACTTGAAGGTCACCGCTCGACTTACGTGCAGGGGGTTATACATAGATTTTAATTAGAAAATACTACGCGACTACTCGCGGCGTGCCACGCGCGTCGTGTCGCGCAAGTGGATTATGGCACTTAGGGCTCTGTTTCGCCTTTTGGATAGAAGTACGCAATCTGAAAAATGTATTTAATAGATTTGCATTTCCCGTGGGAAGATCAATAATTTATTCAGTTATTCAAACAATTTTTTTAATAATTTGTTTGAAAAACTGATTATATTGTAGGAGATAGTCTAATAATAATAAATATTTTATTTGCAAAATTGTGGGTAAATAACATGATATTTAATATCAAGTCCAATCCCTTACACAAGAAATCGCGCCGCTCTAAGAAAGCTCTCTCTCTAAGAAATAGCGCCGCTGCCCCGTACAACTATTCGACTATTCGTTTATTCGTGTAGTCGACTATTCTCCGACTAAAATTCGCCAAAGCAATGTCTTGCTGTCCAACTATAGATTTGTTATCACTACATAGTATAAAACAAAGTCGCTTTCTCTGTCCCTATATCCCTATGTATGCTTAAATCTTTAAAACTACGCAACGGATTTTGATGCGTTTTTTTTAAATAGATAAAGTGATTCAAGAGGAAGGTTTATAAGTAGAAAAATTGGACCCGGTAGGTGGCGCTAATAGCGGGCAGGACGACGTCTGCCGGGTCCGCTAGTAAAATATAAATTAAGGTTAAACACTTGTTGAGTTTTGTTTGTTAAATTATCTCATTAAACTATTTTTGTGGTTATCTTAATGTTTTATTTCATAATGTGACAATGTGACACAGATTTCAGGTATGCATTGAGGACACCTGAAAAAACTCTACTCTTCTTCTGATGCTGTCACACAATAATGTCTTCAATCTGTGAGCACCTTTAGCTGCATATTATATAAGCCACATAATATTTTTCTGTGATAAATAATAATTAATTAAAGCATAACTATCGTTAACGGTTTAACATGATAAGGATTGACAACAAATTATGCTATCACAAGCTTTCCGAATATCCATATTGGTTATTTCTCTTTACCTGACAATGGAACAGGAGGGTTATGAGTTTGTCAGTCTGTATGTATCAATTGACTGTCACTGTGTCAGTGAAGCTGTGATGGCCTAGTGGTTAGGACGACCGACTTCTATTCGGAGGTCGTGGGTTCGATCCCGGGAACGCACCTCTAACTTTTCGGAGTTATGTGCGTTTTAAGTATTTAAATATCACTTGTTTTAACGGTGAAGGAAAACATCGTGAGGAAACCTGCATGCCTGAGAGTTCTCCATAACGTTCTCACGCGGTGTGTGAAGTCTGCCAATCCGCTTGGCCAGCGTGGTAGACTATGGCCAAAACCCTTCTCACTCTGAGAGGAGACCCGTGCTCTGCAGTGAGCCGGTAATGGGTTGATCATGATGATGATGATGATGTATCAATTTCCTTTGTAAATATTCATTAGATTTGGACAAATGAGGAGTCACAGTATTTACCCAATGCAAAAAAAGAAAAATACTAGTGTCCGACCGAAAGTTCGGTTTCGGTTTCGGCCGAGTTTCGGCCAAAAATCAAGTTTCGGCTGCAGTTTCGGTTTCGGCCAAAATTGGCCGAAACTTTTGCCGAAACCGAAACTGATTTCAGAAGTTGTGCACGCTCGCCTAACTTCATTTCTCGCGACAACGCTTTGGCGGATGCTGGCGGCCCTGTTCTGCTGATGTTTGAATTGTCGTGCGCCGTTCGGTTTTTTAGCAACAAAACTTAGTCAGCGCGTTATCGCCCGATACAAACATTCTTTAGAGGTTATGTTTTGATGGAACTGATTACATGTAAGTTTTTGTTTCATTTCTGTACCTGAATAATTTATATACTTAGTTAATTAAATATTGAGTCAGTAACTTTGTTTTGTTGTTATTAACAAATCAAGTCACATGTAAAAAAGAGATTGTAAATGAAAATTTGATAACTGATAAACATTTTACTGTGAGAATTTAATTTGAAAAAAATTTAAAAATATTATTAATATTTTTTTTATATTATATTAAATAAACTAGATGATGCACACGGCTTCGCCCGTGCGGATTTATGTAATTTTAAAAATCCCGTGGGAACGTTTGATTTTCCAGAACAAAAAGTAGCCTATCTGTAGTAACCCATCCCCAAAACGGAAAAATCCCGCGGGTCCCCACAATTTAGGAATGCAATTCCTTACATCATCAGAGTTGAGGAGATGGGTATGTACTCGAGTTCATTCAACGATAAAGTCTTTAATTGGTAGGTACCTACCACCAATATCAATTTCAATAACCGACTGTTTCTAAATCCCATTAGTTTTGGGGGTCAGGTTCCCTACAGCATCAGGATTGAGGAGTTGGAATCCAAATTTTTTATAGGGCAGTGTCGCAAAGTTTCTCTATCGATTAAAAAAATTACGCAGATCGGTTCAGAAATCTTGGAGATGTCGGTGTACATAGGTAGAAAAACACAACTCCTCCTTTTTTGAAAGTCGGTTAAAAAGTAGCCTATGTTACTCCTTGGTTAATCTTCAACTTGTAGCTGAAAGTCCCGTCAAAATCGGTTCAACCGTTCCGAAAATTAGCCCGTTCAAACAGACAGACAGACAGGCAGGCAGACAAACATTTGAAAAACGTGTGATTCAGTTACGGTACAGTTCAAATAACCATATGAGCTTAACATGAGGTAGTTATTTCGAAATTACAGACAGACACTTCAATTTTATTTATTAGTATAGATATAGCTAAAGATGATTACAACAAACTTAATATACTGTGTTTTCATTTCATGTCCTAATTAATGCAGAATAATGGGTAAAATGCACCAAATTTCAGTATTTTAAGATTTTTAAGGAATTTTATTCTTGACCACGTGAGTTTCGGTTTCGGTTTCGGCCGAAATTGAAGCCACGGCCGAATATTCGGTTTCGGTTTCGGCCGGAAAACTAGTTTCAGTCGGACTCTAAAAAATACATACATATTTACAAACTAGATGATGCCCACGGCTTCGCCCGTGTGGATTTAGGTTTTTAAAAATACCGTGGGAACTTTTGATTTTCCAGAACAAAAAGTAGCTTATCTGTAGAAACCCATCCCCAAAACGGAAAAATCCCGTGGGATCCCCACGATTTCGGAATACAATTCCTTACAGCATCAGGGTTGAGGAGTTGGATATGTACCTACTCGAGTTCATTCAACGATAAAGTCTTTAATTGGTACCCCCAATATCAATTTAAATAACCGTAAGTTTCTAAAACCCATTAGTTTTGGGGATTAGGTCCCCTACAGCATCAGGATTGAGGAGTTGCAATCCAAATTTTTTATAGAACAGGGTCGCAATGTTTTTCTATCGATTAAAAAAAAAAATTACGCAAATCGGTTCAGAAATCTCGGAGATATCGGTGTACATAGGTAGAAAAACACAACTCCTCCTTTTTTGAAAGTCGGTTAAAAAAGTAGCCTATGTTACTCCCTGGTTAATTCTCTACTTGTATGTGAAGGTCCCGTCAAAATCGGTTCAGACGTTCCGAAGATTAGCCCGTTCAAACAGACAGACAGACAGACAGACAGACAGACAGACAGACAGACAGACAGACAGACAGACAGACAAAAATTTTAAAAACGTGTGATTCGGTTATGGTATCGTTCAAATAACCATATGAGCTTAATATGAGGTAGTTATTTCGATATTACAGACAGACACTTCAATTTTATTTATTAGTATAGATGAGTAATATTAATAGGGTATGGTATGGGTAAATAATGTATTGGTTCACTGCAAACAAAGAAAGGAAACAAGGTAGACCGTCCAGAAGATGGGTCGATGAGATAAAAGCTGTAGCAGGTGGCACATGGACAAGGCTAGCTAGTGACAGACAAAAATGGGCACAGTTGGAGGAGGCCTTTGTCAAAAAAGGCACACAGAATGAATTCGCCATAGCAAGAGGGAAGAAAAATTGAAGTTAATTTTTTTATTTATTATTAGATACTAACAAATGTACAACTCTCCTGAATAAAGGATATTATTATTAGCGGTCTGCAGCGAAAAGAAAGAGCATTAGATGCATTTAAACTCTGAATGTCACATCTAAGACGAAAGTAAGTTTGACAAAGCCCAGTCTTACTTAGGCTAATTTAGTCCCACTCTACAAGCTAGGCCTCGACTGCATTCTCTCCTGATAGTAAGTGGTGGGAAACGGGCTAACCTGGAAGAGGTTTTTTATTAAATCCATACAGTTTCTACACAGCATCATACTGTTAATCTGAATCTCTTGCAGCACAAAGGCTTTTGCTTTGCCCATAGAGTGGTAACAAGCAATGGCCGAAGCCACCCACAGACCAGCTTATTTTATTTTTATAATCCACCAACACCACCTTTTTTAACGTCCCACTACAGCCTTTTTTAACATCCCACTGCTGGGCAAAGCACAGGCCTCCTCTCATAGGAGAGAGAGATTTAGAGCTTACACCCGCCATGCTGCTCTAATGCGGGATGGCAGGCTTTAACGATTATTATCACATGATACTGATAATAACCGGGACCGACTGCTTAACATGCTCTCTGAGGCACCGGGGTGAAATACCGCCAACTACCAACTCCGGGCTGGCACTGAGTATTCTATATAGCATCATATTGGTAATCTGAATTTCTTGCAGCACAAAGGCTTTTGCTTTGCCCATAGAGTGGTAACTAGCAATGACCGAAGCCACCCACAGACCAGCTTATTTTATTTTTATAATCGTAGATTGTTTATTGTACAGATCATTTCAATTTAAATCATAGCATAATTTTTATTTTATGTGACAAGAATTCGGATGTTTTCATCCAATAAAATATTGGTCTGAGAATGATATCAGACCAGAAAAAGCCAATGTAAACAAGTTTCATCATACAGCAAGTGTGCTTTGAAAAGTTGAAATAATTTATACACAATTTTAAAATGTATAGTTTTAAAGTTTGAAGAAAAATATAATTATGCTTAAGTATTTCTCCAAGGTGAGCATTTATTTACACAGAAACATTTTTAATTAAGTATATTTTTGCATCAGACTGTATTTATCTTGTACATTGTTGTAATGGACGCTAACAAAGTTAATTAAACGTCAATTTTATAATTACTTTGTCGATTCAGTTTATTAGAGAATCAATAACATCTGTGGTTAGGACAAAACAGGCTCAAAATAGCCTTGTACATACATCGAAAGTTGTTTACAAGCGGCCGATTACGTAACATGTCATTCAACTATCGTACTATAGGGCGATTAGGTGTTGATTAGCGACCTACGGTAATCGACACTAAAAAAGACCTTAGTACTTCTCTCGCAAACTGCGCAAAAACATATTGTGACCTTGAAAATGCCGCAACCTATATCCCAACCAATGTACGTACATAGCACACCAAAATATTGCCATTCCGCCTCGCCGGCTGCGTAGTATACAAAAACTTGAGTAAATACCACCAAAATGCACCTGTATTCACACTGTATCGCCGTTCTGGAACGTTCCATATCTTTTTTCACTCATATTCATGCTTTAAACTATTTTTATGCGAGCCCTTACCTTTCTTAGGCAGACCCCTGCCGTGTCCGTTCCGGGGCCGACGGCTGTTTTTCCAGCTACGGTACTTCGGTAATGGGGCGCTGACGGGCACAGCGGCTTCCTTGCTGTTGCTGCGCGCGTATTTCTTGCTCTTGCGGCGTATTTTCTCCGTTTGCGGGGCGCCCGCGTTCCCGGCTCCGTCGACCTCGACTTGTTTTTCGTCCGCCGCCACGTTTTCAGAGTCCGATGCAACGCGATCCACTTCCATTGTTGCGATCACAGCCGGCTCCGGACGGGACTAGGGGGTCTAAATGCGAGCTAAACGAACTCCTGGACAAATCCACAAGAATTCCAATGCTTTAACAATCGCAAGTAGAACACATAAAGATGGATGAACTATATGCGAACGAATTTGTGTACGACATACAGTAGATAGTGCGGCGTATTTGTTTTGAATTGAGAGCTCTTTGATGTGAAGTTAGCACAATAACATGAACAACGTGAACAACAACTGTGTCATAGTCAATGCTGCCCACAGACCAATAACAATGCTGCCAACATGATTATTTTTTACGTTTTTTTTTCATGTTTTTTTTTAAATCAACTAATTTGACAGGTTAAATAGATTATTGATTATAATTGACAGGTCATAAATACCGTTAAAAGTGGTAACGTTAACTTCGTTTTTTTATTGAATAATATCGTGGCTGTTACACCTAGCTGGTTAAAAAATGTGGCCAATTCTGGTGTACACAATCTCTAAACTTAAACTAAATTGACAGGTTTAAAAATAGTGTTATCCTTTTCTGCAGGGAGCATTGTGAAAGAGATAGCAATAGATTTAGACCTGTCATTTTAGTTTAGATTTAGAGATTGTGTACAACAGAATTAACCATTGTGGCTAATTCTGTTGTACACAATCTCTAAACCTAAACTAAATTGACAGGTTTAAAAATAGTGCTATCCCCTTCAGCAAGGAGGATTGTGAAAGAGACAGGAATATATTTAGACCTGTCATTTTAGTTTAGATTTAGAGATTGTGTACAATGGAATCGGCCACACTGTCTAGGTAATATTATACCATACCATATAACAATGACATACGGTTCAAAATACAGCTTAATATAGTCCAAACCACCATGAGACAAAAATATGTACTTGCAATGAGACTTGCGAGTTGCGACCATTCACCATTGCAATTAATAGTTAATACATATACAATAATACGACCCTGGTTATCAATAATTTTGTGTTTAGTTAGGGTCAAAAAGACTAGAACCCAGAGCCTTAAAGCCAATATAAAAAAAATTATATTTGGTTTTTATTTTTTTCACATTTTTTTAAGTTTGTTGTTGTTGTCATTGACTGTCATAAATCATAATTGTCAATTTGTCATTGTTTTGACAGCAGTTTTTTGAATATTAATTTTGCGGTGCATAATCACTGTTTAAAAATAATGAAAAACCAATCAGAAAATGATTTTAAAGCAAAGTTCCGGTTATTGAACTCTCAAGAGAATTCGGAAGAGATCATTTGGTCATGCAGCGATTCTAGTGATAACGAAAACGCGAACCAACACGAAAACCTTGGGAAAACTATTCAAGCCGTAAACAGGAAGAGGAAACGTGTAAAAACAAGAAAAAAGGCGTTGAAAAACATCTCGAACCTAAACATAACGTTTATTGAAGCGCCTGAAGAGCATAAAAGTGTCGAAAGATCAGTAGATTTACAAAAAAATACTTCGTCCCCCTTAGTGACGGATTCTCAACATTTCGCCACTATAAATAACAAAAAGGTATTATCCTCACCTATATTGTCTTGCGACGGTAAAAATTCTAGGTTTAATCAATTGAGAATAGATAAAAATCCCGCACAACTTATGAACTCAGCTGAGATCTCGGCTAATGTACGGAAGAAACTGTTTAGCAACAACAATAATCTTGAAAATAAATTGACAATCAGAGGAAATTATAGAAGTACATCACCAGTATTGATTTGTAGCCGAATTAATAAAAGATCAAGACTAAGTACCTCTAAATCACATAACTATATTGTGAGCAATCATTGTAAACCTTGTGATAACTACAGTAAACATATTGATCATGAAATCATCAAATCCAACAATAATGATCAAGAAATTAAAGTGAATAGTGAAAACATTGATCTAATTAAAAGTATACAAGGGAAAAAACAAATAAGAGTTCAAACAGGCGAAGAAAATTCAAATGATGCAAAATCTGCAAAATATGAAATAATTGAAAAAGTGAAATCATATTTTGACAGCCATTACAGTTCAAATATTATACCCTCTCAACAATCTATAAGTGAATATGACAGTACACCAAAGAATAGTTCAAAAACAAGCGAAGAAATTGAAATAATGAATTCGCAGAGTGATAAAAAAATATGTCTGCCACAAGTAGTTAAATTAGAAAATAGATCGTCCCCAGACAGTTTGAGAAGCTATGATTTTCAAGTAGAAACACCAAAAAAGATCAGGTACAAAAAGGATGGATTGGCTTATCGTTTGAGTGCACTATTGAAAAAACAAAAAGCTAACACTTGTCTATGGCAGCATGAGAGATTTTTGGCTGCAAACTCAAACTTTGTTCTACCCAGAGAGGACTTCACTGCATTCCGTATTCAAAATGTAATTTTTAAATATGGCTGCCATCTATTAGAAGTTGTAGATGTTGAAGAAAAGAAATACTTTGTAATAATTAATCATTTGAATATGAATAATATCATTTCAGAACAGTGCAATATTTTTAAGCTTTATAGACCTTTTAAAATAATAGATTTCAATTCAGACTATCAGCTTATTGTGAATGTCAGTAAATTTGAATGCTCATAGAATAACTAGTTATTAGAAAAAATAAAAACTTGTTACTCAATGGGCAATAATAATGTTCCTAATTCAATTGTTTTTGTTTTTATCAATTCAATTATAATAATTATTTAAAGGGTTCCTTTTAAATAATTATTATAATGATTTTTTTAGATAAGTCTAGCCTCTAGGTATTAATTATTTAAAATAATTAAAAATTGTTAATACATAATATGAAACTAATTTAAACTAGAATTAATACTACATAATAAAGTAAGCACAGTCACAGGGAAAAACTTGAGAAAAAAAGACCCATTTAATACAAAATAAAAATAAATCAGTCAATTTTAAAACTTATGTATTTCATTCATTTCTAATTAGTACATACCTCTATTGTCACTTCATATTGTAGTGGTTGAGATTTTAGATCTTTGCCAAAGGGCTGGAATTTTAGATTACTTAAATCTTTCTATTACTTAAGTCTTTAAAGAGGAAAGTTATGTACTACCTACTTGACTATTTTTGCAGCTGACTTAAAAAGACAATAATTGTTAGAAAACTTCTAAGAGAAATGGAGAGGTAGGTAACTAAGTTACGTGTTATGAATGGCGCTTAAGACGTTATTTTTGTATCACGGTCTTAATTGGCTGTTAGAACGGCCTTTAAGCGTACTGCAAATCGCATCGTCGCTCACGCGTTTCTGCGTTATTTTCCGATTCGTGAGTCGTGACCACTGATTTTCGTTCTTTAAAAAGGCCACCAGTGGGGTCAATGGTGCGCCTGGCGCGAGATATCGGAACTATCTAAAAGAAAAATCGTCTAAATAAAAATACATTAAAGTTGCGTTGTTAAGTTTAAACCGACGCGTTAGGTATGTACCTACTTAATCGATTCAGTAGATTCGAAGCAAATTGGCTATGTGCGTGACATACTTAATCGGACGTACGGAATTCTAAAAATCCTAATCTATACTTTCTATACTAATAAATAAAATTGAAGTGTCTGTCTGTAATATCGAAATAACTACCTCAT
Organism: Melanargia galathea; assembly: GCA_920104075.1. Taxonomy (NCBI): domain Eukaryota; kingdom Metazoa; phylum Arthropoda; class Insecta; order Lepidoptera; family Nymphalidae; genus Melanargia; species Melanargia galathea. The sequence continues at coordinate 11,350,405 of OV049878.1, forward strand.
ATTAAGCTCATATGGTTATTTGAACGCTACCATAACCGAATCACACGTTTTTAAAATTTTTGTCTGTCTGTTTGTCTGTCTGTCTGTTTGAACGGGCTAATCTTCGGAACGGCTGAACCGATTTTGACGGGACCTTCACATACAAGTAGAGAATTAACCAGGGAGTAACATAGGCTACTTTTTTAACCGACTTTCAAAAAAGGAGGAGTTGTGTTTTTCTACCTATGTACACCGATATTTCCGAGATTTCTGAACCGATTTGCGTAATTTTTTTTTTAATCGATAGAGAAACATTGCGACCCTGTTCTATAAAAAAATTGGATTCCAACTCCTCAATCCTGATGCTGTAGGGGACCTAATCCCCAAAACTAATGGGTTTTAGAAACTTTTGGTTATTTAAATTGATATTGGGGGTACCAAGTAGAGACTTTATCGTTGAATGAACTCGAGTAGGTACATATCCAACTCCTCAAACCTGATGCTGTAAGGAATTGTGTTCCGAAATCGTGGGGATCCCACGGGATTTTTCCGTTTTGGGGACGGGTTTCGACAGATAAGCTACGTTTTGTTCTGGAAAATCAAAAGTTCCCACGGGATTTTTAAAAACCTAAATCCACACGGGCGAAGCCGTGGGCATCATCTAGTATTAAATATGTCATGTGTGCGGTGTGCCTACATAAGTAATAATTAATTGCCATTTCGCGTAGTACTAGACCGAGTCAATTCCACGCTTTTTTATCTTTAAATACATAATCTTCGATTAAAATTCGGTTTATCAAAAGTATATAAATCAAACTTCGAACATGAATAAAACCACCATTTTGGTAGTGTTGGAAAGCTCGCGTAGTGTAGCAACACCGACTCTAGAGCTACACGCACATTGCGTTTCCTGTTTCAGTCGATATTCCCAAAGCGGCCGCGCGGTGTTCAGCGTTGAAATACGTCATGCTTAAATTCACGCATTTCACACACAAAAAGTGAACATTTTACATGTAATTCTAAAGACATTTTTATTAGGTATCTGTTTATAAGGTTTTTTTATAGTGAGATTGTATTTTTTTAAACAGGATTTATAAAGCTAGTGCTACGCTGGCTAAACTCAATAAATCCTTTGTAATAAATATTGATTAGGGTTGGCGAACGAAATCAAGGTATGTTAATAAAATCTATTTTTGAACTGAAAAACGCGCGAATTTGTTTATATTATAATTTGCTATTGTTATTTCTACGCGTCTTCGAGGATAGATTTTTATTTTCATATCGGGTCATATCTTACTAGTACCTACCTATATGTTTAATAGTAGTAGTTTAAGGTTATCATGTAAACGACTAGCGAAATATTAACATTTTGATAAGCTCTCAAATGTTTATTTATTATTTATTTATTTATTTATTATAATAGGTAACAATATCCATCATTATATTCGCATATACACATATACTTATAAGTATATGCACATTGAACAAAATAATGGAACCCTGGAAGGGCGCCGTTACCATTTTAGTGGGAGGCGGACTTATTTTATCATTCGTTTAAGAAGTCGTATACTTTATAATATGCTTTTTCTTGTAAATTTTCTTTCACAGCGTCAATAAAAATATTTAAATTCTCTTTTTCCTTTATTTGCCCCGGCAGTTTGTTATATATTCTTGTGCATATGTATTTTCTGTCGGAAAATGTTGCAACTACCTAGGTAAGTATATCTACCTTCCTACTTAGTTGGTTCGCGAATTGTGCGCGGTAAAAAAGCCAAAACTAAATTAATTTTGGTCGGTCGAATCTTGTTTATATAGCTAATTACTTAATTACCTTTGCAGCAATATTGTTAATGAAGTTACAAATGGTAGGGTTACTTAGGTATCTACATTTAATAAAGCGCAGCGGAGCACAGCGCCCACCAGAGCCTTTTTAATAATAGACCAATTAGTTATTTTGCGTCTTGAGTATTTACTTATTTGTCCGTCTGTCTGTCAGCGGGTTGTATCTCAAAAATATACCTAGATAAGATATTAAGTAATAGGTAGGTAGGTAGACAGTCCAACATAGCTCAACGGATTGCTTTGCGTCTCTGTAAATTTATAATATACTAGCGGTCCGCCCTGGCTTCGCCCGTGGTACATATATGGCCTATAGCACTCAAGGATCACGTACATATCCAACGGTGAAAGAATTTTTGAAATCGGTCCAGTAGTTCCTGAGATTAGCGCGTTCAAACAAACAAACTCTTCAGCTTTATAATATTAGTATAGATATTAGTATAGAAGTATAGATTACTTTTATTTCTACCTACCTACCTTCCTTATCTTTATTTGACATACCTATGTATTTAAAATTCCGGTAGGCGTATTAATTCTTCTCCTAAACGGCTTGACCGATTTTGATGAAATGTTCTTAACTTACGGGGTCACTTGAATAGGTACAGTTGCACCCGGTAAATGACGTTGGCTGTCAACATCCGAATAAAAAAAAATTGCTAGCTAAATCTGTGGCAGGACAGTATAAGTATACTTAATAAGTAAATAATCAGTTATTTTTAATAAATAAGTTTGTCTTTATTTTCAGTTCGAACAATGGTGGCGTCTCTACATAGCAAAAACCTCTACATCGCAGCATTCATCCTATTATCCTGGATGTCAGTTGGTAAGTACCTAGTCAAAAGTTTTTCGATCCTTTGGTTAGCACATCCATGAATTTTAGACCTTGACTGCGATGTCACCTGATGTGGAAGCGGGACTTTGTGGAAGGACATAGGTTAAATACTTTGTATCCCGCAAGAACCAAAAATCCATACGGACGAAGTCGCAGGCATCGGCTAGTGTTAAAAAAATGTATCTAGTCCAGTCTGTGGTTCAGTCTAGTGAGCAAACTTTGGCTTCAAGTGTGTCTATGAACGAGAAATCCCATTTGTTTTTTTTAAAGAACAATATTTGAATTCCAGCGGTCAGCATAGACTGCTTCAAGTGCGTGTCCATGAACGAGATGTCTCCGCAGATTTTTGTCATGATAACGTCTTATAAATCAATGAACGGCGCCGGCCGCACGCACGGAAAACCATAACTTATTGTCACCTACCGCCTAGCCAAGCGTGCAAGCGAGAGCGCGGGACAAGCGATACAGAGGCAATGTTAGCTGAGCGTGCAAGCGAGAGCGCGGAACAAGCGATAGAGAGTCAATGTTTTCTTATGACGTTATCAGTTTATCACGTAAAATTATCGTCCGTAAATCGACTTTACAGTCAATCAATTTTTTTTTAAAAACAACAATACTTATTTCGATTCCAGCGGTCAGCATAGACTGCATCAAGTGCGTGTCTATGAACGGGAAATCCCCGCAGTTTTTTTTTTAAGAACAATATTTGAATTCCAGCGGTCCGATTTTTTTTAAAGAACTATATTTAAATTCCAGCGGTCAGCATAGACTGCTTCAAGTGCGTGTCCATGAACGGGAAGTTCCCGCAGTGCGACGACCCGTTCCACAACAACCACTCGCTGGACATGCTGGAGGCGCCGTGCATGGGCGGCAGGAAGGGGCGCGACGGCCTCTTCCCCGCCACCTCGTGCATCAAGATCGCGGGGGTTTTCGGTAAGACACAAGTACCGTTCCACAACAACCACTCGCTGGACATGCTGGAGGCGCCGTGCATGGGCGGCAGGAAGGGGCGCGACGGCCTCTTCCCCGCCACCTCGTGCATCAAGATCGCGGGGGTTTTCGGTAAGACACAAGTACCGTTCCACAACAACCACTCGCTGGACATGCTGGAGGCGCCGTGCATGGGCGGCAGGAAGGGGCGCGACGGCCTCTTCCCCGCCACCTCGTGCATCAAGATCGCGGGGGTTTTCGGTAAGACACAAGTACCGTTCCACAACAACCACTCGCTGGACATGCTGGAGGCGCCGTGCATGGGCGGCAGGAAGGGGCGCGACGGCCTCTTCCCCGCCACCTCGTGCATCAAGATCGCGGGGGTTTTCGGTAAGACACAAGTACCGTTCCACAACAACCACTCGCTGGACATGCTGGAGGCGCCGTGCATGGGCGGCAGGAAGGGGCGCGACGGCCTCTTCCCCGCCACCTCGTGCATCAAGATCGCGGGGGTTTTCGGTAAGACACAAGTACCGTTCCACAACAACCACTCGCTGGACATGCTGGAGGCGCCGTGCATGGGCGGCAGGAAGGGGCGCGACGGCCTCTTCCCCGCCACCTCGTGCATCAAGATCGCGGGGGTTTTCGGTAAGACACAAGTACCGTTCCACAACAACCACTCGCTGGACATGCTGGAGGCGCCGTGCATGGGCGGCAGGAAGGGGCGCGACGGCCTCTTCCCCGCCACCTCGTGCATCAAGATCGCGGGCGTTTTCGGTAACACACAAGCTTAGAATAAATAGGTAAAGAAAGGCAGTCGTCGACGCGGCGATAAGCCGTTTTTAGCAAGCCTAAAAGACTCGGTACGTCTATCGTCGCGTCAGTGCTCAAGGTACTCATGCGCTTGTGTGCGTGTCGGCAAATGTAATTACAGGGCACACATGGGTTGGTTTATAGCTTACGTTTCGAGCGGAAATTTGTTAGAAACTTCCATTCTAAGCGTAATAGTTCGATGGACACAAGTATAAATTGAAAATTTAAAAAAACCCCCGACATTCGCCATTTTGTGGCGGCGGCCATCTTGAATTTACATAGTTGTATTCTACTAGTCAAGCCCTTTCATTTGATACCCATATTAAGGAAGTTATGAAAAAATATGTAATTCCCCATTTTGTAGCGGCGGCCATCTTCGATCGATTTTCATCAAACATAGCTAACAACACTCTCGACTAATTCACCTTTCAAACAAAAAACCGCATTCAAATCGGTTCACTCGTTTGAGCGCTACAGGTGAACAGACACACACACACATACACACACGTCAAACTTATAACACCCCGTCTTTTTTGCGTCGGGAGTTAATAATAAAAAAAGCCTCTACCCCTATTTTAAGTGCATCCCTATGCAACGCTTTTACAAACGTCCGCCTCGAAATAGGAGCTCTCATAGGAGCGAAACAGTTAAATCTCTAGCCTCTCCATAGAGTACTAATCACACTAATATTATAAAGGCAAAAGTTTGTGTGTGTGTGTGTGTGTGTGTGCAATTCGAACGGAAGAAAGCGTGGGGTAAGCAGCTAGTGGCGCCATCTGTTATGTGTATCCGAAACTAATTTAATATTGTTGTATACGTATTTGTAGATGACACGGGCGAGACGATCACGGTGCGGGGCTGCGGGCTGGACTCCGGCACGGCGACCACCGACACGGAGATCATACGCATGTCGCACTGCGGCAGGTTCTACTACAACGATAGGTAGTAGTAGTAGCAGCAGTAGTAGTAGTAGCAGCAGTAGTAGCAGCGATAATACTAGTAGTAGTAGCAGCTATATTATAGCAGCAGAAACAAACACTCTATACCTTTCATTTCGGGAAATTAAATAGCTCCCTCGGGATTTTTAAAAACCTAAATCCACGCGGGCATCAGCTAAGTAAGTAGTATTACATATTAAAACATAATATCAATACTTGAATGTAACATTTTAAAACGTTGTTAGGTATTCTCCGTTACTTTTTACCCGACTGCATGACAGCAAAAACAGGGTAATGTATTTCACGGTTACCTACTTATATGTATGAGGTATTCTTTACACACTTGAAACATCCCAAAGGCTGGATGGATTTTAATAATTGAGGTACGTACGATACCTATCGATTCGTCTAAACCAGGCTTTTTTTTTATTTACCCGACTGGGTATATGTGTTTCACCTGTGCGTATGTATGTCCATTTCTATGTCCGCTTGTAACTAATCAACGACTGAACGGATTTTGATAAATGATACGTCACTATATTTGTCCTGATGACGCGAGTGTCACTGGGTACCTAAATTAAAAAAAAAATCAAAATGGCGGGCTTTATGCGCTTTAATGTGCGAGCTGAAAAAATTTTTTTTCTTCAAGACCCTCGAGTGGGATATCAAAATAAAGGGCTTTAAAAGGCGAGTACGAAAATGTATACAATCTATACAGGGTTAAATAAAAAATACCAGAAAGCTCTCGGCATGTAATTTTTATCATTAAAACTAACAACTTTTGTTCTACGACTTTTTTTTTAACTCGATATTTTGTGAAATATTTAATATTCAATAGTTTACATAGATTCTCTCCTTGTAGCTACTCTGTAACATTGGCAACGCCGCACGAACGCACGTCACGTGTCTTGGTCTCGAGTCTCGACTCTGTGCGCACAGAGTAATGTCACTTTAGAGAAATAACATATTGTTTTAATTATTTTGTATGAAAAAAATTAGTGCGGAATTTTGAAAAGTCGTAGAACAAAAGTTGTTAGTTTCAATGATAACAATTACGTGTCGAGAGCTTTCTGGTATTTTTTATTTAACCCTGTATATGTTTTAAATCAGTTTGGAGTGACAAATCATGAAAAACAAAATAAATAACAACTACACTGTAAGTGGTACGGTACGGTAGTTTATTAATTTTTTAGTTCATTTTTTTAGCATGGCAGTCGGGTTTTTTTTTAATTTTTAAATTATAGCTTGTTAACCTTTTCGTGCACTCCACGACTAGATTTCCATGACTCCACGTCTCAAAACAAAAAGCCCACAAACACTTTCCGAAAAGATAATATAAACGAGATTTAGCTTGTACCAGCTTTTATTGTTTACTAGCTTTTGCCCGCGGCTTCGCCTGCGTGAATTTCGGTTTTTCACAAATTCTGATTCCTGAGGGATAAGTAGATTTCTGGTCCACCCGCCCCCCTGCCGCGCGGCGGCGTACCGCGGTATCGCGTACGGCGGGCGCATGGCACGGGGCGCGCGGCGCGGCGCGGGGAGTTACTTGCAGCGCGAGCGTCATCGGCCGTCGCGCGCAGCGAAAATACCTATCAGGGCGTTTTTTACCGATTTCAACACAACTCCTTTTTTGAAAGTCGGTTAAAAATGTAGCCTATGTTACTCCTTGGTTAATCCTCTACTTGTCTGTGAAAGTCCCGTCAAAATCGGTTCAGCCGTTTCGAAGATTAGCCCGTTCAAACAGACAGACAGACAGACAAAAATTTTAAAAACGTGTGATTCGGTTATGGTATCGTTCAAATAACCATATGAGCTTAATATGTGGTAGTTATTTCGAAATTACAGACAGACACTTCAATTTTATTTATTAAATTAAAAAAAGTATAGATTAAATTAGATAAGTGTGGAAATTCTAAAAATCCTGAAAAAAGTAATTCTTTATTTAAAAATCGAAATCCGAATCAAAGGTCTAAATACGAATTTCCATGGTAATAAGTTGAAAAATTAAGGAATTTCATACAAATTTTCATCCCCTATTTAACACCCTTAGCGGTTGAATTTTCAAAAATCCTTTCTTAGCGGGTGCCTACGTCACAATAGCTATCTGCATGCCAAATTTCAGCTCGATCCATCCACTGGTTTGAGCTGTGCGTTGATAGATCAGTCAGTCAGTCACCTTTTCCTTTTATATATTTAGACTAGATGGTGCCCACGGCTTCGCCCGTGTGTATTTAGGTTTTTAAAAATCCCGTGGGAACTTTTGATTTTCCAGAACAAAAAGTAGTCTATCTGTAGTAACCCGTCCCCAAAACGATTACGATTACGGAATGCAATTCCTTACAGCATCAGGGTTGAGGAGTTGGACATGTACCTACTCGAGTTCATTCAACAATAAAGTCTTTAATTGGTATCCCCAATATCAATTTAAATAACCGACAGTGCTTAAATCCCATTAGTTTTGGGGATCAGGTCCCCTACATCATCAGGATTGAGGAGTTGGAATCAAAAATTTTTGTAGGACAGTGTCGCAATGTTTCTCTATCGATTAAAAAAAAAATTACGCAAATCGGTTCAGAAATATCGGAGATATCGGTGAACATAGGTAGAAAAACACAACTCCTCCTTTTTTGAAAGTCGGTTAAAAAAGTAGCCTATGTTACTCCCTGATTAATTCTCTACTTGTGTGTGAAAGTCCCGTCAAAATCGGTTCAGCCGTTCCGAAGATTAGCCCGTTCAAACAGACAGACAGACAGACAGACAGACAAAAATTTTAAAAACGTGTGATTCGGTTATGGTATCGTTCAAATAACCATATGAGCTTAATATGAGGTAGTTATTTCGATATTACAGACAGACACTTCAATTTTATTTATTAGTATAGATTATGCTGGATTAGAACGTTTTTACACAGTATTTACTCATCAATTCTTACATTAATGCATTATGTTAGGTAGGCTCGGGGTTCCATGGACCACAGGTTAAGGAAACCCTGTCTAAACTGGCGTATGGTAATAGGCAAGGTTTTGTCTTGCTCTTTAGTTTTTTTTATCACAGTCGAGTTTTCTAACTTCTTCCTCTTTCTCCTAGATACGTCCACGGCTGCCTTCAGAGCTGCAACGATGCTGACGCGTGCAATTCCTCCCATCGAGCCGCCATCTCGAATATAGCCCTCATTCCACTTTTAACCTTCGTTACCTCAACCCTAATCTATGTACGGAGCTAACAGAGACAATTTAAACAATTGGTGTAAAAACTGTGCTATGTAACGTTTTTAATTCTGCACGCCCATGCCTAAAACCATAGAGTCTGAAAACATAAAAAGCGATGGAAACCTGAAACCTCTATACTAGGTACATTGGACAGGCTATGGTCCAACTGTGGTCATACAAAATGGCAGTTCTTTTTATGTCGATTCGAAGCGCCCCACCGAGCGTATAACCCCCGGCACGTAAGTCGAGCGCTGACCTCAAGTGCGCGCAGCGTCGTACGAGTGAGCGGGATACAATACGATTGGAAAGCCAATCAGCGCTTACGAGGGATCCGCGAGAGCTAATCAGTGCTTACGAACGATCCCCACGCCCTCCCCGCGACCCCCTCACACCCCGAGATACCTCATTTTCGACTTCTGCGCATTGAAGGTCAACGCTAGACTTATTTGCCGTGATTTGTACCGGAAACTAAATTTGACATTTCCCAATTCATACTAGGGGTAGGCATGGGGTAAGCTAAGGGTATGTATTTTAAGCGTAGAATATGTAATATCAAAATTAAATCAATTTGAATTGTTTCATTATCAAACATAAAGTACCTATCATATCATAAAGGCTACCATATCTTACTTAATTTAATTTGTATTTAGATAGCTAAGGGCCTGTGTCACCACCTTCTGATAAGTGTTGGATAGCTTATTCACAACTTTTGTCTTTGTCACTTGACATGAAGTAAGAAAGTGACAAATACATATCAGAAGGTGGTGAAACAGGCCCTTATTATTGTAATTAGTGTAGTTAAATAGTTTTAAGTAAAGTCTGACCAAAAATAAAAAGCTGCTCTACTTTATACGTACAAGTAGGTAAAGATCTAAAGATCGACCAGAATCTCATGAAAAATAGGGAAATGAAATTCCAGAGTTAGCAACACTACGGCTGCCCTAGCGATAAACAAAGTAACTGTAATTTTTTGTGAAATTGACTTTTTGCATTAACAAAAGTTTTATGTCGCGTAGTTTTTTACCACAGTTTAATATTTCAAATAACTTGAACCGTTTACTGAAAATTAAATTGCCCAAACAAAGTAACTGCACTCACTAACCCGGAATATAAATGCAAAAACCAAGTAAACAAAGGGAACAACACAAAAACAGTAGGTAATTGGATGTTGATTACTTTGTTTTTGTATTTAAAATGCAGTTGCTTGATTTTTCGTTTCGTGAAACGATCCCAGATAAAACTTGTCTATGTTTGAGATCACCTTTACTTTCTTTATGCAATAGGTACCAAATTAAATGCTCTGTCATCTGTCAGTTTTGCTGCGCGCCTGTGTCAAAAGTTTTCAAACGATTGACGAAAACATAGATCAAACATAGAAACTGGAATTTTCTATAGAACAGATAGAATAACGGCTTTGCGGCTTTCTTTCGGCGCCGGCTTTCTTTTTGTAGAAAGGTTGCCTTTAAATAAGAGTTTTCAATGTTAAATTGCTTGTCCTGTAAAATTGTTCTGAATGTAATTACTTTGTTTATCACTAGGGCAGCCGAGTTAACCTAGTGTTGTTTACTACAAAATTTAATTTCCCTATTTTTCATGAGATTCTGGTCGATCATTACGCTTTGCTGTTCGCATCCAATCGATACCAGCCTACTACTCTTTTTTTGTGGGCTAGGCATAGGCTATATTTTATTTTCAAAAAAATTTGATACCTGCAAAAATTACCCGCGCGAAGCCGGGGCGGGTCGCTAGTTTATTCATATAGTTAGTGTTGCCAGTGGAAGAAATGAAAAATTCTTCGAATGTCCGAGGTACTGCGGTTTTTTATTTTTTCGGTCAGGCTATAAATTATTCACAATGACCAAAGATTATGTTGAATAAGTTTATTTTTTTTAATCTAAGATTAATATTTATCCCATTTGCGCGCTATCTAATCCTTCCTTCCCCTTTCTTCCTTAGTTTTGCTGGCAACTAATCCGTGAGCATCATTTGATATGAAATAAATACAAAAAATATAAGTTTGAAATATTTTATTATTTTGTACTATTGTTTACAAAACAAAAATATAAATAATTGTAAATAAATATTATAATTTCATTAATTAATTAAATAAATATTTATTTAATAGTTATTAAGCTGAAAATATACACAATTATTATGATTAAAACAATTGTTTAATTTTCTGCTGTACCCCTTATAAGGGAATAGAACTGAATTAAAGATTACGCGATAGAAATAGAGAGGTGCTTTGTAGGTGAATATAAAGTTAAGGCAGTCAGCGCTGCGCGAGCTAAACTGCACTTTATTGCGTCGAAACAAGAGTCGCTTTTTGTTTAAATGGAGCGATCTTTCTGTAACCAATTACTACTATTTAGTATTCTGTTGTATTAAGGCCAAATTAGACGGTTCATTTTTCGAGATTTTTGCTTTCATTTTCGAGGCTTCATCGATGAGTCATCGAAAATGAACCGTCTAAACACCGACCGTTCATCGTTCACAGGCACTTTGCCATAGTAAATATCGTATCGTGCATCGTTCATCGCAAAAATGAACGATGAACGGGGCACCGTCTAATTTGGCCTTTACGCCCCCAATCATTCGCACGCCTAAAATATATATGTCTCATTTTACAACTAATTTTGATTCCGCATTCAAAAAACGTTTTTTTTGTTTTGTTTTTGACGTGATAACGTGTTTATAAATCGATGAACGCACAAAAAGCATGTCTCATTGTCACGTACCGCGTGCAATCGAGAGCGCGGAACAAGCGATAGAGAAGGCACGATCGGCCTGAGCGTTCGGCTTGTGACGCATCTATCTCTCTTTGTTTTCTTATGACGTTATAACGTAAAATTATCGTCCGTAAAATCACTTTGAAGACAAGCAATTTTTTTCTGTTTAAAATAATGATCAAAATCAATATAATGACTCAAATCTAGATGTGTTCTCAATTTTTCGGAAATAAACATCAGAGTACAAAATTCGTAGTTCATTGTTCATATTCTTCTTTATCTTCTTCATTGTATTCTTCTCCGTCCGTCTCAGTCGTGGTGGTGAAGTCGTCGGTGAACGGACTAGCTGTAAAAACGACTACGCTTAATAATTTCATAATAATTTAGTGGGCAAAAGCGCGGGACAAGCAGCTAGTGGCGCCATCTGTTATGCTTATCCAAAACTAATTTTAAAATCTAGAAAGCCGCGCAAAGGCGACTTCTCGATTTTTTTCGTAAATAAAATGTAGCCTATGTCACCCGGGCCATAACAACGAATCAATAGACATCTCATTCATCAAAATCGGTCCAGTAGTTTAGGCGCTACAGTGGTACACACAGAATCTCATACAAAAATCAGTCACAAACATGCATACATACGTACGTACATAGACTGCTAAAATCATAACCGTTCCTTTTGGCTTTGCCGTAGTCGGATAAAAAAAGCCACCGCCCGCCAACCCGCATTGGAGAAGCGTGGCGGGTGTAAACTCTAAATCCCTCTCTCCTATGAGAGAGGAGGCCTGTGCCCAGCAGTGGGACGTTAAAAAGCTTTAGTGGAGTATAAAAAAGAATACTATCCGTTCGTAAGTAAGTCAGGCGAGTCGATAGTCATCATGATCAACCCATCACCGGCTCACTACAAAGCACGGGTCTCCTCTCAGAGTGAGAAGGGTTTTGGCCATAGTCTACCACGCTGGCCAAGCGGATTGGCAGACTTCACACACCTTTGAGAACGTTATGGAGAACACTCAGGCATGCAGGTTTCCTCACGATGTTTTCCTTCACCGTTAAAGCGAGTGATATTTAAATACTTAAAACGCACATAACTCCGAAAAGTTAGAGGTGCGTGCCCGGGATCGAACCCACGACTTCCGATTAGAAGTCGGTCGTCCTAACCACTAGGCTATCACAGCTTTCGATACTATGTAGTATACAACGTTAGTTTTACTTTGCGCAAAAACCGAAACACGTGTCAAATATTTTTACATTAAAAATATTTATACAAAATTTCAAAAAAATATAATGAAAAGTAACGAAGTTATAAGCTTGTTATGTTGCGTCGTTGTCCTCGAAAAAAATGGTCACCGCAAGCCGTCGCCGCAGCGACTTGCGATCGACGCGAGTTGAATGACCGCCGCTGTGTGCCGACCGTCAGCTGATGCGCGGTAAACCATTGTGTCTCAGCTTGTAGGATTTCAAAATATTTTTGGACAAAAATATTACACTATATAAAAATGGTTGGATTCGATTTTGTTACTGATTCTGAACAAACTACTTTCAGGTTTTGCGTAAAGTAAAACTAACGTTGTATATTTGTATGGGTACAATATTGTACGCTTACCGACGTCAGCGTCGCGGCTGGACGCGTCGTCAGCGTCGCACTTGCATCTCTTCATCTCGTCGAGCAGACGCAGCTCCGTGGGCAACAGCTTCGCTATCTCGTCGGGCGTCATTGTGTCTACAAACGAATATTGATCGGGGTTGTTAACGTTATTAAACAACATTAGTAAATAACGTTACTAAATAACGTTAGTAAATAACGTTAATTTAACGTTTATTTTCAATTTTGTTTGATTGCCAACGATAAAAATATTAACGTTAAATAGTAAAATAACAGTATTTTAATAAACACGATCCGCAGCCAAGGCAGCGTAGACCAGCGAGGAAGGCGAAAACAAATACTTTTTTTTGTTCGTCTATCTACACGTTATGTCTCGACCGAGATCTCATCTGACGGTAAGTGACGATGCAGTCTAATACGGAAGTGGGCTAACCTGGAAGTGGTACCGAAGTTTATATCAAACCCATATTCCCACCCAGTTTCCACACGGCATCGTACCTGGAACGCTTAATCGTTAATGCGTTGTCACTTATCGCGCAGGGCGGTAGCCAGCCAAGGCTGAAGCCTCCAGTCCCACCAGACCAGAGACAATTTAAAAATTATAAACGTACCCGGTACTGGAATTGAACCCGGGACCCGGTACTGGATTCTTTGTAGGTACTAAAAAATACACGTTATTTTTGGTGGGGGGTGGAGGGATAGTCTTAAACCTCACCACGTATCACCATGGGGGAGGGAGGGGTTCAAAAATGTTAAAAAAACATCACGCGATTAATGGACAGCCCCTTTGTCACTTGACATAAAGTAAGAAAGTGACAAAACTTACGTTTAGGCTATCGGACACATATCAGAAGGTGGTGAAACAGGCCGTAAAATAAGAGTGTTTGGGTTAATTTTGCTCTGAAGTCATTGTATGTCGATACTCGAATTTCGATCATCGTTGCCTGTGTACAAGGTCGATATAAGGCCTCTGGTAGCTGTGAAACAGGAACTTATGGTCTAAGATCCCGCCATACAACGACCTTCACCGAGATGTTTATTTGATGAAAAAAAAATTATATTTAATTTAATATGTCAATAAATATATTGCATATGGGTTGCCTAACAAATTTCAGTCCAGGATATGATTAATTAATAATTTAAAAAAATAATTTTTTAATCATTTCACCGGTTTGATTAATATTAGACAAATTCTATACCAATCGAAAGTATGAAGCCCATAGAATATGCAAACGTTAGGTTGCTTATTCTTTTCCGGTCACAACTCTCGGGTAGCCAGGTGTAAACAGGTAAATCGATACTAGCATTAGATAGGTTTCATCAAATAAACATCTCGGTGAAGGTCGTTGTATAGCGGGATCTTAGACCATAAGTTCCTGTTTCACAGCTACCAGACGCCTTATACCGACCTTGTAGTCATCAAAACGTACCTAATCCAAATTTGACTTTACTCTTTCCGGGTTCCTCATCGCAGCGGCAGGCGGGGTCGGCTTTGGCGGCCTCTTCCTCCGCCATGCGTCTTACCTCCGAGGGCAGCACTTTGGGACCTGACAGTGAATTATAGAATGATTTATTTTATTTATTTATTAGCTGATGCCAGCGACTTCGTCCGCTTGGATTCTTATAAATTTCACTTGGGGGTGGAATTTCCAAAATTCCAGAAACACGTAATTCTTTATTTTTAACCGACAGTACAAATACCGATTTTCATCGATATAACTTTAAAAATGACGGACTTTCATACAAACTTTCATCTCCCATTTAACTCACCTGGGGGTAGATTTTCCAAAATTCCTTAAGCTCATAACTCTTTATTTTTAACCGAAAACCTAAATACCAATTTTCATGGATATAACTTGAAAAATGACGGACTTTCATACAAACTTTTATCCCCTATTTAACCTACTTAGGGGTGGAATTCGCAATAATCCTTTCTTAGTGTGCGCCTACGTCACAAAAGGAAGCTACTGTGAAAATTTCAAGTTTCTAGCTTCAGTGGTTTTGGCTGTGCGTTGATTGTCAGTCAGTCAGGACAAGCTACTTTATATTATTAATAGATAGATTTATTTATTTAGTACATACCAAAACTTATAACTAAAACACGAACATGAAAAGGATGTGTACAAGGACAACTTATATCTAAGAGAGAGATTTCTTCCAGGAGCCCTCAATTATTTATGTACATGATTGAATTGCTGTTTCACGCATTGCTGGACGAGTTAAACCCATGCTTCTTTTATCATTTACATAATCTTCAATTGCTTTTATTATGAGCAATCATACTTTATTAGAGTTCTTAGCCCTCATACGCATTAGCGGTCAACCGCGTGTGCGGCTAACCGCGCGGCTAGCCACTTTTATAGAATTTCGTCGCGGTTTAGTGCGTACAAAATGAGCGGTTGCATATAAAAATATAAAAGCGTCTAGCCGCGCGGTTAGCCGCACACGCGGTTGACCGCTAATGCGTATGAGGGCTTAGCGTATGAGCACTAAGATTGCTTGTGGAATTTTATTACAGAACATACCTATACAACGTTAGTTTTACTTTGCGCAAACACCGAAACACGTGTCAAATATTTTTACATTAAAAATATTTATACAAAATTTCAAAAAAAGTATAATGAAAAGTAACGAAGTTACAAGCATTTTATGTTGCGTCGTTGTCCTCGAAAAAAATGGTCACCGCAAGCCGTCGCCGCAGCGACTTGCGATCGACGCGAGTTGAATGACCGCCGCTGTGTGCCGACCGTCAGCTGATGCGCGGTAAACTATTGTGCCTAAGCTTGTAGGATTTCAAAACATTTTTGGACAAAAATATAACACGGTATATAAATGATTGGATTAGATTTTGTTACTGATTCTGAACAAACTACTTTCAGGTTTTGCGTAAAGTAAAACTAACGTTGTATAATAATTTTAAATTAAGTTTCTCTGTAAGCGAACTTTTCGTTCTTTGAGAAATAAACTCTTAAACCTAGTAAGTAAGATGTACATATCACCACCACCACTACTACAGCCTTTTTTTTAACGTCCCACTGCTGGGCACAGGCCTCCTCACTCATAGGAGAGAGGGATTTAGAGCGTAGACCCGCCACGCTGCTCCTGTGGGTTGGCGGGCTTTAACGACTATTGTCACATGATAGTGATAATAACCGGGACCGACTGTTTAACGTGGTCTCCGAGGCACGGGGGTGATACACCGCCGACTACCAACTCCGGGCTGGCACTGAGAATTTCTTGATAGAAAAACCCAATACCTAACAATTATTTGCCCGACCCGGGAATCGAACCCGGGACCTCGTGATCTGCAGTAAAATACGTTAACCACTAGACCGACGAGGCAGTTTAATGTAGATGTAGTATATGTATGTAATTAATTCTTACAGGTGGCGCGTGGTGCACGCTCGCTCGCCTGCAGCGCGTCGGCGTCGCGGTGAACGCGCGCCATGTAGTGGCGGTAGGGCGGGCGTCTGGCACGAGGCGGAGTCTGCCGCGTCGCGACGGCTACAGCTGTGGAAAACCAACCAAACACCGAGCTATGGCCACAACATATACAACAATAGGGAGAGCGAGTGAGGAAGTAAGGTAGAAAGGGAGGAAGGAAGGAACGTAGTAGGGAAGGAAAGAGGGAATGAAGGGACGTAGTAAGGAAGGAAAGAGGGAAAGAAGGAACGAAGTAAGGAAGGAAAGACGTAATGAAGTAAGGATGAAACGAAGTAAGGAAGGATGGAAGGAAGGAGGGAAGGAAGCAAAGGTGAAGGAAAGGCAGTAAGGAAGGTAGGAAGAAATGAAGGAAGGTAGTAAAGACGTAATGAAGTAAGGATGAAACGAAGTAAGGAAGGATGGAAGGAAGGAGGGAAGGAAGCAAAGGAGAAGGAAAGGCAGTAAGGAAGGTAGGAAGAAATGAAGGAAGGTAGTAAAGACGTAATGAAATAAGGATGAAACGAAGTAAGGAAGAATGGAAGGAAGGAGGGAAGGAAGCAAAGGAGAAGGAAAGGCAATAAGGAAGGTAGGAAGAAATGAAGGAAGGAAGGAAAGACGGAAGCAAAATTAAAAATTTCATGTAACTCTGTCCGTCTCTTACGCCTGTTTAGGCGATTTTTGGTTTAGAGACAGACTGGACTTTAGATTGGACTGCATATGCCTGCGAAGGTACCCTGGTCCAAAAAAATCTTAAAAATGGATGTTTGTATGTTTGTCGCCTACGCGTTCCTGAACCATAATTTACGTGGCATTGCAACGTATTCAAGGAACAGCTAGTTTTTCACGTAACAACGTCTTATAAATCGATGTACGCCGGCTGCACGCACGAAAAAGGGCGACTCATTGTCACGTACCACGTGCAAGCGAGAGCGCGGTACAAGCGATAGAGAGGCACGATCGGCCTATGTATGTGTTCTATAATGTTTTCTTATGACGTTACCTGTCCGTAAACCGACTTTACAGACAAGCAATTTATTTTCTAAAACTAAACAAAATATTTAATGCCTTACCCTCTTCGACCATCTCCATAGCGTCGAGCGTGATCTCCGTGTCTTCGCGCATGCGGTGCTCTAGATAGCGAGTGATCGCCTTCTTTTCCTCTCGCATATACCGCGCTACTGCCACAGCTACTCTCATAAACAATATAATAATAATTATTATACTACATAATATTTGTAATTAACAAAAAATTAAATATACTGAAATATACCTAAATAAAATTACTGAAAAGGGAGTCCATATCTTTGAAATTTCTGAACCGATTTTGATGAAACTCGCACTGTTCCCTAAGTTAAACTAAATGTAAGCCAATAATAATTGTTATAATTTAAGAAAAAATAAAACCGACTTCTCTATACCGAAATAAGCCAGGCCGTCCCTTTAAAGCAGTAGTTCCCAAAGTGGTCCAGGTGGACCCCCAAGGGTCCACGGGAGACTCGACGGGGGTCTACGTTGGCGTGACATATACATGGGGGTTCACAGGTCGTAATCGGGGGTCCATGAAAATTTATCTGCTTTCGATAGTGAAGACCTAAAATGTTGGCTTGTCTTCACCTAACAATGTAGGCAGATAATATTTTAAGAAGCTCAGTGACTGTTACTTCTTATACTACTTATGTAAAACTTGCATATTCCATATTCAGTACTTAATAATTTTACTTTACAGAACTTTACTTTTTTGACATCCACTCACAGCACAATCAATTAACCCATCAATTCTCACTTTTTTTCAAAAACTGTCCGTGATTGGAAGTCAGCCGCAACGCCCATAGTAAGATCTAATCTTCACATTTTTTGTCGAGTTTTGGGAATATGGTAGAAATGTAACTGCAGGGGGTCCACCGGAAGTAGTTAAATTTTGAAAGTGGTCTATGAGAAAAAAAAGTTTGGGAACCTCTGCTTTAAAGGTACGGCCTTTTGAAAAACATACCAATACTACGGTACTTCATACGCGTGGATTTAGGTTTTAGATAAGATTTTTCGGGATAAAGTAGCCTATGTGAATGTGGCCAATTCTGTTGTACACAATCTCTAAACCTAAACTAAATTGACAGGTTTAAAAATAGTGCTATCCTTTTCTGCAGGGAGCATTGTGAAAGAGATAGGAATATATTTAGGCCTGTCATTTTAGTTTAGGTTTAGAGATTGTGTACAACAGAATTGGCCAAAATGTCCGTCTCCAATTTCTAGTCCACTTCTGTACCAAATTTCGTCAAAATTAGTTCAGCGGTTTAGACTTGAAAGCGTAACCATACATAGTTTTCAATCTACTCATCCGATTTTGATCATGTCCCATTAAATATTGTGATTAATGAGAAGGGTCTCAACCCGCAATAATGACCGGTGACGCAGAAGTCGAAAATGAGGTATCTCGGGGTGTGAGGGGGTCGCGGGGAGGGCGTGGGGATCGTTCGTAAACACTGATTAGCTCTCGCGGATCCCTCGTAAGCGCTGATTGGCTCTCCAATCGTAATGTGTCCCGCTCACTCGCACGACGCTGCGCGCACTTGAAGGTCAGAGCTCGACTTACGTGCCGGGGGTTATACTCACCCTCGTCCACGACTTGGTTCAGCATGTGACGTATGACGTGCCGCGGTGGTAACTTCTCTTCCATAGATTTAGCTTCCCGTCCTGATAGAGCACAAATGGTGTTCTAAGGGCCTGTTTCACCACCTTCTGATAAATGTCCGATAGCTTATCCACAATTTTTGTCTTTGTCAAGACAATATAAATTAAGAAAGTGACAAAACATACCTTTAGGCTGTCCAACACATATCAGAAGGTGGTGAAACAGACCCCCTAAACCTTGAGATTTAAAACACACTTTGAGTGTGTTTTGTCTGATTTTTAATTCGGTGGAATTCTGACAGTTGTCATTTTAAACATATAATGCGGCCAGTCGTCTCCAAAAAAATTTGTATGAAAAACAGGGTTACCCCGCCTGAAGTTCAATTTTACCCCAAACTACTTTAAGTTCCTGTCAACATAAAATATCTCTAAGCCGCGTAATAGTAATAGTTGTTGAAATAGAACAGAAAACTCCTCATTTTACTCACGCCTAGTGGCCTTCCATCGCGCGTCGTCTCTAGCAGTAGTGGCGGTCGGCCGCATCGGCGCGTCGCAGGCGGCGCACTTGCACTGGTAGTCCAGCGGCGCGCCGCAGCGGTTGCACTTTTCTAAGCAAACGGTGCGTAAGTTTTATTATTTTTGTAATGTATCATAACATTAATTTTTGAATAGTATGTAACCATTTAGAAAAAGCAAGGTCTCTATTAGGCTGGCCACACACGAGCCACGCGCGTCAACCTCAAAACGCCGCCACCTATTTCCTGTAGTTTCCATACATTTTATACGCCATACGCCACAAACGTCGCTGCTCGCTTAACAAGAAACGAGAAAGATCCAATAACGACGATGTTTTTGTCGCTTTGCGACGGTGTTTTTTTTTATCAGAAGCAGCGCAATTACACCTTCGTCAGTCCATTATGATACTGCAAGCACGGGTCCATTATGATACTGCAAGCATGGGTCCATTATAATACGGCACACCGACCACTGTCGCACGCGTCAGCCACCTTTGTGGCCGCTTCTAGCTTCGGGTGGCGGCGTTTGTGGCTGTCGCGTGTAGCTTGTATGCGGCCAGTCGTCTCCAAAAAAATTCTTTCTGAACTGTTTGATGGCTAACTGGTGGTTAATAGTCCACAGTCCATACCCTCACGGCCCGTCTCAGCCGCGTCCAAGGTCCCGAATATAGAACTCCTGGCAGCGTCCATTCTAGCCCCTTGGAGTGCTGACACGCGCTGCCTTGCAGCCGCTTTATGCGCTTCGGGCAGCAGGAACTGCTGCACCAACTCAGCTACCAGCTCGTTCTGTTCTGCTGTCGACCTGGTACAAACAATACAACCTTGGATGACGAGTAAAAGGCGACGAAAACGCCCTGGTACATCTGCCTTTTCGACTTTGGTACGACCGCTTCCATATCATAACTACCAGGACAACAGAAAATAGAAGAGACGGTTGGAGTTTTTAGTGGCATTTATTCTAGCCGCTTGGGCAGCAAGAACTGCTCCACCAACTCCGCTACCAGCTCGTTCTGTTCTGCTGTCGACCTGGTACAAACAATACAACCTTGGATGAGGTGCAAAAGATGAAAAGCGCCCTGGTACATCTGCCTTTTCGACTTTGGTACGACCGCTTCCATATTATAACTACCAGGACAACAGAAAATAGAAGAGACGGTTGGAGTTTTTAGTGGCATTTATTCTAGCCGCTTGGGCAGCAAGAACTGCTGCACCAACTCCGCTACCAGCTCGTTCTGTTCTGCTGTCGACCTGGTACAAACAATACAACCTTGGATGACGAGTAAAAGGCGACGAAAATGCCCTGGTACATCTGCCTTTTCGACTTTGGTACGACCGCTTCCATATTATAACTACCAGGACAACAGAAAATAGAAGAGACGGTTGGAGTTTTTAGTGGCATTTATTCTAGCCGCTTGGGCAGCAAGAACTGCTGCACCAACTCCGCTACCAGCTCGTTCTGTTCTGCTGTCGACCTGGTACAAACAACACAAGCTTGGTTGAGAAACCAATTAAATGGTTGAAACAATGGTCCAAAAAACCTAATACCTAACAATTATTTACCCGACCCGGGAATCGAACCCGGGACCTCGTGATCTGCGGTCGAATACGCTAACCACTAGACCAACGAGGCAGTTTATAGCAGCTTTATAGCAGCAGTAATAAGCATAATAATATTTAACTGAGGCTTAATAATAATAAAAGTACCAGTGCAGCAGAAAATAGAAGAGGTCTCAGCCTCATACGAGGTACGGAATCAAATCAATGCGTACAGCTACTATACAATTTACATCCCATACAAACCCTCCCTTTACTAAAGAGGGGGAACTCTTTAGCAAAAGGAGATTAAGGGCCTGTTTCACCATTAATAGATAAAGTGTTTGATAGACTATCCTTAACTTACCAGAGAGATAGCATTCAAATTTCTGTTTCACAAGTGTCCGATAAGTCAATCTAGCACATAAACTCTGTGATAATTTATCAAGTAGATCAAGTGGTTGTTATTTTTTTATCTGTCAAATACAATGTCTTTTTTCAAAATGACCCGCGAAGGTGTTGCAGTATTTAAGAATTTTCTTCGAGGTTTTGATCGAGATACCTACTTGTTGCTAGTTGTGAATAGGTAGATATGGATCTTTTTGAGTTTTTAGAAGACGAGTTTGACGATTTTCTAGAACGCATGTCACGTCCACGGCGGCCTATCTCAACAGAGGCAGGGACTAGCCATATACGCAGGAGATAATAATTATTATGACGTTCAAAAAGTGTACAGTGTGCCTAGTGTCTAAAAAGTGTACCTACCAATTTTAAATAAAGTTATTTTGAATTTGAATTTAAGTAGTTACCTACCTTTAATGAATAGTAACTGGATGTAAGTAATAATTATTTGCATTCCAGCAAACAGATTATTGTTAACACTGTGCTACTATGCAGCCAGATCTTTTTTGCTTGTAGCCATTTGAATAGGTACCACAAAACTGAATTACAACAAACAACATACATAAACATAACAGATCATAAAAAATAAATAAGGTAAACAAAAGGGTAAACATCAAGTTAAATGTCAATTTTCAAGTGACTTGGCGCTTGGCGGAAATCTGCGGTTCGTTTTACGTAATTTTATTTTTTATTTTTTAGTATTAACAAATTATTTAAAAGAAAATAGAAATAAAATAAAAATCAAAGTTTTTCAACAATAAAAACATGTTGTCGCAACCAATACATTTATTAACGCATATACAAATATTAAAAAATTAAGATTCCGTCTAATTTGAGAAGGGAACGTCATCTTGAAACTGCTTAAACAGGAATGTAGCATTCATATATGCGACGTTGCCGCTCCGTGCTTTAGATAAACTCAGAGATAGTTACATGGTAGATATTTTAACAGAGACTTCAGCGGTGAAACAGAAAAAATATATCAAACAGATTTACACAACAGATATTTTATTTGTTAGATATATAACAGAGAGTTTAACAGTAAGTGGTGAAACAGGCCGTCAGGGTCTGCAACTACATAGTACATATAACTCCAGGTACGTAAGTCGAGCGGTGACCTCCAAGTGCGCACAGCGTCGTACGAGTGAGCGGGACACAATACGATTGGAGAGCCAATCAGCGCTGACGAGGGATCCGCGAGAGCTAATCAGTGCTTACGTACGATCCTCACGCCCTCCCCGCGACCCCCTCACACCCCGAGATAAATCATTTTCAACTTCCGCGCATTGAAGGTCACCGGTCGACTTATTTGCCGTGACTTGTACTCACATAGAGCCGTGCTCTACCATCGACTGGTCGACTCTGTCGGCGTCCGACAAAGCCATCTTCACAGCATCCGCTTCAGCACCGAGATCCACGCCCTCCTTGATGATCTCGTGGAGGTAAACATCGACCGTTTCTTGAGTCACGCCTAGTACCTTTTAAAAGAGCAGTTTTTTTTTAGAAACCATCAATAATCCTACTAATAATATAAATGTAAAAGTGTGGATGTTTGGACGTTCAGATGTTTGGATGTTTGTTACTCTATAACGTCGCAACTACTGAACAGATTTGGCTGAAATTTTGAATGGCGATAAATAATGCTCTGCCTTAAAACATACGCTACTTTTTATCCTGGAAAAATACACAGTTACCGCGGGATTTTGAAAAAACACAAGTCTTCAGCTACAGCTATAGGTAGATCACTATAGCAAACTACCTTGAAAGTAAGTACAAAGGTTGGAAAAGGGAGCGGGAACGGGAACCAGAAATCCACGATTCCCTCAGGATTTGTGAAAAACCGAAATTCCTCGTGATCTGCGTTCGAATACGCTAACCACTAGAGTTAGACCAACGAGGCAATTAACTTTCGTACACAATACTATGCTTATAAACATCGGCACGAACATCGAACGCTGAAGGAAAGTGGAGAGGGGTAAGCTATTGTATTACGCGCGCGACAGTTCCCATGCGCAGCTGTCCCCTCCACGTTTCGTTCAGCGTTCGATGTACGTGCCGCGGGTTATACCTGTTTGAACATCTCGTCGTGCTCCCTCCTGCGGTGTTCCTCCTTTTGTCTGCGGCCCGCCTCGGCGGCTTCCCGCATTGTCTTCTCGCGAACTGTCAATGGGAAAATTTTGACGTGATAACGTCTTATAAATCGATAAACGGCTACACGCACGAAAAAGCATGACTCATCGTCACGTATCGCGTGCAAGCGAGAGCGCGGAACAAGCGGTAAGAGAGGCAATGTTTTCTTATGACGTTATCACGTAAAATTATCGTCCGTAAACCGATTTATCTACTCTCATATCTTAAAATCCCGAATATGAAATCAAAATGTGTCATATATTGGACTACTTTATTCACATACATCTATAATATTTAAAAAAAAAAATTAAAAAAATTCATTATAACACTACTTTGTTAGGAAATTATTGCAAAGTAATGTTATAAAATAATTTTTTCTACATTATAGTACAGGCGAACTGGGTTCTGGTATTTTTGAGCCATGGCGGGAAATTCGTGCGACCTCCTTACAGTAGATGTGTGTAACTGTACAAACGCGTTAAACATTGTGAATTGTGTTAAATTGCAGAAGAGTAACTACTAAAAATTAAGTTTACTTAAAATTAAGTAACTACCAAAAATAACTACTAAAAATTAATAACTATTAAAAATTAAATTTTTGATAAGCTTGAGCTATTTTCCGATCCACTAATTTCTATAGGACATTAGGACTCCTCTACTACTATTAATTTCTCTATGGTAACCCAGGCTGTATGGTCAACGATCTTGGCCTGTCCCGAAAGGGACAAACCGAAAAAGAAGAAGAATCTCTATGGTAACAACTGAATTTTGGCGCCATACGCTAGTTATAATATTTAAATTTTTTATTTGTTACTCAAAACTTTACAAGACATGGTTTTTATTGTGCGGAAAAATGTCTAGCAGTGATACTGAAGAGAATTTAACTCCACCTGACCACCGACCAACAATCTTTTGCCAGCAAAATCAAAGAAAACTCACGACAAATATTACCAAGATTTTATGGTTTGGATTTTAAGATATGAGTTTAGATAAAGTAGTGTATGAAACTCTACATAATTAGTTATTAAAACACTCGTGTAATACTATTAAAAAACTCGCCTGCGGCTCGTTTTTTAAACTAACACTCGTGTTTTAATAACCTCTATTATGCAACCGTTTCATAAACTACTATTTACATACAACCAATTTTTTTCATGTGAATTTATGTATCATCTTATTGCAAGTCTAGACGTGATAACGTCAGCTACACGCACGAAAAAGCATGACTCATTGTCACGTGCCGCGTGCAAGCGAGAGGCAATGTTTTTTATGACGTTATCACATTATTGTCCGTAAACCGACTTTACAGACAATTTATGTCATGTGAATTTCTGTATCATCTAGCAAGGCTAGTGACCTGTCTCGACTTCGCACGGGTAATAATTACCCGCTACTATCCCACCGTACATTGTTTTGTTATATTTCATAGGAATTAGGTAGCGTTTTCGATGAAAGCTCCCAGGCGGCTTGACTTTTTCCATCATTTTCAACAATTATCGTCACATTTCAACCAATTTACACAAAACCTTAACAAATAATACACCTAAACCTCTTGCTCATGAATCACTCTGTCCATTGGTGCAAACCGCATGAAAATCCGTTAAGTAGTTTTTGAGTTTATTACGAACAGACACACAGACGCAGCGGAGAGACTTTGTTTTATAATATGTAGTGATAGTGATGACAGTCATGGTTAAAGTACTAGGAGTATATAAGTTAATAGGAAATAAAGACAAGAGATAAAGTTCGTAAACTAAAACCCGACTACTCTCATAATAATAATAGTAAAAAAGCGCGGGGTAAGCAGCTAGTGGCACCATCTGTTATGTCTATCTGAAACTAACTTAATATTCCAGTTTCACTTCTCGATTTTTTCCGCATATAAAATGTAGCCTGTCACCCGGACCATCACAACGAATCAATTGGCACCTCATTCATCAAAATGGGCAAAGTTAGGCGCTACGGTGGAACAAAAATTGGATACATACATGGATACATACATAAATACATACATACATACATACATAGACTGCTAAAATCATAAACCCTTTCTTTTCGCTTTGCCATAGTCGGGTAAAAAGTACCAGGAGTACAGAATCCAGTAGGAGATACTTACGCGCGATAAGTATGAAGGCATGCTGTCGTCTCTCCTCCTTCAACCTCCTCAGTTCCTTCTCCAAGAAGTTCAAAGCGGCGGACACCGCTCCGCCGCACAATTCTTCCACCAGTGCGGATATTGCTTCCTCCTAAAAACATCATATAGTCCGTTCGGTAACATAGTGTCGGTACAGGCGCAGGTGCTCTTATTATTCTGCTTTTATTTTTATTATTTTTTTACTATTGGTAATTTTTTTTTCTATTCTAATCTAAGAATCTCCGAATAGTCTGCCAATACGCACTTGGCCGGCGTGGTAGACTATGGTTAAAATCTTTCTCATTTTGAGAGAAGACCCGTGTTCATGATAATATTATATTTTATGTTTATGGTTATCTATACTTCTATACTAATAAATAAAATTGAAGTGTCTGTCTGTAATATCGAAATAACTACCTCATATTAAGCTCATATGGTTATTTGAACGGTACCATAACCGAATCACACGTTTTTAAAATATTTGTCTGTCTGTCTGTCTGTCTGGCTGTCTGTCTGTCTGTCTGTCTGTCTGTCTGTCTGTTTGAACGGGCTAATCTTCGGAACGGCTGAACCGATTTTGACGGGACTTTCACATACAAGTAGAGAATTAATCAGGGAGTAACATAGGCTACTTTTTTAACCGACTTTCAAAAAAGGAGGAGTTGTGTTTTTCTACCTATGTACACCGATATCTCCGAGATTTCTGAACCGATTTGCGTAATTTTTTTTTTAATCGATAGAGAAATATTGCGACACTGTCCTACAAAAAACATGGATTCCAACTCCTCAATCTGATGCTGTAGGGGAACTGATCCCCAAAACTAATGGGATTTAGGAACTGTCGGTTATTTAAATAGATATTGGGGGTACCAATTAAAGACTTTATCGTTGAATGAACTCGAGTAGGTACATACAGCGGCGGATGTTCTATAGAAGCCGAAAAGCCCGGCTTGCGTATAAATATTCGATGCAGCTTATAAGTCATAATTAACTCATACACAAAAATAAAATCAATCATATTAACACACTAATAAAATTATTCTATCAAGTTCAAATTCCGCGCGTCTGCGATGTCATATTTCGCTTAAAGGTCATTGACGCGATCACCGACGCGCGAGTCGCCCCATCTCGCTCTGATTTATTGGCTTTATATGGGGCTTTTTCTGCGCTCCTCTACTACTGGTAATTATTTCTGTTTGACATCTATGTATATAAATAATAGTATAGCGTTTTGTTTAGAATAATAAGCCCGGCTTCTAACTTTAAGAGCGCTCTCCATGCAAGCGAGAAGTCGTTGGTGGGCGGAGCCTAAAATATTGCTGTCTCGTCCTGCATTTAGAGAGCGAGACATCGTCAGTAAAGAAGAGTATGCAGCTACCATAGCTACACGTAAAACTAAAGCGAGAAAGAATGACATATGGACATTGGACAGTACAATGCACAATCATGCCTATTTCCTTTTCATTTACGGTTCGTTTTTCCTTTTGAGGAATGGAATCCTAAAAAATAAAGAAAATAATTGAAAATCCAGAGATACTACAAATGTAATTGATTACTTATCCCCCAAAATTATTTAAAACTAGCTTCTGCCCGCAGCTTCGCCCGCGTGAATTTCGGTTTCTCACAAATCCCGAGGGAATCGTGGATTTCCGGTTCCCGTTCCCGCTTCCTTTTCCAACCTTTATACCTACTTTCAAGGAAGTTTGCTATAGTAATCTACCTACAGCTGTTGCTATAGATTTGTTTTTTTTTTTCAAAATCCCGTGCGAACTGTGATTTTTTCCGGGATAAAAGTTAAAAAGCCTATGTTTTAAGTCAGGGCATAAGCTATCTCCATTCAAAATTTCAGCCGAATCGGTTTTGTAGTTGCGGCGTGATTGAGTAACAAACATCCAAACATCCACACTTTCACATTTATAATATTAGATATAGTTAGTAGGATAATGTGATAATAATTATTTTACAAATCGATATAAATAATTGAAAAAAGGGTGGGTCCAGACTAAGTAACATAATATTTTTTCGCTGTCAAAACTTTGTTTATATGTATATTCGAAAACCTACTTAGAATGTGCATATATAAAAGAAAATCATACAAGACAATATTATGAAATGTAAAATAACAGAACTATGTGTATTTAGGTATAATATTTCACACATTTTTAAATGTGAATATATTATATTCTATGTAAAATACGGCTGAATCTACATTATATTATGAATAACGTGAATCCACCTTATTACATTGATGTATTCATGATCTTCGTAGATACTTACCAACTTTTATACTTACATAATATATGAAAAATTCAGTGGTGCCGGCGCCACACCGTGTCTCTTGCATGGTCGCTAAGGATACCAAATATTGGAAATAAAATAAGAAAGTTATTTAAAGTCATTTATTTAAACATCAAAAGTACTAAAATTAAAACTAACTTTTTAGTAATCGGTCTGAATGATGAGCAAAATGACACAAAAGAGAAAAAAGATATTAGGACACAACTAGATAGTTCGTACACAGTCGTATTATAAAATAAAAGTACTTATAATAATATGTATGCTATGCACGTAAGGAATCAAATATCAAGACATATTAGCGCAGAGTCAAAGCGAAATGACGTAACATGAATTTTGCTCAATGTTCTTTGAAACATGTAATGGATGGATGGATGGATGGATTTTTTTAATAATAATAATAATAATTTTCTTTATTCAGGTAAAAACCCAAGTAGGTATGAATATAGAAATACAAAAAACATATCAAAAATTAATTAAATAAATTAAAATCAAATACAATAGAATAGGTGATATAGAATACTATATATATATATAAATTTACATATACCTATTAAATTAACGCTGCACACTGAAGGTGTGCAGAGTTATTTCCTATTTGGATCTCGATGCATCTTGATCCAATGAGCAATCATTGGACCGCGCAAGTCCTGGCTCACCACATGGAGGATGCTGTTACTAGAGTTACGCAATCTTTCCCAGAAGGAAGCTATACGTGCTCTGATAACAGCAAAGAAATCAGGCACCCCCGACTCGGCAAACATACTCGATGCGCTGCAGTATCTGGGAAATTTCATAATGATGCGGTATGGTGCTGAAGGACACCCTCTTGTACCAGTACCACAACTGACAGGTATATAAACATTGACAGTAAGCCCTGAGGAGGGTGCCCCTCACTTCATTACTGCTTTTAGCAAATCTGCGCGCGAGCATGTTAGACCGAATCGACAATGCAATTTTTGCAAAACAAAATAATTTTTTCTGTACAAATTTGTCTATTACATTACGGTGGAGATAATGTTTCGTACACTTTGTAAGATAATAATATTATAAAATACATGTTAGTTCGCTTTGACTACCCTGTCCCAATATATTTTGATTATCATAATCATAAGCACACAATAATTATATAACAGTATTTTCATTGGTTTTTGAAATATTATTTACTCGTTATCATCATGGTTCTTCGCTCGTTTAGATATTTTCTGCCCTAAGCGCAATTCAAAAGGCTCCAAGAACATCTAAAAAGTAAACAATGTGTTTAGAGATTATAGGCGATAAAAAATTATCAATTAAAAAAGGGTGGTACTTAATCGTATATCTATTGATTCTCTTTCGCACACAAAATGTTCCGAAAGTAGCACCTAAAATACTGAATTGCACACTAAATGTGCCCACTATTAATATTCGAAAGTAACGCCTAAAATACTGAATCGCACACTAATTTTTAACCGACTTGAAAAAAAGGAGGTTCTGTATTCGACCCGTATGTATGTAAGTATGTATGTATGTATATATGTAAGTATGTTCGCGATTATCTCCGCAACTAATGAACCGATTTTGATGATTGTTTCACTATCGTACTTTCAGGAAGGTTTTAATATATAACACATCGAGTTATCATTCTTACGTACGAAGTTATAACCATAAATGTATACATATGTCACTAATATGTTTTCTGATATTGCCAGACCTATTGCTGAAGTCTAATATACCTATTCTGTCCAAAGACTTCACTCTGCTACGCCTACGTAACATTGACCTTTTGCAAAAACTCTTGGGCCGAAGTCAGTACAGCTATACTGTAGAGTGATTCCTTGGAGTTTGTGCACGGTTACGTGTATTTCCATTCTATACAAAGCCAAACCGCAAGGGTGTGAAACTGGTCGTGTATAGATTGTAAATTACTTTTTAATCAAGATCGTCCAAATTATACAAGAGTAGTACGCATACAAACTAATCTTGTATAGATTGGAAGTTAGGTTGGAGAACATTATAAAACCATTCACCTATACTTAGTATGACACATAAAATGTATGTAATTCTGCGGACCCAAACCTAGCCTACTCTACTACACTACCTAGGTAGCAGGTACATATAACAACTGGACACTATCTGCTTAATAGATATCTTGCAATAATGAGACTCGTAGAAGACCCATCCTGTCCAGAGTGTGGAGAAAAAGAAACTAGCTTTCACTTCATAGCTGATTGCCCTATGTACTTATTGGTAAGAAGGGAACTGCAAGGTAACGATATTATCAAAAAACTGGCCAAGTGCGAGTCGGGCCTCGCTCTTTTCGGGTTCCGTACATAATTATGAACAACATAATATTTTGGGCGTGAGAAATATTTCATTTCCGAGCTAGACATCGCAACAAACCGTGAAAGAAAAACCCAAAAAGTGTTCGTTTGTTTTGATCACAGCTTACAAATTACTTTATAAATCATTATTTTTAGTATTTGTTGTCTAAATACAGTATATGGTTCATAATATACCTAAGTTTCATATTCCTAACTGGTTTAGTTTTTGAGATAGCCCCCATCACAAAAATGGTCTAAACCTAACAACTTTGATGCCCCCCATTTCCTTATTTTTTAAGCAAAAAATTAAAAAAATATATGTTCGTGCTCTACTTAATAAGTTCTAAATAATGATACCCCACAAGCTAGGTTAAAAAAAAATTTTTTTTTCGGCTCCTTTCTCATGTATGGGAAAGCCCCCCTGAAAAATATTCCATGCCCCTCTAAAAAATAATTTACTTCAATTTCTAATTCAATATTTAGTTTTGGGTTAACGTTCTACACCAAATACCAAAATTTTAGGTTTTTCTACTCAACTCATTTAGTTTATGAGCTACAGACCTGTGACCGGCGGACGGACAGACAGCCGAGTGACATTAATAGGGTTCCGTTTTTACCCTTTGAGTATGGAACCCTAAAAAGAAGACACCTCTCTATAGGGTATACATTCTTAGGTTTACGAAAGTCGTGGGAAGGTTTGAGGGGCTGCCCCCCTTAAACCGGTGCACAACAAACTGCCAGGACACCAGTAACCTGTGTCCAAATACGGGCAATTGGGTGAAATGGTCCTTACATAGGACTGATCACCCGCCTGGCGGCGTCCCCTCTGTAAATACAATACAATACAATCTCACTTGATGTTAAGTGATGATGCAGTCTAAGATGGAAGCGGGCTAACTTGAAAGAGGTATACATACCCCTGATCGGTTTCTACACAGCATCGTACCGGAACGTTTAATTGCTTGACGGCACGGCTTTTGCCGGTAAGGTGGTAGCCAACCACTGAAGCCTCCCATCAGACCAGACCAGAGACAATTTAGAAATTATAAAATCCCAAATTGCCCCTGCCGGAAATTGAACCCGGGACCACCCACTTTATGACCACAGCGCTCCGAATCTCGGCCAAAGCGGCCAATCTTAACAGAAGCAGGGTCAACTACGCAGGAGATATTCTAGTGCACAAGTGTGTGCGCATACGCAGGGCACTACGCAGGAGATAATATTATAGTGGACAGTTATACAATATAATATTAAATCGTTAAATAGATGTTACCAAATGCAGTTGACGAAGCCGCGCTTCGCAGGGTTCCTTTTTCTGGGCAGTATGAAAAGAAAACAAAAAAATAACAACGAAGGTGATGGCGGAGTCTAATAGACCCCGCCATCCCCCTGTTCGTTGTCCCTTCTAACCTAACCTATCTGAGTTGGGGTGCCGCAAGTCCCGAGCTCGCTTCGCTCGTTCTTGGACCATAACTAAGAAATAATTTAGTGTGCAAATCAGTATATTAGTTGTACAAATTAATAGTAATACGGTATCATTTAGTATGCAAGTCAGTATATTTATTGCACGTTTAGTATTTTAGATGTGCAATTAAAAATTACCTATAAAAAAACCAGTTTGTAAAATGGCAATAATTTTTTCCTATTATACTTTATGTTTATTATATTTTATCCCTTAGTATTGAAACCTAATTTGCTATAAAAGTCTATTGTTATATTGCCTCGTTGATATAGTGTTTAGAGTATTCGACTGTGACGAGGTTACGGGTTCGATTCCCGGGTCGGGCAAATAGTTTTTAGGTATTGGGTTTTTCTGTCAAGAAATTCTCAGTGCCAGCCCGAAGTTGGTAGTGGGCGGTGTGAAACACCGCCAACTGCCCCCTTGCCTCGGAGAGCACGGCAGTTGTTTTATTTTCACTATCATGTGACAAAAGCCCGCCAACCCGCATTGGAGCTGCGTGGTGGGTCTAAGCTCTAAATCCCTCTCTCCTATGAAAGAGGAGGCCTGTGCCCAGCAGTGGGACGTTAAAAAGGCTGTAGTGGCGGTAGTGGTTATATTGCATGTAATATAGTTTGAAAGGTGTTACTTAGTCTGGACTCGACCTTAGTTCGTTCGTTTCGGAACACAGACTGGGCGTAAAACTTATATTTAGTATTACTGTTTATAACATTTTTAATTCTAGCATTTTTATGAAGCAGGGGGAGTCAGCTTGTCGTCGTCGTCGTCGTTATCAACCGATTGACGTCCACTGCTGGGCATAGGTCTCTTGAAGGGACTTCCACATGCCACGGTCTTGTGCCGCTTGTATCCAGCGGCTCCCTGTGACTCGTTTGATGTCGGTCCACCTAGTGGGGGGTCTACCAACACTGCGCTTCCCGGTCGCCACTCCAGCACCTTGGGACCCCAACGTCCATCGGTTCTCCGAACTATGTGCCCCGCCCATTGCCACTTCAGTTTCGCAACCCGTTGAGCTATGTCGGTGACTTTGGTTCTTCTACAGATCTCCTCATTTCTGATTTGATCGCGTAGAGAAATTCCGAGCATAGCTCTCTCCATCGCTCTCTGAGCGACTCTGAGCTTTCTTATGAGGCCCATAGTTAACGACCATGTCTCGGATCCGTATGTCATCATTGGTAACACGCACTGTTCGAAGACTTTCGTCTTCAGGCATTGAGGAATTTTGGACGAGAAGACATCGCGGAGCTTCCCGAACGCTGCCCATCCGAGTTGGATTCGGCGGTTGACCTCTTTCTCGAAACTGGACCTACCTAGCTGGACTGTGTGTCCTAGGTATATATACTCGTCTACAATTTCGAGCACCGAGTTCTCAACGATTATCGGGTGAAGCGGGACATGAGTGTTTGACATGATTTTCGTCTTACTCATGTTCATTTTTAGTCAGCTTGTACCAAGTAGATATGTAGATACTTACGCATCATTAGATGCTGTTTGTTCTTTTTTCTTCGTGTTTGTCGAGGATTTTTGGGGGCCCGGCTTGGAAAATGTCTAGATTTGTATCCGTATCGATAATCTCTAGCTGACGAGTCTACAATAGAATAAAAGAGCAGTAAATTACAATTAGCAAAATAAGAAGGCAAAATAAACAACAAAAATGCTAATTATTATACGTAACGTGTGACATATTTGTTGTTTACGTTTCGTAGTTGACTAATTATGTCATAGATGATAGATCGTGCGAAATCGGCCGCTACTCGCTTTTCTTCGTGTCTAACTTGTAACCCCTTTCACCGCACTAACCGCACCTTTCCCCTGTAATAAATTTTACTTGAGATATCATGATTTTTTAGTGAAAAATGGCAAAGTAAAAATATGCAAATCTAGGTTTGGAATTACGCCTATTTTAGCAAATACTTGGCAATTTATTACATAAACTAAATACATTTGTAATTATTATGAAGTAACCTATGACAAGACTTTGGTCGTTTTTAAATTTTCTGCTTTCTTATATAGTTTATTTACGCACGAAGTTGCCTCAAAATTTGCCCAAAAATAGTGATTTTTCAATGGTCATAACTTTTAAAATAAATATAATTTTACTAATTTTTTTATTTTATGGCATAGATAATGGAGATATAAATTGATATCTGGCTTAACTTTAGACCTATTGCGACAAATATTAGAATAATAGGCGTAATACGTTTGTATGGATAAGCGCGTGAAGAGAGTGGCCTTAATGGATCGCTATTGGTTGATCATACAGTGCACGGCATTGGATATAATCTAGTACTTAGCAGTTGTTTGTTTTGTTTTGGTTAGCGTGAGTGTAATTATAGGTTACTTGTAAAATAATCGCAAAATGTACAAAATGAGTGTTGATTTAATAAAATGTGTTGTTTCTTGTGACAATTTAAAGTGGGTACAAAGATTGATGGCCGAAAACAAGGTAGGTAATTGCTGTTTTTTGTCTCAAAATACAATTTAGCAGGTCTGCGTAAAAAACTCAATATGAGTTCTGTTATTTCTTTTCATAGTTTCGGTAAACAAGTTAACTGTTAAAGAAACTTCTTTGTAGTGTTTTTCAGAAGTTAATTGATATTGTTTGTCATTTATCACAGCAAAAACTGTCTTTTTATCTTCGAGAACGGCTGGAGCGATTTTCATGGTTTTTGATTTGTTGTACCTATTTGCTGCCTCGTTGGTCTAGTGGTTAGCATATTCGACTGCAGATCACGAGGTCCCGGGACGATTCCCAGATCGGGCAAATAATTGTTAGGTATTGGGTTTTTCTGTCAAGAAATTCTCAGTGCCAGCCGGGAGTTGGAAGTTGGCGGTGTTTCACCCCCGTGCCTCGGAGAGCACGTTAAGCAGTCGGTGCCGGTTATTATCACTATCATATTGTGGCAATAGTCGTTAAAGCCCGCCAACCCGCATTGGAGCAGCGTGACGGGTCTAAGCTCTAAATCCCTCTCTCCAATGAGAGGAGACCTGTGCCCAGCAGTGGGACGATAAAAGGCTGTAGTGGTGGTGGTAGTGGTACCTATTTGTCGGCATGCATGGACAATAAGCTCTAGGAACGCCACTGGGTACATATTCAACTCCTCAACCCTGATGCAAGGAAGGAATTGCAATTGTAAGGAATTGCATTCCGAAATCGTGGGGATCCCACGGAATTTTTCCATTTTGGTGACGGGTTACTACAGATAGGCTACTTTTTGTTCTGGAAAATCAAAAGTTCCCACGGGATTTTTAAAAACCTAAATCCACACGGGCGAAGCCGTGGGCATCATCTAGTATTGTAATAAAATACGAATATAAATAAAAAATAAAAAAGTAAAGAGAATTTTAATAAAAAAATATGAGTAGGTAGGTAAACTACGGCGCTTCCATGTAACAAAATCCCTTGTGGCTGTACACCCCGCGCGGCATGTTTTGAAGTTAGAGGCGGTGCCTTTGGCAAGACGCCGCGCGTGCGCAGGCGGTGCGACACAAAGGTGCGACCGTAAGTAAACGAACAGACTTTAATATCAAAATATATCATTTTCATCATCATGATGAACCCATCACCGGCCCAGTACAGGACACAGCACCTCCTCTCGCAATGAGAAGGTTTAGGCCGTTGTCCACCACGCTGGCCGAGTGCGACCTAGTTATTTTTAACCGACTTCAAAAAAAGGAGGTTATCAATTCGACGCGTAATTTGTACATAAATAACTCATTCACCTTTTGCTCAGCTTCAGAGCGTACGGCCTGGTAGTCTCTGGCCTTCGATTCCTCTTTAGCGATGCGCGCCCTGTCTTCCTTCTGCAGCCCGTGCGTGGTCTTCAACTCGCCCGTGAGTTCTGCCGCCCTGGTACGCCCTTCGAACATCTGGAGGCAATATCCAGGGTCAGGATAGGTCAGGTCAGATAGGTCACAAGTATAAATTAAAAATTGAAAAACCCCGACATTCGCCATTTTGTGGCGGCGGCCATCTTGGACCGATTTTCATCAAACATAAGCTAAGAACACTCCCGACTAATTCACCTTTCAGACAAAAAAAACCGCATTCAAATCGGTTCACCCGTTTGAGCGCTACAATGGAACATGACACACACACGCAGACACGTCAAACTTTTAACACCTCGTCGTTTTTGCGTCATCAATTTCATCCAAATCGGTCCAGCCGTTTAGGAGGAGTTATTCTCACCAGGTTCTGCACAGCGCGACCCCTCAATATCTTCTGCAGCACAAGAGCGGCTTGGTGGGAGGCTTCGTCTTCCTCGAGAACTGATTCCACTTCAGGAGTTGGGGGTCGGGGGGTCTCCGCTTGGCGTCGCGGCTTGAGGACCCGAAGGGGTCCCGCTGTGCTCGATGCAGCTCCAAGACGGGCTTCTATAGGAAAAAATACGAGTGTAAATTAAAAATTATAAATCGCTCCTGACAAAAAAGATGACCTTGAAACGACTGCACCGATTTTCATAAAACACGATGACAAAAAAAATGCTTTTAAATATAAAAAAACGCATTAAAAGAGACAGACAGACACATACATAGCGGTTAAACTTATGTCACCCCTCTTTTAGAGTCGGGGATTAAGAAAGGAACAAGAAATGACACCAGAAATCTAATGAAGTTTCAGTTTTTTTTTGGGATATGTTTCTATGTTTATCGGGCAACTTTTTGAATCGAACTCTGGTCAAAGAAGAGCCCACAAGCACCACACTGCAACGATCGCCATATTTGTTACAAATGATTGCAAATTTTCAAAAAAAAAACTATAGCCTGATTTTTAATTCAGTGAAATTCTGACAGTTGTCATTAAAAAGTAGAATAAGTTATTTGTATGAAAAACAGGGTTACCGCCTGAAGTTCGATTTTACCCCAAACTAAAGTACCTAAAGTATCTGTCAGGCATTTGTCATATCTTCATGAGGTAATAGATTTTTATTTATAAATGTAAGTTTTGAATTTATTATCTTTTATGTGGGAACTGTTTTATCTCTTGTAACATTGAGAAACGTCAGAATTCCACGGAATAAAAAATCTGAGTATATTATCTTTTGGTCTGCGACGAAGTATTTAAAAACACCTCTTACTCTTCAAATCGTTATGCAGATTCTCCAAGAACTGTTCGCTCCACTTGGTCTCGCGCTCGCAGAGCTGCGTACCATCTCGCGGTAAGTGGTGACCGGAGCACGTCTTCCTGAGATCCTGTCCGCACTGCTCCAACCAGGCGGGCGGTTCAGCCAAGGCGTTGTGGTCTTCTACCACTGAGAGAGCAATTTGATTATGATAATACAGAAAACTGGGTATAGAATGGACATGTTATACCTATTAAAAAGACTTCTTATCGCTTTATTTTCCCCTGGTAGCCGTTTGTCCTGTACTATGTATATTAGTTACACTTACCCCAGTAAAGAAGGATTATAAATGATCTCTCCGTGCCTCTTTCTCGCCTGGTACCCGTTCCTCGCTCGCGGCGCGTACAGGTCTGATGTGGGGTCTTGTGCTGCGGCAGTCGCGGACCCCGCACCGCTCGCATAGACCGCAGGAGGCCTAATCGACCCCCGCGACCATGCGCGGTTGTTAGCTAGCGGATTACTTTGACTTACCCAGTAAAGAAGGATCATAACTGATCTCTCCGTGCCTCCTTCTCGCCTGGTACCCGTGCCTCGCTCGCGGCGCGTACAGGTCTGATGTGGGGTCTTGTGCTGCGGCAGTCGCGGACCCCGCACCGCTCGCATAGACCGCAGGAGGCCTAATCGACCCCCGCGACCATGCGCGGTTGTTAGCTAGCGGATTACTTTGACTTACCCAGTAAAGAAGGATCATAAATGATCTCTCCGTGCCTCCTTCTCGCCTGGTACCCGTGCCTCGCTCGCGGCGCGTACAGGTCTGATGTGGGGTCTTGTGCTGCGGCAGTCGCGGACCCCGCACCGCTCGCATAGACCGCAGGAGGCCTAATCGACCCCCGCGACCATGCGCGGTTGTTAGCTAGCGGATTACTTTGACTTACCCAGTAAAGAAGGATCATAAATGATCTCTCCGTGCCTCCTTCTCGCCTGGTACCCGTGCCTCGCTCGCGGCGCGTACAGGTCTGATGTGGGGTCTTGTGCTGCGGCAGTCGCGGACCCCCCACCGCTCGCATAGACAGCACGTGGCCTAATCGACCGCCGCGACCATGTACTGCTGTCAGCTTGCGGATTACTTTGACTTACCCAGTAAAGAAGGATCGTAAGTGATCTCTCCGTGCCTCCTCCTCGCCTGGTACCCGTCCCTCGCTCGCGACGCGTACAGGTCTAATGTGGGGTCTTGTGCTGCGGCAGTCGCGGACCCCGCGCCCCTGGCATAGACCGCACGAGGCCTAATCGAACCCCTCGACCATGTACTGCTGTCAGCTTGCGGATTACTTTGACTTACCCAGTAAAGAAGGATCGTAAGTGATCTCTCCGTGCCTCCTCCTCGCCTGGTACCCGTCCCTCGCTCGCGGCACGTACAGGTCTGATGTGTGGTCTAGAGCTGTAGCAGTCGCGGACCCCGCGCCCCTGGCATAGACCGCACGAGGCCTAATCGAACCCCTCGACCATGTACTGCTGTCAGCTTGCGGATTACTTTGACTTACCCAGTAAAGAAGGATCGTAAGTGATCTCTCCGTGCCTCCTCCTCGCCTGGTACCCGTCCCTCGCTCGCGGCACGTACAGGTCTGATGTGTGGTCTAGAGCTGTAGCAGTCGCGGACCCCGCGCCCCTGGCATAGACCGCACGAGGCCTAATCGAACCCCTCGACCATGTACTGCTGTCAGCTTGCGGATTACTTTGACTTACCCAGTAAAGAAGGATCGTAAGTGATCTCTCCGTGCCTCCTCCTCGCCTGGTACCCGTCCCTCGCTCGCGGCGCGTACAGGTCTGATGTGGGGTCTTGTGCTGCGGCAGTCGCGGACCCCCCACCGCTCGCATAGACAGCACGTGGCCTAATCGACCGCCGCGACCATGTACTGCTGTCAGCTTGCGGATTACTTTGACTTACCCAGTAAAGAAGGATCGTAAGTGATCTCTCCGTGCCTCCTCCTCGCCTGGTACCCGTCCCTCGCTCGCGACGCGTACAGGTCTAATGTGGGGTCTTGTGCTGCGGCAGTCGCGGACCCCGCGCCCCTGGCATAGACCGCACGAGGCCTAATCGAACCCCTCGACCATGTACTGCTGTCAGCTTGCGGATTACTTTGACTTACCCAGTAAAGAAGGATCGTAAGTGATCTCTCCGTGCCTCCTCCTCGCCTGGTACCCGTCCCTCGCTCGCGGCACGTACAGGTCTGATGTGTGGTCTAGAGCTGTAGCAGTCGCGGACCCCGCGCCCCTGGCATAGACCGCACGAGGCCTAATCGAACCCCTCGACCATGTACTGCTGTCAGCTTGCGGATTACTTTGACTTACCCAGTAAAGAAGGATCGTAAGTGATCTCTCCGTGCCTCCTCCTCGCCTGGTACCCGTCCCTCGCTCGCGGCACGTACAGGTCTGATGTGTGGTCTAGAGCTGTAGCAGTCGCGGACCCCGCGCCCCTGGCATAGACCGCACGAGGCCTAATCGAACCCCTCGACCATGTACTGCTGTCAGCTTGCGGATTACTTTGACTTACCCAGTAAAGAAGGATCGTAAGTGATCTCTCCGTGCCTCCTCCTCGCCTGATACCCGTGCCTCGCTCGCGGCGCGTACAGGTCTGATGTGGGGGTCTTGTGCTGCGGCAGTCGCGGACCCCACGCCCCTCGCCACCCTCATGGACCGCACGAGGGCTAATCGACCCCCTCGACCATGTACTGCTGTCAGCTTGCGGATTACTTTGACTTACCCAGTAAAGAAGGATCGTAAGTGATCTCTCCGTGCCTCCTCCTCGCCTGGTACCCGTGCCTCGCTCGCGGCGCATACAGGTCTGATGTGGGGTCTTGCGCTGCGGCAGTCGCGGACCCTGCGCCCCTCGCCACCCTCATGGACCGCACGAGGGCTAATCGACCACCTCGACCATGTACTGCTATCAGCTTGCGGATTACTTTGACTTACCCAGTAAAGAAGGATCGTAAGTGATCTCTCCGTGCCTCCTCCTCGCCTGATACCCGTGCCTCGCTCGCGGCGCGTACAGGTCTGATGTGGGGGTCTTGTGCTGCGGCAGTCGCGGACCCCGCGCCCCTCGCCACCCTCATGCACCGCACGAGGGCTAATCGACCCCCTCGACCATGTACTGCTGTCAGCTTGCGGATTACTTTGACTTACCCAGTAAAGAAGGATCGTAAGTGATCTCTCCGTGCCTCCTTCTCGCCTGGTACCCGTGCCTCGCTCGCGGCGCGTACAGGTCTGATGTGGGGTCTTGTGCTGCGGCAGTCGCGGACCCCGCGCCCCTCGCTGCCCGCATGGACCGCACGAGGCCTGATCGACCCCCGCGGCCGTGCGCGGCTGTCAGCTTGCGGATCTCTAGAATTTTAATTAATAAACACAAAAAAATTTAACATCTATTTAGGTATGTATGAATAAAAAAGTCTATCTGTGATTTCAAAGTAACTGCCTCTTATTTGGCTCATACAATTATTTTAACGATAGCATACAATTCAAACACACGTTTATGTCTGTCTATAAGACAAAAACTAGCTTATGCCAGAGAAAAGATGGCCACAGAGTTAGCTTAAAGTAGGAAAGACAAAATTTAGCACACAGAATGCTTATTCCCGGAAGGAGATAATGCTTACTCTAGGAAATATGGGCATTGAGATAGTTTATCTCCGGATTGGGAAAGACGTTTTTCACAGAGATAGCTGTTTATCACGGAAATTAAAAGAGCCCTATGGGATGTTGACAAACTCGATATCCACATTCTAAGATGTCCCTCCAAATTATATAATAAGCTGTTCAACAAGTATAAATTAAAAATTTAAAAAACTCCCGACATTCGCCATTTTGTGGTGGCGGCCATCTTGGATTTACATAGTGCTATTCTACTAGTCAAGCCCTTTCATTTGATACCCATATTGAGGG
The DNA here is from genome assembly GCA_920104075.1 of Melanargia galathea. NCBI lineage: Eukaryota > Metazoa > Arthropoda > Insecta > Lepidoptera > Nymphalidae > Melanargia > Melanargia galathea. Next base: position 11,391,098 of record OV049878.1, read on the forward strand.
AGTTGTGAAAAAATATGTAATCCGCCATTTTGTAACGGCGGCCATCTTGAACAGATTTTCATCAAACATACTCGTAGCTAAGAACACACCCGACTAATTCACCTTTCAAATAAAAAAAAACCGTATTCAAATCGGTTCACCCGCTTGAGCGCTACAGGGGAACAGATAGACACACACACACACAGACACGTCAAACGTATAACACCCCGTCGTTTTTACGTCGGGGGTTAAAAAGGAGGTTATCAATTTGACATGAATATATGTTATACTAGATTCTGCCCGCGGCTTCGCCCGCGTGAATTTCGGTTTTTCACAAATCCCAAGGGAATCGTGGATTTCCGGCTCCCGTTCCCGCTCCTTTTTCCAAACCTTAAACCTACGTTCAAGGAAGTTTGCTATAGTAATCTACCTATAGCTGTAGATATATATTTCGTTTTTATCAAAATCCCGTGGGAACTGTGGATTTTTCCAGGATAAAAAGTGCATACGCATACAGATGCATGCAACTATTGTAATAATGTGCTATGTGAGCGTGATTTACCTAAGAACAGTCAACGCCATCTATCGCGTTTTTGGAAGTCTATATCTATTTTAGTCCCACAGGAATACTTTTCCGGGATAAAAAGTACCCTATGTTTTAAGTCAGGGCATAAGCTATCTCCATTCAAAATTTCAGCCAAATCAGTTCAGTAGTTGCGACGTGATTGAGTAACAAACATCCAAACATCTAAACATCCACACTTTCACATTTATAACATTATAAGTAAAGTATAGTAGGATTAGTAGGATTGGTATTGTGATTATGTGTGATAGCTTCTGCCCGCAGCTTCGCTTGCGTGAATTTCGCTTTTGAACAAATCCCGAGGGAATCGTTGATTCCCGGTTCCCGTTCCCGCTCCCTTTTCCAACCTTTATACTTTCTATCAAGGAAGTTCGCTATAATAATCTACCTATAGCTGTAGATATAGACTTCGGGTTTTTCAAAATCCCATGGGAACTGTGCATTTTTTCCAGGATAATAAGTAGCCAATGTGTAGCCAATGCATGCAACACAGCAAACTATTACAATAATGTGTTATGTGAACGTGATTTACCTAAGAACAGTCAGCGCCCTCTATGGCGTTTTTGGAAGATTATATCTATTTTAGTCCCACAGTAATACTTTTCCGGGATTAAAAGTCGCCTATGTTTTAAGTCAGGGCATAAGCTATCTCCATTCAAAATTTCAGCTAAATCGGTTCAGTAGTTGCGGCGTGATTGAGTAACAAACATCCAAACATACAAACATCTAAACATCCAAACATCCACACTTTCACATTTATAATATTAGTAGGATTATTGAAATTTTAAAATATTCACGTATGATAAATAATCTGAGGGCACACACACACACACACACACACACACACACACACACACACACACACACACACACACACACACACACACGCAGACACGGGTTAAAAACAGTATCACCGCACCCCGATCCCTAGTCCTGCGAATGTGGTCGATCTTGCGCTCCATGTCGCTCTTCTTGCACGCCCACAGCTGGGCGAGCTTGGCGCCCACGCGCGTGGCGGTCGCCTGCTGCCGCCGCGCCGTCACCCCGTGCAGCAGCGCCAGGCGGATGTCTTGCAGCTCGTCGATTTCCTGACCACGGATATAGTTAGTAAGTTAGTTAATTAGTTAGTAAGTTAGACAAAAATAGAAAAAATATGAAAATTATTTATTTGCCAAAAAAAAAAACAACTTTACAAAGATTAGACGCTACTAAAGTAGTTTAGGCGCTACGGTGGAACACAGAATCTGATACGAAAATCGGATACAAACATACATACATAAATACATATATACTTAGACTGCTAAATTCATAGCCCTTCCATTTGGCTTTGCTGTAGTAAAAAAGTTACCAAGTAAAAGTTAAGTAAAAAGTCACCACCATATAAGCTGTGATAGCCTAGTGGTTAGGACGACCGGCTTCTAATCGGAGGTCGTGGGTTCGATCCCGGGGCACGCACCTCTAACTTTTCGGAGTTATGTGCGTTTTAAGTATTTAAATATCACTCGCTTTAACGGTGAAGGAAAACATCGTGAGGAAACCTGCACGCCTGAGAGTTCTCCATAACGTTCTCACGCGGTGTGTGAAGTCTGCCAACCCGCTTGGCCAGCGTGGTAGACTATGGCCAAAACCCTTCTCACTCTGAGAGGAGACCCGTGCTTTGTAGTGAGCCGGTAATGGGTTGATCATGATGAAGTGTATAAAAGTTAGACTTGCCTTTACACAAGTTTAAGAACTCTATTAAAAGTATGCTCATAAAAAAAAGCTTATTATACAATTGAAGATTATATATAAACAATAAAAAAGCTTGGATTTAACTCGTTCCAGCAATGCGCGAGACGGCATTTCAATCATGTACATTAATAATAATAATTGTTAAAATGTTATTTTTTAACCCCCGACGCAAAAACGACGGGGTGTTATAAGTTTGACGTGTCTGTGTGTGTGTGTGTGTGTGTGTGTGTGTGTGTGTGTGTGTGTGTGTGTGTGTGTGTGTGTGTGTGTGTGTGTGTGTGTGTGTGTGTGTGTGTGTGTGTGTGTGTGTGTGTGTGTGTGTGTCTGTGTCTGTGTCTGTGTCTGTGTCTGTGTCTGTGTCTGTGTCTGTGTCTGTGTCTGTGTCTGTGTCTGTGTCTGTGTCTGTGTCTGTGTGTGTGTCTCTGTGTGTGTGTGTGTGTGTGTGTGTGTGTGTGTGTGTGTGTGTGTGTGTGTGTGTGTGTGTGTGTGTGTGTGTGTGTGTGTGTGTGTGTGTGTGTGTGTGTGTGTGTGTGTGTGTGTGTGTGTGTGTGTGTGTGTGTGTGTGTGTGTGTGTGTGTGTGTGTGTGTGTCTGTTCGCCTGTGGAGCTCAAACGGGTGGACCGATTTGAATGCGGTTTTTTTTGTTTGAAAGGTGATTTAGTCGAGAGTGTTGTTAGCTATGTTTCATGAAAATCGGTCCAAGATGGCCGCCGCTACAAAATGGCGGATTACATATTTTTTCACAACTCCCTTAATATGGGTATCAAATGAAAGGGCTTGACTAGTAGAATAGCACTATTACAAATCTAAGATGGCCGCCGCCACAAAATGGCGAATGTCGGGGGTTTTTTAAATTTTCAGTTTACACTTGTAAAAAAGAGCAACCGCCGAGTTTCTTGCAGGTTCTTCTCGGCTGGAACTGCATTCCGAACCTGTGGTAGATTCAGTTGACGATTCAAAAGTACTTGTAAAAGTTTATTTGAATAAAAAACTTTTCTATTCTATTCTATTCTATTAAAAAGAATTAAAAAAAAAAGTAAAAGTCACCGCTTCTCTGAAGATCCAGTCGTTGGTCTCAATGTCGCTGATGATGGCATCGCGCTTCTTCATCCAGCGCGGGAGCTGCCCGCTCTCCACGAGCTCGCTCCACCTGCGCGCGTGCCTCATCCTGGCGACAAACCCTTTGTCAGCGGCTATAACCCCCGGCACGTAAGTCGAGCGGTGACCCTAGGTGTCGGCTGTGATCGGCTCGTAGTGAACCCTAAGCTTAAACTGAATTTTCTCTAGCCTACAGTAAAAAAAAAAGCCGTGATAGCCTAGTGGTTAGGACGACCGACTTCTAATCGGAAGTCGTAGGTTCGATCCCGGGCACGAACCTCTAATTTTTCGGAGTTATGTGCGTTTTAAGTATTTAAATATCGCTTGCTTTAACGGTGAAGGAAAACATCGTGAGGAAACCTGCATGCCTGAGAGTTCTCCATAACGTTCTCAAAGGTGTGTGAAGTCTGCCAATCCGCTTGGCCAGCGTGGTAGAATATGACTAAAACCCTTCTCACTCTGAGAGGAGACCCGTGCTCTGTAGTGAGCCGGTAAGGGGTTGATCATGATGATGATGATGACAGTAAAAATAATCACTAATACAGGAGCCGGCACATAAGTCTAGTGCTGACCTTCAAGTGCGCGCAGCGTCGTACGAGTGAGCGGGACACAATACGATTGGAGAGCCAATCAGCGCTTACGAGGGATCCGCGAGAGCTAATCAGTGCTTACGAACGATCCCCACGCCCTCCCCGCGACCCCCTCACACCACGAGATACCTCATTTTCGACTTCTGCGCATTGAAGGTCAGAGCTAGGCTTTCGTGCCGCTACTTATAATGTCCTCCTGACCGAATTTCGGCCACGACGGCCAATCTCAACCGAGGCAGAGACTAGCCATCTACGCAGGAGATATTATAGTGCACAAGTGTGTGCGCATACGCAGGTGCACTCTCTATTCCCTCACTCTCATAGTCCGATGGGACGCCAATGCGACACGACCGGAGAGAGATCAGGCGCAGGACCGACGGCTTTACGTGCTCTCCGAGGCACGGGGGTGTATCTAACACCGCCAACTTCCAACTCCGGGCTGGCACTGAGAATTTCTTGACATAAAAACCCAATACCTCGAATTTTTTTTTTGGCCGGCCCGGGAATCGAACCCAGGACCTCGTGATCCACAGTCGAACGTGCTAACCGCGAGACCAACGATGCTTTTAGTACGCTAAAGTCCTTACTTGTTGATAATTTCGGTAGTGTGAAAATCGGCTGGCAGGTCTCCGGTACGGTACGGAAGTCCTGGACCTGAAAGAAAAGGAAACAAGTTAAATACCGGGTTCAGAAATCACACTAATATTATAAAGGCGAAAGTTTGTGTGTGTGTGTGTGTGTGTGTGTGTGTGTGTGTGTGTGTGTGTGTGTGTGTGTGTGTGTGTGTGTGTGTGTGTGTGTGTGTGTGTGTGTGTGTATGTGTATGTTTTTATATATTTATTTATACATTATACACATAAAATAGGAATTGAGTTACATACAGTGCAACAAAAACCACAGTCAGTTTTACTATGCACTGTTTAATGATTGTTAGAATAGAAAAGTTTTTTATTCAAATAAACTTTTACAAGTACTTTTGAATCGTCAATTGAATCTACCACAGGTTCGGAATGCAGTTGCAACTGTTACTCTTTAACGCCGCAACTAGAAAACAGATTTGGCTGTTTAGAATGGAGATAGATTATGCCCTGACTTAACACATGGGCTACTTTTTTAATCTGAAAAAACCCATAGTGCCCGGAGATTTTGAAGGCTACTTTTTAATCTGAAAAAACCCATAGTGCCCGGAGATTTTGAAGGCTACTTTTTAATCTGAAAAAACCCATAAAGCCCGGAGATTTTGAAGGTTACTTTTTAATCTGAAAAAACCCATAGTGCCCGGAGATTTTGAAGGCTACTTTTTAATCTGAAAAAACCCATAGTGCCCGGAGATTTTGAAGGCTACTTTTTAATCTGAAAAAACCCATAGTGCCCGGAGATTTTGAAGGCTACTTTTTAATCTGAAAAAACCCATAGTGCCCGGAGATTTTGAAGGCTACTTTTTAATCTGAAAAAACCCATAGTGCCCGGAGATTTTGAAGGCTACTTTTTAATCTGAAAAAACCCATAAAGCCCGGAGATTTTGAAAAAATCTAAATTTGCTACATCAATTTACAGCTGCAGCTATAGGTGGATTACTATAGCAAACTTCCTTGAAAATAGGTGTTGAGGTTGGAACAGGGAGCGTGAACGGGAACCGGAAATCCACGATTTCCTCGGGATTTGTGAAAAACCGAAATTCACGCGGGCAAAGCCGCGGGCAGAAGATAATCTATACTAATATTATAAAGCGGAAGAGTTTGTATATTTGAACGCGCTAATCTCAGGAACTACTGGACGGATTTCAAAAATTCTTTCACCGTTGGATATGTACGTGATCCTTGAGTGCTATAGGCTATATATGTACCACGGACGAAGTCGGGGCGCACCGCTAGTTAAGAATAAACAATGCTCACCCCACTCGAGCTTGTCCAAGTACATGACCTCGGGTGTGGCCTGGCAGTGTGCCGCCGGCTGCGCGTCCGGTTGCCATGGTCGCGTCTGCGCCGATGATTCCCTGGTATATACATGAGAACAATATTAAATTAATGATTCAACAAGCTATATTTTACAAAATAGATGCGTCACAATCCGAACACTTATTTCCGCGCTACGTGCTACGTTCCGCGCTACGTTGCGCGGTACGTGCTACGTTCCGCGCTACGTACTACGTGCTACGCGTTACGTTGTGCGGTACGTGACAATGAGTCATGCTTTTTCGTGCATGTAGCCGGCGTTCATCGTTTCATAATTTTATAAAAAGTTATCACGTCAAAAATTAAACTAACTTCGGTTCTGCAATCTCAGAAAAATCTGTGTACCAATCAAAAATATTAGTTGGTAGATTCAATTGACGATTCAAAAGTACTTGTAAAAGTTTATTTGAATAAAAAACTTTTCTATTCTATTCTATTCTATTACATATGGATACATTTAAGTGTGTTACTTCGATTGTTGATTGCTAACAAAGGTGAGAGTCAAGATGCCCCAAACTAATGTGAATTTTGGCAGATTATTATAATTTTGCACTAGCTTCTGCCCGCAGCTTCGCCCGTGTGAATTTCGGTTTTTCACAAATCCCGAGGGAATCGTGGATTTCCGGTTCCCGTTCCCGCTCCCTTTTCCAACCTTTACAACTACTTTCAAGGAAGTTTGCTACAGTCATCTACCTATAGCTGTAGCTGTAGATTTCGGCTTTTTTTTTTTTTTGAAAATCTCGCGGGAACTGTGTATTTTTGCAGAATAAAAACTCTATCTCCTTTCAAAGTTTCAGCCAAATCGGTTTAGTGGTTGCGGCGTTATAGAGTAACAAACATACACACACACACACAAACTTTCGCCTTTCTAGCCACTTGTATCAATCGATGTCACCTGAACAGGCTCTGTGTCCCCCGGTCCCTGGGTCCGGTCGGTCCGGGCGACCGCAGCGGGGACGGCGGATGGAAATCCGGGCTCGCGCTCTTCAGCCAAGCCTCCCACCAGAGCAAATAGTACTTGTATCAATCTATGTTACCTGAACACGCTCTGTGTCCCCCGGTCCCTGGGTCCGGTCGGTCCGGGCGACCGCAGCGGGGACGGCGGATGGAAATCCGGGCTCGCGCTCTTCAGCCAAGCCTCCCACCAGAGCAAATAGTACTTGTATCAATCAATGTTACCTGAACAAGCTCTGTGTCCCCCGGTCCCTGGGTCCGGTCGGTCCGGGCGACCGCAGCGGGGACGGCGGATGGAAATCCGGGCTCGCGCTCTTCAGCCAAGCCTCCCACCAGAGCAAATAGTATTTGTATCAATCAATGTTACCTGAACAGGCTCTGTGTCCCCCGGTCCCTGGGTCCGGTCGGTCCGGGCGACCGCAGCGGGGACGACGGATGGAAATCCGGGCTCGCGCTCTTCAGCCAAGCCTCCCACCAGAGCAAATAGTACTTGTATCAATCAATGTTACCTGAACAAGCTCTGTGTCCCCCGGTCCCTGGGTCCGGTCGGTCCGGGCGACCGCAGCGGGGACGGCGGATGGAAATCCGGGCTCGCGCTCTTCAGCCAAGCCTCCCACCAGAGCAAATAGTACTTGTATCAATCAATGTTACCTGAACAGGCTCTGTGTCCCCCGGTCCCTGGGTCCGGTCGGTCCGGGCGACCGCAGCGGGGACGGCGGATGGAAATCCGGGCTCGCACTCTTCAGCCAAGATTTCCACCAGAGCAAACAGTACTTGTATCAATCGAGGTCACCTGAACAGGCTCTGTGTCCCCCGGTCCCTGGGTCCGGTCGGTCCGGGCGACCGCAGCGGGGACGGCGGATGGAAATCCGGGCTCGCACTCTTCAGCCAAGATTTCCACCAGAGCAAACAGTACTGGTATCAATCGAGGTCACCTGAACAGGCTCTGTGTCCCCCGGTCCCTGGGTCCGGTCGGTCCGGGCGACCGCAGCGGGGACGGCGGATGGAAATCCGGGCTCGCACTCTTCAGCCAAGATTTCCACCAGAGCAAACAGTACTTGTATCAATCGAGGTCACCTGAACAGGCTCTGTGTCCCCCGGTCCCTGGGTCCGGTCGGTCCGGGTGACCTCAGTGGGGACGGCGGATGGAAATCCGGGCTCGCGCTCTTCAGCCAAGCCTCCCACCAGAGCAAATAGTACTTGTATCAATCAATGTTACCTGAACAAGCTCTGTGTCCCCCAGTCCCTGGGTCCGGTCGGTCCGGGCGACCGCAGCGGGGACGGCGGATGGAAATCCGGGCTCGCGCTCTTCAGCCAAGATTTCCACCAGAGCAAACAGTACTTGTATCAATCGAGGTCACCTGAACAGGCTCTGTGTCCCCCGGTCCCTGGGTCCGGTCGGTCCGGGCGACCGCAGCGGGGACGGCGGATGGAAATCCGGGCTCGCACTCTTCAGCCAAGATTTCCACCAGAGCAAACAGTACTTGTATCAATCGAGGTCACCTGAACAGGCTCTGTGTCCCCCGGTCCCTGGGTCCGGTCGGTCCGGGCGACCGCAGCGGGGACGGCGGATGGAAATCTGGGCTCGCGCTCTTCAGCCAAGCCTCCCACCAGAGCAAACAGTACTTGTATCAATCGAGGTCACCTGAACAGGCTCTGTGTCCCCCGGTCCCTGGGTCCGGTCGGTCCGGGCGACCGCAGCGGGGACGGCGGATGGAAATCCGGGCTCGCGCTCTTCAGCCAAGATTTCCACCAGAGCAAACAGTACTTGTATCAATCGAGGTCACCTGAACAGGCTCTGTGTCCCCCGGTCCCTGGGTCCGGTCGGTCCGGGTGACCTCAGTGGGGACGGCGGATGGAAATCCGGGCTCGCACTCTTCAGCCAAGCCTCCCACCAGAGCAAATAGTACTTGTATCAATCAATGTTACCTGAACAAGCTCTGTGTCCCCCGGTCCCTGGGTCCGGTCGGTCCGGGCGACCGCAGCGGGGACGGCGGATGGAAATCCGGGCTCGCGCTCTTCAGCCAAGCCTCCCACCAGAGCAAATAGTACTTGTATCAATCAATGTTACCTGAACAGGCTCTGTGTCCCCCGGTCCCTGGGTCCGGTCGGTCCGGGCGACCGCAGCGGGGACGGCGGATGGAAATCCGGGCTCGCACTCTTCAGCCAAGATTTCCACCAGAGCAAACAGTACTTGTATCAATCGAGGTCACCTGAACAGGCTCTGTGTCCCCCGGTCCCTGGGTCCGGTCGGTCCGGGCGACCGCAGCGGGGACGGCGGATGGAAATCCGGGCTCGCACTCTTCAGCCAAGATTTCCACCAGAGCAAACAGTACTTGTATCAATCGAGGTCACCTGAACAGGCTCTGTGTCCCCCGGTCCCTGGGTCCGGTCGGTCCGGGCGACCGCAGCGGGGACGGCGGATGGAAATCCGGGCTCGCGCTCTTCAGCCAAGCCTCCCACCAGAGCAAACAGTACTTGTATCAATCGAGGTCACCTGAACAGGCTCTGTGTCCCCCGGTCCCTGGGTCCGGTCGGTCCGGGCGACCGCAGCGGGGACGGCGGATGGAAATCCGGGCTCGCACTCTTCAGCCAAGATTTCCACCAGAGCAAACAGTACTTGTATCAATCGAGGTCACCTGAACAGGCTCTGTGTCCCCCGGTCCCTGGGTCCGGTCGGTCCGGGTGACCTCAGTGGGGACGGCGGATGGAAATCCGGGCTCGCACTCTTCAGCCAAGCCTCCCACCAGAGCAAATAGTACTTGTATCAATCAATGTTACCTGAACAAGCTCTGTGTCCCCCGGTCCCTGGGTCCGGTCGGTCCGGGCGACCGCAGCGGGGACGGCGGATGGAAATCCGGGCTCGCGCTCTTCAGCCAAGCCTCCCACCAGAGCAAATAGTACTTGTATCAATCAATGTTACCTGAACAGGCTCTGTGTCCCCCGGTCCCTGGGTCCGGTCGGTCCGGGCGACCGCAGCGGGGACGGCGGATGGAAATCCGGGCTCGCACTCTTCAGCCAAGATTTCCACCAGAGCAAACAGTACTTGTATCAATCGAGGTCACCTGAACAGGCTCTGTGTCCCCCGGTCCCTGGGTCCGGTCGGTCCGGGCGACCGCAGCGGGGACGGCGGATGGAAATCCGGGCTCGCACTCTTCAGCCAAGATTTCCACCAGAGCAAACAGTACTTGTATCAATCGAGGTCACCTGAACAGGCTCTGTGTCCCCCGGTCCCTGGGTCCGGTCGGTCCGGGCGACCGCAGCGGGGACGGCGGATGGAAATCCGGGCTCGCGCTCTTCAGCCAAGCCTCCCACCAGAGCAAACAGTACTTGTATCAATCGAGGTCACCTGAACAGGCTCTGTGTCCCCCGGTCCCTGGGTCCGGTCGGTCCGGGCGACCGCAGCGGGGACGGCGGATGGAAATCCGGGCTCGCACTCTTCAGCCAAGATTTCCACCAGAGCAAACAGTACTTGTATCAATCGAGGTCACCTGAACAGGCTCTGTGTCCCCCGGTCCCTGGGTCCGGTCGGTCCGGGTGACCTCAGTGGGGACGGCGGATGGAAATCCGGGCTCGCACTCTTCAGCCAAGCCTCCCACCAGAGCAAATAGTACTTGTATCAATCAATGTTACCTGAACAGGCTCTGTGTCCCCCGGTCCCTGGGTCCGGTCGGTCCGGGCGACCGCAGCGGGGACGGCGGATGGAAATCCGGGCTCGCACTCTTCAGCCAAGATTTCCACCAGAGCAAACAGTACTTGTATCAATCGAGGTCACCTGAACAGGCTCTGTGTCCCCCGGTCCCTGGGTCCGGTCGGTCCGGGCGACCGCAGCGGGGACGGCGGATGGAAATCCGGGCTCGCACTCTTCAGCCAAGATTTCCACCAGAGCAAACAGTACTTGTATCAATCGAGGTCACCTGAACAGGCTCTGTGTCCCCCGGTCCCTGGGTCCGGTCGGTCCGGGCGACCGCAGCGGGGACGGCGGATGGAAATCCGGGCTCGCACTCTTCAGCCAAGATTTCCACCAGAGCAAACAGTACTTGTATCAATCGAGGTCACCTGAACAGGCTCTGTGTCCCCCGATCCCTGGGTCCGGTCGGTCCGGGCGACCGCAGCGGGGACGGCGGATGGAAATCCGGGCTCGCACTCTTCAGAGGCAGCAGTTTCTTTGGTCTGCAAAAAAATGGTAGGTTACAGGTGATGTGCCTTTTTACAAGTCACGGCAAATAAGTCGACCGGTGACCTTCAATGTGCAGAAGTCGAAAATAAGGTATCTCGGGGTGTGAGGGGCTCGCGGGGAGGGCGTGGGGTTCGTTCGTAAGCACTGATTAGATCTCGCGGATCCCTCGTAAGCGCTGATTGGCTCTCCAATCGTACTGTGTCCCGCTCACTCGTACGACGCTGCGCGCACTTGAAGGTCACCGCTCGACTTATTATATACGTGCCGGGGAATATAACCTACTTCAAAAAAGGAGGTTACCAATTTGACATGAATACACAATATATTCACATAATATGATAATCTGTTAGAGCTTCCAAACAAATATACTTTCATGGGTATAATAAGCATGTTTATAATATTATGTATGCATGTTTATCCACGAATTTCTCAGAAAGTGTTATTCGGATTGTGACTATTCTTTTTTTATTGGCTTACATTTACCCTCAACTAAAGGAACGGTGCAAGTTTCATCAAAATCGGCTCAGTAGTTTTCAAGACTGTTATGTAGGTTGTGTAGTTGGTTTAACTTCCAATCTTTTAGATTAACACTCGCTCTTCAATTATACAATAGTGGAAATTCTCATGGACATACAGTAGATAAAAAGAAAGAAAAAAAAAAATACCTGGCTGAGTTTGTTGTAGGCTCTTCTCAGACCAGGGCGCGTTTGGAACCCTCATAGTTTTAGTTTAAAGTTTCCGTAAGTAATGATCACCATTGCCTGTTCCTAAATTGATGTTCAAAAAGTGTATAGTGTACCAATTTTGAATAAAGTTTATTTGATTGATTGATTGATTGATAGTCCCACTCTTATTGACTCTTACCGGTTATTCAAATCTTCTCTTTTCTTTTTTGTCTTTGTTTCTCTTCTTCCTTCTTTTCCTTCATGATATTTTCTATATAATATAAATCGATGAATTGATAATCTATAT